>JAWNKW010000140.1:5187500-6387500 GCA_035041775.1 Chymomyza caudatula | reverse complement strand
CCTTTCCGGCATTGACCACTCTCTCCCTGTACCGGAGATAGCTCTGCCCGGAGCACAAACACTTGTGGTTATCCCTGCCTCCCTCTATCATGGCTGCTAGGCTTTTGGATGTGCAGGCCTAATACTAGATCACCCCTTTGCCCGGCGTTGGAAACTGACTTGATCTTGAAGAATCAAATTCAAATGGAAGAGTCGGATGTAGCAAATACCACGCACGGAAATTCAGCCAGTGCATATCTTCTTCCGTCGGTGGACAGTGACACGAAGCAACAAAAGTTCCGAATCGTTATGAGTGCTGACGTATGAGAACAAGACGCACATTAAGGTGTCTACACCCAATAAAACTGAAGGGTTGATGCAGATGCCGATCCCAGCGCAATAGGACCACAAGCAGTACCAATATCTAAATCTGATGGCAGACAGGGGGCACAGTTAAAAAAACCTCGGTCGCACCACGGTCGGCGTCAACGCCCTCACGACATCTCAACTGGCCTGGTCTCTAACCCACTGTCCTCAATCCAAAACCTAGTACGAAGTTGGCAAAGCGAAAGAAGGTATCCAAGTCCGACACCAACCTACCTACTCTGATTAGCCAGCAAGCCTCAGTTGTGGCAAGGGAACGTATGGAACGCAGTTGGAGCTTAATTGCTTAAGCGAACGTGACTCCTAGGGTTACTTAACCAACCAGACACAATTGGTGGCAGATTGCCCGAACCGCAAACAACGTGCAAAACAACTGTGTTGGAATGTTCAGTTTCTTGAGCTAAGAAACTCGTATCTCAAGGGGCGTTTCTTTCGTTCTAAAAAATTTGCAAAATACTTTCCGGTGTCTGTTCACATCTGTCACGAAACTGAGACACAGCTTGCAGTATAAAATTTAAATGGCAAATAATACGAAAAGAATCTTTTCAAAAGATACCAAAAAAGCCCCCTTGAAGGAAATTTCTGTACCTCCCACTGTGGTAGAATCGTTATAGCGGCACGTAATGCCCAAAAAGCCTTCAACTTTTCAGCTGCTCAGCAAAAATGAACGCTTCAAATGAATGCTTCATTTTATTTTACTACTTGGCTAAACAAGTCAATGCAAATGATTGCATTCAAAAGAGAGAAATATAAAACGAAATAAAGCTCATTTAGCACAAAATCAAATAGCTTCATTTCTAAGTGGATAAACACACAAATAGCTATGAATGCACACTCGTACAATTCTAGAACTAATAGGCACAGCTTCAGGAAATACAGCCACTAACAACAACAACATCAGTAACTACAACAACAACAACAACAACAACATCGGTGGCTGCTTCTAAACGAATGAGCGAAATTGAATGAAAATTATGCTGCTACCCAGAGAAAAGCCAAATGCCTAGTTGACCGAGCAAGTCAGGCAGGAGGTGAAGGCGGTGGGCGTGGCCGAGTTGGGGCCTAACGGTCAGCAAGTTTGCCGGATGAAATATAATTTTATAAAATAACTTGGCCCTTTTTTTTACAGATCACTGAACTTTTGCCAGCAAATGCGCAACAACAAAGCAAAACAAGTGGAAGTAAGATGGACAAGAGTTTTAAGACTAGTAAATACGCTGCAATGTGCTTAACTGGAGGCAAAGAAAAAACCAGCGAGTTTTGAGTTTTCGCGTCTAGCTGTATGGCTTTTGATGGAAACGAGAAATTATAAAATGAAATTACTACTCGATTCTCTAAGCTGCGCTGTCGAACTCTTTTGTGGTGTATTGTTCGCAGGCTTGAACCTTTGGTCAAGCTTTCGGTTATTTTCAGAAGACGTCTGAAACTCCGAAGAGCGGGTTTAAAAAAAAATTAGTTCTTAATACCTTAAGTACTGTTGCTAAAATGTTCACAAGGCCGAAATGGTAGAGAAACTTGCGGTTAGTTTCAGGAGACCCTTTGAGCAGACGTAAGACGTTTTGTTTCGTTGATAATACATCATTAATTTTGCACGTCTACTGTACTTCGCGATTTTCATAAGGGAAACCTACGAGTAGGAGTAAATTAAAAAAATATATGGATCCTATAAAATAAATCTTGCAAAGAAGAAAAAAATATATATCGCGAAATATATATCAATATATAGTAATACGTTATTTACCAAAAGATTTTGCCAATTTTTATGTTTGCCTTGTTTCATGGTTCACATATTTTAAAACCAAAACCTTGCTAAAGGATTTTGATTCAAGTTCTCGAACCTGTTCGACTCTTTTCACATATTGTTAATCTTTGCCAAACCTTCTCTCTCTGCTGGTTTTCAGATTGCACATCTATTAGCTAGCAACTTAAGGCTCCTAAACATCTGTAGTACCATGACATCATCCATGCTCTGAGCTATTCTCCGAAAGCCTACTGGTTGTGCGATGCCTTCTCGCTGCCATTTCGTCCCTCTATGTCTTTCTTCCCAAAGCTGATTCTTCTTTTTCATTTGCCAATTCTTTACGCTTTTTTTCACTCATATATCAACTCACGCTAGTAGATGTTTCACTTTGATTTTCGTTTCAGTTTTAGGATTTAATTTTATAATGTATGCTTGCTTATATATATTACTTGTTTTTCCTTAAAAGAGTCCAAGTATTGTGTGGCAGAGGCTTCCAGCTCCTAAAACAAATATACCTTTCTATTACATTCGTTTAAAAAGCACAAACAACTGACATTTTCTTTTCCTTTTTTTTTTTGTCTCCCAAAATTGAATTGTATTTGACTAAGACGCCGTGGCCGTGGGCAGTGACAGAAAATGCGAAGAACAGTGGACAGCTTCATTTAAATTTTTGGAGAAACGGGCAAAGAGCAAAACTTTGCAGGTGGTGGCAGTTCTTTAAGAGAACTTTTTCAAATAAAATCTAAACCTAAATGGCAGCCTCGAGGCAATTGAACAAAACAAAGAGCGGCATAAAGAAAAACAACTAAAACTTATGCACATACTTGTATATATTGTTTAAACTTTAGTCAGAGAATTGTTGAGCATCTTGTTTTATCTCTAAAGTTATCGCTGAATGGCGCTTTTCCTGTTTTCAATTGCTGGTCATTTCATACGCTTTGAATGTTATGCAAAACACTTGAAACATTCCAAAAAAATAAATTAAAAGTAGTTCACAAAATTGCAATTTCAAATATTTTCATACAATTTGCAAAACATTTTAACAATATCATAAAATTGTTATTTGATATAAACAAGTTCTCAACAAAAAACAACAAAAAAAAGGAAAACAGCTTAAAAACCTTACAAATTTTCAAGAGACTCAAAGCAAAATGGCCGCAGGCATCGTAAAAAACGACAACCAATAGATGGTTGAAATGTGCAAACATAAAACTGCCACCAATTGATTGAGATATAATCAAAAGGAAGCAAAAAAAAGGATGGCCAGGACAACACAAAATGCGTTAACGCATAAAAATCATGGCCAACGCATCGATGGCAAACGGAAACAGTTTGAATCAAATTCAAAATGGAACAAGCTTAAAAATGAAATTACGCATACGCAGCGTGAACTAGAGATGGGCAGGGCAGCATGTATTTGAAGAAAGATTGGTTCGGATTTCGGACAGGCTGGTAATTATAATGACAGAGTATGATTTTATGGGATAGAAATACGACAATCAATACAAAACAAAACTAGTATAAGCATTTAGGGATATCAAGTATTGTATATAGTAATTTTTTTAAAAAAGGTAATATGCGAACGCATTTCGTCCAAGTTAACTATTTCCAAATTAGCGTACTTTTTGGTATTTTTTTCAGCACATTTAACTCAATGCTATCATTTTACGCATCTCTTCCATGTTTCCCTTATCATGCTGCCGTGCCACAGACATCCCAATTGCAAAGCTCAGCAAACAAACATGTTCGCTGTCATTTGCCAGCTGCTCTTTTATAATATGTAGAACAGGACCTATATTATTCAGCCGGAGTCACAAAACATATGCGCCTCCGAGGTTAAATGTGGCACACAGATCCAAATCCCACAAACTGATACATAAATGATGCACAAAATATGCGCATGACTAATTTGCGACTGACAGACTGACTGTTCATTTCACTTGACTAACTACGACGACGAGTACTCCGACTGCTCCGACAGCTCAGCCTGTCTCCGGCGCTGCCCTTTGATGATATGCCATAAACTTTCCGGCCTCATATTTTATTAGCCAGACACATGGAGAGTGAGAGCGCAGAAACTTTGCTATTGTTGTAGAAGCTCTAAACAATTTACTATTAATAAAATTGCAACAACAAATTAGGATTTTTGTTTTCGCAGTTGCAAAGTGTCATAGAGACAACTCCAACTTTGTCTCTAGTATAAAATTCATAAGCCAAAGGCTAAGTTTTATTTGTTGTCTTCCTTTTTGTTGTTATTATGTTCCAAGTAACTGTCACACATATATGTATGTGTGTGTATATTTGACTTGTAATAGCCTTAAAGGCATCAAACACACAAACACACACTCCCTGCAGGAAAGTGTACCAGTTAGGGACCACTTTTGAACCAGTAAAAAGGGATGACTTTGAGGTCCTTAACTAGTATTTTTGTTTGAAGCTAAGTGCTATGTTTAACACGGAGCTGTCATAGGAACTGGTTGCGAGTGGTATGAAACTCGTAAATGGACAATGACAACCTACCAGTTGGGAGTGTATTTGCGCTATGGAAGCATACTAGTACGAAATCAATCACTTTCTAACCAGGAAAAGAGGATGTAATTATGGTCCAATACTAGTATTTTTGTTTGAAGCCAAGTGGTATGCTTAACACGGGGCTGTCATAGGAACTGGTTTCAAATGGTATAAAACTAGTAAATGGGGAATGGCTAAATACCAGTTCGGTGTGTATTGTTTTAAACCACTACAGTTACTTGTGGAATGCTCCCAATATCTATCATATCGGTAGGAATTAAGTGTATTCCGCACGTGAATAAAACAACTTTTCAAATTCATTTGCGTAAAATAAAATTGCTTAAGTAAATTATATAATAAATTAATGTTGAGTTAAAAATACAAAATACTACCAACTTTTTCAGAGAAATTGAGCGAACACAAATAAACAGTGAGAGTCCGTAACTCTTTTCTCCTATCCCGCCATAATACTTTTTTGAGCCAGTCCGCTACTACTTGACTACAACTGTAATTACAACCAGTTGAAGCTGTTACTAGAAGACCGATTTCCTGCAGGGCTCATACACTGCCTTTCTATAACGGCATTCCGACTCGAACAATTCAAGCATGGCGTCTGCCTCTTACAAATACTATTACAAAATTTATGACATTTTGCGTTTGAATTTTTTGCGTCTTTAAAGTGGCCAGAATCTAAAACTGAAAGCGGCTAACACAAAAAAAGAGAGAAAAAAGGTCAACAGAATGCTCGAGGTTAGACCCGAAGCCAAAGCTATTCGGTTGAAAGTAGTAAAAGTATGTTAGTGAGTGTGAGTTATGCACGTGTGTGTGTGTCGAAGTGGGTGTGAGTGTTTTTTATATTTTTACGGTTTTGGGTTGTACAACACACTAATGTCGCTCATCTTTTATTAATATTTCTTGGAGATTTTTTACGCTTTTGCCGCTGCTGTTTGCCGGAGGCCAAGAGCGCAACCTAGGTTAAAATGTGAATAACTTTGAGTTTGGTCGAAATGTTGATGCTTTGTAGAGAGGCATTGGAATGGTATGCTGGGTTATGCAAATGACAATTCAATGTTATTAAAAATTTTACACATTTTATTTAATTTACTGCAACCATATAAAAGTAGATTAAATAGTAGTGAAGAGCAGCTTTATATTGTTAAGCCTTTTATGCCTGTATTTTGCATTAAAGCATTTTTTCTTCAAAAATCGTGAAATTGCAGAAAGAAATCACTCGGTGGTGTTCCAGAAGTCGCTTTCAATCTAACAGCCAACCGTCGTTTTGCCCCAAATATCTTTGACAGCATTAGCATTCGACCAATATATAACTTTCTAGAGATCTAATTAACATTCCAGACTAAGTCTGTGATACACCTGTTGGTGCGCTTTGCAGTTAAGACAAACTCGTATGCCGTCACGAAAATCTGTTAATACGCTCAGATGGTATCACGATTATGTGTGTGTGTTCACAGCGTCCACAGGAGAGTTTTAGCATTAAAGAAGAGTATGAAGGCTTCTGTTAGGCAGTTGTAATTTTTGCACCAACATAATTGCAGTCTAGGTGGCGCCACTCTATGCCAAGTTAGAAAGAACTCATTGTAGAATATTTTAAAATTCCGCTGAAAAGTACAGTTTTCTATTCCTATTACAACAAATTATTGCCAATTAAGCGATAAAGATTTGGTATATAACGGATAACTTAATGAATTTAAGAATGGTGTCAAAAAATTCTTAAAGAGTAGAATTACTTTTATAAAATAAATAATTTTAACAGTATTCAAACCATAAATATTGAGGCCAGGCTTATAATGGCTTAGTTCAGAAGCGAATTGTTATTTGGTATCTCAACTATTTTTAAAGTAAGTGAACAGTCATTTCGACCAGTTGGCCTTCCGGATCGGGATCAGATGGGCAAATTAATAGATGAGACGAAACATGACGAGCGATGATAAATGCAAGATAAGAGAGATGAAAAAAGATAGATGTAAGATGAGAAAAGAAGTATAAAAAGATAAAAGCTGAAAATTTTTGATATTTTGACTGTATTTTTTAGAGGCATTTTTAAGGTTTCTTTTTTTTTTTTTTTTAAATTTTTAGATCAATTTATGTTTCGATACAGACAACATTGTTTCTGATAGGTTTCTTGCAATATATCCCGCAATATATATCGATTTAAAGGGAAAAGCAAGCATGCCAAAATGCAATAAATGTGCACTTCGATACGGTGTTTCCGATTGAAATTTCAAAGCGTTACAATGGACGCAAACAACATCCAATGGTCCCATATCGAGACATGGAATATCTTTGTTAGCGATTAAGGGATAATATTGGAAAGCAACGCTTGGCAATGCGACAGTATTTAACGCGTATTTGATCATACGATTTTGCACGATCCTGAAGTATTTGACTCCCACGAAAATTTTCAGTTTGTCGTTCATAAGGACTTCGTGGTCCGCTTGGATCTTCCAAGAAGCAAGAACAAGAAGCTTGCATTCCGCTCGTTAAAGTCGAAGAAATGCTGCAAGTCACGTCTAATTACGAGTTTAAAAATTAAATTTTTCCTGATTTTAAAATGTATTTCAGACTGCAATGAGCAGCATTGCAGCTTTCGTTGCCTGATAGTAACTATACATTTCTTCTCGTCCTACTTTCCTTTTTGCCAGCAAATTCAGCCATTCTGAAAACGCAAAACTCCCAGCTTTTGCACATACAATATTCAATCAGAAGCGAGAAAAAATGTTTTCTTAAAAGCCCGTAAATCAACCACTTTACAAAATCAACATGCTCGTTGCATGTCACATGTCACAAATATGTACTACGTATGTTGCAGTACATGTCATAAAAAAAAGAAGAAGAAAATAATCCCCTCGGGCGCTTGATTTTTCCACATAAGGCATTGCTTTACTGTCACTGCAAAGACAGTTTTCATTTTCATTTACTCTCCGCTTCTTGCTTTTTTTTAACATCTTTGCAAAAATTTCTCATCGCACGTCAAGTCATGTCCTCTTCATATTTGCGCTGCTCTTTCTACCTTTTGGTCCTTTTAGTCCTTGGCATCTTGTGCGTGCTACGCTTAAAAGTGATTTAGCGGAAATTGTTTTTTAATGTGGCAGACATTTTCAAAACTATTTAACCTGTTCGGTGTCGCAAACTGGTTCTAGCAAAAAAGAAAAAAAAAATGGCGGCCATTTATCAATGGAAAATCAATAGACCTTAAACCTTTTTTTATTATACGCATTTTATAGTTTTGCTTGGCGAAGGAAGTGACTTTGGATTGGGTTAAAGCGAAGCCAAAGTCATTGCGAAAGTAGCTGTGTGTCATGCGATAGACACACACACACACACACCCACACACACACACACATACACATCCTTGCATACATATTGAATTACAAACATGCCACACTAACACACTCGCACATACTTAGTATGCCATTACTCGTATCGTTTACGGTACATTCCCGGGAATGTTTTGACATTGCGGATTACAATAAAAACGTTTTTATTTGTTTGCATGACTGAACGTGGAATTGATGGACGGACAGACGGACAGACGGACAGCCGGAGTCGCTGACTGACATTTAGACGATGCGCCGTTGATTGACAGACTGCATGACATTCATTAGTCGCTTTGGTATTTCGCACATGTCAGTTGACATCGCAGTCGCTGTTGGCGTCGCAGCTGACGTCGATGTTGCTGTTGTTGTTATTCCTACCGCAACGGCATTTATCACGTGTCAACGTGCAATTTAACCTCTTTATTGATTATGCCTTTTGACTTGACTACTCTGTCAGTCGCTTAGAAGCTCCTATATTTGGGACAGTGGGAGAGGGAGACAGGGGTATATATACGCACTATGTCCCACTCTCAGAGTCCTTTATCGCTGCATGTAGTATTTGTCAAGTGGTTTGGGATTAAGTTATTACGTGAAGCTTATGCAGTATTTGGTAAAAGACTTTCCTCGGAGGTTACGGCAAAGTTCACAAATGATTTGTTTAGTCCCAAAATAAGTCGACTGTATACAGCGTTGATTTAAGGTGCAAAGTTGATTAAATGTATACAAAGTTTATGCGCAACATTTTGGATGTTTCTTTTTGAAAAATACGAAATGGAATACAAATTTCGAGGCGTGAGAGATTTTCGCGGTTTACACCCACACCATAAAAGTTATCCAATTGAAACTCGGCACAGTTATGTGGCAATTTTAGGACCCACCACCTATAAACGTTTAACTTTTTACAGCAATGTTAAGGTTAACATTTATGTTAGAGGCACCAAATTTGATACGAAGACTCATGATAAGCTTATAAACCAAACATTGTTGACATTTTGCCGAATAAACCCCCTACCCACTGCAGTCCGTTTACTTTTTTGTAACGCCGATAACCTTCAACGCATCGATATACAGAAATTCGATTTTCATGGGAAAAATGGGTACAGGGTATCCAACTGTCGAGCACCGTCCCGACTGACTGCATCAAATTTTATATCTATGTTATAAGTAAAGCCAGTTCTGAGGACGAAATGTATATAAACCGAAAGTTTATAGATAGATCTCCTGGCTTGGGTTTCAAAAGTTATTCATGTTTCAAGGAAATTCTATAGAATACCTTACCTATCTATATAATCATCTATCAATTTAAAGATCTAGCCACATAACAATATATCTATCTATTCATCTTTCCATGCATTGGATGATCCAACCTTCCATCCATACATATAACCATCTTACCATCTACCTATCGTTACGTCTATACATATATCAGTCTATCCATCTATATTATATATATATATCATATTTGTTTTCAAAAACGCTTAAATGTGAATGTGTTTCAAGCGTTAATAAATTTTTAAACTGAAGACCTGATTTTACTTCCGAAGAAGTCATCTGAGTTTCAACTTTCATCATCTAAATGTAGGACCTTTGCGTTTGTTTCTGCAGTAGTAGACAGCACTTCGAGAGGGTAACTGCCTCAAAAAGCTGTTCCGCTAGTTAAGATACACAAGTCAAAGAGTTAACTTAACAACGGCAGTAGAATGTTTGGCAGAGTTTAAGACGCTGCAAGAATTTTTGTGTCAGGAGATAAAAGTTGTCAAGGTATTGGGTACCTAACAAACATGTGCATGTATACGAACATTCTTCTTTTTTTTTTAAGCAACTTCTCTAATGCCTCTGCCGATCACTGCTTCAAAGTTTCATCTTGATTTTAAGATTTTTAACTTAATTTCGGCATGCTTTCAAGCATAAAACTTTAGTACCTTTTTAAGGACTTGGGACAGTGCCTTTGTGCTCTAATCGATTATGCTTTATAATACAATTGAAAGCTCTTCAATGATCCGCCAAAAAATGGTTGATTGATTGGTTTCTAACTGTGAAATATATTATTAGATGATATCTGGTATACTCACAGAATGTTAATAGAAAGCAGTTCGTTTGAATCACATTTTTGCAATACTGCTGAGTACTGTAGTAAACGTACATCGGATTTTACTTATTGATTAACTTTGAGTCAATGTTTATATTTAATATGATTCATTTTTTTTAGAAGAGTTAACTATATATAAAGTTATACTACATAACACCTGCTGAAAGCTCTCTCTTTATTAATTAAAACTGATGAGTTTCATAATTTTTTGTATGTATAAAAAGTGTTTAATGAATGCTCATTTTCTCTCCATGAATTTGTCATTTTCACTTTATATAATATTGAAGATTTTTGTTTTTTTTTTCATGTTTTCAGAGCATATTTCCGTTTAATTTAATTTTGTAGCCCAAGTGAGTATTCTAAATTTTATGACACTAAATTTAAGCACTCTGCGCAGTCGTAAACTTGAGCAAATAAAACCCAAATAAGCAAATAGCAGTGCACGCTTTTAGGCATAATCATCAGCATTATAATTAAGCACAAAATATATGAGTAAAAAATAAAAAACGCATAATAATCATAAAAAATACATATAGTATATAAAAAAAAGAAAACAAAAATAAAAGAAAAGCAGACAGTTTACCTTTTTTTTTATATGCCACTTTATGATGAAAGATGGACACGCACACAATTATATACGCATAAACACATACACACAAGACATACAAATGTGATGGTGTGTGTGTGTGTGTGTGTGTGTGTGTGTGTGTGTGTGTGTGTGTGTGTGTGTGTGTCTGTCGACTAAGCATACAAGGAAAACACTTGCAAGTTTTACGATTTTCAAATGATGTACGTACAAATTCATAGAATTTTATATTTTACAGCGCCCAAAAGTATGCAGCAAAAGTTGCACGCGCATTGGCCGTGCATGCCACGCATATTTCGATGTACGTCCGTGTGAGTGTGTTTGCCGTAACAGTTTTAGTTGTTTGCTGCAATGTTTGTACGTATATATATACGAATATTTCACTATTTGCCACGCTGCACACAAGCTGACATATTATATAAGAAACATAGTGCAACCAGTTACAGTTACAAGGGTATACATCATATATATATATATTGCCACTTTAAAGCATAGTTTTCTGTATCTGTATGTGTTCTTGTACTTGGCCAACGGGCAACACATAATATATGGCAAGCAGTTTTTCATGCTACATAAAGTTCGCTGCTTTACATCTGGCCATGATATTGTAATTAAAAACTGTGCGCTACATTAAGCGCAAATTCGTTTTTTGTGTGCAAAATAAACAAGTTTCAAGAACAATTGCATACTTTTTGGCGTAACATGCTAACGAGAGCTTTCAAATGACTCTCCAGAATTAGTTTTGTGCTGTTATGCAATCAAAACTAGAAGTATTTCTATTGTAGAGAATCCCATTTTTATTTCAATATTTAGTTACATTAGCTAGTAAAATATGTAACTAAAAACAAAAAATACATTAAGGCTACTTTACGTTACTCATTACACTATTACATTCACGTTTGATTGCATTCTTTTTTTGATTACGTCTGACGCATAGTCCGTGGCATATTAATACAGTTACATAAAGTAGCACAGCAACAACAGCGGTGCATTAACATATCAGGATTGCAACAGCAAAACGTTAACTACGAGTAAAACAGTTCTGTAGCTACTAGAACAATGGATTCCGATGTGAACATGCCTTATGTGTAGTATCGATAGAACATATCGAAATAGCAACAGCGCAGCTTCAAGTATCGGCTTACAAGCGCATTGCAAGTACTTGACGGCAGAACAATAACAGAAAAGGCGTATGAGTACGATAGTGCAGCAGCAGCAGCAGCAGGAATCATAGATATCAATATGAGAGCGGAACCGCGCTTCAGCTGCCGTCGACAGCTGAGATGAGAATGAAGGAATCTGCAAGAGCGACTGACGCACACACATACGAAACACCGACGTCCGACGCAGCTTTCAGACGTAGACTAAATTGGTAACTGCTTAAAGAGGCAACGACTGAGAGTGAGCACACCTTAGTTTTATTGCATCATGAGCCTTAAAAATGAGCGAGCGTGGGAAAACCGAACATACTTTCTAATAGATATGGCTTGGCATGAGTTATAGCTTGGAAAAATAATGTTAAGACGCTTGATAAACGAAGCGATTCCATTCTAATATGAAGTAAGTCGCAGACGGTTGGCGGCAAGACAACTGAAAGGCGAAATTACCGTGTCCACAAACGGTGCAACATACAAATCAAACGGCCTCGCTTAAAAATCTCGCTTCGCTTAACTCCGCCTAAGGAAAGACTAAGCTGCTGCTCTCACACTGTTTGAGAACTTATATTTTATAAGTTGGTTCAGTGTAATAGAGCGTACAGTTACTATTCTTCGGCGATACGCAAATAGTTGTTTGTCCACTCTTATTTTTTCTTATCGTTATCATTTATATGATTCCATATTGCAAAAATTAGAGCAACTTTATCATTAATAAGCTTTTTACTTAAAAAATGTTCTTAAAACGTCATTTCGCCATATTGTCAAAGTAAAAAGAAGTTATTTCTGCCGTAGGTGTCAACGTAAAACGCGTTTATTTCTATATCATATGATTTCATATTCAAAGGCATTTTGTGTGTTATCTTCTATGTAACTCGATGCAGCATTTGAACTTACTTTACTTGGTCTCAAACGTACTGAGTTCCTACACCACCTAAAATTATTACTTTATAATGAGCTGGGATTTTATTTTTTGGTGAAATTTTCAATTCAATCTAATAAAATAAATACTGTTTTAGGGATTGGAAGGCATGCCCACTTGGCATATACACAGTTTGCGCCATTAATATGAATAACAATATATCAGAGCCTTCTTTGTCTATATATTCAAACACCGAAAGAGTGAAGTCTATTCAATATTTCGAGACCATATAAATGAATCATTTGGTACATATTTAATTTTTTTCTTGATAACTTTATTTGCCATTTAGATAGCTAGCAAACAAGTAGGCAGCTCCACTTAAACTTTTTCATATGCTAAGTAGCCTCAGACTTTTCATTCAACATAGAGTTATAAATTTAGTATTTCATAACCGGAGAGCAAAATTACAATAATTTTGTATTTAACAATTTTTTACAGTCTCATGCCAACTTGCGAGCCTCGCGTTCAATAAAGATTGACAAATTTACTGAAATAGAAGGAGTCTGCTTTTGGATCCAAGCTAACTCAACCTCGAAATTTAATAATACCACATAGTTTTACCTAAGTTTTTACGTAGGTAAGTTTTTATTACAAGTGACACACATTGTTGGGGGAATTTGCTGCAATAATGTAGAAAGAAAAACCTTTGGATATTAGCGGCAAGGAATTTCTTGCTGCGTTTTAGAAAAAGTGAAACGGAAATCAAGTGAAACACATTGTTGGTCAAAAAAGCGCGTTGCAAGCTTTTAACTTTTAAAAACTAATGCTAAAAGAACTGCCAGATGGTGTCTTTTCTTCCTTCTTTATTTTAGGGCAATCCGCCCGAAAAAAAAACATTGCCTACTTAGCTGCGCAAATGCCAGACACAACTTCATCAAGCCGAAACATGACAAGCTCATTATAACTCAATACCTAAACGCAAAAAGGCAAAAACTTTTTTAATTTAGTTAACAAAAAATGCAAAATATCCATGACGAAAAATATTTTCTTTAAGAAAATTGCCAGCTAAGCATTTGGTAAAATATAAAAATCATCGTAAACTTTTGCAACTTGCCAATTGTGCTGCACAGGTGTGATGTTTACATCTAGAACCGCATACCCTTGGAGTATCTGCCGGAAACTTTTGTGTAGCCTACTTTTGTGCGCAAGCTCTCACATATTCATATTATATGCAAATATCTCTAATTTGATTTTGCACTTTGCCAAAGGTCTGCGAAGTCTTTTACCTTTTTTTATGTACTATATATATATATATATTTGTTAAGTCATATTTTTGTTGCTATAGCAAAATTAATCAAGCAAAAATATGTTTGCGCACGCAACAGCGCCTAAAAGCAGGCAATGTTTTTATTTGTATGTTTACAAAGCGTAACTTTTTGTGGAAATTGAATTTATGCATTTTCCAGACTCCCTTGAGTATCGGCAATAAGAGAATCTCTCGAGTTTTCTGCCTCTTAGCTAAAAGCCAGCAGCGTTTATTAAATTTTATGTAGCGTTTTATGACCACATAAAGTATCCTGCAGCAATTTCATAAATTAGAAAATAATTGTGCTTGCCCGGAATCAATGCAAACATAACGAGGGATTGCGCATTGCCGGCAACTCAATCTTTGTCCAGCTTATTAGCGCTAATTGCTGCAACTTGGAGTCAAAGTGCTAAGCAATTGGCCAAACTTCATTTGTTTTCATTAGCCGACTAATTTAATGAGCAACCTTAGTATTTTCACTCTGGAAAATCTAATGAAATCAAGGCAGCTCTAAGTTATGCTGTCAGTGTATCGTAAATACTTAAATAGTGTTTAATACATGTTTAGGCATAAAACGAAATAAATTTACTTAAATTTCACAAATTTGAAGAAGATTTTTTTGACATTTCTTCGTATATTTGCAGGTATTTAAGATGTCTATCCAGAATCTTAATACTCGTGATCCCTTTGCGGATGCTGCTGGTGGACCTGATGATAATGTTCAGGAAAACTTGGTGCACATAAGAATTCAGCAGCGCAACGGCCGCAAGACGCTGACCACTGTGCAAGGACTGTCCTCAGAGTACGATTTGAAGAAGATTGTGCGCAGCTGCAAGAAGGAATTCGCTTGCAATGGCACTGTAGTCGAGCATCCAGAGTACGGGGAGGTCTTGCAACTGCAGGGCGATCAGCGCGAGAACATATGCCAATGGTTGACCAAGATTGGGTTGGCCAAGGCCAATCAACTCAAGGTTCACGGTTTTTAAATAATTTGCTGAAACTAAGCAAGTTAGGAAGCAGAAGTTAGGAGTTTATTAAAGAAGTATCCATAGTCCACAGATGAAAAACCAAACATGTTCATTGAAGTATCCATAGTCCACAGATAAAAAACAAATGAGGGATTTTCCAGTTTTGTTCCATTAATATACACTACATTTACAAGCTTGAATTGCCCACAAAACCGTCAAGTTATATAAATTCTTTGCACATATATACTATACAAGCATGCAATGAATCAATCAATCAACCAACCAATTTAAAGTTGTTTTTATGTTACAATACGATGGCGGGGATTAAAGGCGGTTTGAAGGGCTTAGGTCTAAGAAGCTCGACTTTATAATCGTATAATATATTTAAAATTTGTAAGCTTTTTGCATAGTCTACTTGATTTTTGATATAAAACGTGGTTTGAGGTAAGACGGACTTGTATGCCGTAACAGTAGGGTTAAATGGAGCTTGTATAGACGCTAGATCTACGAAAACGGAGCATTTGATAGCCCGTTGAGGGATCGCGCAAATGCTGCTCTGTCCGAGTTCGGCACCCCTGCAAAGATGGTGCGACTTTGCAGAATTATACTGAGACATCGGTGAAGGTCGGAAAGAACCTCCCCTATTTCATAGCCTACTTAACTTTTTTCTTGATTTATTAATCTCGTACAAACGTTCCATTAGAGTGAGATCTGTACGTTTTGTTTTTGAAACATATTGAAATATTTTGTAAGCAGATCATCATCTGCTTATCTACATAAATTGATCAAATTCAACAATTTTAGCAAAATCTGTATTGAAATGGAGCAGTTATTAGAGAAAATCGAAAAAATTCCACGATCGAAAACTTTTTTTAATTTCCGTACAAAAATAAAAAACAATGCAAAAACCTTGAAGTAAAACAAACCTTTTCCGGTAAATTTGGGATCGCCGATTTTAAATCCAGAAACGTTTTAAGGTATCTAGAATGGTTTTCGAAATATTGCTAATTGAAAATTTACAGGAAAAAGTATGCTTTAGTCAGAGGCCTTTCATTGAGGTCAAATGGACCGATGGATCCATCGTGGTTTCGATTTCTGGCTATGCACTTTCATTTTATTTGATTACTTTTTTGTTATTTGTCAACCTACATGAATTCAGAATATGCGCATGCTAGGTGGCGCTAGAGTTTACGTGCCTAGATATTCACAATATACGCAAAGTTACTTCGAGTTTTCATGAAACCCATTCACCCCGAAGACGGAGAACTTCATTTTGATTCTGCCAATTTTGGTTTTAATATGCAAACTGCTTACTGAAATCTTCTAAGAATTTTAAGATAATTATAATTGTATTCCTGAAAACGCAGTAAGTATAAAACATGCAAACACATTTCCTATCTTATGTAGTACTATCTATTAACTTTCCCCGACAAACGTGTCCAATAAAACTTACCTTTGCTACGGTTACAGTGTGCTGCAAAGAGAGTAAAAACAACAAATGAATATTATTATATGCATAACTATTCATACTAAACAATATTATGAATATATTATATATGAGAACGTCGGCAACTTTAGCTGTTAAATGAATTAGAAATGCGCACATGCGATTCATGGCAATTTTGTTTATGCCACTTGTGCAACTTTAAGTAAGCAAGTGTCATGTAAATAACAGCAAGCAATGTGCCCCACACAGCTGCCACCTCAGCTGCCACCTCAGCAGCCACCTCAGCTGCCACCTCAGCTACGCCTACATACACACACACACACACACACACACAAACACACACACACACACACACGTTTAGATGCACGCCCAAATGCTGCATAATGCGCCATAGTTGCCTGTCTTACCTTGACTGTGCGTCAACCTCAATGACATACGTCACATTGAATTTTTGCCGCCCAACAAAAGTGAAATGTAAACAAAACCATGCAAATTGCACACTAGAAACATACTGAGAAAATGGTGAAGCAAAAAATTGTAGGGGAGAAAAACAAACAAACAAGTAAAATAGTTGCAGACAACATGGCGTATACTTGCTGGGTTTTGGTTAGTGTTGGGGTCGCGCGCAAGTTTAAAATTTATGAAAAAAACATAAATTTAAATGACAGCAAATGAAAGCGTAGACTGCTAAGCTGTGTGTGTGTGTGTGTGTGTGTGTGTGTGTGTGTCTCTGTGAGTGAGTATAAATTTGTTGTGCGGTCTTGGCCAGGCAATTTATCAACGCACAAACATGGCCAATGTCAGAACATTCGGCTGCGACTGTGGTTATGTCTTCTGTTGGTCTTAACGCTTTGCAGTGCCCTCAGCGTCAGTGCTGCACAGTGGGACTATGTGACTTGATTTGTGGTGAAAATCATAACTTTTGAACTAGTAAAGTTACTTTCAAAATTGAAATGTTTCCAACAGCTTCACATCAAATCAAGCAGCGTCCTCCGGTCGCAAGCTGTAAACCGTTTGCTGCGGCGTCACACAAGCATTGGTACTGTGGAACGCTGTACTTTGCCTAACGGTATCAGAAGGTCCGACATTTCTGGGCTTTTCTGACGACATTACAGTAGTCACTGCCGCCAAGGCACCATTACAGCGATCAACCTTGTCACTGACTGGCTAGGAGAAAATGGCTGCAATTGGCACCTCTGAAGACAGAGGCAGTTCTCATTAGCATCGAGGAAAAGTTGAGTGTGCAACAGTTTTAAGTGGAAGGTACCGTCATATGATTTAAGCCGGCCATTCGGTACACACATGCTGACGTTCCAAAAGCACCTCCAAGAAGCGGCGAGGTTGTTCGAGGTTGCTGCACTTGTCCTTCCAGGCATGGCCTCTTTGGATCTGCTGGAAGATGTTGCGGAATTGAATGATTTTCCTATTTTCTGTATACTAACATATATGCTGCATCATCATTTCCCTATCAGAGAAATGTACCGAGCTAGCACTCCAATTTTGATTTTTGGCATGCTTTTCAGCCTGAGGCACCACTGTGCATCATGGCGCGAATGCACTAAAACTAAAACACAAGTCTAAATGGTGTGACAACAGCTTCGGGGCAAGAGCTGACTCAGACTGAATGCCGTTGACATGGCACATGGCGCGACATTGATGCGTCGTCATCCATCGCCCAAAGTAAATGGTGGCAACAAAGCCAGCTGCTGCTTGAATGTGGCCAAAGCATCATGGCATCATAGATGCTGCCACAAACATTTCCTCGAAGAGAATGAGCTTGCCGCTTGACTCTGGCAGCGCAGTAACAGCGACAATATCAGCAGTAGTTGTTGCCTGGGGATGCGCCTTATGCTTTTTGTTATAGTTGTTGGTTATAGCTGATTTTGCTTGTCTAACACACACACACACACACAACACACACACTCACGCACGAACAGCTGCTGCTGTTGGCCATTGAAGATTTATTTATGCATATATATTTGACATATGAAGAAGGTCAAGCTTATAAGTTGCGCCTAAGTAAATTGAAAATCAAATAACTTGCAAGTTTGACTTTGAGATAGGCTGAGATAATCCTGTTTTGTAATCCTATTGTTTGGCTAGGAACTCGAGGGAAATCAGTTGTAAATCTGTGAAGGGCTATTTTAAAATACTCAGAGTTACGTGGAAAGTAAATATCAACACTACAAAATTGAATCATTCTCATTCATTTATTAAAGTGCGTAAGAAATGTTAAACCCGAAAATGTTCTTTAATACGCATAACGATACGATGTACATAAAGACGATGTCAGATATAAGTGATTGTCGTCAAGATTGGCCAAAGCACTTTTGCATGCATCTATTATAAGATATAAATATGTATATGCAGACCACCCTAAATAAAAGGAATTGTTGTCTAGGTTGGTCAATGCATCGCAGTCAAAATGTTTGTATTATGATATAGTATACATGCAGACAAAGTCAAAGTATTGGTCGACCCTTTGTTCTGCTTGGTTTACTGCAATTTTTGAAGTGAAACTCATATTTGGGAACCGTAGGAGTACGACTTATATGCTGTCACGAAAATCAGTTATTACACCCGCGTGGTATTACGCTGTGCAAGAACATACATGTTTGAAGAAGGTTTTTGTTTTTGAATGTTTCACATCTGCTCGGAGTTTCGTGACTCTCCAAGATAATAGGCTTCGCTTTTTTTTTAAGGTATCGACTTAATGAATGCCTGTATAATCCTTCACTTTTCGATTTGACTCATGAGTTTTTGGACAAGTCTTGAATGAAAAAAATGTACCCTGGTTTTCATTTCTTTTCTATGAATCCCTAGAGACTTCTCAAATTTTCAACGAAATAATAACGACTTAACAAAAAAATTCAAATTTTTCCGAAACCTAGACAACTTATTTTGGGTCACTTAAGCTTTTTTCATCCAATCGATTTGGAATACCAAGAAATGTCATATATTTTCGCATCTTTTCAGTTAGTTTGTTGTTTATACGTAAGTTTTGGGCAAAAATCAAAATGGTGGCCAATTTTACAATTCGTTTTATAAATAAGTTCCAGAAAAAACTTTACCAATAACTTCAAGTCACATTCCGTACAGTTTTGCAACTCATAAAAACTTCAAATGTTGATTGCATGAATTTAATTCGAATTGCAATTGAATTGCAATACAAAATGGCCGCCTTTGGCTCATTAAATTTGCACAGACTTTAAGAGTAGTAAAAATTACACCTTGCATTTAAGATTAAGCCTTTGGCAGTAGTAAATTTTGTGGCAGCTATAAATTCTGCACTTTACAACATGTCGTGTGTGTGTGCGTGTGTGTGTGTGTATTGGTGTGTGTGCATGTGCAATATTTGTGTGCAGCAAACTTTTAGGCGCAAAAGCAAACTGCTCGAGTGTGCCGTAAACACGCTTAAGTAGCACACACAGTTTGCACGGCAAATCGCATAAAAAAGTTTCGCCATTTTATTTTGCCAAAAAAAAAAAAGATTGCAATGCGTAAAATTGCCGCAGCAGCTGCCATATCTATGTGCATGTAAATGTATGTGTAAGCGCCTTGAAGTATGCCACATCGTTGCAGGCGCAAAAACTTCAGCTTAGCAAGAGCCGGAGTCGCAGACGGAGTCGAAGCCGGAGCTTATGTTGCACAAATTAAGTTAGTTAAACTGATTAACTCTCGGCATGATTTTGCCCGTTTTGCTGCCTTACTTTTTGAATTTGCCGCCTGCTGAAAACAGACAAGAGCGAAACTATGCAAAAGTAAAAGATAATTGAATTTCCACCAGTGAAAGAGGGAAATGGAACAGAAAAGAAACAGTAAGGCAATGAGCCTGACAGGAAAGCAATGCACTTTATAATGACATTTTTAATAGGCTGTAATTTATAATAGAATATTTATAGTAGTTTAGTTGTAGGGGCAATTTGGCTGGAAATTAGACATTTCTGTCGGTAATATAAGTACATACTTTAAGAAGACACAGTTCTAATGAAAACAACAAAGAGAGGACACTACCATACACATTGTTGCTGTGTATGTAGTTGAATGTCGTGGAAACTGTAATGAACCGTTATGCTTGTAAGTCAAGTCTGATAGGAAAATAACCTTTGAATATACTCTAGCCGCAAAAGAGATGATTGATGACCCAATTGTCATTGTGTGAAACTCTCATAGGGCCAGAAAACTTTAGTGAATGTCACTTTTAATAAGCCATGTCATGAGTGATTGGATGCTTATATTGTATTCAGGATTCTGCGAGTGAATCGTCCTATGTACTTTACTCCGCCAATTCGTGAATTCGTTGGTGTTTTTGTTTTTACTAGCCGAAAAGCTACAGGAAAGATACAACATGTTGCTGTATGTCGTCTCATTCTTCAGCAACGCAGCTCTTTCATAAGTGTTGCCGCCATGTTGGGTACTTCCTGCCACACAGATTCACTCTCATACGGCGCATGCGCGTTGCTGGAACAACAATAGTGATCATACCCATCACAATTAGGGTGGCGTGTTTCGATGCTGCACCGGCTATATGAGGGATATGTCAATACACCCATATCGCCGATTTGTACAAGATCATGCATGTAACCATGTAACCTAAACAAGTCATCTGCTACGTTGCGTTAATTTTAACACAATTGGCGCCAACGCCTGCTATTGGTGCTGGTTGCTTTTGGAGCTTGGTGACTATTCTAGGTTGTGTTTATAGCTCCATCAATGGTCAACAGTTATGTTATGCCAACCCCTCAATTGCGCCTTCTCGTTCAGCTTTCGACTGCATAAAATCACTGCCGCTGTTTAATGTTCTGCTTGGGCGAGTCCACGTTTTGAAAACCACTACATAAGAGCTAATTTTTCTTCCGCAATCTACTACGGAGGGATTTTCCCCTTACTTTTCAATTAGTCAGTATGCAGACGGTTTTTCGAGAGGCTATCCAGACTTTTGAATGAGTGCTAGCCTCTGAACTTTCGGGTCCTTCCTTTCGAAATGCCAATCCAAAGATTGAAGGTTTACAATGAAAGTATTATCGTTTTCCACTCAATTTTGCCAGCTTTAAAACAGCACAAATACCACGATGAAGGAGTTCTTCGTTCTTAGATTAGATGAATGAAACTATAAAGCTTTTGGTTTATTCATAGTTATTGAAGTGCTGCACAAGTATTTTAGATAGATGAGATGTCTGCGGATTATCACATGTGGGACAGAACTATCCATCTCCGGGTTTCCAAATAAGTATTCACAACATGGTGTTTGAAGCAAAATAAACTTGCTGTATTGATTACCTGATTGGACTTTTTCGTTGATGCAATTCAAAAATATGTCAAAAAATACTCATCAATTGTGAGTTAAGCCAAAAAGAACTTTGAAACGCTGGCCTAAAGAATTTAAAGGTCTTTATCTAAACTCCTCTTTAAAACTGAAAATTTCCTCCCACTTGCCTTGTATAGACACGTTTCGCGATCTTTGTATTTCGTACAATGTTCATATCTAATCTCTCCAAATGCTTATCTTTCTATTATAAAGTTATTTTAAAGTTTCTTAGAAACTGATAGGCATCCAGCAAATATTCCCCACATACTTAGGATGGTCGCACCGCACCCTTTTTTTGCACCTAGCAAAGTCATTCGATGCAACAATCCTCTTCTTTGCCTACCGTTGAAGCAGCTGCTTAAAGTTGACTAAAAACCAAGAGAGACAACTCTGGAATTGAATCCCAGTGGTCTTTATATAGCAGTGCTAACTATTCTTCATCTTCCAATGTTTTCGGCTATTCTGGACGATGCTTGTACTAATCAGTATTTCCATTTTCGATTCGTTATGAAAACTCTTGCACCATGTTTGCTCAGAAAGAAGAGATACAAAATGAACATGCATTAAAACACGATGAGATTCATATTCATGTCATATAGTGTAAAATATGCGCCTTGAAGTTTCAAGTCATTCGCAAATCTTTTGATTTAACTCTACTTGCTTAATTGTGGTTGGCCATTAGGTTTGCCAACAGACATCAATTTCAAGCTAACAACATTTCATGTAATGTCTGCAAAGCAATGCACTTACCATAATTTAATTTATCAATAAATCAAAGAGCCACTTCAAAAGACCAACAATTACAAAACAATTAAATTGTCACATTTGAACAGCAGCATCCCAAGTCAATGCCAAGAAAACAAAAATATCAGCAACGACAACAAAGATAACAAAATAGCTGTTAATAAAAAGCAAACTATCCAAAAAGCACAGCTTACTTCTATTACGCTTTCGTTTTCGCTTTCACATCCTCTCTTCATACAACACACTTCCGTTTCTGTCTGCTCGTTTTTTTTGTTTCTTTTTGTACGCCACTCGCCTCAAATGACAACTGAGTTGCAAAACGGAAATGTTTGGAAGTTATTGGGTTCGGGGCGGAACCAGAACAAAGTGCAAAAGTCGAACATTCTATGAAGTTCATTGGAGGCCAGGCCAGGAGCAACAATGCTCGTCCGACGGCTGTTGGCCATTATTTATTTTTTGGTCTGTGCGAAATTAAAGCCAACAGTGAAACACAAAAGAGCGTAAAGAGGGAACGAGCGAATGGAACAAGTCAAGTGTCAGCATAAATGAAATTTCCCACCACAAATTTCCGTTCTAAAACACGGCAACAATAAAAAAACACAAAAACAAACCGAGAAATGTATAAAATTTACTATATGCACTGAAAGAAATAACACATGCTAACACTGGAGGGCACACACACCCATGTAAATATATGTATGTATTTTTACTGTTGGCGGTTTCACTTTTCATTGGCAGCTCTCTTACCCTAAACTCATTTCCGCTTAGCTGCACATTGCACAAAATGTGCAGTTACTATGCAAAAACAATAAAGCAAAACTTGCAGATTGTATAACAAAAACTTACACACACACACACACACACACACAGACGTGGTAAAAAACTCAGATCTATACGTGTGAGTGAGTTCGTGTGCGTGAGCTACTCACACCATTAGCAACTTTTGTCATTTGAACAAAATCAAATTCAATTGCAATGTCACTTCCGGTTTGTATGCTTCCTCTTCTTCGGTTTAAGGGCTGGCAAGCTATTCAAGTGGCAAGCCAACCCCAATGACTGTCAAATGCTGTCAAGACTGATAGACTCCTTTTTTATGGTATTATAACACTCTTTACGGGTTTGCTTAGAAATGGTAGTGCACTTGAATGCTTGCTTAAACTCCTTTCACTGCAGATAACTCCTATCTATCATATCGGTTTGAACATATGGCTATAATTAGCCCTATTACGGGACTCGTCTTCGCACTAATGAAATTAGCTAATCGAAACGGTCACTTATACACAATATTCAAAAAGATATATTCTAATAGGAGCGATTCCTAACCCTTAACAGTCATAGCTACAACCGGTGGTCACTTTTATGTAAAGGTTCATAAACTTCTGATTATAGGTTTATTATATTAATTACAATTCATTTTTTTTTTCTAGATTCTTAAGATTTAGACAGATTAATCTGCAGAAATATCGTGGTAGGTTAGGGTGATGATCTCTAACCCCACCCTGACCCACGCGGTGCCAATGTGCGCAGCCAAGTCCCCCAAGCAAAAGGTTGTGCTTATGGCTTAACATCCACCGCATATAACCCTCCTCAGAATGAAAGATATTATGAGTAATCCACAAATGGGTGTTAAGGCAAATCAAGAAAAAGGCTAAAAACGACCGCCATTTCCTTGGGAGTGACCAGAAACTATTCTTATACAGACGGCTGAAGCAGCTCAAAACCTTCTTCAAAAAGGTTAATATGCTATGAAAAACATCCGTTTAGTTAAATGATAGTTATGAAAAAGTGAATGAAGTACCCGGAAGTAGTGTGGTTTTGTTTACGACGTTTGTGGAAATAAGGTGATGTGCTCGCTGAAACTTAATTAGTGAAGGGTTTGTGCTGGAGGAGAGGCATAACAGCTAATCCATTCTTAAACAAAGGCAAAAAACATGATTTAATTGTGTCATAAAAAATCCAAGATGAAGAGAATCTAATTGTAGAGTTGCTAATTTCAGAAGTTTTTCAAGGCTCTCGTTGGATGCTCACATATGGTTTAATAGTACAAGGTACGCCCAATAAACATACATTCCTTTAAGTAGTCCTTAATTGTGCCCCAAACAGCTAAAGATGAAAAGAATGCAGAAGTTCAGAGTTGCGATTGTCAGGATAATTCTTCAGTGCAGTCATAAGCGCTCGTCGGATGCTCACACAGATTGGACCATGGTATTGTTATGCAAGGTATGCTTACTCAAGGTAGTTGCCCCTTCTAAGGTTCCATATATCCGTTTACTTCTGACAAACTGTGTGTATGTATACAAGTATGTACACAGACAAATATTTTGGTACCTGAAAGGAGAACATTCAGCAAGCGTACCTTTTAGTAATATACCCTGGGCTAACCACACGCTTGTTTCGCTGCGTATAGGAGAGAACATAGTATAAGAATTACAAGGTGAGATTATACTTCTGACGTTTGAGTGTGTATAAAAGATCCATATGTGCTCATAAGTTCTAAAAAGGTTTTTTTACAAAACTCATATTTCGGCAAGGTTATACAATATCCTTAACTTTGTTTAAACAGAGATTTATTTTTCTGGTTTTGTTTCAATTTCGGTCAAAATGTTTAACGTTTCAGCTCATATAGCTGGAACCTTAAGTTTGTAGATGAATTCAAAAATTTAATATTGTTTGCAATGCCTCGGTGGAAAAACCTATAATGAATCGAGATTTATGTTTCGTTTTCGATACGTGTATTTCGTTACACACCATTAAATATACACGATTTCTGTAGTCTTATACTCTATACTTTTTAAATCACCTTTGATTACAGATTCGGTTATGTTTACTATTTGACGTTGTTTAATATCAATGAATGTTATGATTCCATTTACTGATTTTGAAAAATTGTATAAAGTTATTCAAAAATCATGTAATTTCGATATTGGGTATTTCTTTGGCGAAATGGATTTACTATAAGTTGTTCGATTTACTATAAGTTGTTCGAGTTTAAGAGGTGTTAAAAAAAATATTATTTTCGCTAATTTTTTCTACAATTTTAAAAAAAACTTTTTTGTAAAGCACAAATTTCCTCAATTACAAAGATTCAAAACTCAAAGGGACCGACCACGTAAAACCACAATTCCAATAAATGAATGTATTTACATCAAGCCGTTATCCGATTGTTATGGCCAGTTAAGAAGACGAAGAAGTATTATACAAAATTATCAAAAAAAGTGTTCCAAAAGCTAATGCACTTAAAGCACAACGTGTTTCGATTAAAAAAAAGCCAATCGATACAAGATTAAGTTGCTATTCCTTAGATTTGGTTAGCATTTTCTCCACTGCATTCCCATTTTTTTACGTTCGATTTCAAAAAATATTATTCTTATCTAACTTGCGAAATGATAGTACTTTTGACCTCAAGGGCATTCAAGCTTCGTTTCTCAATTTGTTTCGTTTTTGTCTGTTTTTATTTCACTTTTTTCGCTACTCTGTCTATTGGTTGAGCTTGACCGTCTGTCTCTTGCTGTTAAACGCTGCCATTTTGTGGCCGCACACAAATGAGCCGCATCATTTCCGGTTTGCTTTTATTCTCCGTTGTTTCTTTTTTTTGCACGTCCAATCTTTTTGTAGGTGTGCATAATTTGTGTTTGCAAATTGTAGATAAACACTGTGAGCTCTGCACATGAATGTACATACTCTTACGTAGGGTGGACGTACTAGGGAGGAGCTTCGACTATACGAAAAAACAATTTTGCAAAGTTCTACTGAAGCGTTTCATTTTGGCCGTTCCATTCGCTTGAGTTTCAGTCAACCATTTCCAATGCTTACACTTTGCCAACTTGTTGATTGAAGCTTTAACTACCGTATGTGTGGGTGTGTGTGCATGTGTGTGTGAATGTGCATATGTGTGTGTGTGTGCAAGCATTTAGTTTCCGTTTTTGCTGCTGTCCGTCATTCAACTTATTTGGTCAAGTGCAACGGAATGTGCGCGTATGGGAGTAATTGACTAGTGAACTTTTCGTTTGGCACTTAATTAGTAGTTGCCATGTTGCCATGTGTAATATAAGTTCAAGTTGAGTGAGTGCGGGCAAGTACACTGAGAAAAATATGGCAGGACATATGTACGCAAAAAGATTTTCAGCGTTCGGCTTAAGATGTTAAACTTTATACCAAAAAGCCATAACAGAAGAAGGTGGCAGTATAAAGAGAAGTTTTGTAAGTGAGAGCTGGCGGCTGATTTTCCTTTTGGCAATTTGCTGGTATCACTTTTATGCGCCTTACCGAATCGGAACGAATCGAATCGAAATGAGTTTCGACTATAGAATAAAAGCTTCAGTTTCGTTTATTTGCTTTGAACAGTTTTGTAATCATTTCACAAGTAAGCGGTTAAAATTCATAACTTGTTATAGCAATGTATAAGCATACACGCATATGCTGTGAGAAAAAGGATCTTGGATATTCGTCTAACACTAATTTTGAATTGCTTTGATTAAATAAGCCGGTTTTATGCCAGTTTTAAATCAAATTAAGGTCAATCAGATTTGTACTTAATTTAGGAAAAATCATGCCTTAATAGCTTCTGACATCGCTTGAGCTTACTTCAAGCTCAGAGTACTTGATTTTTCCTTGAGTGTATGCTTCCAGTTTTTTTGTTTGAAATTTCTACTCGCGAGTTTAATTTTTTCTGTTGCCATTTAATTCTTTAACTTTTGACTTGGTTTCATAATTCACTTTTAATTAAAAGAAAAATTTGTGTGTGCAAGTTGTTCTTAAGCCTTAAGCAGCTTTAAGCTTTGTGGCGCTTAAGCATGTTACCAACTGCATAACATGTTTTGAGTATTATAAACTATATCCCTTCCAGCTTCCCGCAGATTCATATCATTAGCAATGGCGTACATCTGCTTTGTAGCACTCACTCAGCAGACCCCTTTTAATGGATTCGGTGGCATGCTGTGTGCTCCCTAAAATATGCAACACACTTCATCATGCTTTTCGTCATAAATTTTGGCAGCAAACAGCTAACGGGAACATTAAGCCCGCGCTCCCTCTCTATTTGTCTCTCTCCAAACGAAAGCAACTTTTTGCTGCATTATGAATTAATTATGTCGATTTAATTAAAACTGTCTAACTAAGCAAATCTCTAGAGTAACGCGTAGCGGTTAGGTAAGTGTGTCGTGCAAGTGATAGGCAGATGTGCGCAAAGCCTGCCAGTGTTGCCACTGTAGCAAACAAAACACAGTGTTGCTAGGTCACATGAAGCTTATAAATCAAAAACAGTTTGGCATATGAAATTTTTGAGTACTAGAGAAGGCAGCGTGACACGAAATGTTGAAATAATTGAAATGGAAATAGTGACAATAACATTGCAATAGTTTTGATAAAAGCTTAGCAAAAGCACAATATAAGTGTATAGCCTTTGGAACTATGAGGGGACTTTAAGTTACAGGAGGTTCTTCGGCTACTAACACTCTATATGACGCTCACCCTTCCCGTGTTGCTTTATGTCGCTGATGCATGGATAATGAACCAGTCCAAAATATCAACGACTTCCTCATTCGATGGAACTATGAACTCTGTACGATGACATTAACATAGCTAAGCGAAATAAACTGCAGAAACTCCGCTGGCTTGATCATATTGTGCGTATGGCCGAGAGAGGTCTCCAAAGCTTCTGCTGGAAAAAGGCGACGAGAGGGGAGGGGAATGATTTGTCTTTTGAGGATTCCAGCATTTTGAAAATAAAAGATTAAATAGTTGATGAGTTAAAAACCGAAAGACAACGATCGGTTTATATTTGATGGGATGTCTACAATCAGCTTGTAAAATCAAATTGAAAAGCTGATCCGTTAGTGATGAGTATTAAAGTTAGCAAGGTTGAGCAGACTGATGTTATAAAGTCAGTCATTAAACTAAGCTCTTAAGTGTATAAGTCATCTGATGTAAACAATCGATATATCAGTCATGAGCAGATACATCACATAAACTCCTGCTAAAGGGCTTAACGACTCAGTAAGTTTACTAGCTGATTCCTTTCTTTTATAACACTGTATTCAGAGTTTTCTAACACTTCATCAAGTCGCTTACAATCTCGATAACTGTGCCTTCCCTAACTGTAATAGTTTTTATTTTTCTCCAACCAAAAAAAGACTTACAAAAGGTAACTGAAACCCAAAACTGACGATTGTGAAGCAACAAAGCGTGCAAAACGCAACAAAAGTTGCCAAGCTATTTTAAAATAATAAAATTATAACAATTAATGTCAGAAACTTGGAATATTAACAAAAACGACAACAACAAAATAAACAATGGCCACGAGTGTTGAACAATACCAAATAGAAAGAGACAAAAAAAGAGAGAGAGAGAGAAAGAGATAAGGGTACTGAGAGCAGCGTTGAAGTGGGCTACAAAAATGGCTCGCAAGTGCATCAGCAACATCCAACAATAACAACTATGCACAATGCGCAACTGTACTGAGTGTGTGTGAGTGTGCGATTGTGTGTGTGTGACAACTCTGTTCACATTTTACTGTTATTGTTGTTGCCGTCACGCCGGCTGACTTTGGCATTGTTGCCAACAACTGCATAAATTCATTTTTGTAACTCTCTTTTTTGCTGTTGTTGTTGTTTTTTCGGGTTGTTTTGACTAATTGTCTGAAAGAGTTGCCGCTTGCCAAACAAAAGCAGCAACAGCAACAATAACAACAACCAATTACAACAAAAATAGCTTTAAAATAAATCAAATTGACCGCATGTTTGTGTTGCTAAATTGTCGTGTGCCATAGATTGTTGTTGTTGGTGCTCTCTACAAAATTCTATGCCACAAACACTTGGTCAACAAAATGGTTTTGTTGGCATTACATAACTGCCAAATGATGAAGTATTTTATGCTTTTGTTACATTTGTCACACGATGGGCAACAACAACAACAGTGCGCATACTTAATTTTGTACTAATTAAGTGAAATCTTAGCATCTTACCTTGAGGTTAAATACGGCAACAGAACATTAATAGCAAAGCTGTGTTTGGCCCAGACTCTGAGGGACACACGCACACACTCACACATTGACACATAAAAATGTCATGTGTCAACTACAGGCTGCTTGTCAGCACTCATTAAGCTCTTAACCTCGTTCAGAATTCACTCACACACACACATATTTACATGGACACACACATGGACAATATGCCGGGCACAAATGCAACTGAGCGCTTTATTACCAATGTCGACAACGACGACGACGTTCAAGTTGTTGTTGTGGATGACGATTAAGCTGATGAAGATGATGATGAGAATGATGACAAGCGCATAGCCTCTGGTTTTGCTTTATGTAATAGACTGTTGGCACTGGACGAATGTTTTTCACTTTTACCAAATGTGATGTATGAAGATGATATGGTTTTCGAAAAATCTTAACAGAGATAACGAAGAAAAACCATTCATTTTACCAAAAGGATAATATTTTAAAAGGATAATGATGAAAACGAGTCTTACACTGATTGATTCAACGAAGATGATGCGAATTTTGTGGATATTGACATGACCGCCATTGTAAAGAAAGGTGATAAAGAAAACAATTCACTTTGTCTTGCATTCAAGCAGAGTTGGTTGATATGATATAAGCTCAAGATGATGAAGATGATGACGAAGTCATACAACGATTGCATTGGCCGAATGTTGCTAGCAAAGTATGTAATTTTGTCGACATTGATTTTACCGACATTCTCAACAAAGATGATAAAGCAAAACCATGCATTTTTTCAAAGGGGTATTCTTAAAGAGTAAAAAAGATAAGCTTTGGAAGATCTGAATGAAGGTAATAATGACAAGTGCATCGTTAAAACAAGAGCACACATTTCGCACAGGTGAATGTTGCATAAAGATGAAATGCTTTATGAACGTTGATATACTTATTTTCGCTTATCTAAAAGATGGTGACTAGAAAATGTCATCCTTCGTTTTTAAGGAGACTCAAACAGAGATAGGCAACATAGTATCGACTTGAGATGAAGCTAATACAATGCATTGCCGCTGCTTTTGCTATGAGTAGTGTTGAACATAACTACTGAACTAAATCCGAAAGTTGAGTCTTTCATAGGCCTTACTTTTGGCTTGAGCAATATCATGAAACCGTGAAAGCAACATTATGATTTCGTCATATTTTGTTTTAAAAAGCATCATGAGATGGAATGAAATGTTCACTGATACGCATAAAAATCATCTTATTACATCCTATTACTATTTATCTTACCCTTACACTCACCGTTTCTGGACTTTGTGATTATGAGTATTCTTGCTCTATAAACTAACTAAATACTTAGGCACTTTTAGAGTCGAAGCATAGCTCAGAACTAACGTTTCATTATAAAATATTTTACTATAAATTCAGTCACTAACAGACCGAACAGCTATGAAACGATTAAAAATTATGTCATAAAAATATTTCATGCCATTAAAAACTATAAGAAATATTGATGACAGCTGCCTAACAGTTGCATCACCGAAGATATATATAAAGATTATACAAAAAAAAGCATCATCTCACGTCATTCCCTAAAATGCTTTATAAAGAAAATAGAAAGATTGGTTATGACGGACATAATTACTTTGCCTAAGAAAAGCTTTCATTTCATAAAAACCTATATTGAATGCTAATCATCGTTTCTGGCAAGCTCATTTAACTGCTTATAAAGATTATGGTAAATAAATAAGTAATCTTCTCTATCCTTGATTATCTCTTGTCATTACATAAAAATAGTTATATAAAGATTATATCTAAAAACATATTATCCCTTGTTATCTTATATAAAGCTACATGAACTAGTAATATTAGCATGCTATCAACCGTCAGTTCTTGGTTTCACATCAGAAACTATTTGCAAGAATGATATTAGCAGACACATGTGCGAAATGTAATGTTTATATCCAAAATGGGAAGTCATCTCTATACATCTCAGAAAATAAGTCATAACATCAGTAGTGATGTTAGCTTTCTGAAGGAAAGTATTCATCTCCGATATACAAGAAATATACCCAAAAAATAAAGTCATCTCTTTACATTTCATAAATGACTTTGTTAAGTAGTGATGTTGGGTGGTCTTGGAACCTGAATGAACCCGGTGAAGCCCCCTCATCTGTTTGGGACCCAACTCGTAAAATTCCCCTCGCAATCAAAGAAGCCACCTGGCGAAGTGCTTTACATCAGGCCGTTACCCGGTAACGGTAATGATGTTTTCCTTCTAAAGGCAAGTTTTCATCTCCGAAACACAAGTAATATACCCACAACTGGACGTCATAACTTTAGTAAGTAGTAATGTTAGCTTTCTGAAGACAACAATTAATCTAGGCGAAAACATTTTTGATACGTCTCTGAAGTGATCAATAAAGCTGATTTCTGACATTGATTCTTTTGAAATAGACTAGCTTCTTAGCTAGCACTTGAAAAATCACATATTTTTAGCATGTCCTTGCAATAAAGCAAAGGAAACATTCAGTGGCAATCATCTGCTTTGTTTTTCGCTGTCTCAATTCATGCCTGAATATAGCCAAAGAAAACTCATTCATTCAGAATGTGTTCTGCGTAGAGAGTGAAAAGTGCAAACAATCTATAAGATATTCCACACGCAGTCGCCTACAGATACACACTCCATGTAACGCCCACGAGGTCCTGCCATTACGTCACGCTTTAAGCCTCAACTTGCACAAATTATTAATGTTACAATTTGCTTTACTTTCTTTACATTTATTCTTCTGTTTTCCACTTTTTGTTACTCAATTTATTTAACTGGCTGTATTTTTATTTCTTATTATTATTTCTCGTATGCTGTTTTCTTCGGATCTTCTTACATTTCCCTTGACTTTAATGAATGAAATCAAATTAATTACGTAACTCTGCAGACGCACACACACGGATACGGTTAAACACACACACACACACACACACACACACACACACACACACACACACACACACACACACACACACACACACACACACACACTAACATGAATCCGCACATATACGGTGCTTTATGCACATTCTTGATATTTTTCTTTTCATAATTTTGCTTTATTTTTCTTGGTCTGGTCCTTGGCGCTTCCTGCCATTCGTTACTATTCATGTAAGACATTTTACAGTTTTCTTCGAGAAATTTTCTTGGCACACACAGTTCTTTATCATGATCTTATTTATCATTATCAGCTTCATCAGTGACGTCAATATGTAGGTATAGTGTGTCACGCTGTTAGTGTGTGTGAAGGCCTCTTTTAGCTCTGCAACATTTTTAGTTGGTAGCATACTTATGTGGGTGAGTGTATGTGTGATGGCATGACTGCTACTATGTTTTGATAATTTGATTTCTCATATGTCTGATTAAGGATATATCGACATGTGCACACATTCACACACACTTGTACACAACCACACACAGAGATACTGTTACTGTTGCCTGTTGGCCCTGCAGCTGTTTATGCTCAGCTATTGGATTTGCTTTCCTTTTTTGTACTTATTTTAGTTATGCCTTTGAGCTAAATAAATATGGTCAGTGTATTGTATATATAACATAAGTTTCAGTTTCAATGGTTTCAGTTTTATCTCAGACTTAAGCTTTAAAAGGATATGCTATGATGTGTCTTTAAGTTTGAGTGTTCGTTGAAAAGGAAACTGCAAAAGTAAAGAAAATATTAGTTTTTCCAGCTTTTAGAAGTTAAGTGGTCAGCAATGAAAGCCGCATAAAGTACAAAGGCTTTAATAACGTAATAACAGACAAGTTAACTTTTCAATCGTGACATATTGGACTAGAAATCCTTATCGCCCAAAGTTCAAGATATTTTTGGGTGAACGCCAGTGGCGGAAGTCTCAGAAGAAAGTTATCGATCTTTATAACGATGTTGAGATAACCCTAAAGAAAAAAGGTCACCCTAGATATCAATAGGTGCTTTCTATTACTTATCATTATAATTACACCTATAAGAATGCTGCAGAGGGCGCTGCTGTTGCCCATGTGAGTTTGTTACACTTATATAAAGCTACACTTTCAAGCTCGGCTAACGACGCATTTCGTAGAAAATTTTCTATTCCACAACTCTTTTGAAAACGTTTTTTTTTACAAAAATAAAAAAAACAAATGATTTTTGTTTGCATGAATATTTTTTGGCGGAAACTGGATTTAGTGTAAAGCTCGATCGAGAGAAGATCGAGATGTGCAGGAGCAGGAATGACGTAAGGAACCTCTTCTTTTAAAAAGTTAAACAACTGGATGAAGCATGTAGTACCGTTGCGTCTTTTGTAGAGATGCATCTAGAAATCTGGATGGATGCATAAGGTGCATTAACACATCTACGGATTATTATCGGGGATGATCTAAATAATGCCGCTTCCACGATATATATGTACCGCCACCTAGTCACGATGAATTTAAGCTGATAGCGCAGATGACATCCCTGGCGAATTGTTCAAGACTAGCTTCAATGAGTTGGTGAGATGCATGCACTTTCTCTTTTGCAGAATATGGCGCATGCGCGATGATTGGAACCTTGGTGTCCAATGCCTCCTCAAGAAGGGTGACCTCACGGCTAACTACAGTGGGATCGATCTCGTTTCTAGTGCATATAGGGCCCTATCAAGCGTATTGTGTGAAAAACGAATGCCATTCGCGAATAGACTTGCTAAATATTCCTACTCACTGGTGCGACTTTAGAGAATGACGTTGAACAATACATGCAGCTCTTTCAGGGTAGAAAAGTATCTCTCCGAATCTTTTGATGACGAGCGAGGCTTCAGACAGGGTGACACCCTCTCCTGCCACATCTTCAACTTTGCGTTGGAGAATGTGTTGCGACAGGCCGAAGTACATCGGAAAGAGTCTATATTTTGAAAGAGTGTTCAAATTCTCGCCTACGCAGATGATATAGACATTATTGATCGTATTAAGGGAGCAGGTAATATGTGTTGTTCGGGTCAATTGGAAACTCTGATTGCTGTTGAGAACTATACTATCTTAGCGCCACCGTCACAAATAAGAATGAATTGACTCTTGCCAATAGAAGTTTCTTTGGTCTCAGTTGACAAATGATGAAACTAACACTCTATAAGATGTTTGTCCTTTCCTTTTGCTTTGTGGTGCTAAAGCATGACGCAGTCTTATATAGATGCGCTTGGAGTGCAGATCTTTGGCACTTTAGGCATTGTCAACGACTCATTCGATGTAACAACGAACTCTATGAGCTCTACGACGACATCAAGTAAACTTACATCCAGCACCTCCGCTTGCATGGTCATATTGTGCGAATGGGTGAAAAAGCTTCTGCTAAAGTAGGTCCTCAATGCTATTGAAGGACAATAACGAGTCCAGGTCATGTCAACGTTGGTGTCACCTGGAGGTGTGCTCAACATCAGGACGTAACCCAGTAACAAGTTTAGATGGCCACTTAAGAAGAAGTTTGTTGAAAATAACACTTCGAAAAGCAATTAAAATACTATATAGTTTCCCTCTTAACTACTGTTTATTCCGCCTTTTTACGTTTGCGTATTTCCTGCTTCTGCATTGCAAGCTCCATATAATTTTCTAGCTATGGCAATGCGTAAACGAAGTATTAAAAATGGTAAGAATAAAAACTCTCTCTCAGATTTATGTTATAATAATAGATTTAAATGAAATGAAAAGTGAAACTGGAAATAGCTAAAGTTTCTACTGCTTTCGTTTTAGCCTCGAATATGCACTATCTTCAAAACCGCAGAACATGCATTTTTCGACAAACATTTTTAGCACAAACTTTATGTTTGATTTATGTCTTTTTGGTGGCATTATTGGCTCCGAATTCAATGTCTCTTAAAATGGGCGACCCGCCAGCGAGTGACGTCATTTTGGCAGATTTTATATATTGGCATCTGCAACTTGCATTGATTTGTGCATTGCCAAAATATGAAACCGACAGTTGTCATTTTTATCAGACATAAAGTTAGTTTTTTTTTATTATTTGTTTTCACTTGACACGTTTCATCAATCATTGTGAAGTTATAGATATTTTTTAGAATAATATTACACATATTGAATAAATTGTGTGCTCTTTTTAGCTGCTATTTTTCCGAAAGATATTTCTTTTTTGAAGCATACTTTTGTGCGCAATACAAACATTTGCCATTGGCAAACATTTTCAAATTAATAAATGAATGAAAAAGTGAATCACGAGCAGCAATAAAGCAAAGTTTTTATAAAAATCGTTATTTGATTATTTGCCATATTGCATTCAAGCCGTCATGCAGCGTTATAAAATTTATAAACTAAATAAATCAAATATTTATATACAACTTCAAAGTAGTCTTTTATATTTTATGGATGGCTATAAATAAGCATACAAATATAAAGGAATTTTCGAATATCAAATATGTAATGTTATTTGCACTTTTTGACATTAAAGTGAGTGCGTATTTGTTTGTCAAAAGCGTATTACAAATATAGAAATTGTGCAATTTTTTGCTCATAATTAAGTGAAAAGAAAGCAAAGTTCCTTTAACAAAACGCATCAATGAATTTGTCAAAAACTATAGCTCTGTGGATACTTAGTTTTAAAATGTAGTTACCATAGTAAAAAGAGTTGTTTATACAATTTTGAAGCTGGCCAACAAAAGCTTTGCGTGTTTAGAGTAAAAATCTGCAGTATTTCTGAAGCGGATTAGGAGGCGCATATAGTTCTGATACAGATAAGATAAGTGAAAGCTGAGATGGAACATGCATATAGTTTGTAACTTGCAGATCAATTCGCTCTCGCTATATGCAACGCTTTAGAAGATTAGCAGAATCACATTGTTGCTGTTGATGCGATTGTTCTAACCAAAATCGGTACTATGTAAAAGCTGAGACGTAGCATACACTTAGATTTGAGCTGACTGATTCAGCCGCTCTCGCTGCATGTGATGCTGAAGAAGATTAAGAGCAGCTGATGCGATATATCCTTGTGGAAGAAAGGCGGACAAGCTACCGGAAAGATTCTACTGCTATATGTTTACTATGAATAACTACTTCTCTTTCTAGAGAGTTGCACGTTCGGGGATCAGCGATCAAGTCAACTTGCTCACCGTTGTTCTGTCAACCAATCGCAGGCTGAGTCCTATCTTTGCCTCGCTCTAACCTGCATACGCATATTTGCTTAGCTCCGTTAGCTTATTCATCATGTCTTTTGATCTAACTTGGGCTATTTTAAAAACATATCTGTTTCCGTTATGTACCGTGGTCTGGCCTCAATTGTTTTCATTTCAATTTTCATTTAGGCTATAAAGTATTTTTAAAGAAACAAATTACAATTGTGTAAAGATAATGATCTCAATAATTTTTATTAAATATTAAAATAGACCGAATCTTATGACACTCCGTGCGGCAGCAAAGAAGAACAGAAAAAATGTAGGTATTAGGATTGTTGATAATATATCTATGTATCGATATGATATTTTGGATACGAATATTGGAGTGCTTTTTATTAAAACCAATATGCATTGGTTTTTTTATTTCGTTTTAGTTATAATAATATAAGGAACTTAAAAAAATATGAAACATAAAAAAAAAATGGGTTTTTGAGGCTGTACCCAAGCGAGTACAACGACCAAATATCGTCCAATTCAGCAGTTGAGGAGACCACCCCCATTTTTTTCTCCCTAGTGTTACTCTGTAATTCAATGCTTGATTGTTCAGATCAGCGTCTCCCACTCCCAAATTATAAAATGCTATTAGAATTTTATTTCTCTGAACCTGCTTTTTGACATATTGTTAGCGACAAAGGGAAATCGTGCAACTTCATTTATTTGCCAAAACTGTCTCCCATTCTTTTCCTCTCTCTCACTCGACCTTGACTTAAGAATTGAAAGAAACTGCAACTTACCCTGCTTAGTGAAATTGAATTTTTGTTGAGTTGATTGTTGATCTGTAAATTAAAAGATAGCCTTTAATATTAAGTATAAAAATAATTAATTAATTGTCTTGAATTAATGCTAATTTGTTAATGTTGCGAGAAAAAACTCAATTACAGGAAAAGTTGCGCACCTAATTAAATAAGCAGCAATTCAATTAGGCCACCAGAGAGCAAGGTACACACACACACAGATACACCAACACACACACACACACACACACACACACACACACACACACACACATATATACACACCTATGTACAAAGTAACACGGCAAAGTCATTGGTTAATGCCGTGTCACCTGTGGTGATAAAGAGGCAGACAAACCGACGCAAATACACGCACACAACCGCACTTACTAACACACACACACACACACACACACACACACACACACACACAGACAGACAGACAGACAAAGCGCCGGTAAGCCACAAAATCAGAAATGTTAATTAAAATCACAGTGCGACAAGCAACTGAACGACGAGCATGTAAAGCAGCCCGGAAAATCTGCGGGGAAATACCAAATTAAACCAGATGCTACCACTTCGTGTAAGGGGGTTAAATTTGGGGCAACTAAACAAGATGAATGTACTCGGGGCTATATACAAAATTACTCGGCTAAATTTAGCGGTTAGACTTGCTTCTAATTTTGGATTCTTGCAAATGAAACAAGCACAAAGCGAAGTTACATAAGTCTTCTACTTCGGAGCTTATCAAATTTGTGGGTTAGAAGCTTAGAAAGAAGACCTACCACAATAAATGTTTGACACAAAAGTTGTGCGCTGAAAAGAAGACCTTCAATATTTCTATTATTTTTGTGTTTTTGTTCCACTTTTTTGACCCTTTAACGATTTCAAAGAGCATGACAACAAAACATAACACTAAGCTTTTAGCTTATTGAAGTTTGCGTACTTTTATTACAGCTATATTTTATTCAGAGAAATTTTGATTAACTTTATCAGAAGTTTTCTTTGACTTTGATTACCTTTGTAGCTCTCAAATTTGTAAAGCTACAGAAGAGCTAAACAAAAACTTTTATATCGACATCCGATAGTAAGAATTCAGATGTTTATCTTACGATTGAAACAAAAAAACTACATAACGATTATGTATTCATTATTATCATTATTCAAAATGGCTTAAGAACGATACCAATCTTTGATAAGATAGGTTCGCTAAAAAATATTTGTTCCAAAGCTCGTTCGATCGGTTTGGCTTGGAAGTTTGGCGCAACAATTTTGATGTGAAACTGCTAATGGCGCGTAAAGTCTAATTTTTCGATTTTTCTCCGACAGTGATTTCATTTTGCGATAATTTGTCTGCCAGCTATATGATATAGTAAACCAATTGTTTTGAAACTTGGCACAAATATTAAAAAACTGATTTGACATAAATTTCGGCAACCATCCATTTCGAAGTATCACATATGATATGCAAAGTCGGTTTCTTTTATTTATTCTGTTTTTTTATGGTAAATTTAGTTCGTTTTAGAAGGCACATTGTTAAAGGGTTTGCGTTGTTTTGAAGGAGCAGCATGTTTAGCATTAGGTAAATCTAGGTCACTCTCTATGTCAGCAATTTCCATGAACCAGGGGGCGCAAGTTAGATTTGCAATCCATATCGGCAGCCAGGAGCTATGGACGATTTGTAGATAGCCAACTTGTTTTTTAGGGATAGCTTTTTGCTAATTAGGAGCCATCTGAGCATGCTTATTCAGTTATTAAGTGCGTCTGTAGCGGTGGTGATATGTTTGCCGAAGGTCAGGCGTCTGTCCAAGTGTACACACAAGTACTTGTAACTGCTGTGATGCTCCAGCAGTTGGTCCTCCAAGAAGGCACTAGGGCTGTAGATTCAACACCATCCAACACCACCGAGAAGGAACGATCCGTCAAGTAGCTGCGTACTATCCAGAGCAGTTGAGGCAGAAACAGTCCATACCAACAATGGAAAATTCAACCGGTACAATGTCCAAATCGTGAAAAACCATCATGACTGGATTCTTATACTTGAAACATAAATGCATATAAAATCTGTTATAAGAATTAACTTTTCTCCACTATATAAAGAGTACTTTTTTTAACTTCAACCTTTCTGCTCCAAAATTAACTTACAACTAAAAATGTTCATTCGGTTTGCTGAGTTTTTAAAGCCAAAACCATTTCAAAGTATATAAACTCTTTTGTCAGTGTATTAAAAAAAAAAGGTTGAAGGCTGCCGAGCATATCAAAGCGCGCTTGATGGCATTTATGTTGCGTAATAGCTAAAACGGAAATAAACAATTCCGATCGGGAAGCAGCCGGAGGAAGTCTACTCATAAAGTGATGCAAAAAATCAAAAAAAAAAAAAAACAAAACCTATACACAAAGCAAAATTCCACTAAAATAAGCGCAAAATTATGCACAGATATGCCGAGTTTTGCCATTCTCTTTAAATGTTTCAGCATTAAATACTAAGCTGCAAGGTTTTTGATAGCAGCCCCCCAAAAAACCTATCCCCAAATAATTAACTGTTTAGTAGGGAACCAAGCTCTATAAGTGTTGGACATTGTCACGCGCTGCAACCGAATGATATTAATGATATGCTAGACCCAAAATGGCTGCTCATAATCCTTAAAGTTTTAGCCACAGTTTTTATTTTTACTGTAAGCCTGGAGCAAAAGTTGCTAAAAATGTGTCGGACTTGGGATAGGGTATTGAAAAGGGTGCGCGGCTTAGCTCAGAACACAATTAGCAACAACAAGTAGCTTTAAAGCGACTGCAAACTTTCATTAAAAACCCAACCCAAAAAACGTTAAGAGAGAGAGAGATAGAGAGTGCACACCAGACCTGGCTTATAGAGCAAGTATTGTCAGTACTTGACCGAACACTTGACCCATATGACGCACTGCAAACAGCAACAAAAGTTGACTAGTTAGCTTACTGTGTGTGTATGTGTGTGTGTGTGTGTGTGTGTGTGTGTGTGTGTGTGTGTGTGTGTGTGTGTGTGTGTGTGTGTGTGTGTGTGTGTGTAGGCGCCTCTTTTCGCCACACGTTAGTCATATTTTTTGTTGTTGCTAGAGAGAAAACTTTTTGGGTAAACTAAAACCTAACCAAAAACGACTAGAAAAACCATTTTTAATTTAATAAAAGCAGAGCGAAAAAAACCCTTAGATGTTGCCTACTTCTAGGCTACAGAGAGTAAATTGAGCGAACCACTTTAATAACTTGTAAGGATACGGTTTCAGAGTTCTCAGAATCACAAGCCAATTTGGTAGAGCAAATGTGGGCAATAGTTGAACACAACTCATATCTTCCAGGCTATTTTAGTCGGACATTTTTTCGAATGGTACTTCTTTTAGGGCTTGGTTTTCCAGCGTAAAATGCTTTCTCCCCATTAATAGATTTTTATCAGACTTCTTTAATTATGGGCAAGACTTAAGCCATACGTGAAAGAACTGCATCATATCGTCGCGTCTTTGCGCCTGGTAAGTAAAACCATTGTCCAGATATTAACACTACCCCAAATCTAAACCCAATTTTTTTCAGTCGATTGTAAAGCAGTAATTTATAGCCCGCGTATATTCCTCATTGTCCAGGTTCGCCGTCTCTACAAAGTTGGTCCGACTTTGCAGAATTACGTTAAGCAACACACACAGCTCCGTTAAGGCAAGAGAGAACTTCTCCGAGCATTTTGATAGCATGTGAGGCCTTATATAAGGCGAAAGCCCTGTCCTGCCAACTCTTGAACTTTGTTGGAGAGTGTGTTGCCAAAGGCCGAAGTATAGCTGAGGTGCACAATTTGGGACTATGATGGTGTCCATTTGCTCGCCTACGCAGATCATGTTGACATCATTGGTAGTACTTAGCGAGAAGTTACCAGAACCAATAGAAGGACCCTGCAGTCGGCTGCTATGAGATCTGTTAGAAACCCCCATCAGGTGATGAGGAAGATAGAAAGGCGTCTTTTCAGAAATAAAAAAACCTTGGAGAGAGGGGATCGAGATATGTGGGAGCAGGAATGACGTTGGGAAGTTCTTCTAAGAAGTAGAGCTTGCGGTCGTTATAAAGCGGCACAAGAACAACAAAGTTTTTGGCACAGATGATCTTCCATTACTGGCTGTAATGAGTTGGTAGGATCGAATAAATTCTTTCGAAAATTTTCAACCAAAAAATAGTCTCGGTTTCCATATTCGGATAAATGCTGGTTCAAATTTTCGACTGGCAGAAACCTTACGCTCAAGTGGAAAATTACCCAAGCTTTTGAATATAACATCGATGAAATACGTATATAAAATGGGACAATAATCGTAATCTATATATTTGAAACAAATTCTTAAAAAATGTTTGAAGTGGCATCACAGGAAAACTGAGCGTGCGATTTGCTTGGTGATCTTCTGTTGTGCTCTTCTCGGCCATTCCTTCACATGGAATGGTGAAAACTCAGCCAGAATAGCGTAAAAATCGTGATAACACATAAGCAGGTGTGTGCCTCAAATCACTAGACGGTTTTGCTTTAATTTTAATTTGACTTTTCTACAAAAGATTCATTGTTCAATAAGTTTCATAATACACTTTTAACGCTCTCTCTCTTTGTCCTCAAATCCAGTTGTAAGCGATATATTAAACACTGATGTATTGCTGATAGGTTGAAATTTAGTTGAAAGAGATTTACGGCACACACCTGAATAGCTTACTTCTAGAGTTTTAAAAACTTAACGCAAATTTTGTGGCAACGAAAGTTGGAAAGTATGAAATTCTGAATTTAGGAGTTTGTAAAAGAATTCAAAGATTCAAATGTTTTCAGCAAAAGTGCACTTAATTTGAGAAGCACACGCAGCTGCGTGAAAAAGGGAAGAAAATTCCTGGAAGATGAAGGCGAAGCCATTAGTGGAAAACATGCAAAGGCGAAGATGCGGTAGATCATGGCAGTTGTCAAGTAAAGCGAGCAGTGGACGGAACCCCCTATTTTATACAAAAGTATGGTTTCTTTGTGAGCAGCATGTAAAATAAACTATTAGAAATAAATAAAAAGTGGCGTAAATATTACGATTTACGATCTTTTAGATAAAAAGTAACTTCGGAATTAATTTAAATTTTCGAAAAGTTGAAAGAAGTTATTTGTTGCACATCTCAAATAGCGCTAAATAGATTGAAACTTTGGAGCGAAAACTTATTTACGTGATTGTGAAAATTGTGACAGGGGCGTAAAGCAGTTGACAACATTTGCGCAAAATCTTCGAATTAAAACTAAAACGAAAAGTAATAGAAATAGCAGAAATTACAAATGCATTGAAACTTTGTCCAAAGAAACGCAAACAAATCACTCACATTTCAGCAACCCGCATTTCGTTTTCAGTTTTCGAATCATTTTCCTTGCTTTTCCCAAGGAAGGTTCAATGTGCCTTTCTTTCTATTTCATTACAGTTGTTATTTTCCTTTAATTTTTTATTCTGCGCAAACAAACAAACTCAAAAACAACAGCAAAAGTGGAAAAATGGCAAAGCAGCCCTGGCAGGTTGTAAAGGGTGGGCGGTGGTGTAAACGGGTGCAAAAAAGTGGGCGTGGCAGTGCTGCAGACAAAACTTTGCCGTTACTTTGTGCGCCACGCTCTTATTGTTGCTATAACACGCTTAGTTGTTGTAATAGTCATTGCGTTGGATTTCTCAGCCTTTACAAAAATCGTGAAAACAAAAAGTTTTTCTTAAATTTTCTTCGCTCTCTCTCTCTATATCTCTCTAACTACTTTTAAACGCCAAAACTAATGGCTTGGAATTGAAATGCGATTTTTATTTGCGCAAATATTTTTTTGTTTTAGACGCATCGAAACTTTGTCAATGGCAAAACTTGTGCGCCATTTTCATAGGCAACACGTGTGATAATACACGCTGCATTTTCCAATTAAAACGAGAAAAGCGTTTTTGAAAATTAAATATGTATACAAAAATACTAAATGTTATTTTTTAATTTGAATTTTGGCTAATTCTAGGAGCTTGGGTTTAATACCCATATGAGAGTGCATAATAACTCATTGCAAATCGCTCTAAATATATGCCAAAATTATATTTCTCTAAAACACGATGCACGCACACACACACATATGTGATATGCCACAATTTTTGTATGTGAGTGCAACTTAATTTCAAATTTGTTTTGTTCGATTGACTCAAATCGAAATCGATTTCTAATGCATTCATTGACCGAAAACTGGAAGGCATCAAACTGAGATTCACTGCAAAAAAAATGTACTTGTTGTACTATACATAAAAAGATTTGCTTTGATGCTTCTCTAAAGAAAAGGTGAGTCAATTTAAAGTTCGGATGATAATATGTTCTTTTATCACTATAATTCGCTATTTGGAGAGGATAAAAGTAATCGTATTGAATTTTATGGCATAATATGATATGATATAATGAGATCGCATAACGGTATTTTCTTATAATCCTAAGTCCCTTTGACAATATAATTGGAAGCTGTTCTAGCCAGATCCTGAGACGATTGTGGAAATACCAAAGATTTTTGTTTTAAAAAATGCTGCACAGAAGCGCTTATTTTGGCCCGGAAAAAATTTAGTTTTTGTAAAATTCTTCGTCATAAAAAAATTGTTTTCTGGAGTTATACTAGATTTTATAAGCTAAGCAGACTTAATTTGCGACTTAAAACAGAAATAAACAAAAAACCAAATTACGCTTATTGGTAATGTCTTTCTATCGATGCGGAAGGCCTGTTTAGTGAGCCACAGTGTTTCAAGCCGTCCTGTAAACGGTATATGATATGCATAGAGAGCCTTTTCACTTTTCACTATCGATGCTATAAAAAATGTAAACGGGAAAAATGAATGAGTTCGAATCATGCAAATATTTCCCAAGAATACTTCTTAACATAAACAGCAAAACAAGTAGACACATCATCACCGAATGCCCTAACCATGGTAATATCAAAGCTTGGTTCTTAGGAGATATGTAAAGCGTTAGGATTTTTAAAGCAACCGTGAAGGTTCTTACGTTATGAAACTTAGAGTTTATAATGTCTAAATTTTTTTCAATGTTTATGTTTCGACCGATGCTTGAAAGTAACTGATATATCAGTTAGTAAATTTTCAAATTTCATGTAATGTTTACAAGTAGTCAGCGAGGATGCACCTATATTTACTAACTGAGGCACCAGGAGTTGCGCTGTGGAAGGGAGGCTATGAAGAGGCAAGCCATACCACGGTTGGAAGGACCAGGAATGGAGCATACTGTCATCTATTGAATTATGCAAAGGCAGATGCTCCTGGTAGAGAGCTCTACATCAGGCAGTAACCCATTAAAGGATAGTTATGACCAGTTTAGTAAGAAATTTAGCATAAGGAGCTAATGTTAAGTAAATTCTTATAGAACCAGCAACAGACGTTACGATGTCGGAAATCTTTAATTCTCTATTTTAGATGCATAACATGTTAACTTTATAAACATATTCAGGTATAGAGTATAATAATGCACAACTAAAATTAACTTGGCTTATTTGTGGTAAATTATGCAACACGTTTGTGTTATGCACAGCTGCAATATGATGCTCTAATTGCTAAATGAAACGATTTTATGGTGATACATAGCATCGAATTTGCTGCCCAAACACAGAATAAGACTAGTATATAAGGAGACAGAGAGAGATATATATAGAGCGTAAACCTAGAGAGCTTAAACCTAAGCTGCTGAACCTCACGTTGTCTACTATGCCATTGATTAAAAATTCCAATCCATCAAACTTGGGCTGTCAATGCTAAATTGGATTTGCTACAGTAAGATACTGAGAAAAGAATAATGTCGAAATGTCGAGATGAAAAGGAAGAAGAAGAGGCAGCAGCAGCTGCAACTATGAAAATATGCAGCAGATTTTATTAACTAAGATACAACTACGAGATACAACTAGAAGCAGCGAGTTTTATGGATTGGCACGACTCTGGGCCTGTCAGTCCCAGTGACAGGTGAAGTGTATTAAAAATAACTTGAACGAAGAAGCAGCAGCGCTACCTAGCTGAAGCTTTAGAGATTCCAATGTACTACTGTGTTTCGCACGACGGCAATAAAATATGAAAACTAAGCTAACCTATTATGTAAACTAAGTCAACTTAACCCAACAAACCACTTCAATTACAGCAGCAATTTGCTTTAGATGACATTCATTTTAAATTTCTATGCAGATTTTTGGTGCTCGAAACGTTCGTTTAATGCTCGACAGAGTCTTTTGCCAAAAAATGTAACAAAAAGTCGGCAACATTGAGGTCACAAATGCATTAGAGAGTGCTAACTAACGTTATAATGCATGCGTGTGTGTGTCTGTCTCGCTCTCACTCTCCGTCACGCTCTCTGGGTGTGTTTGTGCACTCCGCAGGACATAAATATCGTAGTCAAAGTTTTGCGTTTTGCTGATTGCAAAAATGTCCAAGTAAAACGGTAAACAAACTTTTGTGGCCAACATATTCTGGCCTGAACTGTCCAAGCCTTGTCCTGACATGCCAATCGATACAGAAGTGAAAACAAAAATGGAAAAATTTACCAAACCGGAGATAGCCCATGCGTTTGTAATATGTTAGACATATCTGATTTTTATGGCAACCCACACAGATACTAACGCACGCACACACACACACTGGGAGCATAGAAACTTGGCTTGCTCAACACTTTGCATTAATTGAATTTCTCTATATTTTGTCTCTGTCAAAAATTTTCGTTTTAAGCAAAAATTTAGCACTTACTGCGGTTCCTTGGCAATAGCTCCAAGCCAAGACACTTTCCAAATTAAAAGTTCACTGATGCCAAGAATTTGTATTTTAACCAAGATCCGAAAAGTTTTCAAAGCCTTGCGGATTCAACGAATTTCACAAATTAAGGAATGTCTATTGATTTCGGTTGATTTGCATAGCAAAGTGGATCGCTTAGCTGACTTTTATAACATTTTGCGTAACGCTTAATTAAAGCTTAGTTCGGAGATACGCGAAAGTTTACGCTACTATTCTGCAATATATGTTATCTGTATGGTAGTTAAAAAAAATAGACATGGTTACCCTGTTTTTTCTGCTGTTGTAAGGCATATGTTTTGTTGTCATTAAAATGAGTAAAGGTGGTATAGCAGATCCATGCATTTGCTGTTAATTGGTTATTTTTCATTATTTTAGTGCTATTTTTTGCTCCCGTTCAAAAGTGTCATGCTTTATAAAAAAAACTTTGTCTGATCGTGATGCCAACGAAGTTTTAGAACTGCCTGATTTAAGTTTTACGTAACATCCCACATCTTGAGCTGAATTATCTTTCTACTACTAGAACATGATATGAAAACTAATAAGAATATCTCTCTATTAAAACCAGATATTTAACAAAAAATATATCCGTTAAACACATTTATATTACAAGATCATTTCGGACAAGCAATGGCAACTGAGTGGGTCCCGCAGTTCAAAAAAAAAAATACTGTACTGTCCACAAAACTAAGAGGCTGACCTATATTTTTAGGGATTTTCTTCGAAGGCACATATACCTTTTACTTATAGACTGATTGCGCACAAACCAGATCTAGAAATCGATGATACTTGCCAAAAGCAACGAGTTTTTGTGCTCATGGCGCCATCTATTGCCAGGAGCTTTTGTAGGACGCTTGTAATTACGAAAGCGAACACAAATAAGTTTGCGAGCGACATGAAATTGCTTCGATCCTGCTTCCAGTTTATCAGTATCCTGTTCTAGAACAGAAAGTTGCAAATAAATTGATCTTAAAGGCATATGCTACACTTATGACTCAATAATTTGTTCGAATCAGGGTCAAATATTTCACTTTTGCATAACTTAAACTAAAAAAGCGTTAAAGACTGTAAGGGGCTCTTTACACCTTTCAACTAAATCGATTCGTACTTTAGCAAAAAACTTAAGTACAAAGTTTTAAGCTTTAAAATTCTTTAAGCACATAAAATACAATGATTTGGCTTGCAATATTCATTGAGCTGTAAAGTAACTTTGGCTCAGCTCTTAAGTCTTTGGCTTAAATCTAAAATTAAGCTACCTTCTCTAAGTTCCGCTCCGCTCACCTCAAAATAGTGAGCAGAAATCAGGTGAGCATTGCATAAATATTTTTATAGCATAAGCAAAGGTGCTGCTTCTGCTGCTGCTCTCTGGATTCCTGACGCCTTGCCGAGCAGAGCAGCGCTGCCAAGCATGCATTCAACGCACTTTGCGGTCCAACTTACGGTTCAGGTATGTGTGGTAGTCGCTCTCACTACCTCAATCTCGCTCTCTCGACTCTGTCGGTTTGTGTGGGTATCGGTTTGGTCAGCCATTGCTGGCTGGGATCATTGGTTAGCAGTTACCTGATGCTATTCTACCCAATTCAGCTTGCTTTGCGGTCAGCTGGCTTGCTCTAGTTTTTGGCACTCATTCTCCCAACCGCTCTCTTGCTCTCCCACTCCCACGACACATTTGAGCTGTTAAATTTTATATGGCTTACATTTCGTGCTGCCCAACAGACAATTTCGAAGTGAGTGACTGTACCTTCGGCTGTCTTAAAGCTTCTAAGTGCATTTGGGACTTTTGGTCATATACTTGAGCAATCTTTTTATATGTATGTATACATATGTTAGTGAGTCAGTGTTGGCACGTGCGAGTGTGTGTGTTTGCTCCTAATTGTAAATATGTGTTAATGTATTCGCTGTATTCCCTGCTGCAAGTTAACATTTTATTTTACTTGCAACATTGAAATATTCAAAATGTTGCCACCTCCGACTGGTTTCTACCGGCTTCACTTCATGGCTGAACACGCCACGTGAAATGTGCTGCAAATTGACGTAATATAAGTGGCATAGCCGCAAGGGGTTTTGGGCTGAGTTCTGGACTGGGTCTGTTGACCAAGCAGCATGACATTGATAGCTTTAACGAGTGGCCATCCCCGCTCTCTGCTCCTGCCTGCTCATAACTTATGCACATAGATAAGCGACATCCACGGTGTACTTCGCTTTATTCCTTGTTGTTTTTGTTGGTTGTGTGTCGCTGGTACTCAACTTGTTCGCCGTCCCTTAATGGCTTCGACCATTTAAGATAATTATGAAATTTTTAAACATGCAAAGTTATTTGCCTTTTTTTTTAATTTTTTTTTGCTTTTGTTGGTACTAAAGTTTCACAGGCTTGGCTCGGATTTAATTGAATATTACGGTAGGTAAGCCTTTTAAGCTGTTCAAAAGTTTTTAAGCTGTAAGCATGTAGTTGTTTGGACATCAGCTAAAAAAGCTCTTATTCAAGAGAGTTTTAATACACCTGCTGCATCAATAGATTTTCCTGCCTTTTATTAAATTGAAAAATGAAAGCTGAAAATGATGCCATCGTTGCAAGGACACTCATTTTTGATCAAAAATCTTAAGGTATTCAATTGTTTTCAAAGCATTGGCAGCTGCTGTCAAGAATTATTGTGCAGAACGATATATATTTTCCAATATCTTGTTTTGATATTTGTTTCTTTTAAAAAATCGCAAACTTTGCGTATTGGTTGATAAGGATCAGTTCGGGACACGAACTCGATGAAGTTCGTGAAATTACAGACTTTTTGAACAATATGGTTACTGCGAACGATACGCGGACTTTCGAGGTTAACCCTGACTCCAAATGTCGGAATGGTTTACTCAAAGGTCCCCAGGCCAGAAATAGGCGATACTTAGCGCATATAACATTTTGGTCAGCAAATTTTTGTGAGACATTTATCCAAAATGTTTACTTAGCGATGGACTCCAATAAACGCTCACTTACACAACACATACCTTGAAACGTAGAGACGCGTGACGCCTATGTGTTCAAAGCATGTTTGTTTAGTTAAATGAAATATAATATAGTACTTTTGTACTTTACTTGCAATAGTCAATAAGAGAATCACAAAAGCTATGGGAAGATAGAGAAAATTAAAAGGGGAAAAAGACAAATAGTAGACATCGGAAACATCCAAGATTAAGGAAGCGAATAACCTCGATTGAGTTAGTCCAGTTATTCAAGTGATACTCAAAGAGGTGATCGATATTGTTGGAGCCCAGACCGCTGAACGGATAAGCATCCGACACATTAGGATACATCTTAGCCACGTAAGTGTTTAAGCTCTTGGAATTATCCTCAGCGTAACTGAGCCAAGGTGGTTCTGAAGGATCCACGCGTGTAGAATCACAATCTACACAGTTTATAGATTATCCATCTTTGAAAGCGGGAGTATGCCTATTGCACCTTAAAAGGAACTAGCTAGTAAGAAGGCATGTTGGACTATTGTGACACCAATTTGAAGAGGTTTTAACTCAGCCAAGGGCTGCTTTCCTGACATCAAGCTTATAAGCCAGCTTTTAATGATCAGAGGTTGTGGGGAAATATGCATATGCCGGTCATTGCAAACAGTGTCGAAAACTTTGGATAGATCAATCGAGATCGACCTAAGGACGTACCAACGTTATGCTCCTGCCAGACCAGAAACCATTTTGATAATCTGCAACGGGGTGTTCTTTAAGGGTGTAGTGGTTGTTGTTGTTATTGTATAAGCGGGCACACCAATAGACTGATCACCGTATGCTGATGCATGAATGTTTTTCTAATGAACTCTGTTTATTGAGCTGTAGAAATGGGACTGAATGTTCTATATTTCGTACCCGATAGATAATGAGTCGACAATAATGAATAGGTATGGAAACAACTCAGCTTGCCGATCAGCGTGTGCGTCTTCTATCGGGTACAAACACATTTACATGTGTACTCTTAATCAGTCTAAAATGAAAGGCTCTACCACATTTATCTCATCATTGCAAAAGTCAACGCAAAGTTATTCATGCATAAAAGCAAATTGCTTATAATTTCAACACGAACATCACTTTTTTTTATATTTGCATTTGTTGATGTGACAATACTGGTTACTAACTAAGAAAAAAAAACTTTTTATATGCAAGCAAGGCATCTAATTTATTGCTATAATTTGCGGCGCTGCCGCAGTAGCTGCGGCTGCTGCCAGGGTTGTTCCTTTTTTTTTGTTGAATAAACACTACACTGCATATTAATTTTGCATAAATGGCTGACAAGCATCAACAAATTACCATGATTATGCATACATATGTATATATATGCTTTCCTCCAGCCATTGACGATGTCTTTGTATTGGTGTGCAGTATCTTTGTGACAATGTATGTGTGATCACCATCAAATTACGCTAATCAAATTGACATTATGCATATTTGAAGTTAATGAGCGCGCGAATTTAGATGAAATTAGTAAGGCGCAGCTTAGGGCTTGTTAACAGAAGGCATTTATCAGAACGTAAAGTAATGGAGATATATATACAGTATGTACATGTATAGGAATACGGTGCTTGCTAGAAACCATTAAAACCCAAATACAAATACAAGGCGAAGAAAAATCATGATTGTGGGACTGAAGGGATGCGGAATATACGCCATCTTGAAAACAAGCGTGTGATTGACATCGACATTATTAATATTATTATTATTTTTTTTTTTTCGAAAAAACACAAATACTAGTTTGTTAAGAAAAAGAAAGATCTAAATTTTTTACCAATAATTATAAAAAATTCAATTATTTACAAAAATCTGAAAAATATTTGAGTTATTCTTAGTTTATACTTGCATTGATCTCAAATAACTGATTGTAATGAAATTTTAACCATATCCTTATTTGTAAAGCAGTTTTAGACTAACAAGTAATTCAAGTAGTCAGGAGCTGTCACTTCCGATCTCTGATCTAGATAAGGAGCTAAAGTCCGCTCTTCACTGCCGACACTGCTGATCAACCATCCAGACTTGCTGGGGCCAACCTACGCCGATGACACGGTCTTAGCAGCCAACGAAGGTGTTCTACATGAACAGCTCAACGCCTTAGCCGCGAAGTTGAATCATAAGCATGTTGATGCGAAGTGCTAACAGCTGTTACTCTACACGGAGCAACCGTGAGTCGTAAGGCTCACCCAAGATAGAACTCACATAGGAGTCGTGAGTGCTCTTACAAATAGAAAGTTGAGCAAGCTTTACTAGCTGCTGTGCAGTCGCTCTAAGTTGAGCCTGTCAAACAAACTGCTGCTATTTAGGCCATTTAATCATCTTTCTGGACATAGGGCACAGAGCACCTCTTTATTAACCGGCGCACTATATTACATGTGCAATGGTTTTATCCCGAAGAGCATGGAAATTGCCACAGGCATGTCAACATACAATTTCGAGTGTTCATAATAATGTTATTGGGGATCTTAAGATAGCTATAAGCTCAGTACGGTATTGTGTCCCGTACGGTATTGTGTCCCGTACTGAGCTTATAGCTATCCTCACAGTTCTATCCCTGAGATAAACCTAATTGACTGGGATGGTTCTAAGAGTTCTGTATTGCTCAACGAAATCTTGTCCCAAAAAAGTGAAGGCCTTTTTTTTAGGTCGATCATTTTTTCAAGCTATTTCCTTAATCAAGGATAATCATTTTTGGACAATCGTCCATATACTGTTTGGCATATCTGGTGCTAGGAGTACTTATCCAGTCTTTCTCTTCTCTTAGAAGTTGCTTAACGATGTGCATTCCAATGCCCACAAAAAGGCTCTGGCCCTTTCAAGGAGCTTGCAGCACCGACTCTTGCAACCCTTTCCACAAGTTCATTTTCGGAAATGTTGGTGTGACAAGGGATCCATCGAACCAACTTGCTTGGAGGATTTTAAAATCTCTGTAACCGCCCTTTTAGCGTTCTGACTGTCTGATAGTATCAGCCTGTCAATGTCCCAAATGGGACAGATTGTAAGCATTGTCTCTATAAAAACAAAAAAGAGGTAAGGCTTTTGTGTTAAAGCATTCACATTGTTAGCTCCAACTTCAAAATATTCCATCAAATCGTCTCAAATTTTTTAAAGTCAAAAATCTCTCGTTCCTTTGCTCATATTCCAATCATATTTCCGTCAATCACCGTTTAATGTCACTCAAGTTGAATTGATTTTTTGTATATATGCGGTAAGAATGCTTCAAGTTTAATTCAATGCGATTTGCGCATCAAAGGTTTTGCATTGTGTTTTATTTTATGAAAAAGTATATGTGTTTACCTTTCAGTGTCTGAGAATGGCAGCCGCAACATGTTCTTAATTTCGTGCTAAAATATTGTATGCGCTTAAGTAAGCAGCCACAAAAAAATGTTTATATATATATGCAACATATGTATGTAAGTAAATATACTATAAAAAACAACGCAGCAATCGTAAAAACCAACAAACGTACAAACACAGAACCCACAAAACAGGAAAACAGAAAAAGCAGCCGTAACTGCCACCACAAGCGAACCACTCGGAACAGAAACAGAACCAGGACAAAACCCCGGCCGGCAAAACGTAACGAAATTCAACTCAAAACACAATACATTTTATACACAATACCAGTGAATGTGTATGTGTGAGTGTGTATGTACAGCTGTGTGTGTGAGTGTGAGTGTGTCATCATCTGAGCTTGTGAATTGTTGGCATGCCTTCGTGTGGGCATTACGTACATGGAGTGGTTCGGTGAGTCCGGAGCATAATAAAATACAAAATACATTTTCGGCAAACTGGAGCGAAAATATTGTGGTAAATACTTTAAATTTAATGTAAGTGCATTTAAGAGTGCGGCTTTCGGGCGAGAGCTGTACCCGAAAGTGTTTGGCCAATATTTTCATAATTAATGTAATGAAAGAGCCGGGTTCTTCACACTTGAACGGATCCAAATACTTAGCCCGGGAAAATAATTACAATTTGTGGTGCCAACTGAATGTGAGCCGTCGGTTATTGAGCGGCAGAAATAAAACACAATACCGTTAGGTACAGTACGAACTAAACGTACTAAGTTTATTTTAGCAAACCTAAAAGATGCTATCAATCAAGCAATTACTGAAAAAAGGCAGTAAATAAATGACTGAGTAGAGTACTCAAGTGTACTTACTTGGGTTCCTATGTGCCAGGAAAAAGTTTACTCTGTGTGTGTATGAAACTAAGTTGAGGTAATTAAACAATTGATAATGCTCATTATGTTTGATTTATAGCTGGCACAGTAAATAAATGGACTGCAAAAGCTGAAGACGTTGGGGAACCAAAAAATAGCTTAAAATTTAAACACAATTTGCAGTTATGGCAACATCATGAGCTACTATTGTTGCTATTTTTCTAGTTTAGGTACATATAACTTGTTTCTAGGAATCACTTTATGGTTCAACGAATAACGTAAGAAAAACATTCACGGATTAGAAATGCTTTAATGAACGCTTATAATAAGGGATTCTAGACTTTTAGCTTAATTGATGATTCGTGGAAATCTAAGGAAACGACAAAGTCTGTAAAGATATTCAACTGTACTTGAATATAGTTAGATTTCATAATGGTCTGTTGAACTGTTGCTTTTTGTAAGCAACATTGTGAGCATCTAAGTGCAAACTACTCTTTGCGATGAAAGTTATGTAGATTTTTATAGCAAACTGAACCTTTCCAACTAAATTGAAACGGATTGACAAGAGATGTTGCAAAATTATGCTCCAAAAGTCACACACAGGCATAACACCATCGGCACGTAATTACAGATCCTCGTGACGGCATATGAGCCGCTTTGACCACCAAAGTACGCCAACAAATGTTTTTTATCAGAAATTTTATTAAATGTTACTTGTATTATTTAAGTCAGCAAACCTTGTTGGGTATACTATGCTATCATAACCTTTTGTTGATTGCTATACCAAATGAAAACAAAGAAGAAGAAAATCCTATGAAAAGTTTATTTTCAAAGAATTACTCCAATCTAATAAAATAGAGTTCCTAGAGATGCGCTTTCTTTTCTAATTGGTCTTTGATTGATATACATGTTTAAATTAGAACTAACTCTAAAATGAATTTGAGTAAAACTGATTTGTGATGATAGGACCGATGGAGGGGGGAGTTACCAAGTTGATTATGTTTAATTACATGGGAAAAGGGAAGTAATGGTGACGTCATCATTATATCACACTTTTTTCCCCCTTATGATAGCGATTTCGAATACAACTAACGATGAAATGACAGTGTCGGAGAGGGGATTGAATTGTGAAAAAATTTAAGGCCGTAATATATGTATGACACCTTATATCTACTAACTTCATTTCATTATTCAACTGATTAGGAATAAACGAAAAAGTACTATTATCAACAATTTAATTGAATTGATTGAACGCAGTTTTGCTACAATAATGCGGGATGAAGTTTGTTGCCACCAAGAGCATTCAATTGACGGCCATTTTAATCCAAATGTTTCGATCTACATTTTGATCAGCATTGCTTCTGCAATTGGCATATTCATTATATGATTACTATTACCATATCGTCGCATATTTTTTAGAAGAATACAAAAAACTAGTACATAAACCTGAGTAGAGTCTTGAACTGGTTTAAGTTTTTGCTACATGGCTAGCTGGGCCTACAATAACTGCTTTGCCAGGAACGCTAGCCAAATTGTGATTTGATTTAACTCAAATTCAATCTTTCTCACAGGTCACATTTACTTTATCATCTCAGGAAGAATGCCTTGCTCTTTTTTGATTTTCTAAAGAGCTCCTTGAAGCCTTTAAATAATTTAACTAAAGTTTCGATCAAGTTTGTTAAAGTGAAACTATGTGCTACGTCCTTCTACTAGCAACTACCTAAATATTTCCAAAATTATTAAAAGTACTTTAATTCCTTATGTTTAAGCTAACGTAAAACGTGCATAAATCTGAGGACAAATTTAAAGCTTAGCATGTTGTAAATATGTAGACAGCAAAGGCCATTAAAAACATTCCAAAGCTAACTGAGGTCAACCAACTTCGGCAAAGAGTCCACAGATACAGTCAAGGTGCTTAGAAGCCCAAAATTTAAGATCCCATCATTAATCAAATGGGATTAACAAATCATCAATTAAAGCCTGACATAAAATGCGAAATCTCTTCTACTCCGTAATGGCATTAGATTGAAGCATTAGCAAAATTAATGCTGCATTTTTTTTTTACGGAGTTTAAAGCAGCAAGTGCTCCAATTTAAGCCGCAACAACAATTCGCATTAACAAACAAGCCATGTGCCGAAAAGTATGCTAATAAACCAGGAAAGTAGTTAGAAAGCAGCGAAGAGAGGATGAGCTGACGGAAGAGCAGGACCTCCGGCTACAAATTAATCAACATGCCCGCAAACCAAACTCGAACGCTTAAGGGTTAAGCTGCCATGGAACTACAAATATAAAGATTAGTTGAGAAACTCGACGGAAGAGAGCTGCAACAAACTACAAACTAGACTGAAACAAAAAAAAAAAACATGAAAGAGAGTGAAATAAACACTATAAATAGACTTGAGCATATAAAACTCTTAACAAGACATAAATGGACGGCAGCAAACTTTAAGGAACGGAGAGAGTCAACTAACACCTCAAGGAAACGAAGTTGACGCCAGAGTTGCGTCGAGCAGAGTGATGAACTAAAGTTTACTAAAGAGACTGCTGCCAGCTGTGCGGGTGCAAGAGAGAGAGCGTGTACGAACTTTGACTTGCAAACGAAAGTTGAACTTTTATTTGTTTGACTCGCTTTATGCTTATATACACATACATACATAGATGTGTGCGTGCTTGTTTAAATGTTTGTTTGTTTGTAAGTATTTGTGAGCAAAAAAGTTTTATGCTGCATTTGTTGCAGCTGTTGTTGTTGTTGTTGTTGCTGCTGTGCCTGGCCTGCTGCTGTTTTTATTGCAGCACAAAACGTCAGCATCCGCTGTAAAACTCAAACGAGCGTAAGAGCATAGCAAATGACGGCAGCAGCTGAAGAGAGCTCGGCTTTTGGGTTTGCTCAGTGACGGATTATATATTTTGGTAGGCGCCCAAAAGCGGCGTGCACATAGATTTTTTGCATAAATGCATTTAGTGTAAGAAATTACACCATGTAGCTGAGTCCCCAAAACGCGTGTGACTTAAGAACAGTAAACATACCCAGGATCAATCATATCTAAAATTTGTTAACCGCAAGCTATCAAAAAATATCATTAAATCGCAAGAAACGTTTCCGAAAAGTTCGAAGTTGCGTTAAAATGGATATTTTGCTGAAATCACTGATTTTTCGGATGAAATTACTTTCCAAAAAAGATAAATATTGAATTTTGATAAATTTTAATTCATTGCAGTGTCATCCACAATCGAATTTTAGTTATAATTTATTTCTATCAAAACTGTGAATCATGATTGATAATCGACTTGCGAGTTCGCAATTCGCGAGATTTCAAAAACTGTGCCGAACAACAAAATTTTCGTTACATTGTCATAATATATACAGTGAAAAACTTGTCATTGTTAATGCTATAGCACGATAAGAGTATATTGCTGGAACAATTTTAGTAGTATGTACTTAATCGATCTATCAGTTTTAGTTTTCAAAAAAAGAGATCGTTTACTGACAGATTCATAGCCGAGAGCCCTAGGCAATGTTTTGCCTGGTTCCAGCTATTTCTCCAAAGCATTTCATTGCACTTTCTATAAGCTTCAAGGATCCCAAACAATCAACAGCAATTCTTGACGTCGTCGTAGGACTGAGAATACCATGTTCGAATACAATGTACAAAACTATTTCAAGAGCGCCCATTTTTGCTGTACTTAAAAATTTTTTTTTATCTTCATGGCTCCTTCGGCTCATGTCTTAATCCAGCCCTGTGTATGGCCCCTGCCAGTCTGGGGCCAGTGCATTGTGGTGAGTGCACTTTAAATTACTCGAATGATACTTGATGGTTGCAATCAACAGAACCAAAAACCAAGCAACTCAACCAACTCGAGTCAGACCAACTGCAATGTTTGAAGACTTCATTATTTTGATAGCAATTAGTAAATTGAGTTGTTTAAATTTTATAACTTGTCTTTTGTGAGCAGCTGTCTCTTTGCATATGTGTATGTGTATAGCAATTAGCGTTTGCCAGAAGTGCACTAGCCATACTTTTCTCTAGCTACTTCCGCTCTGTCTCGGTACAACTCTTTCTCTATGTTATGGTACACGCTGCGTATACGTAATGCATTTAATTATAGCGGCTTATGTTTAGCGCTTTAAATTTGCATTAGAATGACCCTTTCGCATTTTGTTTAAACTTAGCTGCCTCATTGTGTGCTACTGTGGGGCAGCTGGCACACACAGCTGATAAAATAAACAAATGCAAAGCATGAGTCCCCCATAAAACTGCTGAAAAGAAATCTGCACAGAAGAACAAACAAACAAATTGTGGCTTTAAAAAGCCCGAAACATACATACTGTATGTTAACGCTGAGCTGTCAACAAAAGCAAATTTGCCTCGAAATTCTATCTTTCGCTCAATCTTTGGGGTTACAGCAAACCCCAATAATAATAACACTAATCGCACAATAAGCTTTTTCGCTTATCTTCAAAAATTCTAAAACAATTTTATGCCTTGGTTAAATCTTAATATCTCTATGAGGTTCGCCTATTGTAAAGCCACATAAGTTAAGCGTAAAGATGTCGAGAATAAAATGAAAAGCAAAGAAAACAATATAAGCCGTAAAAACGATTCGGACAAATGAACTGGAAACACAATTTTGTTTCGCTTGATTTGTGCTTATTTTTGTCATACACACATGGACACATATTTGGAGACAATTTTGAATAACAACAACAAAACGAGACAATCGTACAAAATATATACATTCGATTAAAGCTATCAATTATATGTTAAAGCAGCGGAATACCCTTTCGCTTATATAAGTATATAATACATAAGAGAGTTTTCGAGCGAAGTAACTCGATTAGAGTACGCCTATTTCGAAAATAATACTCGCAGGGAAGTTATAGATCTCATCAAACACATTAATATAAGTATTTCTAATAAAAGCAGAACTTCAAAACTATATTGAACCAAAACAGATAGAAATTATATTTGGCCTGACATTTTATAACCGGTTTTTTTTAATGAGTTTAGGAACATAAATTATAGCAACGGAAAGTTGTTAAACCCAGAACTGCATAGATCGATTAATTTCCTAAAAGTCCAGCAAAAATTTGGTTTAAATAGATTCTCGGGTCACTCTTTCATAAACTAAATATGCGGGACACAAGATGTGTGTTCATTATTGATACACTGGTCACGTTGCTGTACACTCCAAATGGCGTTCGATTAGTTCACCTATCGAAGTTCACCATCGGCTTATTCTTGTTCGCTTTTATTCAGAAAGTGCTAATAAATTCGCTCAAGGGACTATGAGATAGCATTTGACCGATTCAACCGCGAAATGATATGGAAATCTTAAGGTAGGACATGGATTCCAGCGAGGAAACGCTCTACTCATTAGCCAGCTTTCTGACTCTGGGTAATCAGTTTCCTGGTAAGTAACAACAACGGATTGAAAGAGATGTGTCAATCACTGCAAGTAAATGGAGAGGTTGCTAGTCTTGGTATCAATTCCAACAAGACCCTAACAATGCGCCATTAGATTTCACAATTTAACTATCTAGGCTGTTTTGTATTCGATGGAGAAACGTCATGTAATTCCAGTCAAATTTCCCTACTGTGAAACCTGAAAAGTCGGTACAGCTCGCGAGGAATACAGTTATACATTCTTAAGATCCGATGGCTGCAAATTATATCGAACCAATAATTGTGGCAAAATCGGCCACTGGCGCTGCATTGACCACACATTGAGGAGGCCAAACAACAATACCGCGAATCAGTACTTTGAATGGAATCCTCAATGTGCACGGCAAGTTGGTAGACCTAGAAGTACATGAAACGCGCCAAAACGTGACCACAACTGAAGCATGCCGGCTTTGAAGGATTCATGTGTAATCTTACAAGCAACAAACTTCGTTAAAAAGCCCAAGTACACACTTATTTCACTTTAAGGGTGAAGGTATGAAAAGCAATATTATGAAAATGATGAGAAATATGATACTTTAAGATACAATACGTTACGTTTTATGTTTATGTGTATGATTATGTGTATATATAACTGTCACAGACATGACAGTGTCAACTGCTGACAAACTCAACTGTAAAGTATAATCATAGTGTATATGTATGCAATGTTTGTTTGTGTGTTGGCAATGTTGTTGTTTCACTCAATGTTGGCGGCTTGCTTAAAGCACACAACTTTGATACATGTTGACAATTTTGGAGGCATATCATATATGCATACTTGTGTGTGTGACTGTACATGTGTCGGTAGAGTATAAAAATGTGGCAAGTTTGGCTGCTGGCCCTTTCACTTGTCGCTGTCGCTGACGTTGTCGTCGTCCCCTTCGTGTGTGGCATATATGTAAAGTGCCATTTGCTTTTGGCTTTGTTTTGGTTTTGCCAACAATTTTTTTGCACTGTTTGTTTTTATTATCGAAAAACGCGAGCAGCGCGACACACATAGAGACCTACACGTTCTGTTCGCCAGACAGACTGCCAAACTAGCAGACTATCGATAAATTCGTGAACGACGCCGAAGCCGACGACGACGTCGTCTGTCTGACAAAAAGCAAATGCCCTTATATGTCATTTTGACAAAGCGCTGACTGAAAACGCGCTCAAGAGTGATATATGTTTGTATGTATCAAGCAAAGGGGAGAATTGGACGAGCGATTTGAGAGCGAATCGTGGAGTGGTAAGTAAGCATTTGTCACTATAGCAATCATGTGTGCTGCTGTTTGTCAGCTCTCAAGTATACAACAATATTGCAATTTATTCTTGTAGAATAAACTTTAATGTGTTTTATTTTCACAATTTCGTTATCGATTTGACGTTGTGACAATAGACTTTATCTTGTCACGCAGTAAAATTTGTAGGCACAGTTTCACAATGTTCACTTAAAGTTTCTTCTACAATAAAAAATGTTGACATATTTTTAAGATAAAGTTGGAGTTGAGCAATTTGGCGGTTTTTTTTAAATGTCTCATAAAACATAAATTTTCATACAATTTGAAACTTTTTCTGACAATCGAAAAGTTTTCAAGTGAATGAGAATATGAAGCCAAAAATTTTTCATCTACATCTGCATGAAGGTGAATCGTGATGAATCTCGTCGATCAACATTCTTCAAAATAGTTGTAGCTGTTTTTCTAAAAAAATGTTGGCATGCGTATTTGTCCAAAGAGTCTGGATATTACGCAACCGTGAACGGCTGGCAGCAATACGCATGAAGGCTAAACTTTTCAACATTAACCTGATTTGCACGCTCGCTCCGATGGTGGAAAAGGATGATGCGATCAGGGATGCGTTCTATGACCGCTAACCGACCGTCTAACCTCAAATATCTTGCTCCCATCGTTTGATGGTCATGGTAAATTTTGATTTTGAAATCTCGCTTTGAGAGAGCTCCTAAGCGAGCTCCTGTAAGAGAAAATTTGGGCCCTGCTAGTATGCCCTTGGGTTATTTCATTGTGATCTCCGTTGTTACACTGTCAAAGTACCTATTGCCTGAGAACTCCTGGGATGAGTTTAATGTGAAATCATAGCTATTTGTTAAATTTTTGCTGATTTTTTTGATTTTGTTTTGCCATCTTAATGTCAAAGTAAGAAACTCTTAAGTTAAACCTCCACAGCTAAATATTGGGTTAAAATTCACCTAAAGATGGAGTCCGTAGAGCTTTAGAAACATTAGGAAATAAATGACTTTGCAGTTTTAACTTCTTGTTTGGACCTTGAGCTTGCAAATTATCTTTAAGAGAAGAAGATCAGGTCGTTAATGTCATATGTACTTTTGTTAACTTTTTCTGTTTTTCATGCAGCATCTATGGAAATGTCAGTTTGAGAGCATGATTTGGGATGTTTTTTCCAAATCGCTTGTAGATTTTATTGAACCAAATTGAGTAAAAGTTATATACATATAGTATAGTTATATACATACTCACAGTATAGTTGTATGTTTAATTCGGGGTTAGTGCGTTTAAATAAAACACGCTTGCCAAATAACGCCTTAAATCTATTTATTTTAACAAAAAAAACTATTTAAACGTCTTTACTCTGCAGATATCCGGATCAGTCACCTCCCTTCGTATCGCTCTCGCTCCTTGCGATCTCTCTTATCGATTCTTTTGCTTATCGATGTTTGTAATATCAGTGCTGTACAGCTTAACATTTTATGCAACACTTATATCTAAAACAATCCGTTTCTTATTTAAATCTTACAAACAACATTTAATACTACATAATACTTATTCCTACATAGTATGTACTACTTACTGCCTTATTATATAAAGAATACGTTTAATTCGAACAAAAAGCGAATGAGTTGTATTTAGTCTTGATGCGAAATTTTCCTGAGAACCCAGCCAGCAACAGAAGCTACTCAGCTTTTAATCAGCATATAGCACTTAGTCATTTCATATGACACTTTCCGAATTAGTATCCTCTACTCTCTTGCAAATGAGTCGTTAAGCAAAGAAAAAAGTACAAAGCAACTCAGATTAAATTGAGTTGCCGTTATTTATAAGAAGTACACTGAAACTTTATAAGGCATTCGAAAAATTAACTAATTAAGATGGGACGTAAAGTTTTCCCGCGCAACTCAAATTGTTTTTTGAGCACACATAACAAAAATTTGAAACTTGATATGAAGTTTAAGCGTCATTTTTGGGAATTATTGTAATGCGTTTTTAAAGGCACTTTTATTTTGTTGTTTCGACTTAGTCATAACTTGAATTTGAGTTTGTTTTGCTATCCCGCTCTCAGTCTCACACACATACATTCAACAAACGTGGCTATAAACATTCTGGGAAGGAATAAAACTGGCTTTCTTGCAGAAGCAAAAATAAATACTACTCACAAAAATCACAAACAATTCCGCGGAGCAGTGAACAACTTTTTCCGAGTGTTGCGCCGACTGCGACGCCAGCTGCGCAGCTGACTGCGTTGGGTTTGTGTGGCGCCGCTCAATAATAAAATTTATGTTTTCGTATTTGCTGCGTTCTTTGTGGATGTTGTTGTTGTTCTTGTTCTTGTTCTTGTTGACTAGTGTTGTTTTTTTGGGGGGTTTCTGTCAAGTGGCAGTTTTTATTTGAATATTGTTTATACGCTGGCAACGCTTTGCTTTGTTTCCTATACATAATTTTGATGGAGTATCTTTAGAGTCTGGCGCTTAATTAAATGGCACTTCTGCTTTCTTACATACAAATATTTACTCTGTCGGCTTTAATCAAAAGGCAAATTAAGCAGAAATGTGCGCTTGAAAGTTGCAGCTGTTCTATTTGTTCTTGTTTCTTACAGTGTACACATATTTATTTTGTTATCAATGTGCTGTGTAGGCTTGCAGCTTGGTTTATAGCAGCAGTGTCCCTTTTTTCGGATCGGCATTAATTTCGCTTTCAACATTTCAAATGTAAAAATAATGTGCTCGGTTTTTACGGCCTGTGTGAAAATTGCCTTTTTTCATGTTATTATATAACATTTTTTTATTTGTTCTTTAAATGCGCAAATGTTAATTTGCTTTTGGATTCAGTGCTAAATACATTAAATGTGTTTAACTTTTTTGTTATACTTTTTTTTATTCTTTTTTTTTTTAAAGAGCTCAACAGTTCAAAGTAAAAACAGCTGCAGCTTCGCTTTTAATTAAATATTTAAGGCCATTATATTAATATATGTATTGACTTGCCATTAAAAGTGATTTACATGCAAGGTCAATAAATATTCAATGCACAAAGGACTTTTTTTTTTTTACAAATATATGGAAGCCATTCATTTTAATTGATTTAATATGAAGGCGCTTTATGATTTCGATTTGTTTAATTGTTTAAAAAAGGTTGTCAAACTGTAAGCGTAACCGTAACCGTTATCCGAAACTACCGATTGAATTTTGAAACCGTTATCATACCGCAATCGAAATAAAATTTTGGAAAAACCGATAAACGTTAGCCGTTATTATTTTTCCGAAATATCCGAATTGAAATTTATATATTTATAACGGTACGGTTTCGGCTTACATTTTTTCATGTTGTGCATTACATTTCGTCATTCTGTGAAGCATTTTCTTCTACGTCGCATAGTGTGCCATCTGTGTTTTTATCAGCAACATTCATAACTTTCAAAAGAGTAAAGATATTTTGAAAATTTAAAATACATGTAACGTAGAATTCTGTGTATGGGTCGCATAATAATAACACTTCTGGTGTCATAAAAAATGATACTCTAGACAACACAATCTGTTTATCGCTCCCACTTCCTTTTTTTGTAGTACTCTTTTGGCACTGTTTTTGTCAAAACTGAAACTATTACCGAATTAAGTGCATACATGTGCCTAATTTTTACTCTATTTAATTTTTCCTACCAGCGAGTCGGTCTAACAGACACAGCAACACAAACAGCAGCACACATACACTGTCTTGAAATTGGTAGCATTACAGCAAAAATTTTGAATTTTTGTACGTTCTAGTATTCCACTCTATTACTTTCATGCTCATTGGTTTTTGTATAGGAACTAGCGTATCCGTAAACCTTAACAAATATCGGTGACTCGCACCGAAACCGATATTATTGAAAAAAGAACACAGAAATAAAATCGTTAAACGGTAATAGCATAATCGTTGGCGTATCCGAAATAAGTTTCGCTTTGAATCCTTGTTTTCAATTGATCGCAATGGTTGCATGAAATGTACTGTATAATTAATGAATCGAAATCGGATTCTTGTAGCCTTCTAAAAATTGCACGGCAATTGCCGTAAGAGTCACAAAATCATTTAGACACATATGTATGAATAGTAATAATAATAAAAAGCTAAAATAAAAAATCTAGCAAACCGCGCAAACTTTGTTCAAGCCCGCGTGCCAATCGCCGAAGTAGAGCATATTCCTCTTCCCGTTCCCGTTCCCCTTCCTCTTCCCCCTCCTCTTTTTGAGACATGCATTGAATTCACCCGCCGCAGTTGATTTCGCAATCACGGAAAGTGTTTGTCGGAAGGCGCCTGCCAACAGTATCATCTGCCCATCCGCATAAGTAATGATGTTGACGGCAAATGAGGTAATTTGAAAACAACTATTGAATCTTGTTTTGTTAAGAGAACTCATCGGTGTTGCGATTCATTAGCGTTTTAAGTGGCTCTGGTGTTATATTGTGTTTAAAGGAGCTAATATTACTTTTCCTGAGGCACAACAGATCCGTTTAATTTTTGAATTTTAGAGCATGGCAACGAATGCATTTTTTGTCCATGTCATCAATTGTTATTTTCATATGCGCACATGTATCGGGGCTGAAATGAAGATAAAGTTTCTGCCGAGTCACTCGCATTCTTTTTCGATTGGCTAATCTATTCGCAACTGTAATGCGCTGTTCCTTATTTATTCTTGTCTCCTGCAAGTTTTGAGATTGTTCTGCAAGAGTTCGTGCAGTTACACGATATGCAAGGTATGGAATACTTTGAAACTGTTGTTCTGGTGTTAAATTTTTTCGGACCACTCTATATCGTCGAGTGGATTGGGTATTTCTGTCAATGTTTCTTCCTCTGGGCTGCCTCCTAAACAAATTTCGTAGTACCGGACACCATCTGAACAGAAACTTTCCTGCACACTAAACGAATGGTGGTCCAACTATGAAGTCATTTGCTTCAGTGGTTCTCGAGTTATAGAAACCCGTATCCCACACGAACGATTTTAGATATTAAGATATTTTTCAACTAAAACTCATTGTTTATAACGAAGTTAACGATGTGGAGTATTGGTCCAAAACCAATTTTACTGATTTCAATTCAAAATTGACTCAATTTGACACAAACAAATAATGGTTAATTTCATGTACTTTCTTTCCATTAACCTCAAACTTTGCCTGTGCCTATGCGGCCTTGAACGAGCTCAATCAATGCGTCTTACACACTGATCGAAGGCGGGCAAGCGCTGGACAGTAGAAACTGCTTCCCAAGCTCATTCAATATGAGTGCGAGCTCGACATGCTTAGCTGGAAAAGTTATAGGAAAGTGGCTTAGAAAACAGCCCAGTAAGAATTTTGGAAATGCTGTAACGTTGCTGAACTATTTAGTTAATTCGCCTCGTAAAAACCATGTTAAGAAATAAGATTGAGGAAAATTCCTTCGTTAAAAAAGTTACTGACTCAAGCTGCTTTCATGCGTCTGATTGCTGTTGAAGTTCGATTTAATGAGATGTTTTGTGATTCTACAAATAACCCTTAGAAAAAACCATGCTTTTATTGACTTGCAATTACAACATAACATTTTTTATTCAAATAATTTGACGTCAAAAGTGCTTGTCACTAAATTTGAACCTTTTTAAATTAATTGGCATTTATTTAACTTTAGATGTGTTATTTAATAAAGGGAACTTTTTAATTTGCATAACATATCCAAACACTTAAAATAAACACTTTAGCATATGTAAAACACGCTGCATTAATTGACATAATTATCGGCAAACATGTTCAAAAAAATACGATAGTAATAGTATCGATAATTAAATCAATTACAATATGCATAGTAATTAAAAAGCACATCCCAAATTTATTCATTTATCAAATATTTGTATTTGTTTTGCTTGATTCTACTTTTTTTTTGTGAAAGCAAACATGGTAACCCTTTATGATACATAATAATACATACAATCTATTGAAGTTATTTACATGCATTACATTTATTAGTTCTGTCGTAAAATTTGCATTTATATATACAAAAAAAAACAAAAGGCAACACAATCTTAACCATTAAAGCGTTTTTAAAAATAAATTCTACATTTAACTTGTGCAATTTACGTTTGTTTTTCCGGGCGTTATGCGAGGGGCGTGGCATTTTTCACAGCAAAAACATTTCAAATTGCATATTTAATATATGCAAAACAATTCGTCTTCTGACATTGTCAGCATAAAAGCAGCGCCTGACTGTCAGCGGATCCTTTAACTGTAGTTTTCGCAGGACTTTCGGAGTGCAATTTTCGTGGTTCCAACAGCTGAATGAGCTTTTGTGCGCATACAAATGCTTTTTGTGTCATAACAATTTGAATTTTTTATTTATTTGTTGATTTTATAAAAATTTATTCTTATATAATAGAAACAAAAAGCAGTGAAATTTATAAATATGCCGTAGAATTGTCACAGCTGCAATTTTTCAAATGTCAAATCAAAATGCAAAACCAATTATTTTAAATGATTAATTGCATATGAACCGCAAAATGATTTTCATTATGCGTACTCAAACCCTACAAAAACTTTCAAATGATTTATGACGCCTAGCCTATAAAAAACAACTCAAAACAAAACCCTTTTATATAAACCAATTTTCTAGGGGGAAGTCGCTTGAAAGGCGGTGACATGAAAATCACCTTAAAATTCATAAGTTTGTCAAGCAAAAGTTGGCTTTGTCTGTGTGTGTGTGTGTGTATGTGTGTGGGTGGGTGTGTGTGTGGGTGGGTGTGTGTGTGTGTGGGTGGGTGTGTGTGTGTTTGGGCGTGTCACAGTAACAGGCACCACAAAAACCGAGGCAAAGCAACAGCAGCAGCTGCATGTCATTAACTATATGAACGCAAGACATAATCCAATGCGCACCACGTGGCGTATGTGTAATACGCGCCAAACTTCTCAACGCTTCATTTTTTAAGCATTTAACACACGCACACACACCAATACCTGCGCATATACACCAAGCCTTGCCTGGAGCGTAAGTCTATGGGCAAAGATGTCAGCGACACCTTTTCCCACTTTGTAAATTCTTTTCTCCTTCTGTCTTACTTTATGTTTCTATGACAGGTGTTATACACTATAATGGTGTGGAGCAGTTCAATTATAAGGTGAGTTTTGTGCGAAAACCTTGTGTATCATCTAGTGGTGTGTTTGAAAACTCTAGATAGTTGATAAAGTTTTGAAATGGGATTGCAAGCTAATTTTGCACACACACCAATTATTTGGTTATGAACCAAAAAGAATCGAGTATCACAATAAAAAAGCAAAATTTATAAAAAGATTGGCGCTGTGAAGTGGCATTATACGCCAAAGGTTCAAAAGCTTCCAAGTCGCACAAAGTAACGAGCAATTTCGTCCGTGAATAAACATCGACCAGCTTTAATCCCTAATCCCTAAAGTGGCTCATCAATTTTTCATTGTAAGTAGATCGATTTACATCAGAAGACTCTCAACGATCTCGACGGTTAAAACCGTTTAGGCTTTTCTTAGGCTTCTCAGCGCAAAGAAAAGCAGCTGCTTAAAACACCGATTCGATTTTGTACACAGCATATTGAGGATTTCAGACAGATGACCCGTATTCTAAGATCGGACGAAACAGCCGCCTTTTAGTGACTCAAGGATCCAAGAGCTATTTGGGCGACCTCTTTATGAATCCAAAAAGAGATTTTGCCTCACTGACCATTCCCAGAACTTCAAAGAAACACACACTAAGAGTAAGGCAGTTACCAAGCTAACAGTGTTAATAAAACACATCTTTTTGCACTTATCGCAGTGTATAATGAGATGATTAGCTGCAAACCATTCAAAGGTACCATTATACATCATAGATGAATGCCAGATCTTAGCTGCCTGACTAACGCCATAGATATTTAGACGGATTCGCCTGAAGATTAGTTAGAATTTTTTTTGTAGTCCCAAACTTTCTTGCTAAGTTGCCATATGGGCGAATTGCTTTTGCTATTGTGTTGAAATTCAATGAAAAGAAGATTTTTTTAGCTAAAATATAAATTCATGCTATTTTCGAAATGAACTCCGAATTTTTTAGGAGTTCAAAATTTAAAATTTTTTCTTTTATATTTTGGGATTCTGATTTTTGCATATATTCTAGAACGCGCTGTTTCGGATATTTTTTTTTAGCTCAAGTTAGGATTACGATTTTTTCGTTCATTCTTAAATTTAATTATATTCTTCCTTCGTACTTAGGAAATCGGAAAACATTGTAGCACTTTTGTTTGAATTTTTCGTTTTATAATGAATTGCATTAGGGCGAATTCTGCGCCAAAAGTTCTGTTCGTCAGAGATAGATCACAATTCCATTTAGAGGTAATCCATAGTTGATAAAATGAAGATAATTCTCGAAATGAAGTAAAGAGAGCCAATAATTAATAATCTTTACAGACGCGTCAAGAGTTATCTCTTTTTGCATTATTCTACAAAATGAAGTTCTTGATACATATAAGAATTCCGTCTTTTTGCTCGGTTTATACTATTTTTTTTACCTTATTCAAGCAATTTTTCATAATTTTAAGCAAATTATTGTGAAATTACCATCTATCCCTATTCCATAGAGCATCTAAACGTCGTTACGTTACTATTTGTTTCTTTTTTCATGTTTCCACCACACTTTTTTCCATTTAGTTGTCATCAACGTTGCGGATTATGCGCACGAAAATGAGAGTTTATGTTAAAAATTATGCAAAAGAGTTTGCCGCACACTCTACTTGATAATCGTTACTATGATAATGAGGTTCATGCCCATAATGATGTTGATTGCTGTTAGATGTGGCCTGGATATAAGCGTGCATTGGTGTTGCGAATGAGCTCAAGGACGTGCTGTCCGGCCAAGTCGCTTTTGTTTTAAATTATAAATGAGAGATTTCATGCATAAGTACAAGTGCAAGTTTTCAATGGTTATTGCGATACTTCTGCCACAAGAAGCAGGAACAAGAGAGAGTAAGTAGTTGAAAGTAAAGTTTTATGCCACTGAAATTTCATATTTTAATTACAATTCGCATTATATTTTGATTAATATTGTATTCGTAATGCCACTATATAAGCATAAGTACATATAGACCCTTAGCTGCCACTTGGCAAACCCTTTTTTCCTGCCGTCGATTTCTACGCCTCAGTGCATCATTATGTAGCTAAAACTGGTTGGTTGCTTCGTCGGTCGGTCGGTTGGTTGGTTGGTTGCCTGGCTGCTTGGTTCGGCCGGGCTGCTTCCTTGCTTGGCTGACCAGCAAAAACAAAAAGCGACAAAAAATGTACACAAAATAAAGAAACCCAACATGAAGAAGGCTGTATTAAGAGATCCTGAAACTCAGATACACTGTAACTATATAATTAAAAAACTGAATGAAATATAGTTGATAAAGACAGGAAATGGTGTTTAGGCGTACAGCTGAGTCATGGGTATTATTATTGTAAATTGAAGCCACAGGAGCTGTCTAAGATAGAGAGCGAGAGAGGTGAACTGTCGCTACTGTAGAGTTAGAGACTACCGGGAGTAGAGTCAATACGAAAGGATGGAGCGAAGGCTGTACTAAATTTTGAAAATTTGTAATGTCTAGACCGAGGCACGGTTACTGCCGAATTGACAATCCATTTTGATTAAATGTGCTCACACGTTTCACACAAACAACTTTTCTTTGCTGACGCACAAGTACTATTGCAGCGATTTAAATTCTTCTCTGGTGCCGATCCCTGATCTAAACCTAAATCCTATGTTAAGAAAAGTAGCTAATGCACGTTGGCGACGTTTTGACTCTACGTTAACTTTGGTTTAAGAAAAGCCAGCCGAGAAAGACTAAACTAAATCCTGACCACGGCCAGTCATTTACATCCAATGGGAGCGAAGGATTCATTGTCTTCTTGGCAGAGCGTTCATTCAGCTAGATGGTACTTCAGCCAGCTGTGACTTATAAGATATTACTCAGAGTGTTGGCATTGTCTGCATAGATTGGCCCTATGGCTTAGTCCGGATTCTAGATTCAGCTGAAACTTGTATTGACGAAGTCCGCTTAATTTGTCCCAGTGGCTTATTTACAGATGCTGGTAGCTGGTAATAGGTGGCTTTTATACGGAGACGGTGTTTTTAGTGAAGTCAGCCGTTGGGAATTGGTTGCCCATGGAACCTTTCGGAACGGTCTATCTTTAGTCGAATACGGTGCTGAAAGATGCATTCCCAGCATGAAAGATAGATGGTAGCTGCTGCACTATGTGGTGAATACAGAAAACCCATCCCTTTCGAAAAATATGGATAGATAAGAAATCTTATACAGTGAAAACTGCACTGTACTGTACAATAACATCAAGAATGCTATTTACTTGTATGTATAAAATGTAACAAACAAATGATCTCAAATGTACTTGAACAATTTGAGTGAAAGATTTGACAAATCTTTCTCTTGAATGTATGCATTTTAAGTTCAGGGACTCAGCAGTAGTATTTAAGTGTACATGTTTTGATCTATTGCCAACTTTTCTTAGCGATTCCATAGAAAAACCACAAAAGCTAATATTTCTGATCCACTACGGAGTACGTCTTTAAGGGAATTTATTGACTCAGCATGTAATAGCTGTGTGGAGGTTCAACTTAACTTAGATCTTTTCTAAGAGTTCCGGACATCGCGTTTGTCCACTATGACTACTACTTGCCATAGTCTACCAAAGCAGTCATAAACCCCAAATACCCTTTCGCCAAAGCGCAGAAGTGTATCAAAAAGCAAAGGTTAACCATTGACTACACACAGAATTCGGGCCATTTCTTCGGCTTGGCATATTTATTTAGCAAGTTTTTTTTGGCAAATTTTTGTATGGATGTCAAGCTTGTGCTCGTTTTTTCCACCACTGTTTTCTGTTTTCATATTTTGCAATTTTAATGCCAATTTTCTGCAGGTGTAAGGACCAACAACAAAGACCATTGTTCCATATATATGCATTATTAATATTAAAGTGAAGCCTATGTTTTACGGCTGTTCTATAGAAGTTTTTTATTTCCGCCAACCTGTTGTAGGATTATGTGAACCCTGGCTAAAGCAGCCTGCAAATATTCATAAATAAATTGCTTTTGATATCATTTCACAGTTAGCATTGACCAGACGACAGCTGATGTTATTTATGACGTATATAATTTTAGCACGCCCTAAAAATAAAACCAATAAAAGCCGCTTAATGTTCAGTTATTTATATGTACACAATTTTGGCATTAATTTATGGACTGCGTCATGATCCTGCCTCAAAATGTGGTGAGAGTTTTCTTAAATTATAAATTGCGCGCCAAATGAAAGCTATTTTGGAGCAAATGAATTCTAATGGATGGAATGGCAGGGTATTTATTGAAAATTCGCTTATATACCATAATGAACACTTTCTGATATGATTTATTGTGGTCTATTGATAGCTTAATCGAAGGTCGTTGAAAAGCTTTGGAATGAAAATGGCCAAGACCAAAAAGCGGAAGAACTGATATGTGATAGCTTTGTATACGATACGATATTTGCTTATTTTGCGGTTGGCAAAACATTGAATGTACTTGTTTTACTCATGTGAATGGCAAACGCGGTGTTTAATAACTGGTTGACAAGTGTTAGGGTGTCCGGTGAGTGGGAAATAAACAAGGGAAATGACTAACCAATCTTGGTCAAATTAAATGTTGAAGCTTTAGAAATGATGTGTTGAAAGGTTTGACGTTTGACTGCAAAGGCAGATTTGACTCAGATTCAGCGAAATTGTATATCTTTTTTTTGTTATTTTTTTGTAAAACCAACTTTTGATAAAATAACTACGGGTTCATAAATGTTCTGAAGTTACATTCAAAATGTTAATAACAGTAATAATGGGGAGTAGTGCACTTTAAGCCTTAGGATCTATTGTGCCCCATGTCTAGCGTAAAGCTCTTCCAATATTCCTATCTCCAACAAGTATATCGTGATACTCACCTTCTGAGGTATCTCTGCAGTCTGCAGTCTCCCGTAGGTAGGCCAGTCAGTATTCAGATAATATTTTTGCTTAGTTGTATAATATGCTTGAACCTATTAGAGTTGTAGAAGATAAGAAGCTTTTTTGCCTGTCTGAGTCCTGGTTTACTCATCCATTACGCGGTTCTCCTCAGTCATTCATCCTCTCTTAGTGGCCGTTTAAGCGTATGTCTTCCGATGCTACAGAAAGGCTTTAGTCCTATCAGGGAATTTGCCGCACCGATTCTTGCTAGTTTTTCCGCAAGCTCATTACCAGGAATTTTGGTGTGGTCGGGTACCCACCGAAGTGTAACTTTGTTGCTTCATTTCCAGAAGACGGAATCAGAGCTCAGCTAGGAAGCTGCTTGTGTGTATGCCCATTGATGAGTGTACCAAACTAGGATGCATCTTTCTACCACACGTTCTCATTGCTCCTGTCATGCATATACAGGCCAGCCTCTGAGTTTTTGCGAGTTTTCATTTATTCCACTGGAATATTCATTTCTTACTCAGTTACAGTATACTATATAACATCATTTTTTATTTGTAGCCCTTTTTCGAAAAACTCTGTAGACACTTCTGGAATACCCGTATTCTCTACGCATTGAAGGCATGGTTTTAAAAAAAAAAAAAAGATTTCTTAAACCCTAGTAGCTCCTTACAAAATAAAACAACTGAAGCATTGAAAAAAAATTGAAAAATTATTACCAAGGGATTAGAGACACCATATTTGTCTTACAGATCATAAATGCAGCATTATAGAAAGACTTTATGGAGACATTGCGTTCAATCTTCGCATAGATTTCATAAAAATCGAAAATCAATTGAAACGTGAATCAGCAACCACCATCAGAAGTAACCCAGCAATCTGCAATATGACTGCATTTCGTTACATTTTTTTTTTGTCTAACTTGAGCCCTCACCTACTTCTGACGGCACACTCCCATTCTTAATTTTCAATTTTAACCAGGAAATTGAACCGTCAGGTAAACCGCAACTAATGGTCAGTGAGTGCAAGAACAATCTCTGCCTGATTTCGCGTCATAAAAGAGTCAATCTATGCTGGCTTCCTGAAGACCGAGGTGTCCATAGAGGTAAAATGGCAGATGAACTGGCAAAAGCGGATCATACCTGTCTGAATTTGGTGGGTGCAAAGCAAACTATACAGACAAAATCTGCTTGGAACCTTGGAAATCATTTATTAAGTATATGCAGCGTAACCAAACACTTTTTGAAAACACACAATTTAAAGGTTTTGACCTGCCTCTTTGGCAAGGGACAAAATCAGAAAATCTTGTCATAAAATAATGAAACAGCATTTGGGCTTTTCATGCAGTGATAAATAAAATTATGAAATTCCCAACTACCACTAATCGAATTTCTTTAGAACTTAATTACTTATGATATATTCACATGGCTTAGAATCTTAGCCGCAACAATTCTTAACCAAACGCTCATTCCGATTGTGTTTTGATAAGCCGCGAAAAATGCACTTTCAAGTAGTAATGTTTCCAAACTGTTTGTGTAATTAGGTTGTTCACATTTCTCTGCATAGAAGTTTAACTTCTGTTAAAGATTTACTACTTACTGCCAATACTTTCTACTATATAAGATCGAACAACATGCAAATCCATGCCTTAAAACTCAAAAATTTCGCCAATTTGCTCATCATAAAGCAAAAGTTATAGTCAAAAACGTGCAACAGTAAGATTTCCTCATGTATATTATTGTATCTGCGATTCGTAGAAATCAACTCTTGAGCATGGGCTATCCTGATTCGTGCACGAATCAAATATACGTCCATAACCAACAAGAGCCCACGTTCTGTTTATATTTGCATAATTTCCTTTTGATTTTTGTTAGCAAATATTTACGATAAACACAAGCTTGAACGCCAATTCAATTCAATCATTATTTTTATGTCCAAATTTATTATACATGAATAAACTGTGAATTATAAATTACCTGATTTGCCACAGCATGTAAAACGAGACTTGAACAAATTTGTCACCTTGCATAAAGCCCTGCGTTTGGGCTAGTTTAAATCATGCCACAACTGTACTCTAGTGTGTGTTTAATCAAATGTTGTAGATAGAACTATAAACAGTTATGACACATGCAACATTTGCAACATTAAGCCGGATATAACTTATAATTTCTGTTGATTTTAACGAGCCGTCAATAAAGACAGCTTGTTTTGTGTTATAAATGTCAAATGACAGAATTGGCCCAAAACACACACAGATACAAACACACTCACACACCGTTAGAGACGCGCACTAATCAAACTTTAGAGATGGGCGTCATACGATAGGCTTGTAGCATACTTTTGGGCCCTTTTGTAGTAACTTCCGTGTAGTTGTTGTTTTTGTTGCTGTTTTTGTCAGCAGGCGGCAAAAACTTTTATCACTCGAATTATGTTATTATATGAATGGTAACATTGCAAAGGGCTTTGAGTTTTTGCTAGGGTTTCGGCACAACTTTTGCTGCTAATTAAGCTGTATTTGTATAAAACGTAGTTTTTGTGTTTAAGTTTTGCTTTTTAAGCCACTTTTTTATTTGAATTTTTGACTTTGATGCTAGTGCAACGAGAAGCTCGCTTTCAGAACACGCTTAAATGTGTAAACGCCCCACTGACACACAGCGTCATGCAAACCGACCGACCGCACTTTACGAGTTTGAAACGAACACTGAGCAGGCAACGAAGCGCGCTTCTGCTGATAAACACGAAGCTAAGAACTTTAATACAACTCAGTCGCACGCTAAGCGCCTGACGACATGTTCGAAGCGGTTCGAACGAACCTAGCTTGGAGGCAACGAACATGTTGCGTGCGACCATCGAACATTCTATGTTTTTTGACAATGTTCATTAGCTCTATTTATGGTGCACAGAGTAAACGACTGAAAGTAAAGATATGGACCGAAAGAACTCTACGCAAAAGGATGTTTGCATGATGCAGAATGATAACAAGAATGGATTACTTATTGAGAGTTTCAAGAGAGTTCAAAGGACGGAATATGCTTCAGTGTCAGAACTAGGGACGACAGGAGGGAAATATTTTGTTTAGTGAAAACTTTAAACTTTGAACTTTAAATTTCAATAAGAATTTAGAGTTGTTTGTGATGATTGGTTTATGTTTATGTTGTACGTTCAATAGCATAGTATTCTGAATGTTCGGGAACAACTTATTCTTATACAAATATACTTCTGTAACTCACTGCAGCTTGCAATGGTATACTTTGAAATGTACATACATACGCACATATATTCTTCTCTTCTTAATCCACATTGAAGTGGTACTAACTTTTTAAAAAAAAAAACATGTAATTCAATTAAACTAATTTTAAAACTAAAAATATGAGTTTCTTCCGTTGACTCTTTGTTGTTTATTTATCACCATAAAACTGCAACTTAACGTAACCCCATGGAAAAAAAAAACAATAGCCGTTAAATCTGATGATCTTTAATGCAATCTTTTATCGCCTCTTCTGGATATAAGGCACACTGGAAACTCTTATTGCAGCAACTCTAACGTAACACCTATTACTATGTCTAGTGTCACTCCGTCTTGTTGGAATCATCTGTTCTCCAGATCTATGTCTTTTAATTTAGACAAAAAAAAATATGAGTTTTCATGCATCACTGCTTTATAGCTACCGATATGAAAAAATTAAGTTTTTTAATTTTAATAATAATTTAATTTTAATTTACTTCTTGGAGAAGACAAGTTTTCATGCATCGCTGCTGTTTAAGCTTCTTGTGGATTTAAAAGCAAAATAGTTTCATTGTTTTGACGTTCTGTCGCAGTGGAAAGATGTACTTGCTTTCCCCTGTATATTCCATTCCTGAAAGGTCCAATGGAATAGCTATTGATAGTCACCATCTGGCAGCTGTGGTTTCGGAATATGCGTGGCCCAATGAGGCCGCCTGACAAAAATGTAAGCTTCTGAACTTGCAGAAAGGCCAACATATTGTGCATGACCAGAATTCGAGATTTAATGGTTTTTAGCCACAGCGAATGCTGGGATTCACACATTGAGTTTTCCACTGCTACAGATAAATTTGGCTTATTATTTTTAGATTAGCGCGAATCACAAAGCTTTAAAGCAATTTTTCGAAAAATAATAATTTTAAAGTACAGTGGTGCTCTGTGGTATATTGGCTAAGAGTTGGCAGAATGGGAGGGAAGCAAAAGTTAGCACCAGTAAAAATGCAAGTGCTTTTTCATCATGTACCGATTGCTTTAGACTAAGCTCCACAGCAGGGTCCAGAGAGATTAGCCGTTAGAAGGCCAGTTGTAGGTTTCGTAGATGACACTCATCAACATAACTCATATCTGTAAAAAACGTGGTAAGAAAAAGCAAGCCGTAATACACAAAGTAACCTCTGCACACTGTTGGGAAAAGTGTGCTTTATCATAAGAGTGTGGCTTTTTAGTTAAATGAATAGAAAAATAATTATGCAGTTTCCATAGATAGCATGAATCGTTTAGCAGGAAATATGTCGTCACCCAGAATTGCTGCGTTAATGTTTTTTGAGTTTTTTATTAGATTTTCACCACTTACAACGCATAGGTTATTCAATATAGACAAAGTTTTACATAATTTAGCTAGAAAGGAGAAATTTAAGGTTTACTTCCTTAATAAGCTTAAATTTAGCTAAAACTCACGTGTAAATCCGTGTCTCAAAACAGGTAAGAGAAAACTTTTTTAATGTTTATTCTACAAAGTTAGACTATGGCAAGAGAAAAAATACACTAAATACTGAACTTATGTGCTAAATGACAGTTAACTCAGTGCAAAGGGGCTAAAAAAAGGAAACTAGAAATGTGCTGCAACTGCCGTAAAAAACGCACTCCGCCAGCAAAAACAATGCGTAAACTTTTGGATAAAACAATGCTAAAGTCAAAAACAAGTGCGACGGCTGCAGTTGCAGCGCACCGACTATAATATACCCTACGCCCTACACAACTCACTATGCCACATCGAATGCAATCACCACAGACGATTTTGAACCACTAATTCCTCTGCATCTAAATTAAATAATCTATATTACACTATAAAGCGTCGTATTTTTTTAGACTGTTACTAGACATTAAGAAGGGTCGTCGGCACTTTCTAAGTAGACGCAATTGCTAGCCAATAACAACTACTTTTATATGGCATAGTAACCGATTAGCATTGTTGGTTTTGTTTTCAAAGCATTTTTGGAAGGGTATTAGAACGTAGCTCAACGGATTATAGAATCGTATCATAACAATTTTGTATTCGCTTAAACTTCTGAATCTTCTTTTAAGTTTAGAGAGAATACATTTATGATAAATATAAGTGCTACGAAAGTCTTAAAGTAGCTTGGAAGCACTCCGAATTGATCGCGAAACAACCAATCCAAAAGAGCTATGCCATACCTTTCCTTTTTAAATTTCGAATAGAAGTGCTCTTCTATAAATAGTGAGTGACTGTATAGAGCTACTTGAAAATTCGAAAAAAAAGGGCGTAAAGTGCTGTAACTTAATATGCCCCTTACCCTTTGGGGCACAGGGTATAAACATAAAACCCACGGCAACTTTCACTATAAGGCATAATACAGAAGTAAAAAAAGCGAAGCAACTTAAGAGAGCGCAAAACAAACTGAAGGACGTCACATAATAAAGGTGACATAGCGAAAGCAATGAAAATTCCGACCTACCGCAATAAATTCCGCGCGAAAACAACGCAAAACGATGCCAAAATGAGAGTGAAATGCGGGAACACACCCACACACACACACACACACACACACACACACACACACACACACACACACACAGGCACTCACGCATAGGCCATAGAGAGGTACGTGCCATAAATCCCGTTAAGCCAAAACAAAACATAGTAGCCAAAGTCTTAGCCTTGTGGCAGCATCTGAAGCAACCTTTGACCTGACACAATGCTCCATATTCTATGTTTGTTGCGTTGCATATGAGTTCGAAGCGCGTCGGCGCCTTGCCATCACGCCAAGCGAACAGCTGTTTGCAACCTAACCCTTACCTAGGGCAACATTATGTGGCGTAGTGGCACGAAGTTGACGTGCTCTTCGCATCCGCGTCGTCGACATGCAGCTGCAGCACCAACACTTAATGATTACGCCTTGAGGCAAGCTCTTAATGTTGTTTACATACCGCCCGCCTGACACCCGTGCCATGCCGTAACTCTAACTTTTCCCGGCACTTGCCAATCATATCATCATCTGCAGCTAATAAGCCACTGAGCAAGAGTCAAAGTTAACACGTGCCTCTCTCGAGGTCCATTGCAATTCCATTTGCAATTTTCAATTTGGTTTTGCAGCGCTCTTTGATGACTTTGCCCCCCGGATAAACCCTAAATTAGCACAACTGTAAAAGTGCTACATATAGTTTTTAATAACTGTTAATTTTAGTAGTTTTTTGTTGGTTAAACAACGCTCCAGTGTGTTCCAGTTGCCCCAAGCCTCAGTTTTCATATGAATTGGCTGCTTAGCAGCAGGGACCACAGCCACCACAGCAAGGTCCGCATCCACCACAGGGGCCACAGCAAGGCCCGCAACCACCACAGGGGCCACAAAAGCCAATGTTACAGCTGCAACCGCGCACGGCTACGCAAGCGGGTGGACAGGGTCCCACATAGAAGGGTACAAAGCCACAGCCGCAAATCGACATTATTTCTTTTTTATTTTTTTTTGAAAAACTGTATATGTAACTTTTACTATTACATTATTAAGTTGAATTTTTATTTTTTACTTACCTTTTTGTAATTTTTTTTTTTTTAAGGAATACTGTCTAGCTTTTGGGAGCAGCTTGACACTGGAATAGTTATTAACACAATGAGACTATCGAAACGAATGAGCATAGCAACGCAGAGTCTGGAATATTCGAATTTTTTTAAAACACTTTTTTCAAAGCCTACCAGCACTGCTCCATAGCTTCAATAATTAAAAAATTTTTATTTTCTGATGTAAAACAGCAGAAAGACGCATTTAGGGCCCAACGACGACTCGTATGCCGTGATGTGCACATTGATGGCATAACTGCCGTATGAGTCTGAACTTTTGCAACTATTTAAAAAAGGTTTTTCCAAAGCCTACCAAACAAAGCCAGTGCATACTTTTGCAAAATTTTTATTTTTTGTAAATGTAAACAAATGTTCCAGTTATTAAAGTAGCCCCTGTTTTTTCAATTAACAGCTGGGTCCACAGGAGGAACAACCACCGCAGGGGCCACAACCCCCACAAGGTCCACAGCAAGAACCGCAGGGGCCACAGCAAGGTCCGCATCCACCACAGGGTACACAAGGTCCACAGGCAGAGGCACAGCTAAATCCACGTACGCATATGCAACTGGGCGGGCAGGGTCCCACATAGAAAGGATTAAAGCCGCACCCCATTTTGTCTAGATTTTTAGCTAAAAAAGCAAAGTTAACTAAGTCGTATACTTAATTTATTTACTTTTTACTTACTTTTTCGGATTTTTTTTGTGAAAAATACTGTGTGGCTTTTAGGACCAAGCTTTTAACTGAAACAGTTGTTTACACAATGAGACTATCGAAACGAATGAACATAACAACGCAGGGTAGTCTGTTATATTTGAATTTTTTTAAAACACATTTTTCAAAGCCTACCAGCACTGGCTAATCCAAAACCCAGCTGCTCCATAGCTCCATTTGTAGTTTCTGATGTGAAACAGCAAAAAGACGCGTCTGGGGGCCAACAACGATGCGTATGCCGTGATATTAGCATTGATGAGCCTAAGATGGCGTCATTATAGACGCACGCTCGATGGCGCCAAGTCATAAGCCAACTATAAGTGGTCTATGCTAGCGCCTTTGCTATCGTCACGGCATGTACGCAGCATACAAAAATATATTTTTTTTTCTATCAATAAATGCCTTAAATAAATTCAGGGGTGATCGTACGGTCAAATTTATTTTATTGTTAAAACAACGTTCCTTTTTAACTGCTCCCTCAAGCCACACAACATTTTTAATTAACAGCTAGGTCCACAGGAGGAACAGCCACCGCAGGGGCCACAACAAGGTCCACAGCATGGACCGCATCCACCACAGCAAGTTCCACCACAGGGGCCACAACCTACGAGGCACACGCCACAGCTGAGCCCACGTATGCAAAAACAAGTGGGCGGGCAGGATCCCACATAGAAAGGATTGAAGCCGCAACTCATCTTGGTTAGATTTGTGGCTGAGGAAGCAAAGCTTACTAAGTATTATTTATAACTATTTGATCAGCTTACTTTTTCAAAAATTTATTTTAATTTTGTGCGGCCTTTAGGAGCAATTTTTCACTAGAATAGTTGTTTGCGCAATGAAATTATCGAAAGGAATGATCACATCTATTAAAGGTATTTTGACATTGACAACATTTATTTCAAAGCCTACAAGGACTACAAACTTTCGGCTATCAATGTGCGTTCCATGTAAGCTTTTCTAAAACTCGAGAGCCGCTGTACCGATTGATCCAAACTTGAAAAAATATGTTAGTTTAGTTTGCAAGAAGGTTTCTTTTAAGTTTAAGCATGGTAGGTGGCGCTGTAGCGTGATACTGTAATTTTTCGTATTTATGGTAAGCCCAAAGACAAAAAGAAAAACAAGTAAGTCTAGGCCCGAGTTTACGAATGATGTTATTTCAACAAGTGCTCCACGAACTCAACATCTTGACACGCAAAGATTCGATGCAGTAGTCAACGATATATAGGTGTACATACGAACAGACGGAAATCTCTGTTCAGCCGGCGGAAAGGCTGGAATTAGCCTGTTAGCAGCACAGCAGAGCGAGCAGGTGGCGAAGCCCCCTAGTTAGTATGTCAACGAAGACGATAAAGAAAAATGCAGTTTGGCCCACTATGCCACATTCTTAACGTTTTATATCAGCAGCTGCAGCTTTCAAGTAACAGCAAGAGTGATGAAGGCACAACTCTCTCCCTCTCTCTCTCTCTCTCTCTGCCCCCGCTCAACACCCAAATTAGATCAAATCTCTGCTAAAGTTGTAGGTATTACTGCATTTTAACTGTTAATTTTTATTTCTAAGCAATTCTACTAAGACTCAAAACAATTCTTCATTTACTGGTTCACACGTTTAGCAGCTGGGTCCACAGGAGCTACAACCACCGCAAGGGCCACAGCCACCGCAGGGGCCACAACCACCGCAAGGCCCACAACAAGGTCCGCATCCACCACAGGGTGCATTACAGGGACCACAACAAGGTCCACCTCCGAGGCAAGTGCCACAGGAAACCCCTCTTATACAAAGGCAACTGGGTGGGCAGGGTCCCACATAGAAAGGATTAAAGCCGCAACTCATCTTGATTCGATTTTTGGCTTAAAGCACAGTTGCCTAGTTCTTAACAAAAAATATGTACTTTTTTTCATTTAAAAAAAATATTTTTTTACTCACTTTTTGTTTGAAGAAAAATTTCGAGGCCTTTGAGAGCAAATTGCTACTGGAATTGTTGTTCACTCTGTGAAGCTATCGAAACGAATGAAAAATTTAAAACAATTATCTAAGATGTTGGATTTAGCTGAAAACGTTTTTTTCCAAGCCTACATAGCTCGAAATTTTGGTTTGTTGATTTTCCAATAATCTAGCTGGTAATCCAATTATTTTTATGTATGTACAATATAGTGGCCTTTAGGCCTTCAAATGCAGTGAATCAGCTGCTGTGAATCAGTCCTGTTGGAGGTGCGTAAAAGGTAATTTGCTCTCTGGCTATGTGTCTGCAAGAAAACGCTATGAAGTTTCAGTGTGAGTGAAAAATAAATGTATGCGACGCACAAACAAACGATGTAAACGTTGTGATATATTTTAAATGCGTTTTGCATTAATGGACTTTCAGCTGAGTTATTAGGGAATTAGCTGTCGCTCGGCAGCCAGCAGCCTCGTTTACCGAGTTCATTAGAAGTGACGCACAAGGTGTGGCTCAAAAATATTCGAACTGCGTTAATAGCTCCGGCATACTTCGAGGAAACCCTATGCGACAGAATACCATGCTTCTATATTGGCTCGACATTCTGCAACAAGTTCTGTCAGTTTTTCGAAGCCTTCGTTTCAATAGTATCTTCGAGCTTTAATCGGTAGCCTCTTAGTGGAATTTGCAAATTGGTAATAGTTAATGATGGGCGCTATGTGGATGCTGCATACCAAAAATACGGCCGCGTCTTTTAATCGCGTCACGGCATGTACTGAAATAGGTCACCAAAATTTTTAAATTTCACTGTGACGCCTGTTCCTTTGTTTTGCAACTATGACCATAGACGCAAGACTTTTCTAACCTAATTATTATGCTTAAGACATTTTTATCCTTATCATTAAAATTGCAGCAATTCGAAAATCTATAAAAGTACTTGGAAGCAAACTAAAAAGAGCCTTAGGCAGCCATCGGGGTTGTAAAGATTTGTGCCCTAACGTTCTTGCACGGAACTATCATAAACGCAGATCGGCTACTTTTGAGGTACACCTCGTAAATTTAAATGTAAAAAAAGGCCGCTTGGAAGCCAGCATCGGCATTTGCTTAAGAATTACCACAACACTTGCCTTATTTCCGTGACACTGCTGATTTGGCACTCCTTTCAGATGCTGTTGATGATCTTGCAAAAGCTTTCACGAGTGCAAAAACACGTTGAGTAATACTTTGTTCAAATTGCAAGTGTGCATTTGGACGATCGACGCCGTGTTCCCCGGCCATACCAGGCTGTAGGATTTGTTTGCCTTCTACCACATTTTGGGGTTGAGTTAGAGAATTTGGTAGCACATAACTGCAATTGACCATTAACTGTGACGTCTTGTGCGCTAGCATGACAATAAAGCCCACTACACCCAGCATTCCAATTGCCTGATGTATAAATTCCATATGAACGTTATCCATCCTAAATTTTTTGTGCTCATGGAAACCGTGCAAATTTCAGCGAAATTTTGTAAATTTTCAACGAAAATCTTAATTTTGAATTTAATTTTTACTATATTATATGAAATTTTTGACAAAATTTTCCAGGTTTAAGCCTCGCCAAAAAATGTTATAATCTCAACGCTGCGTCTCACTAGGTTGTCAATGCCATGGCACAAGCTGCTGACCATATGAATGCTTTGAGTACTTGTACTGGCTTCGGCTGCCAAGCGATTCGGCATCACGGCACGATGGAATCTCAAAAATATATAGCGAACTGTAGGCACTACGCAATCCAAAGTCCAAATAGCCGGTATGAGCAACTGATGTTGGATATTTGCTAGGGTAATACGCAGACTTCGACCAACATTTCGGAGCATGTCCAATACCTTAATAAGCACAGACATGGCAGGATAAAAATGGGAAATCCATAAATTTTAAATGTTCGAGCAAAAATGACAGAAAACAACCAAAGCTAGTGTGAAATTATCGGGGCCAGGCAAAGCTTCCTGATCCCTGTCTCTACCTTAACCAAGTTGACGCACATACTCTCTGAGGTGCGGCTCTAATCAACATCCGGTGTTAGAGCAGTAACGATGTCTCAGGCTGGGATAAATCTCGCCGGTATTCCCACGCGATCTGCTACAGAAACTCGTATGTTCTGAAGCCAGTGGTGCAATGTTGACGCTCATAAATAAAAATAATGTTAGTGTTTGTACTTCTTATTTTATTATTATAGATGGTAACTTTAACACTACAATTCTACTAGAGCGAGACTTCCATTCTGCCGTCTTCGCTATTTGTACAATTTCTGTTCATTAAAAAATCCATCCACTAAGACCATGTGGAAGATGCGTTAAGGAACAGCCAATTCTTAACGCTTCTCTAGGTGATCGGCTCCCAAGATTGGATGGAGTAGCACATTGTTACTTCGATGCTTCTCTAGGAGAGCCACCCACCAAGACCATATGGAAAATGTGCTGAGGAACACCCAATTCTTGGCGGTTCTTTAGGCGAGCCTCTACCAAGATTGGGTGAATAAGTAAATGGTTAGGCAGACTTGGTGGTCAGCAAACAAGTGAGCCTGCAGCAACTGGTCCGAATTTTATAGTGCTACCTTTGATATTGTCAGCCAATCTCAGCTCGCGCCCTAGCTCTGCCTTCTAAGTCCCGTTGTTCTACTGTGGTCTGTTGTCGGTTTGTTTGAATTTTTATTTTGTGTTTTGTTAGTGTTAATGAGCGTATAATGGGAATTGTCTTGTGTGTTGCCGTACCGTGATTCCGGGTCGATATGTTTCATGTTTATAAGTTTGTGTTAAGTTGGAAGAGTTAGCTCTTTGCAGAGCAAACGTCGTTACATAGCTAATGTACGCAGTGAAGTCTTGGGGCTTGGTACCCACTGCGTAAAACTCGCCTGGTACAACACCATAACCTAAAAACTGCTTTCTTTTCAAGAAGAAGTTGTAAGGAAGAATTGCGAAACTATAATTTTATTGATTTTTCTTTATGGTAGCATTCTATTAATTTCGCTGCTTTGGTCCAAAGAAAGTTTGTAGTTTTTCAACGACCACCACCACACCCCCAACCACACGGAGAATATCCTGAAAAACAACCGTGTGGACACGAACCGCAGGCACAGCCTGGGAAGGGACCCACATAGAACGGGTTGAATTTAGAATTTCCGCATTTCGCTTCCGGGGCCATGACGAAAACTGATCTAAAGCTATAAAGAAAGTATGTATATGCATTTTTATTAATTCACGTTTATATTCCACTTTTACCTACTGTTTAATTGGCTATTGTTTTGTACTGCTTGAAATGTGTTTAGGAAGTGACTAAAATTTTGTTTGTTACATTTTAGCTCCGTACGAGTCAAGGCCTACTTTTTTTTTGGTTTTGTGTTTTGTTGCTGTGTTCACTATAATTTAGGAATTTTGCGATTTTTTAGGATCTTTTGCTTTGCACAATGGAGAGTACTTCATTTGATCTATGCAATCAGCATAATATTTGGTTGCACATTGAACGGGGCGTGGTGATTGTGAACCTTGTGCTGGGGGACAGGCAAACGGTTCATTTGGTAGCGCTTCCGTTTCACAGCAGGGCGGACAGGGTCCAACGTAGAACGGATTAAAGGCACACACCATGTTGCAGCTGAACTCCTCGAACACTACAGTTCACCAGCCAAAACAATTTTAATTTTCTGTTATGTTTTTAGTTGTTCATGACGGAGAATTCAAGTTTAACTAAAAATAGGAAAGATTATTATGATATTTTAAGCAAATGAATGCTGTTACGAAACTTTCTCACAAAGATTAGCTCCATGAAGCGAACGAAAGAAACCCCCAAACCCTATGTCTGTCCTATGTTATCTTCGCTTTCCATATCTGTGATTTTTCACGTACGTGCATTTCCCTAGGACATAATTTACATAAATTGTGTCTCGCGATATAAGATATGTATGTCTCATGCCTTCAGAACACATGAAGTTTCAGTCCCCTGTGATCGTTTGTTTGTTGAGTGGTCTGCCATGAAATTTTGTTTTGGTCTGAGGAATTCAGATACCGGAACTTTCGACAAGATTCGTCAAGTGTGCAAGGATAAACGCATATCAGAAGCTCCGATTATTAACAAGCTCTTCAAAGAGTTGGTTTGCTACGGCAAAGTCTGCAAACTTTCTGTATCTACGCTCTAGGAGTGTACTTTGGAGAATTGTAAGATGAAATTGATGAAAACATGTCTTTTCTCGAAACTTTTCTCAATAATTTTTATACGATACTTGCAGATGACGGCGAGGATGAGCGGTCATCGTAACGAAGTCTTGTCTATGACAACAAAGCTGTTGGCGCCAGCTTCTTTGCAAAATACCAGAAGAAATGCCCGATAATTAGAATAACGGTGGCTTTTGTCTCGCTATCGTTTTAACAGTTTTCTTTTTATCGCATACGAATTCGCATAGGGCTTTTTGTTATAAGACACTATCTGTGAATAAGTTCTTACAAGTCGACCATTATAACATAAAATGAAATCCTGAAAAAACTGATGAATACCAAGTCCACATAAATCTTCTCCTTTTCGATTACAAGGCAGCATTTAATAGGGTGCGATATTCCAAAACGTCCTTTTGATAACGAGCAAGAATTCAAACAAGGCGACGCCCTATTTGGCGACTTCTTCAACTTTGTGACGGTGTTTGTGTTGCGAAAGCCGGAATGCTTCGAAACGGCATAATTTTGTAGGAAAGGGTACTAGTGTATACACTCTTTGGCAATACCAAGCGATGAAAAAGAGTGTCAGTTTGGAACTTGTAGCAAAATACTACTTGACTTGTAATTTTTGCCGTAACTCGCTAACGGTTTCTTAATTCGAACAATCAAAAAGAAAATGCTGAAAGATTTTTATCTATTTTTAATATAAAAAATGTTTGAGTTTAAAACGTTTTTTAATACGATAACTATTGCTTCACGTTTTTAAAAATTTGCAAGCCTGCAGCTGGTATTATTTGAGATCCAACAAAATAAACCAAAGCGTGTACCACGGTGTCACTGACTGGCTGCTCAATTATACGCAGTAAGGTCCACAGGGACCGCAGCAGGAGCAGCAACATCCTGGAGGTGAGCCACATGCTCCAGAGCTACCACAACAGGGTCCACAGGAACACATGCAGGTATTCGCACAGCATGCGCCATCACACACAGGAGGGCAGGGTCCAACGTAGCCAGGGTTGAACATGCATACCATCTTGAACCTTGAAAACCATAGAAATTTATATCTTAACTTTAAAGTGTTTTTCGGACTTTTGCTTACGCTGTTTTGTTGATCGCCGCTTGCAAAATTTAAACAACAAATAAGACGAAAAATTTATTTATGTTCACTCAACGAAGTTTGAATTTAGACTGACAAAAAATTGAGCAAAATTGTACATTTGTATAACAAATGACAGTTATCGCAGAGAAAAAGAGTCTGTAGCAAAAATAATAAAATAAAATTGGAAAAATTAAAAAATAAACGTGCGCTTACACTAGCGCCACCTAGCTTGCGACTATGCTATTGCCATCTCGAGCTCATTGATGACTTTTGCCGTTAGGGCATAGGAGTCATCTTACCCCAAGGTGCAATGTTTAATGCCAACCGAATCTCTTAGCTTTTAAAATCCCTGAAAGTTGGATCAAGTTTTTGTCGGATATTCGTGGGGGACCTATATCTAACTCATTGATGCCGTTCGCCATCTCGGCATTTGAATGAGTCTTACCAGAGACGCGTTGTTAAGTGTCAGTCAAATAGCTTAACTAACCTAAAGAAAGCTTTTAAAGTCCTTGAAAGTTCGATCAAGTTTTTAGCGCAGATTTGAGATAGAACTATTTCAGAGTTTTTTGATACAGCGAACAATGCTTAAATAGTCCTCATTGAAGCTTTCGTCCAAAAGGGTTCATTCCTCATTCTTTGTAAGCTTCTCTTTCGATTTATTTTATATTTTTAACAAGAACTGTAAGAACTGAAATATGTGGTGAAACTTCTTTTCCCACTTACGATCCCGAAATATTTGCTTAACTTCTTAAAAAACGCAAAAAAAAAAAACAACACTTAATTGAAGCGTATACATAAGCAAGAAGCATATACTAATGGCTTCACCTGATAATAACATTCTGGGCAAGCATGACATCCCCAAGTTACACCAACCGTCTAGGATAGAACCATGCGATATTTAACTGTTCAACAAGTTTGAATACCCATTACGCATTGAGTGAAATCAATTTTTTATTACTTCGTATAAAAACACTCTATCTCAATATTGTCTTATGCCTTCAAAATTTTATTTTCAAAAAAATATTAAAAATTAAAATGTGTGTAAAACAAAACTTTTGAAATTGCATCGATTTTCATGCCGTAGTAAAACAATTTCAGATTTGAAACCAGCATCCCAAGGCCAAGATGGACCTTATACACCGTGGCGTGGGGGTGCTGGGTGTTATGGGTTTGTTTGTTGCACTATCAAGCCAGACTGTAAGAATGGTCACCCATCTAGCGCGACAAGCTGGTAATCTAGTAGAAGGAGCTAATTATTTTTACTCCATCATGGGAGCGTTGCAAGATATTCCAAATGCTGACGCTGAGGTGTTGTTGTCCCCAACAGATAATCAAAAAGTAAAACGGGAAAACGAAAATACGTATGTTGCATATGATCAAGATGCAGACACGGTGTTGGACAAAGATGATCAAAGGATTACAATCTTAATAAACCCAAGAAAAGAAAATGATAAACGAAATGTAACCGATGATCAAGAGTTGCCCCAGAAAGATAAACAAAAACAGAAAATTGGAAATACGCATTTTGCCCCGAGAGATACAGACACAAATGTGGACAAAGCAGGTCGTAATATTGCTGCTGATCAAAAGTTGCCCTTAAAGTCTGATCTAAAAAAGCAAAAGAAAAAAGATCAAAATGTTGCGCTTGATCGAACAAGGTCAAATAATGATGAAAGTGAAAATGTTTCAAATGATCAAAATAGTTGCGGAAAGATCTATATAGATTCTGGAGGAACGGCAATCACAAATCTTTTTGACAAGAAAAAAAAAAAACAAAACGTGGCTCTCGATCAAGATACATATAATCTTCAAGAAGTTAATTGTGCTACTATCATGGATAATCGAACATGGGAAAATAAAAATCGAAATGCTGCTGCCGATGAAGATGCGTGTACGTGTTGTCCCAACGATAATAAACGAGCTGCAATCTTGCATAATCGAACGAAGCGGAAATAGAAAAAAGAAAAAAGATTATTGAAATCGCGATCTTGATCAATATTCAAGTAAGAGTGATCAGAAAGATAGTCAATGTGCTCCAATCGTCGCTAATCGAAAAAAGGAAAATAAACAAGAAAATCGAAAAATTGACCCCGATAAATACTCATTTACATGTGATTCGAAAGATGTTCAATGTGCTGTATCTAGTATCTAATCGGCAAAAGGAAAAGAAACAAGAAAATCAAAATACTCAGCCTCGTCGAAATACACAAGATGGTTTGACAATCATAGAGAAGAAAAATCTAAATCTTGCCAATGATCGAGTTACATACAAAATCGATCGAGAAAGTCTATGAATAAGAAAAAAATCCAAATGTCGTGCAAATAAAGAAACATGCATTTTATGATCCCAAAGATTTTGCAATCATGCGAATAATAGTTGGAGTGTTTTCTATATGTAGGTATAGAACAATGCTCATGATTTCTGGCGTATTCACATTTTATGCCGCGGTGTGTTTCAAAAGTCTACTAATTACAACCGTAATATTCTAGTTCGAGCTCAAAAGGGTTCGTGGACTTTACTATCGATGTGCCCCAATGTCACTCGGAAATGAGAAGATTGTTGTCGATGATAAATTCGAACCCAAAAAACAGTTTTTAAAATGGAAACTTTCAAAGCAGCCGCTGGCGCGACAAGCACGTCAAAATCGGAACGATGTAAAATTCAATGTTGATTGTTTTCGGACTCCAAGAAAATAGTCAGATGATCAACAATGAATTTTACCTTGAAATATAATAATAAAATGCTATAAGATTTAGGTTAAATGACATTTACAGGGCTCCGTACCATTAATTCCGCTGATTTAACAATAAATAAAAACATGAACATTTTCGAGCAAAAGTAAGCAATATTTTGTTTATCATTCTTGTTTTCTGGACATAACAACCCATTACCGGGCTCCTGCCTATTAAAGAGTACTCTGCCAGGCACCTCTGCTTATCGTTCTTAAATCTGTGATACCAATATAAATAGCTATATGTTAATTCGCTTGACTATGTCAATCTCACTCCAAAGGCATTTTCATCAGACTGCGACATCACCCATGCTTCAGCTCCATAAAGTAAAACGGAAAGGTTGAGCGTCTTATAAAGTGTTAGTTTGGTCTGGCAGAAGTGGTCTTTACTAATCATTTGCGTATTGAGACCAAAGTGACATCTATTGGCAACATTGATTCTCCGCTTGATCTCCATGCTGATATCATTTTTCATTGTGATGGTGGTGCCAAGGTAGACGAAATCCTTGACAACATCAAGATTATGGTTTTCAACGTCAATCTGGGAGTCAAAAAACGCTTTGTCTCAAAAAGTTGAAGAGTTCGCAGGAGAGGGCATAGCTTTGTCCGAAGCCTCGCTTGGTATCAAAAGACTCGGAGAAGCTCTTTTCTACCTTGACGGAGCTGCGTGAGTTGCTCAACGTACTTCTCCAAAGTTTCACCAGATTTGCAGAGTTGCCGAATTTAGTACGCGATCCTTCAACGTTCTATTAAATGGTGCTTATATAATCGACATAAAGATGCTGGGTGTCGAATTGGTATTCGTGGGTCTTTGTAGGACTTGACGTAGTGTAAATATCTGTTCAATGGTGGACTTTGTCCCAATCACAAGCTGATAAGTGTCGATTAGTTCATTCGCTAATGGCTTTAGTCTTACACTGCACTCCATTGGGCTTTATATGCGATAAGAAGAAGGCAGGCATATGAATATTTCTGCAAAACTTGGAGTTTTCTCTAGGAGAAGGAGACTGGTTAATTTCATCCAAAATCTACAAATGCATGCACCGTAGTAAAAGTAAGTTAAAGAGTAGCTTTAGGAAATGTGAATTTAATGCACGAAATGGTCCATCGACAGCGAGATAATTTAGTGAAGAAACTGAATTGCGGAAAGGAAAGAAAAAAGATGCGAGAACTAAAACTATGACTAGATTTATGATTGGGTTTAGTATGTAGGTTCCAACATCTACATATAATATCAATATACTATAGTAATGTAATCAATTGATATTATTAAAACGTATGCCTTAAAATTTAAGCTTAGTTAAAAAGTTTTAAAATATTACTGACGTTCGCTGACTTTGCTTTCAAAATTTTCATTTAAAAAAATTAAAAATAAAAATTATCTACATAAAAAGTTTTAAAAGGGAAACAATTTTCATGCCATAGTTCCGAGTTTTGGGATTTAAAACCAGTAGCCCTACCACTAGATGGACTTAATACACCGGAGCATAGGTGTGTTGGCTGTTATGGGCTTTTTCGTCGGTCTATCGCATCAGAACACACATTTGGTGGTCAATTCCGGTTACAGTTTGGCACGTTTAGTGCAAAAAGCTGGCAATTTAGGACACAATTGCCTAATGTCTAGGACACAGTATACTCGAATTGGAGGAGGACAAAATAGTCTTGTGTCTAGGACACGAATTTATGCTCCTGATCAAGTATAGTCCTTTTATTCAGCAAGCAAATTTGTATATAAACCCATTTTCGGTCAACGTGCAGCTATGAAAAATTTAAAAAGCATTTAAAACAAGTTGCTGCACGGTTTAAAATCCAATGGGAACAAATTTGGAATGCTGTTGAAGAAGTTTATTATCGGGGAAAAACACAGTTGTACTGGCAAAGCACGTTCTAACTTCGGAGTAATGTAAAAGTCCATGTTGATTGTTTTCTGACTGCAAGAAGTCAGACAATCAATAATGATTTTTACCTTGAAATTCTGAAAAGTTGAATTGAAATAGTGAGAAGACACGATTCTTTAACACGATAATGTAACTTTATCGAACCATGTGCAACAGTTTCACAGTGAACAACTACTACAGTCCCGACGAACACTCCTTGACTACAAAAGAACGATTGAAACGAAAACATGTGCACTTAGGACCAATCTGAAAACTAACTTCCAGAGCTTCATCAAGCTGTCGCAGCACAGTTCAGTCTCATGATTGTCATTTCGAAGGATGCCATTATTTAGATATGTATATAGGCCGCTTGCCTTTTGGAATGAATAAAATTGCAATTATTTACGAATAGATAAATATAAATAGCACGCCAAATTCGTTTCACTGTCAAGGTTTTGCTCCCTGTTTTCTTCGAGATGCATTTTTTTTGCCTCAATGTCGTACAGTTACTAAGATGTATAACCTTGAAGTTATACGTCGCTTGCGTGAAGTAATAGCAAGAAAATTTCGTGGCTTTTTCATAATGAGAATGCACCAACACAAACATCGTTGCTTGTTCGTGATATTGTGGCCAAAAACAACATCGTAATCAAGCCTCAGCCACTGAATTCACCGTATTTGAACAAATCCTTAAGTCGTTTTGAACGAGCCTTTGACCGAGTGCTGCATAAAGCGATTTACTATGTATCTCGAAGGCACTTTCTGTCCTAAGGCCTAAAACACTATTTCTTATTCCAAAGCTTTACGTGTTGGCAACGACTGCCGCATGCGATGGAGCGATGAACTCTATGAGCTCTACGACGACATTTACATAGCCCAGCGACTCCGCTGGCTAGGTCATGTTGTGCGTATGGATGAAGAAGCTACTGCAAGAAAGGTCTCCAATGCTGTTGAAGGAAGACGACGAAGGGGCATGTGGCATAGATAAACAGAAACAGAGAGGACAAGTTAAGGAGAAGAATATGGCTCGATACGTAGGGATGGGTACTTAATAGGATATTAAGATTAACTTGATAATGTTTACAAACTTTAGACCGTGGTATACTTCTACTTGTTGTGAACGTCAGTAGCAAAATATCTGGGCTTGGATCTTCACAAGAGGCTTACTTTTGCGCAACACATTGTTGGAAAGGTGGTCACTGGTCTTGGCTCCTTTTATGCATGTGTTAGCTTAATAACAGGCTCGGGTACTTACTTTATTTGAGGTAAGTAAATAATTCGAAGCGTTTGCAGGTCCTGCAGTATAAAACTATGCTTTTTATTACTGGACCCCTAGGGTAGTTTAGGAAAATTTAGCTATGTAGGATGCAATAACTTCTTTCTTACAACTTTTTGAACAAACCTCGTTTGCTAGTGGTTTGTAAAATTATTGAGCCTGTGTTCATATTGAGACTCCATGAGTATAGGGCATACAAAATGTCTTAGTATTCCGGAAATCGAACTTGATAAGCACCTTGAAAAACTAGCAAATTCGCACAAAATTAGAGCAGGTTTGATTCAACTAGTTTTCGTTTAAAGAAAACGATCAGCTTGTCTTTCAAATTCAGTTAAAATAAACTCTATGACTTAGTTTTGTGTAAGACCACAATAGAAATGATACTTGTATTTCAAGCCGAGACGACTCTGAGTTGCATGGAAATGCATTATGCAGCTGCAGACTAAGCTCAGATGTCATATTACAATTACAATAACTAAGTTTGGACGTTGCTAAGCTCTGGTTCTGCTCTATATAAAGAGTCAGGCATATTAATTAATTCAGTATTATGCAACACTTGATTTTTGGTGACAAAAGCCTGCAGCAAAGCAATTTAACAGCTATCAAGTGCGGATAGACTGGGTCTATGGCCAAGTACTACATATAGATATATATGTGTATATGTTTGCAGACATGGTATATGGACGGTTATAATTAGGCCAAAAATGTCACTACAAATGCAACGACGACAACAACAATGACACGCAAACACAAACATGCCATGAAATTAAGTTGAAATTAATGAATAAATAAGCTAAATGCATGGACTGTGCGGAAATGCAACAAAACACACACACGCACTCGCACACACACTCACACTCACACACACACACACGCACTCACACTCACACACACTCACACACACACTCACACGCACACGCACTCACACACACTCGCACACTCACTCACACACACACACACACAACACCAGTGACAACAACCCAAAACACAATGAATGAATGAAAGAGTGCACCTTTTGAACGCAGAGAGTAGCAAGTTGCAAACACGAACGAATGAATATTAGAAATGCAAATTTTTGTTGTTGTTGCATAAACGTTAGCTACATAATTGGCAACTAACGGCAATTCCCTTTGTCAATTAATCAATCAATCAACGGCCAAAGTTGACAATGTTCAGCGCTTTAATGATCATTAGGAACATAATTATAGAGTGCTGATCTGGAATTTGTAGCTAGCGGAAACAACTTGTCTGCCCTAATGATTCACAGTTAGTTAATCAATTGTGCAGCAGAATGCTAATGTGGCAAAGTGGCATAGTGGGCGGCATATGATTTTCGTTTAGCCACAAACTTCACAAATGTTTACACTCTGTTTTGCTTCGTTCCAAGCCCCGCCGTTTTCCCCCCATCCGACCTTAAAGTTGTCATAATGCCATAACGCTACCACGGCGCTACGGCGCGCTGTGGCAGCCGAAGCCGTAACCGCAACTGCGTCGCATATGTCGCACGCGTCGCGTCAAAGTCGCTTCCAGTCTATTTTTTTTTTAGTTTTCGTCTTTTGTAATTTATATTCAAAGCGCAACATGACTGCGTGTGTGACTGGCCCCTAGGCATGCACAATGGTCAGCGCTGGTTCGTGGGTTCCCGGTTTCGGGATTGCTTTACGCCAAGCACAGTGGTCGATATGGACAATCGGGCTGAGAGAAAGTAAAATTTAATTTATATTTTAACAATTTGAATATAGGCTTAAGTAGTTAGTTTAAAGCTTAATGGTTGAAGAGATGTAGCTCCTAAGCCTTCAAAGTTTGAGCAAGTTTTTTATTTCTAAAAAACAAATTCTATGTATACTTGTATAATTGCATTATATTGTCAGGATAATTGTTTTTCAGCCAACATTATGGAGTTTAGCATCCTTAAACGGGAACCCTAATGCTGACAGGAGTTCAGTAGTTGTACTATGATGAACTGCTACGCCAATTTTAGAGTGACTGTTGTTGTTATTACTCCATTTATACAACAGTAAACAATTAAGAGGTATTAAGTCTATAGTAAAATTTGTAATGCATATTCTGTCCCTTGAAAAACTGTTTCATAGCAAAAGCTATACTTACTACTAACACAGTGGGAGCCATCCAGAAAAGAAACTTTTGACGCGGTTATCTCGAGTATCACTTTGTCTACAGGGCATAAAACACATTCATATCAAAAATTAATTTAATTAATTAATACTTTTACGCCAGCACATTCCACATTTCGACCACAGTATACGGCGCGAACTGCTTTTAAGTGGCGGTCCGGTCAGCGTGCCACGTTGGTTGCCTCGCTGCTTTACATGTTCGGCGCACTTGTCTGAATATATCGTCAACGACATTGCCCCCAGGTCGTTTATGCAGTTGTTGTTGTTGTTGTTGTTGCATGAATGTTTGTATGTACGTACTGTTGATGTCGCCCTTTAGGGCCATGACAATTGTGACCCACTGTGGCGCTTTGAAACGCACCAAAAACAAAGCAAACCCGGTTTTGTGGCAACTCCAAATACTCGTATGTACATTGAAAGAACTGAAAAGAAAGTTCATGGGGATATTAATTAGTTGTATCTAAATAAGGGAAAGTGAAAGGGAGGCTAAGGTAGATCGTGGGTCATGCGTTTTGAGGAAGCTTGAGGAGTAGTACAATTATTTAGAGTTCAACATATATTAGTTGCGGAAGGTTGTGACTTCAACTGTAGTAATGAGATTTGCCCAGCTTTAATCATTAACTTGCTTTCAAAGTATGTCTGTTTTCATATTGAAGCCGAGTTCTTCTTCTTTCTTTTGATATGGGTGAGGCAAGCTTGTATAGCCAAAAAATGGGCGTTATTCACCCACTGAACCTACTCTCCGTTTCCCTCTCAAGATATCACCGATAAGAATGACTTCTCGAACGGGAGAAGTTCTGATTGCTACGGCTACATTCTTTTCTATGTTTTAAGCCATAGTACTGATGTTCAGCGTGAAGTCGCTATTCTTTTCCCATTGTGCCGTAACAAGGCTGCGGCTCATGGCACTAGGACTCCATCAAGTCCAAAGGTGGGAACCAGAGCTGCATCATCAAACACCTCGCCTACATAGATCAGGTAAGAAGATTACCGCTGGGTATTTGTCCAAATGCGGAGAGCAGATTGAAAGGTATGACGGCCGCTTTATTGCCCTGATGCTGAAGGTTGTGTTTGAAAGTCATTGTCTGGAATGGCCGACAGATTTCTCTATATCCACTTATAAGTAGCTTTGCCTTTTCGTTTCACTTTTTCGTTTTCTCAGATAAACTTATTATAAATATTGGTATCTGGAAACATCATAGACGAGTAGATTGCGACATATATGGAGTCTGAGAAAGAATTCCTATAGATTAATTACTAGGAGCAACCCTGATATTCGTCATTTATCGCTGGAGACAAGATAATCCAAACAATATTGGCAAACACACTCAGGAACAAATAGTTTCTTATAATAACTAAAATTAACCAAAAACTTCTTTAGCTTATGATTTGTAGAAGAGTTTTCTTGGGAAATAACCGATTTTTTTACGTATTTACATATACATGACGCAGAAGCCAAGGGCTTCCCCCGTGTGGTGAAACCACCTCAGCAGAAGCTTGTCAAAGCTTGTCGTACATATAAGCATATTAACATATAAGCAGCATATTAGTAATTAGCTGTCTTTAAATTCCTCGCGTTCCAAGACGTTGATCAAGAGTTGGACCAACGCGATTCGCAAGTTGCTCTGGTGATAAATATCATCAACCTAAACGAAAAGTTTGGTATCAATCGGTATAGTGCCGTTGAACTTTTAGTTTTCCTACCGGAAACGAACATTTTTGCAAGTACATAGATTTCCGTCACAACTTACACCCGAATTGTGTGCAGTGTACTTTATTGTCTATTCGACTCCAAGCGTAAACTCAAAACCAATAGAATTTACTTATACAACTTCCGTTTGTTGCTCTAGACGTAAGTTCTGTTTTTTTTCCTTCGTTTCAGTTCTTGCCATGGGGACTTTTATACACTACACACATAAATCGGCTAAAGAAAAGAGCATATTGAGTTACTGCATTTGTTTAGATGTAAAAGGCAAAAAGAGTATTTTTTGAGCTTTCATATATTTGTTCAGACCTTTGGGCCTGCTTTTAAAGTTCCCTTATTGTAGAAGTCAGTCATAATAAGTCATGAAGTAGGTTGCCTAGGATCAGGCATAAAATAGAATGAAAACCTATTGGTTGAGCCTGAGCCAATCTGTGGCATTTGAAAACACATTTTTAAGCAACTACTAAGAGAAGAGACTAGTTTAAGACGAACCAGCCTGATTCTGTGCTTTAGGTCTCAAACAGGCCAAACAGCGCCTAAGCTTCTACAACTTAAAAAGGTTCAAGAAATCTGTCAAATTTGCAAGAACTCATTAAGAATTCTAAATGGTCTGCTTACTGGGTATTCTAGTTTTAAAGGACACTCAAGTAAGCTGGGCATCACCAGCTCAGTTTGAATAGAATCTTAATGTTCGATGCAACACGATTGGAACTATGCCTAATAATAAGATTTATTAAGATATACGACTGGAAATAGATCTATGGGATCAATAGAGGGCACTATATATCCCAAGGGTCGTGGTGCACTAATCGCCCAAATCATATGCTAATTAGTGGAAGGGCCTCTAATAGTCGGTTTCCTAGCACTGCAGCATTATTACTGGTTTTTTATGCCAATAAGCCTTCGCAGCGACACGCGCTGTGTCCACTTGTCTCTTCGTAGCGGTTTGAAATATGTTGTGGAGAAATGACAAAGTGACCGGAAGATGATACTGTAAAAAAAACAACAACAACAGCTACAATGCTATCTAGAGGCACTCGCTGGTTAGTTGTTGTTGTAGTAGTTGTAATGGTAACCAATGTTTGCCTAGGAAGTAGAAGATACATCAGAACGAGTACAACAGACAGACAGACAGACACACATAGATACAAAACACTCACACACACACACAATCGGAACATAAATCGAACATTCACAATGTTTTAGAAGCTACTTCTATTCCATTTATTTATAAACGAACAATATTTATGGCCTCTTTTTGAAACTTTTCGCCATAGTATGTGTGTGTGTGTGTGTGTGTGTGTGTGTGTGTGTGTGTGTGTGTGTGTGTGTGTGTGTGTGTGTGTGTGTGTGTGTGTGTGTGTGTGTGTGTGTGTGTGTGTGTGTGTGTGTGCTACACTGTTTGTGTATTAAGTCTTACAATAGCCAGTAACTTCCGTTCTGTTCTGAACTTAGCATAGAAATGTTTGCTTTATTTGGTTTCAGATACAATAAATCTATGATTTTATTTTTGGTTTTATGCATATGGAATACCAAATTTCAAGTGGCCAAAGACACGAATATGATATGTTGTTGTTGTTTTGGTTGTTAACAAGCAACAAACCAAGTTAGCTAACGTGTCTCGAAGTGTCAAATTGTGTCTATCGAATTAGAATCAATTTTCTGTAAACTGTCAACAATTATGCGCTACCATTTCAGTGCGTCAGTTTAAAAGTTTATGGCAAAGACAAAATTTAAATTGTTGAAAGGAGAATATTATTAGCTCTTTAAAGTTGTAATTCTAAAGCTCTTTGACTGTACTTTACACTTTTTGCACAAGTTTTCCAGGAAGCCATCAAAGAAAAGTAACTTAGCTACATATATTGCAAGTCTTTTTTTGAACATTTTTCCAGAGAAAAACTGCAGAGCGTGTGTTAAGGCGGCCTTTGAGTATTCTAATGCATGTTAATCACATTAGCTAAGGTGTAAGGAGCTTAAAAAAAAAAACTAAAATGTGCCACATATGTTTATTGAGTTATGTAGAGCACTTCGCCAGGCGCCTCTCCTTTGCGCGTGACTTCTCCAATTGGCCATACCAAAAGTAGGTAGTGAGCTCTCTACCTGTTACTTCCAACGGGGGCATGGCCTGCCCCTTCGCCGCCTTCCTTTAACAACCGCATTGAATACCTTTGTAGCTGTAGTTTCTTTATCCATGCGCACAACATGACCTAAATAGCAGAACCGCTAGATCTCTACGAGTTCGACATTCCAGCGAATGGGCCAAAGGGATTTATCGATAAAGCGATGGCTCTCGAAATCTAAAAGATGACGATTCAGCACTTTTGCTGATCAAAAGCGACTAACCGGGGCAATCTTATCTGCCATTATTCTGAGATTACTTTATACAACTTATCTGTACTGAGCCTTTTATATGATGGAGGTGTGGCCACCTAGCTGACTATAGAATAATCCCTTTCCCGACATGTAACGGTAATTAATTTTATCACGAATTTGTTAATAATGGGATTGAAAAAAGGGGGGAGGGAGCGTAAAGATAATCACGTCATAATTTTAGCACGAATCGATTAATAATATCAAGTCTAAGTTGATGACAACAGCGAAAGCGGCACTATTCTTTTGATTATTTCACCTTTAAGGTGGCTCTTATTGACTATTTTATTGAAAAAATTCAAAAATTAGATGGTGTAATATGTTATATAGGCTTCGAAGGTGTTAGATAATATAAGATTAGATTTGTGATGTATCTATCTCATTAGAGATTGTAATTTCGTCATTCGATTATCTAAAAGGTTGACGTTTACCCTAAATTTCGCATTAAGATTGCTTATGTGCAATGAATTTAATTGTACTTCGAAGTAGATAAAGTTCATTAGTAATTTGGAAGCCAAATTTATTGCCTCTTTAAGACGTACTTCCAGTACGTCACAGAGAATTGAAACTTCAGCTCCATGAATCGAGAATGCTTTTCATTTGAAGTGTTTTTTTGTTGCCCTCTTTCGAAAGATATTCATTATTTACGGATATATATTATAACCCATTTCAGGCAAAGGACAGCAATATTCGTACAGTGCGTCTCAATCCAATGTGTGCTTCGTTAAGCCCCTTGAGTAAGGGTTTTCCGAGATGGATTCATTCATTATTATTTTCACATCTTTACAACTTTTTGTTTTCGTTGCGAATCTATAGAGTATTTGGTAGCATTTGCTTTTCCACCTTGATTAAAAAGAGATTTCCGTATTATATTTGCAGATAAAACCAAGAAAACTATAAATAAAAGTCTGTAATTAGTGTTGTCATGCCAAAGAAGAATTTATGGTGGCCAGTTAAACCGGGTACACTAAATGGCGGCACTTATCCATAGTGAGTGGCACATAACTTGAGTTTTGATAAATCGAAGTGGCATACGCCTTCAGTAAGCCCTGCCCAGGGCATAAATATGCAAAATTATTTCGCTAGTGTGGCGAATCTTGAAGCAAAAACCCAACCAAGACGACAGCAGCTGCTGTTGAAAGCCAAACTCGTGAATGAATTGGACTGCTATTTTATGTTGTTGTTGTTCTTGCTCTTGTTCTTGTTGTTGTCACGCTGGCAATCAGCGCCATGGCTACCGGCCATAGAAAGTTCACACAGCAACGAAAACCGGCTTCGGTTGCAGCGCCTTCAAAGTTTTTAAGCTGCTGCTGCTTTTGGCCAGGATGAACTGCAGCGGATGTGCCAAGACCGCGGACAGACAGCGCCTGCTAAGCGTTTTGCACGTCTGCCAAGTCTAACTGGTCGCTACCATTCTTCTTCTCGGGCTGCTGCTGCTTTAGTTGAAACGCATTGAAGTTGAAATTGCCGCAATTGCGTGTCGACCACAATCTTAGCCTTCTTCTTGCCAAGACAATGCACAAACCAAAAGTTCCTACTGACAACGTTGGTTACCACGTTTCGTGTTGGGGTGTTGGAGTAACCACTTGACTGGGCTACACCCTAAGCTGTTGGTTGGTTGGTGTTTTTGTTGCATTGGTTTTTTATGCTCTAACAGCTGAGGGTCACACTCACTTTGTCACTTAGATTGTAACGTGTGGGAGAGAGATTTTGATGCGAAGGATTACTCTTCCAATCGATTATATTTGTATCGCTCGAGAAATTGAGCAGTTGAGATCACTTTAGCCACCAGTCAACCAGAAGCTCATCTTTCCCGTTTTGCTTTGTAGCGCTGAAGTATGAGTGATGACAAGGCTGATGCAGCTGGAACATTGGACCATTCGATAGAACGGCGAACTTTACGATACGAACTCTACGAAAATGGTTTTGGGAGCAAGGTCTTCAATAGAAGTGCTAAACGAAGATGGCGAAAGTGTAGATTGTGCCTCCATCGGAATGACCAGGTTAAGGACGCTTTAGCTACAGTTACAGTTACATTTACATCAACTCATTCCCAACCCAAACAACTTCAGTAGCTCGGTCATGTTGTGTGATTGGACGAAAACTCTTTTGGGGGAAAAATTTTAACTGGACCTAAAGTGTGAATGTCACATTGAATCGGGTTGGTTACCCTTCTTCACTAAGCCAGCCCTTCACCAGCTTCTTGACGGCTCTGAATCAAAAAGAGTTAATGAAGAGGAAAACAGACATAGATCCTAATGTGTCTGGTCGATTTGCAGTATGCCGGCAAAAATCAGTTTGGTCCAAATAAGGACTAAGCGCATTTTCCCGCAAAATTTTTCAGATTATTGGTATGAACAGACAATGCTTGTCATCCCGTAATGTAAATTTCACACACTCCCTTTATATCTTTAGTTGTGTTTAGTAGAGTATTCGAGTGTAGCTGCCCAAGTGTCATCTTTCCGTTCGGGTTTCTCTTTAAATGTGTTTTCTTTTGTTTAAATGAATACGTAGAAACACCTGCTTGTTGTGCTCCTTTGGTTCTCCTTGGTCTCAAGTGTGGCGCATATGTGTCTTATCTGCTTGTCACACGTTTCGTGTCTTTTCATGAGTCCATTGTGTGTGCCTTGGTATAGAAGTAGATATGTAGCTGGAACTCTGGCTAGTCAGGCAAAGCTGTCTAAGCAGTTAATGCTTTAATTACAAAAACTTGGCTATGCTCTAAACAGTAGCTAGTCTAGTTATAGTAAAACCGTCCGACAAACTACTATCCCGAACAAATCTCTACTCTTAACAACCTACGCATGCCATATAATTTTCATTCATTAATTTCTGCACACCTGTACAGGTGTTTGTTCCGTCATGAATCTCTGACATTGAAACCGGTTTGCATAAAAGTTGCAAAAATTAAAACCAATTTTCATGACTCTCCTCAAGAGCTACTTCAGCTAACGACTTGGCTGTCTCAATGAGCTGCAGCCTGCCTGCCGTATCAGTAACCAAGAGCAGCATGTAGACCGGACTGGATGATTGTCATAAGTATGCTGAGACCCCTCATCAACGGCCTCAAGAGCGACTCGTCAAATTGCGTAAAACAACATGAAAAGGCACAAAAACAGACAGAAAGCCACAGAGACAGACACAGATAGGGAGCGCTAGGCACATAACGAGTTAATTGCAATAAAGGAATACGCAGCATAATTGAGAAAGGGTTAAATAAAGGAGAGTGTCTGTGAGAGTGAAAGCAACAAAAAGGAGCAAGTGGCGTGTGCAGTGGGTGCAATGAGTGTGCAGTTCGGGGTAACTGATAGGGGTAGATATATCCCGTAAGTAATATGAATAATGCAGCTACAGCTGAGGGAACTTCGGCAACGGAATTACCATACAATGCAAATTGAATTGCTGCCTGAGTATGTGTTGAAAGTAATTTCGATCATTGCAGCACTGTCCTTTATACGTAGTTGTAAATAAATTAAGCCCGGAGAGGAAGAGGCTACACGTCTTTACTGCTGCTGCACTTACTGCCCGCAAAATCAACATTTCAACAGTAATTTATAGAGCACACATACATAAAATAGCCTTTATTTAAGGACACACACACATAATTTAGCGTTTCATGTTAAGCGGCTTTCTGCAACGTTACTCAGTGACATGCGGCGTCATGCAACGTCATGCGAATGTTTCAAGTTTTAAAAGTTCGTTGCTAAGAAATAGCAAGCCAAATTGACTTGTCTAGAAGTGTTTTAATTAGGATAAGACATTGCATGTGACTTGGTCCAGTTCGAGGAAGCGGGCTAACTTGACAGCATTGGTCCTGAATGTAAGAAGGCAAGTTTAGCACTGAACCTTGCAATAAAGCTGTTGAATTACTTTGAGTGGAAGGGAACTTTAATCAAGAAATGCGTTCAATTGAACAACAACTATACAGAATTGGTGGAATGAAATTGAATTGAAATAGCGTTATTGCTGCGACTTGTTTATTGTTTATATTTACTATGGAAAAACTTTGTGAACTAGTGTTATTAATTTGACTTATCAACTTTTGTTGCCTCTGACTTGGGATTTTAAATGACTGATTAGGATAATACACCAATACCAAATACACAAATACACCAAATGGATAATACGGCTCTTAGTGAGCCGTAACTGCAGAAGTTTACTTTCATATGACGTTCTACACTATACTTCATGGATGTTCGAACGAACTTAATATTGAATAATATTATATATATTTATATGCTAATATAAACAAAATTAAATCTCTAAATTGTTTAAAAAATGTACTGTTTAAACTATGTATAAAATATATGGTTCATAGAGATGATCCGATTTAGTTTTAGGTAGTTTTTTCCCGTGTGGTGTGCGGGTTAGATCAGGTAAAAGTCGTATGAGGCGACTTATAATGACACTGGATTCTTTCAAGACCAGTAGAGCGACCCCAGGCCTTAAAAGGTTGTACGTAGGATTTGGAACCCACCATTGAAAACCCCAATTCCAATGAAAGAAATACCTCAGGCCGTAACCCGGTTACGGGTTGATATGGCCAATTAAGAAGAAGAAGAGATGATCTGAAAACTAAAAAATAACCAGAAATGCTGGCCTAAGAGTAAACTTTCCGAATATAGTACAATTCAGTATGAATATTGCACTTTCGCCCTGAATTGAAATGATTCTACCACCGATCACCATCTTTAATAAAGACGTATAGATCCGAGAGTCAACAAAGCCTTCTAATACGATTGAAAATGGTATGAGAAAATCTGGTCTTAACGACGAAGGACAATGTACTTTATCTCTCGAATAAAAACAATAATCAACGGCAACAATATTTACTTCGAAAACGAAAAGCAATTGCTTTTGTTATTCGGTTTTATAATATTCATAGCTTAAAACAAGCGCTTCTAGGATAATAGAGGACAATGTAAGATTTTGACGCAACAAAGATCTAGATATATTGCCCTTGTTTTGGGCCAAAGCCATTTTGAGGCATTGAAAGCCGCGCAGTTAATAAACTGTCAGAAGAGAAGAAGAGTGTCATGTGATTTACAGACTAGATCAGCTTACCAATCTGTTGGAAACTGCCAGGGTTATAGCCAGTTAGCCAGAAGAAGAATTTTTGGAGTCTCTTAATTCACAAGAAAAAGTGCATTTTGCGATCGTAAGACCAAGAGCGTCAACGAAATAATCTTTAAAATCTGAAGAGCTTACGCTACTATGGGCATTTTAATTCAAAAGGCCTCTATTGAAGCAGGAAACTAGTATATAGGTCTCATGCCATGGTAATCCTGTAACAAGGTTGAAAGGCATTATAAATAACTAAAAATTAAAGTATCTTCTAGTCCTGTGAATGGTTTATGACCTTTTTTGGACTAAAAATCCTTTTATTATACGATTCTCGAGGCTGCGCTCCAGAAATCGTTGCAACAAAACTTGGCTATGAGTTTCATCTCAACAAGAGAAACACAATTTTCACAAACATAGAGCAAGCTATGATATACATACATATGTTTCTCGAAAGCGTTATTTTGCTCAAATATTGGGTGGGAGTTGATTTTGAAAGAGCATAGACCTTGTCACAATTGTTAGGACCAATTTTAGTCAGATTGTAAAAAGTTGGGTTGACTTTCTATGGCAATAAAGCAAAAGCAGAAAGGAAAAACATAAATTAATCCATAAATTAATAACTTCGAAAACAACAAGAGTCGCTAGCATGTCATGCATATTAATTTCCAGCTATCTGCAGTTTTCCGATTGCAATGCAAAGTAACGCGAAGTTCAAAGAGTGGCAACCAAAAAAAAAAAACCAAAGAGAAAAACTAAAAAATACTCATTAGCAGTTGCAACCATCTAACAACTAAATCCAAAAGTAAGAGATAGAAAAAGAGGGAAAACAATTAAGAGAAAAAATGCAACAAATGCAAACAATGTTGCACAACATACAATTCTCTGTCAATTAACAACTCGCAGGGGAAGCCACTTAATAAGCTGACAGTGGCAACAGATTACAGTTTCACTCGCAGTTACAGTTGCACGAAGTGGTTGCAGTTTCCGCAACTCATGTGAACTGATCATTGCTTTCGGTCGTATCAAAGTTGCAAGTAAATTGCTTCATTTTCGAATTTCTGTCATACTCAACATGTTTTTGTACAGTCTACTTGTCTCGCTCTCTCTCTCTCTCTCTCTCTCTATCTCTCTATCTCTCTCTGTATCTTTCTTGTCCACTCTTGTTACCCATCGCTGCACTTGTCATATGTATGTTAGTTGAAAATCTATTCGTGCCACGAATTTCATTTTCTACTTGGCAGCTGCAATGTTTGCTCAATGCGACGTGCAACTGCTGCCAGTCAGCTTATTAAAAATGTCTGCAACAAAGCAAAAAAAGAGAAATAAAAATAAAAAATGAAAATGAAAACGCAACTCAAAGAAAAACAAAAAAACTTCACACAAAAGAAATCTTAGAGCAAAAGAAAATTATTTTCCGCACAAAAAGTGCTGGCTCTCTGGCCGGTTGGAAATATAAAAAAGCGCTTTGATTTCAGACATTAAATTTGTAGTACGTCGCACAGACACCTACCCTGCGGACCACCCCGTCTTAAAGTGTCACTTACAGGCGGCCACTTTGGTAATTTTTCTTAAAAAATTAATTGTATTTGTAGTTACTGTAAGTATTTGAGTTTGCACTTTCGACATTTTTTTGTGGTTTCTTTGTAAGTTTTCTTGAAGTGTGCTTTAGGAATTAGTTGGATTTGTCGTTGGTTATTAAGCGTGAGTTTGCTTTGATTTCAATGAGTGAAATATAATAATGCGGTTGTAATTGTGGCGAGGGAATGCCATTTATGGACATTCAAAAGTTTGGTTTTTTATTGGTTTGTCTAGAATTAGTTGTATAAGAAATACATTATTCGAATGTCCTTGTATAATTTCTTTAACGCTTATCTAAAGATACTGAAGACTTGCATTAGTCTGCATAAAGACATATCCGTCTTCCAAGTGAAGCCCAATGGCCGCTGCTTCGCTAGAATTACTTTTCGATAACTCTATGCAACATATTTTAAAACAGCCTATAGCACACTTGACACACCTTTTTTGGTAATTGCGGGGGGGACTGATTTCGAATGCGGCAAACGTCTTGAATTTTCTAGCCCGATTTAGGACTTCGAAATCGATCCGAACACTAATTCGGTAAATAAATGGCGAAGTTATTAGGGAATATCGACAAAATGACAAGATCGACAATTTTATTGAATTTCCGTTAATAAAAACCTTTTTCGATAAATTTAGGGTCGCTGATTTCCAATTCAGAACCGCTTTTCAATTATCTAGACCGATTTCCGAATTATCGCTATTTCGAAATTCCAATTCAACTTTTCAACTGCCGATCGAGATGAACTGCAACTTGAATGGAAGATATTTAATTGTCGGTTCAATGTTCTTTGGACGAATATGAACTAAAAGGCAATGAAATCCAAAAAAAAATTTGCAAATTTAAATTTCACTGTGGACTGTATTTCTTACTTTCTAGAAACCAGAAACAATTTCGAAATTTAAAAAGCTCATTTCTAAGTAAAAGCTTGTTTCTTTTTGTACTAAAATTAATATTCGAATTCTCAAATGTTGAAAACCAAATATCGATCTTTTGGGAAAATGCCGTACCAATATTATTCGATAAAGGCTATATTGAGTTTCTATATATAAAGAAGATTTAAGGCTCATCTTTTTCTTTAGGATTGTTCCCATTCGAGGCTTTACTTTTTTTAGAGTCGTAGAGTCCCAAAAACTACGAGCAACCCATCTAGAGCCCAGCACCACGTGAAGGTTGTGCGACAACTTGGTTAAGGTAGAGACAGGTGACACCTTGGATATTCCCTGGTGAATCGCGAACAAAAAAATTACACTTAATTTCATTTATTTTTTGGTCGTTCTCATACTTAATTCGCTCACTGCAACTCACAAAACATATGATAAGTTTTCTTCCAGTATTTCCAGTATATTGTATTTTTGATGTTTTCGAGAATTTTGTCTATCATGTCACCAACGTTACAATGAGGAATGATGTCATCATGGAGATCAAGCGGAGAGGCACCCTTGCCAATAGATGTTACTTTGGTCTCAGTAGGCAAATGTCTAGTTCATAATTCTACACGATGCTCATTCTACCTATTCTGCTTTATGGCGCTGAAAGTGCATCGTTAACTGTTTGGCTAACAACAAATGCCACATTTGATGGTTCGACGAACTCTTTGAGCTCTTCGAAGACATTGACATAGGCAACCAAATTAACATGTTGTGCGTATGAAGAATCTAGAAAGGGGTTCAATGCGGCTGTTTAAGGAATCCGACTAATGGGCAGGTTAGCGCAAAGCAGAGTCGCCTGGTAACGGATTGTTATGGCAAGTTAAGACAAAGCCGAACCAGTAACAAAGGAATCCCAAAACAATATAGATTTCAATTTCGTCTCTGCACTGAAAAATTCTAACTAAGCAAACTTCGTTCTCAAGCATATTCCATTTCCATTAAGGGCACTTAAATAAACTTGTATGTTCTTTGGGTTTTGGCTTAAGCAAAACTCATGTGTAACAATATTATACCCTCAAGTCTTTCATTTAACAACTAGCACATATCAAAAAGGAGCCTCTTGAAAATGTCTAACAATGGCGTCAAAGCGCAGGAAAGCCATAAAGAAAATGTCACAAACTAAACTTAAACAGCCGTTGGCACTAGCCGAAGACTTAGCCGCACGCTACCTGACTGACAAAATGGCTACCGGCTAACGGTATTGTTGTCGAACGAGTACTTGCCGTTGTTGTTGCTGTCTAAAAGATGGCACAAATAATTAAAGTAGCGCGCTAATACGTGCAAAATGGTTTTCGGCAGCCATCTTAGACGCCATTGCAACATTGTGTATACGTAATGTAAGCAAACGACGCCTAAGCTTATGCAATGCAATTTTCATTTAGATAAATTTTAATGTGTGTGTGTGAGGGTGTTGGGTGTGTGTGTGTGTGTGTGTGTCGCTTAAAATTAAACAACACAAGTTGCTTGTGTGTGCGTGTGTGTGATAGTGCAGTGAGCCAAGTTTACCTAGTTGTCTCATTTAATGTTGATTTTGCGAAGAAAGTTACCTCTTTGTGTTAATGGTGTGAGGCACACATACACACACTTAGCATGCAATGTGAAAATAATTAAACAACAACAACAATAAATGCAACTGCAACTAACTGTAACATAACAATAAATGCTTATTTAACTAATTTTTAACACTTATGCAAATATTTGCAATGCAACAGCTGCATAAGTAACGGCAACAACTATTAACGCTTTTTGTTTAGTTTTTCACTAAGCACATTTTTGTGTAAGCCAGATAGAGAGAGAGAGAGAGAAAGAGAGAGAGAAAGACAGAATGTATGACTTCCTTTTTTGCTCCTTTGTTGCAGTTTTTGTGCTGCAGGGTGGCAACGCTTCCCTTCACTTCACAGCCAAGTGCAGCGACATGTATGTGTGTGCATAAGTCTGTATATGTATTTGTGTGTGTGTGTGTGTGTGTGTGTGTGTGTGTGTGTGTGTGTGTGTGTGTGGCTGCCATTACCTTGGCATGTAATCGTAGCTGGCAACAGCCACAAACCGCGTGTTGGGTGTTTGTTGGGTAGACAACTTTACAAATTAATGCCACATGCTTAAGCGTCAAATAAACACGACAAGTTCAAAAACACATACAAGCAAACACGTACAGCTGCTGCTATGTACCCTTTAGGTACAGTTAACGCTCGCAAATCAAAACACAACTACTTTAGAACAGAGAGCTAGAATCGAGCGATTAAACAATAGTCGGATTTAATTCCGCCATTACTTTGCTATACCTATTTGTTTTTAAAAACAAGAAGCAAAGGAAGAATATTTTACAAAGAATCGGTATTATGAATTTGGATTATTTCTTTTTTCGATATGTTTCGAAGCTTGGTATACTTGTTATCAAGTTTAGTATTTATAAACTGTAAAATGGTGGATCCAATATAGCAAACTTTATTTGCAGAAAACAGCTGTTTTTTCGAAGCTGCTGTTTCCAAAAAAAAAAAAATACATAAGTTTTTGAAAATTTGATATAGTAGAATTTAACATTTTGGACTTATGGGGATAAATGATATACAACGAGGTAATTCGTACAAAAAGTTATATAGAAAGTAGTTGAAAATGGATGTAATACGAAATTTGATTGATTTCGATAGTAAAAATAGTAATTTTTGGATCCTCTATTTGGTGGATCCAAAAACGTGTGCTCGATTATAAAAAAAAATCAATGATTGCATTTACTTGAGAATGCGTTTCCAGGCGTTCTGCCGATTCAGATGAACAGTCGCGGATTTGATCTGAAACAAGTTAGTAGACTTTTGGATTAAGGATTTCTGACTGATCTTAACCATTTGTAATTAAACTTGAATCTTGGTATCCTTTGTTTTTCGGAGTTGTACATGCTTCCCTCTATTTCAAAATTACTTTTTGTAAATTGAAAATAAAAGCTTGTAAGCTGCTGACTTTTCGAAAGTTGAACTTTTGTGGCGCATAAAATATAGCGTAATGGATTTACATAGACGGACTTAATAAGCAAAGATATTTGTAAAGACTTAGTACCTTAGGTTTTACGAGTAGCTGATTCCAATTTTATGTTATTTGATGATATGGCAAATTCATTGTGGTCGACTTTATTTGGGAAAAAAGGTAACAACTACGTTGTCCAGAATATTTCGGAGAAATTGTTCTAGTAACTCGAACTAGTTTTTGGAAATTTGTAAGTGAAGTATTGTATTCCGATTTTTTCCTTTTTATTGCAAATTGTGTGTGGTCATATTAATTTTGACTTGATTTTAGAAATTCATAGGAAAGGGTTGCAATTAATATATTATGCACGTGTTTTCGGAGTTACATATTCCAAATCCGAATTAATTTTAGAAACTTAACTTGACGGAACAAATATTTACAATTTATGCATTCAAGTAACACTAAATAACCATAGGTTTTCGGAGTTGCTGACTCCGATGACTTTGATGGTTCTTGTAAATGTCATGGAGAGGATAAAATATGGCCGACTTGATTTTTAGAATAAAGGGACATTTGCATGAAATGTATATTTAGATATTCAATTTAATGTATTTGACTTTTTTAGAAGAAATGTCATTTATATGAAACTTCGTATCAGGAGAGATTTTCTGTCGTTTTTCGGACTTGTGACTTTCGAAAGGTAGAAAGGCACTGTTTTATATGACAATTTTTCAAATGAGCAAAGAACGGCAAAAGGCTGAAAGTTTCATCGTGTGCAATATCACTAAAGAGCTACAAAATCTCAAGCCAATCGGAACACAGTTAAATATGGCAGTTTCTTTTGTAGAATTTATTTTCTGAATCAACTATGGAAAACATGTCAAGATATTTCAGGCCAATGAAGAACCTCTTCGAAGTCTTCAGTCAACCAGTTTTACATGTTGAGCGTTTACTGTACTTGGGCTTATCATTTAATAGCACCTTTAATGCTCTGCTGCTTTTAGTTGCTGCATTTATGCTTCTTAGCTTAAGTTTACATTGCTCTCTGCCTCTAATTAGCTACGTTTATCTAACAAATACTTACTTAATTCAAGGTTAACTTGATTTCTGACAGCTACAAAGTAGCAGTTAACACCTTAATGTACGTTCGTATGTGTAAGAGTGACATAACAGGACAATCAATGCCTGTTATTGGCGTGAAAGTTTGCACTTGAATAAATAACAGCAAATTAAAGGAGAAAGCAGCAAAGAAACCGGGAACCAATAAAAATAATGTGCATGTAAGCGTGTGCTTCAATTAATTAATGCTCAGCAATGGCGGCTGCAAAGGGCATGCCACATGCCGCATGCCACACTCAGACACACACTCACACACATCAGCCTAAAGGCATTTAAATGGAAAAACACTGACAACCAAAAGAAAAGCAAACGGCTAGAGTAACTGTAAAAGTTGCCTACAGGAACCGGAAACAAAAAACCTCTTAAAAAGCGATTCAACAACTGCACAAAACGATTTAAAAAACTTATATGCTTCGAACTGACATGAAATCGCCTTTTTGTTTTTTATCGATTTTTTTCGCCTTTTTTTTGTAAATAACTGAAGCTTATTAAATGCCCTCACTTGACACATTTAATTAACAGACACGAACAACTTATAATTGCCACACACTTGCAAACACACACTGCCACACATTCATACACACGCCGTGGGGCAGCTGTGACTGGTTACAAACAAGGTAATTGATTTTTTTTTCTTTTTCGCTGCTTGTAAAAGTGGCAGCAAAACTGACCAAGTGACGGACTGACTGCCGGACACGGCGCGTGTAAATAAATATTTTGCAGACATGCGTATTAATTTCCGCAACATACGGAACATACTTGCACACACACACACACAGAGTCACATGCGCGATGCTGGTGGAAGTTAAAGATCAATGCAGTAATGCTTTAATCTGGATACTCATTTTATGCTCGAGTGCATTTTCTGGTCACTTGATAACAAAATGTGTTGCATACTTTTAGTCGCTGCTATGTACAAGTGGAAAATCAAAATTTGTCAATAGATGGCGCCAGCAGTGAAGCTGCTCATATATATCAAATCAGAAATATGTTCTTCATGACTGGCTATAACAGCCCGTTACCGGGTTATGGTCTCTTGCAGAACTGTACTACAGGCGCCCGAGTTTGGCGTGAGTTATGTACACGCATTGGTTTTGTCTTTTTATTGGGAAGCCTAGTAGTCGACAAGCATTTTGTTTCATTGAGTTGCCAGTATTTTGAACTTTTAGCTGTTTTGTTTCTGTCAGTTTTTGTCGGTAAACGCTGTGTAGCGTTAAGCTGGACGCAAGTGATGCATCTCCAGGATATATAACTCCCGTGCCTTCTGCAATCGGTGATACAAAATGTAACTACTGTGCTCTCTATCTGGCCTGGAGGCATGGCGAACCCCTTCGTTACCTTTCTTCAACAGCCGCATTAAATACCATTCTTACAGTATCTGCTTCATCCATACGCACAATATGGCATAGCCAGCGCAGTCGACTGTCATATCAATGTCGTCGTAGTCACACACACGTTTGTCACACTAGCGGATTACTATTAGGTTGAAATTCGGTTCAAATACATAATTAGCAAAACTTTTTCGATATGAGGAAGGGTTTGATCTGTCACTGACTTCTAAGAAGTGAGAAACTACTCTTACAAAAGCTAAATAATATAAATAAACAGTTGGTAACCAACTTAGGATCTTCCGCACGTTTATTAAAACAATCCAAGTTATCTAGAACAAATTTAAACAACAAAAAAAAGAAAGAAAAAAATGGAAAAATCGAAATTGGTGATTGGGAAATGATGCCGCGACTCACCGACTTTTGGCAAGTGTTCCAAGTGATCTACATTTGTGAAGATTAAAGGACACAATGTAAATTCAGATAACCTTTGGAGTGTGCCATATTTGCCTATGTTGTACGAGGTAGTTGAGTCCACAACAGCACAGTCTAAACGAGCAAGCTGGGTTTTGATCACACACTAATAGCTTGAAAGCTAAGAGTGACCACTTTTCTGGAGCCTCGATTAAAATATTGTTGCAAATGTGAAGCTCAACCGCAGATACAATGCGGTGTTCCCACCCCGAGTGTGTTGGGCTCAGAGAGGGGGAACTTCCATGTCAAAATACAGGATTAGGGTTAAATACTAGCAAGTGGGTCTAAATAACCTAAGCAAGGTGCATTTGCGTACATATATAAATGCAGCACTTATTTTAAAACACCTTTTAGCTTTGCGAATTTCTCAAAATAAATTTCATTTGCAAAAAAATGCTTAATAAGCCCTACAAATTGCATCCAAAATTCTGCAGCTAACTAGCCAAGGCTTAGGGGCATGCAATTTTAATGCCAATTAAAGTCAAAGTGCAAGCACTAATCAACACCATTCAGGGCCAGTTTTACTCTTAACTATAAAACCCTATGGTACCTATGCTTGGCAAATCCTCATAGAAATAAAGTACATTTTCATGCACAGCAGCAACAACAGTAAAGCGAAACAACAACAGCTACTGAACTCTGTATCAAAATTTCTGGGTCAGGGCTGACCACACACAAAACACACAGCATTTTGGCCAAAGTGCTGCCAAAAAGGCATTGAGTTGGTTTAGTTTGCTTTTGGCCAGAAACAAAAAAGAAAAAAAAGAAAAATTTGATGCAGACATTCGGAACGGTGCCTGACAGTGGGATACCCTGTGAAAATCCAATTTCTATGCAAACTTTTGTATCGATGCGTTAATGAGTAAAGGTAACTATACTACGGAGGTAGATCGGATGATTTGCAAAATGATCAACCATGAGGCCAACATGAGTGTACGTGCGACATTTGTTTACATTAACATTTCTATAAACAGTTAAATTCGTTTGCAGTTTATAGGAGGTGGGTCTAAATTTGGCACATAATAACCTATATCTTTTAAAGATTATATCCGAATTTTAACACCACACATGCAGTAACCGTATGCATAACTGCGCCAAGTTTCAATTTTATAGCTTTTATGGTGTAAACCGCGAAAATCTATCAAGCGGGAAGGTGGCATGTTATCAACATGATTCGAAAAATTCCCTCAACCTTTGGAAAATGCGCATATTTTGGTAAAATTGTTGAATTTTATATCTTGTAGGCACCAGGTCTGAGACAGGTTAAACAGTTACTTGGGTCTTACAACCAGATTAGGTTCAAGAAGCTATCGCAGCAAGGCAAGAACTCTACCAGAATTCTTACAGGTCTGCTTTCTGGACATTGTAGACTTAAAGGTCACCTGAGCCAGCTGGGCATCACCGGATCTGCCATCTGCAGGTTCTGTGAACTTGAGGTGGAATCCTCTCAGCACATTCTCGCCAAGTGTGATGCCCTGGCAAGATGAAAACTGACGCTCCTGGATACAGGATCTCGCTGGCCGATATTACCTGGTTGGAACCATCCCATATAATTCAGCTTATAATAGCGATAGGACTGACGGGGGAGCTGTAGACTGAGTAGGGGGCACAATTGATCTCACAGGTAGCGGTGTGGTAATCATACATTATTATTATTATATCTTATAGTCTGTAAGAAACTTAGACCAACACGGATGGACAGACGGACATGGCTATATCGACGCTACTACTGCTCCTGATCATTTTTGCCCAAGGAACATATGGCTTGCCACGCCTCCTTCTGCCTGTTACATACATTGCACAAATCTATAATACCCTTTCACAGTTTACGTATAGGGTATAAACAGTAATAAGCAAAGGGGCAAAGTAGTGAGATGGAGAGAGAGTAGTATGTGTGGTATAAAGAGATGAAACAAGCGTAGCACTCACATTGCTACATATTACATCATGGTTAGTGTATGTGTATGTGTGTGTGTGTGTGTGTGTGTGTGTGTGTGTGCGCATGAATTAGAAAATGGCGTAATAACGGCAAATAATAACGTAACATTTATTAAAAAATGTTTTGCTTCATGCGCTGCTGTATTATTGGCAATACTTATTGCTTGCGCATAAAAGTAGGCAACACATTTAGCAATTTTCTGCATGAAGAAGCTCATATGACGCCAGAGGGAAATTCTTAGTTTTACTATAGCATACTTTTGCGCGCCGCCAATTGTCTTTAACCCCCAAAAACTAGCACACATTTTAATTAAAGATTTCTCGGTGTGACCACAAAACGCAAAACAGCTGACGAGCTGCAAAAAAGTTTTGCGGTTTGCCTAATGAAAGTTTTGTGTATTTGTTTTAATAATTTTAATTAAGGCGTTGCCTCAAACTCTCGGCTCAATTAGACAATTTCATTTAAACGATTTGCCGTTAATGAGCTGTTGTTGTTGTTGTAGCTGCTAATCTTGTCAAGTGGCAAAAGGACCACAATCAAATAGCAAGAGCAACGGCTCACGCACTCATTGAAATGCAAACAACGTTTGAGACTTTTCAACTGATTTCAAGCGGACTAAAACTAATTAAAAACCGCCAACACACACACACACACACACACGCTCACACCATGAGACCACGCCCACCACTCATCAATAGACAAACTGCAGCCCGACTCTGTGGCACTTTTCCAGTGTAATTCCCGTGAAAATTGCGCGTATCAATGCCTGGTCAGTCAGCTTTTCAGTCAGTCAGTCAGTCAACCCAACCAAATGCACTTGGTTGATTATTGACCTACAACAAATGCGTTTGCATGAAGGCAACACTGTGTTCAGCTGCTGCTGTTTATTTAAGCCCGGCCAATTAACAAATGTGGCCGTGATGGTTGTTAATGTTGTGCCATACGTGAGGTTACAACTAAATTAAATGCGGTGCACACTTGTTAACCTCAATACAGTGTATAATGAAGCACCTGCAATTATTTTAAACCATTGTGGGTTGCATTCTGAATGCCTAGTTAAGCGTTCACTGAGAGCTACACAAGAAATAATGTCATGGGCTTATGAATAGCTTCTGACGCTATGCTAACGGAATGGATTTCAAAGGATTTAAAGTCATTGTTTTTCTAGCTTAAGAAAAGAAAATTGCAATTGAAATCATTTGTAATTTGCAAATGGCCAGTACGTAATTTTTAAAATAATTTCGTTGCCTGGACGTTTTGTTTAAAAAACTCTTCACAGTCATATTGTTAGAATTTCAGTAATCAGTCTTCTTCTTAGCTCTAGGCAAAAAGTGCAACAAGAGAGCAAGACAATGTATTTCACTTAATTTTGTCGTTTTTGTGGATATATTATGACTTAGTTTGTTACAAAAAAGTAACGATGAATATCAAATTTTGAGTTTTTCATATTTCTCTTTCAATAAGGAGGGGTGGAATTGATAAAAGTTGAAATAGAAAGTTTAAATGTAAAACAAATATGATTACTTAAAAAATGCTATGCAAAAATGCTGACTTAACTCAGCAACTCTCACCAACTGGTTGTGGGAGCATCGACAGATGCACAGCTGTGCCCCTACGGAAACAAATTGATAACAGACGTCCTGTCCTTAAAATGTCTCTAACCCCTGACCAGTAGGGGGAATTCTATTTGCCGGATGGCAAGCTGTGTCCCGTCCCGTCCCGCAGCCGGTCAGTCGATATTTTTATTCCTAAGATATTCCTATCTATACATATTCTAGCTTTAAAATATAATGAAAACATTTCGAATTTCTTTTCATTTATGGAGAAAAAACACCAAGGCTTTTCCTACGATTTAACAAAGAAAGGAAATAAATCAAAAACAACTTACTAGGGTGAGAAGGCACGGGAATGCTGGTATTGCACTTGAGTCCACAAAGCGCAAAAAGAAGTAATTGCTTTTGGACTGATTGAATGCGTGATTGTTTTGCAATATACTAAAGGTTCCATAAAAACGGAGCGGTATTCAATGTAGGGCCGAACAAGAGCCGTAAAGGGGAGTTTAATTAAACAAAACTCTTTGAACTCCTTAGCCCGTCAATAACACTAAAAGTGTATTTGAGATTTAAGCACAACCTAGAATCCAAAAGGGGCACCTAAGTCAGGGACTTAGGCCGACTCCCGATTAAGAAAATGTAAATTAAGCGAACACCACCTTTGGAGGCCATTAACATCATTCTGTAGAATAAAACTATAAGAGAGATATAACGTCAAACAAAGCTTCATATCGTTAGCATAGATTAAAACTCGGCAACTATCTACTATGTCCTTCTTCTTAACTGGTCATAGCAATTCATTGCCAGGGTCTATAATAATATAGAGCACTCCACCAGGCGCTATAGCTGCAGCTACAGGGTCATTCTATAGGTGGCGTTGGTAATCAATTGATAAGGAGTGAGATATAAGCTTCCAAAGACTCTCGGCGCTCCCAAGTTTCGGGGAAGGTTGAGTAAGGTTGAGTAAGCAGACTACCATCTTTCTCGCTGCGGCGAATTCAATTAGTATTAGACCATTGTTTGAGTTGATCTCGTGAAAACAGGCTGATTTTGAAGAATTTCGCCTTGATGCAGTCTTTGGCCAACAACGAATCCGCACCCAAATTCGCGCCGTTACTTACAAATAGTCAACTATACTTATACTTCTTTATTTTGCAGATATTATATTTTGAATGCGATTTTATACTCTCAAAGCTTAACAACTCTACAAAATATCATAATTAGCTTTAAAATCGTTGAACAAGTTCGTAAGAAAAAGTTCCACTGCTACTCTTTCAACTATGCATATGAAATTCCCAATGTTAAAATTGAAAATATTTTCATTGCTCATTAGGGAATCTTTCCCTCATAGCTTACTTCCTAACAACTTAATATGGGTATTAGTAATTCAATAAACATTTTGTTTACCATTTTGTCACCCATTTTCTTCTAACAATTTTGCTTTTGTGCACAACTTAACAGAGCTTATTGCTTTTTACTCTTCATTGCGCGGAACTTAGGCGTATACATATACGCCGAATCACACACACACTAATACGTAGTTAGACAATACACATGAAAGCATGCTCATGTTGCCCTGAGCGTTTGAGTTCCCTTTCAGAGTTCGAAGTTCGCGTCGCATTTTTATACCCTGTACACAAAGTGTAGAAGGGTACTATAGATTTGTGCAATGTATGTAACAGGCAGAAGGAGGCGTGGCAGACTATATGTTTCATGGGCAAATATGGTCAGGAGAAATAGTCGAGTCGATATAGACATGTCCGCCTGTCCGTGTTGTCACTCCGTTCTCGGAGACTATAATACCAAATGATGCGCATATTACGATATCGCACCCCCTTCCCCCGTGACAGATTTTTGTGGTTTGAACCCAAACCATAAAAGCTATCCAATTGAAACTTGACACAGTTATGCACACTATTACTATGCATCTGAAATCTAAAAATGATTCATATGGAATAAGAACTTTAGAAGATATAGCTGCCAATTTTAGGCCCCCTCTCCTATGAACTGCAACAGAATTTCACCTTTTACAGAAATGTTAAAGCTAATATTTATTTTATCCAAATGTGATAAGTTAGGCAACAATGTTGATCTTTTTCCTGATCATCCCCGCTCCCCCCGTAGAACAGTTACCGTTATTACGCACGTACCCCTCAACGCGTCGCTACCAAAATTTACACAGAAATTTGATTTTCATGGAAAAAATGGGTACAGGGTATTCCAATGTCGGGCACCGTCCCGACTATCCGCATCAAATTTTTTTGTGCTCTTATGTCGCAGCAGCTCAATAAGTGCAGTCAATCATGTGGAGCAAACTAACACACACACACATAAGTCGCTCGCTCATGCTAACGGTTGCAGCGTGCCCCTGAGGTACCAAGCCGTGCATTGGGTCACATTTGGCCACGCCCCTCAGAGTGTCTTACTGCAGGTAGGTCTCTGCCTCTGCCCGTAATCGTAATCTGCATACAAAGCATAGCACACGCTTCTCTTTTCCGTAGCATACTTTCAGGCTTGGCATTTATTATGAAGCTGCGTGCGCTCACGTATCTTCTATTCTGCTGCACTGCGCCGAGTTGCAGCAACAACATAGAAGCACGGAGAAAACAAAGAAAGCAAAACGAAAATCCGGAGCGTTTAAAGCAAACAAAATGAGCTGCACGTAGCAGCGAAGCGCCGGAATTATATGCATATGAGTGTGAGTGAGTGTATGTGCGTGTGTGTGTGTGTGTGTGTGTGTGTGTAAGGGGAGCAGCGAAAACAACGGAAACGGAAATAATTCAAGTGCAATGCAAATCATTGCAGGCAGACACGCTCAGGTAATTGTGTAGCTGTGGAACTGTATGTAAGTAAGAGTGTGCGTGTGTGTGTGTGTGTTTGCCCAAAAAAAAAAACCGGAAAAAACTCATTGTACGTGCGCTTTTGGCCCTTAGAGGAATTGTTGCGCCAAATGAGCAAATACATTTACCATAAGTGAATATTAAAAATTTCAATATGAGAGTCGTTAAAAATGCAACAGTTTAAGACAAGTTATAGCAAACCATTAACTCCAACATTGCGTGAAAGGGTCAAAATAAGTTGAATGGGCTAAAAACGTTTTCGAGTAAGTTATAAGTACTGAATCTCTATAATTCTGAGTCGTTCTGTAGGTTCACCAATAAGCTTTGTCACTGGGCGCATTGTCAGAATTTCTATGTTAGTGGTCTGACATGTTCCTACCCAATTTGACATGTAGCAGGCAAATGAGTAGTAGAGACCACTCCCGCCAGACGGCACTCTATAAGACGTTTTGCTTTATGGCGCTGAAGTATGGGTGATATGACAGCCTAATGAACATGCCCTTGGAGTGTTTGAGCGGAAAGTAATCCGTAAGATCTTTGGCCCTCTACGCTTTGGCAACGACTACCGCACCCGGTGGAACGACGAACTCTATGAGCTCTACGACGACATTAACATTTAATCCAAAAGGTTCTTGGAGGAGTATCATAAGGGTAACGGCTTGTTATGGCCGCCTTAAAAGAAGAAGAAGAAAAATGTGAGGTTTTATGTTTTGATATAAAACTCTAATAAAAATAATTTGTGGTTTGGTAAATTCGGCTTGCAGTCGGTTTCTTTCACCGGAAATATCCGAATATCTAGAACCTGTTCAGACAAATTATTCCGAAAATATTCTGATAAAAATATGTAAACATAAGTTACTTAGCCAATCGAAAACTACGCAAGCGAGTGCATTTTCCGTACCACACAGCTTAAATGATATTTTCTTGAATACGTGAAAGGCGCTCTCAAGATCTACTTTTCAAAATTTTGCTTTTGTCAATTCAATCATATTTTCCTAAAGAATGAAAATCTGATAAATATCAAAAAAAATTATGTAAAAATGTTAGCTTATCAATTATAAGTATGATCTTTTGAGAATCTCAAGTCTCAAATGAACTCTATTAAAACCATATCAAAATATTTAGGTTAACTTTGGACATCCTTCGGTGGTTATAACTCCGAAGATCCGAAACATATTATGTAGTATAGCCCTAATAAGCATATGTAAGGTAAGAGTAAGCAGGCCGAAAATTAAAAAAAAAAACAAAAAATTCCGTCTACTGCATATATTTGGCCCTTGGCCAAACCACATCTTTTCCGGTCATTCAAAATGATCCCGAATCCGGCAAACGTTTTGAATTTGCTTGGAAAAATATTGCTTTTCATTGTAAACGTTTCAACATTATTGAGCAAAATCGGTAGCGAATTGCCGAAGTTATATCGAAAAAGTACACGATTTACAATTTCATTGAATTTCCGTTATATTGGCCACACTACCCAATAAACCAAAGGCCCTGGATAAAACGCAGTTTGCGAAATCTTAACGATTATATAATAACGACAATTTCTGCGATCATCGATCCCAAATTCACTATAAAAGATATGTTTGAGTAAAGATCTTCAACTAAGTCCAAATTTGTTATCTAATGTAGTCAAACGTTTCGGACAGAAAGTAGAAACTCGGTAAAAAACTTGGACTCAAACGAGATATAATCCCTGCATTAAATATAAATAAATAAATGCCTGTGCTTAAATTAAGAGACAACGTTTTTCAAATACTTGACATTTTTTCTCACTATAAGAATCGCAATATACAATTGTGCCTTTTACAGTGAAACTCGTTTATCATATTAAAAAAAATGTGAAAAACAGAAACAGAAATGAAGTAAAACACAAAGAAGAAAAAATCACAATGAAGAAAAGCTGAAACGAAAATCAAGTGAAACGTTTTTGTAGCTAAGTAATATGAAAGTAATAGCATAATTGAAACCCAGAAGAACTCTTAAACATTTGTTAAATCACTACACACACATTAAGTCCCTTGAAACATCAGAAACCAAAAGTCAACCTCAAATCTATTTAACTAGAAAAGTACTATTCAGTGAACCAGCAAAAAAGAAAAGCGGCCAAACAAACTAACAGCCAAACATCTGGCATATAATCAGATTTTCCAGTGTACGCTTTTCCATTTCACCCCAAAGCAAGTTTTCTCGCACTGACATTTTCCAAGCCTTTTCGAGTCGTTTTTCGTTCGTTGGTCAGTGGCAGTTTTATCTTATTTGAAGCTTGCTTTATACCGAATATACCGAAAACAGACATCATTTTGTTTCGATGAACGTGGCAAAAAATGCGAAAATAAAATTTGATAGATGTTTTCACTCTCTCAATTTCTTGTTGTTTTTTTTGTGTTTTACGATTTTCCTTTGCCAAATTTCGTTTTTCTTTTTCTAGCTGTTGTTTTTCCTCCTTTTTTATAGTATTTTTTTACGCGCTATCTTTTTCGGTCAAAAGTTTTGTTTGCTTGACTATCGGTTTGTTTATACTATGCTTACTTTACCTTCGCTCTGTCTCAGTGTCCCACTGACCCCCCCAGTCTGTCCGTCCGTCTGTCAGTCTATTTATTTATTTCAAATAAATAGTGGCACAGTGTTCGGAGTAGCTTTGCTGTCTCTGTGAATGTTGAACTCCAAATTGAATTGAATTGAATTGAGCGCAGCTTGCAGCTTGCCACATGCAACGTGCAGATAAATTTTACTTATATGCTGTGGACTGCGTTCAGTTTGATTGGTTGGCTGGTTAACTTGGTTAAGTTTGTTGCACGGTTGCCAACTGAAAATATGGTAAGCATTTAAACATTTTGAGTGCAATGCCAACAGTTCAGTCAGCCAATCAAATATTAACGATTTTACTGCGGTTCCGCCGATTAAAGATTCGAATATGCAAAAAATCAGTGCAAAAGTCGTTTATTAAACACATTTTACTGCACATTTACCATAATGCAACATTGACCAGTGACAGCTTATCGCATTATGTTGCAAGAGCTTCAAAGCTTTAAAAAAACAACTTCCATTTAGTTTTTAATGTATTCATGTATATCAGCATTTAGTTTCACTTTTGCACTTTATTTTCTATAACGTTTAATAAATTGAATTAAGCTCGAATTAAATTCGCATAAATTTTGGCAATTCCCCAAAGTTTTGCGGCAAACGTTAAAAAATGGGAGATAAAAAAGTGATAAAAAAAAAACATGAAATATGACACAATGTCTATCATAAGTAAATGTAAAATATGCTAGCCTTTTTTTCTTAAACCTACCTATTTTAAGTTTTTTATTTGCCTGACATTTCCGGATTAACCAAACGATTACTTAAAGCTTAAAGGTTCAAAGGCCTTGAAATCAACGTTTTTAAATCATTTTCTTGGTACAAACTTAAGAGGTGCTGTTCCCACGCAATGTTTCCTCTTTCCTTTTCAGTTTAATCTTGTTGAGTTTAAAAAAATACAAACATCCACGCGGTTTAATTGGGATAATATTCCCATTTAGTGATAATGGGGGCATGTGTCACTCCTAAGCGTGACTTAAAGTGCACAACCGGTAATCGATAATACGATCATTCGTTTTACAAGTCGACAGCTTACCACTGCTCTATCGACTGGAGCGGGCGAATTAGGAATAGCTTGAACTTAGTGAGGTGCATCACATCGAACCAGCGGTTAAGCGGCTGACTCAAGCAAAAGCTTTATTGGCTAAATTCTTAGATGAGGGTACCACAACACAATCTTTTCTCTCTCCCCTAGACGCTGTGCACACAAGAGTAACACCACCCCATACACGCCGCTTTTACGCTCAAAGCATACCAATAGAACACACATTAAAAGTTTTTTGGGTGCGACAAACGGACTTAGGCCCTCTCCAGAAAAAGAGTTTTCTTCTTGGTTATGGATTTTAAAGGTTTGCTTTCAATTCACCACTTCGCAATGATGCCGAAGCGTGGGAAACCCAAGGGCACTCATATCACCCATTGACCTGCTGCCTACTTTCAAAAAAATGCTTTAGAGTGTTTATTAGAAATTCATCTGGCAACCAACTGCACAGACAGCGATCTGGCAACCACCTCAACTAATCTGGCAAGCCGAGAAGCAATGGCTGTGTTCTACTTTTACGCCTGTACACAACACACATATTCAGAACACTTTATATTATTAAATTCACTACATTCGGAATCGATCCTGTTTTATTACAGTGTTATTCTTGTTGGACTTAAGGCAGCTCAGTGTATCATAACAGTATGCAACAAATTTTGACCTTGAAATCGAATTTTTTCAAATACCGATAATTAGAAAACGGTACTAGAAAATCCAAAACGGTTTCCAGATTCGAAAATCGACCCTACTTTACTTTTCAAGGTAAAGTTCTTTGTTTCAGCTCTTAGGTTTAGTCTAATTAGATTGTAACTTTAGGTGCTTAATTATACCCTTTCTTAATTTTTGAGATGTAAGATGCGATAAAGCAGTTATGACAATGCTTTTGAGCTAGCTGTTCCATTTCTAGTTTCGAAAGATCCAGAGCACAACAAATTCGCCCACCCAAAACCCACTCCAAGGTGTATGTATTTCCGGATGCAATGGAGACTCGTGAATTACTTTCTTCTCAAATGTGTTCAGTCAACTACCTCGAAACAGATTTTGAAAAAATGTGAAAATTTTAATCCGTTTCCAAATGCTTCAAAACGTGGTTTTTAGGATTCAGCTCTTGAGTCTAGTACTTAGATATTATAGGGATGTAGGCACTAGTCTTTTCAAACAATTCTCCAAGTTCAGGTAAACTTCATGTACATGACGAAAACTGAGGTTAAGCTCAGCTGCTAAAGTTAGGAAGGGAAAAAAATTTAAAGTATTATCGAATCTTTTTCCTGAAACGATCGAAAACACTGTCTGTTTGGCTTTTGTTGATCTTGTAGGTTTATTAATTTAAAACTTTTTAGAATTGATGATGGCTTATTTTTTTCCTAAATTTTGCATGCCAAATGTGTCCGATTCAATTTCAAGACTGCTCACCGGCATTATTATATATCATCCCGCAAGCATTGGACCAACAGTCTTGATGCAGCTCATATTTGATCTTTTGTCGTGGAAGTGGTGCTCTTTTAAAGCCACAAAACCATCAACATGGATTCTGGTCGTTTCGTCAGTGGTTCATATAAAAATTTCTTCTTTGAAAACGTTTTTCGTTTCGGGATTCGATAGTAACATTTTTAAGCGCATTTTTATTATACAGCGTTGTTCAGAGTGACTTTGAAGTGAAGCGATAAGGAAATCTGCAAAGCGAAACTAAAACGTACGAACTCTTCTCTGGAGTTACGCTTACCAGAGGTCGCTGAAACGTTCTTGCGTAGAGTTATGAATGCTGGGCCTACTTTTTGGAACACATTTCGTTCATAGTGCTTCACAAAGGGTCAAAATTATTTAAATTTCTAGCATTGGATAAGTATTGCCGTCACAAATGACGCTTGGCTGCCGGCAGCCTTGTTTGCAGATGCCTTGTGCATTGCTTTATATCAAAACCGTGTCAGTGCTTTTGACAATTAGCTACATTATGAGTCTATTTTGTTGACATTCCATTTTTCCATTTATTTTTAATTGATTGAAATACTTTTCTCCAGACTTTCTCGATTGCAACAGGTTCAGGTTGACCAACTTCGTGCATATACTTGTTAGCACGTCTATTGAACGTAGATGGATTAGGGGATGCATATCGATTTTCCCATTGCATATTTTGATTACCCATGTTTGCCGACCGTAGATCATCTTCGGACGCCCAGCGGCTTGTTTCATGGGAAACATTTCGATTTTCATAAGGTTGATGTTGACCAACAGGTTCAGGTTGATGATCTGTGCACCAGGCGTTTGTTCGCTCATCCATGTTTGCAGCAGGTTCCGTTCGATTTGTGAGCGTATATTGATATTTGGATGCACGTCTGGATGTATGTTGATCAGGTGGAGCATATCGATTTTCCGCTTCCATTTGTTGATAACCCATGTTTGTATCCCGTTGATCATCTTGGGGTGCCCAGTGGCTTATATATCGATCATACGAAAGATTTCGATTTTCAGCATGTTGAGATTGACCATAAGGGTGCCAATCGTTTTTTTGCTCATCCATGAGTGCAGCAGGTCCATTATCTTCGGGTCGCTTTGTGTATGTGTATTGATCAGGGGGAGCATTTCTATTTTCCTCTTCCATTTGGTGATTACCCATGTTTATAGCCCATTGACTATCTTCGGGCAAACATGGGCATGAATATCGATCATACGAAACATTTAGATTTTCAGAAGACTGAGATTCATCATCTGTGTACAAAGCGTTTTGCCGCCCAGCATCATTTCGATTTTCCGCTTCCATTTGTTGATTACACATGTTTGTAGACCGTTGATCATCTTCAGTCGCACAGCAGCTTGTATTATTATCATACGTATATTGATTGGACGCACGTCTGGATGTACCCTTTCGTTGATTACCCATGTTTGAAGCCCGTGGAAAAACTTTGGGCGGACAGGTGCATGCCGCAGGCGGTCGAACGGCACCAGTTTGAATTTTCTTCCTCTTTGCTTTTAGTTCTGAAGCGTTTCTTTTCATGGTTTTATTTTTTTTAATGACAGTTTTTGATCCATTTTCCATGACTGCAGCACATTGATCATCGTTTTGATTTTCGTCTTCGATTTGTCGATTATTCACGTCTTGCATTTGTTGATAATCCATGGCGGCATATGAGTCACATTCTTTCGGCGGACAGGGGCATATATTTCCATCGGATGCAACATATTGATTTTCCATTTCCATTTGTTGATTGTCAATAGTATAGTTGTCCATAGTGGTAGCACCTTGAACCGCTTTAGTCGTATATCCATCATAGACAACATTCCGATTGTCAACAGGTGGAGGTTGGCCAGCGATTTTGGGCGGACAGGTGCATGCCGCAGGCGGTCGAGCGGCACCAGTTTGAATTTTCTTCCTCTTTGCTTTTAGTTCTGAAGCTTTTCTTTTCATGGTTTTATTTTTTTTAATGACAGTTTTTGATCCATTTTCCATGACTGCAGCACATTGATCATCGTTTTGATTTCCGTCTTCGATTTGTCGATTATTCACGTCTTTCATTTGTTGATAATCCATGGCGGCATATGTGTCACATTCTTTCGGCGGACAGGGGCATATATATCCATCGGATGCAACATATTGATTTTCCATTTCCATTTGTTGATTGTCCATAGGATAGTTGTCCATAGTGGTAGCACCTTGAACCTCAGGTTGACCATCAGTGTGCCAAGCGTTTTTTCGCTCATTCATGTTTGCAGCAGGTCCATTATCTTCGGGTCGATCTTTGGGCTGTTGACAATATCTGGACGGACAGATGCATCTATTACGATCATACGAAACATTTTGATTTTCCTTCTTTTTTGATTTTAATTCGGGACACATTCTTCTAAATATTTTATTCATTTTATTCACTGTCTTTGATGGTTCGCCATGTTGTTGATTATCCATGATTTCATCTTGACCTTCATGTCGATTGCCTTCTTCCAGTTCAGAGGCATTATTTCTCATTATGCGATTATCTGTGATTGGAGGGGGCCGACCATCTTCGTTCGGATATATAATAAATATCGCCACAATACCCGACACATTTTCCCGGCGCACAGTGTCCATAACGACATTGGACTACGCTCGTTTGTCAATCGTAATAGAAATTGTGGCAATTTTAACAATTTTGTTGCAGCAAATTTTGTATTATTGAAATGAACATTTTGAAAGCAAAGCCAGAGAATGCTCTATAAAAATGTAATGATCTCAATTCTGCAGCCAACTTAGTTGAAAATGTTTGGATACAAATCTAAGATTTCAATTTTCTTGTCAAAAATTTACATACACAGACTTGTAAGTTAAATGGCATAAAAAACACGTTAAAAACGTAAAAAATATTGTCGGATCCAAGTTTTTTTTGCAACATAAAATAATGATATAAAACGAGTCGGTTAAATACACTTTAAATGTATGTTTCGTGAAACGAAAGCAAAACCTGATGCGCTATAGGACTCCTATTTCCAATTTCCCAAAAACCCGACAACCCACCACATTCATTTTGTATTACAAACATGTTTTAGGACATATCCTAAAATGGCCACATTCGAGCTAACCGATAATTTTTAAGGGCAAATATTCCAGCTCTATTGCATTTTAGACTCTACATCGGCTGCTCAGATGCCGCCTAAACTTGTTTTCAAGTTGTATGAAAAAATCTCGTTTTATATCTATGTTTCACTTGTCACTTGCCTGTTAATAAGCATAAAGGACATCTTAGTAGCCTAACCTTTTGACATAGTACCAAAATAATTCAAAGGAACAAGCAGTTTGACTGAGAAATTCAATATATCAGAACAGATACAACTCATGCTCAAACTAAGCTGCTTGACTCAATGCAATTTGATTTGTCATTCGATTTCAGAAATCGCGTAAAACAAAAGACAAAAACGCGAACGAAAATTCACAAAGTCTCGAATCAAACGGTTTGCATAAATCAAACAGACAGAGAGACAGACATTTTTAAGTAAAATGCAAAGGAAGATTTATTAGGTTAAATTAGTTGCATCCACAAGATAGGAAATTATCGTCTTGAAACAAAACAAAATGCAAATTATTATTGTCAGACACTTGTTAAAATGATTGCAACTGCAAACAAGCAAAACAAATTTGCCGCATACGGGTGTAATGTCCGGATTTCGTAGTCCACAAATAACTACAACTAACCAAAGAAATGTGGTTAAGAATTTTTGCTAGGAAAACTAGCAACACTATGAAAGGCACAACAATATTTTATGCTTGTCAGAGACGTAGTTCCCTTTCTTTGCGGAGGGCTCAGGTGACCTGGCATCAAATTCCACATTTTTTTCGAAAAGTTATATTTTCTATCTTTTTCAGACCACTGTGTGAACAAATAAGCAAACACTCAGTAACATATAACGCCATAATAAAACAGAAATTCAAGCACAAATATACTAGCCTCAGACCACTGTAGAATAACGGAATTAGTTGAAATGTACGTATACAGGTTTGAGCGAAGCAGAGATAGGCCTCATGCAGCGATTGGTTGACAGAACAGCGGCCAGCGATATAGAAGGCAGAACGGTGGCTGAATGCAAGTCACTTGATCACAAATCACGAAAGAAGCAGCATCGCTGGTAACTGTCCAAAAGTACTACGTTGGACTATTATACATAGTAAAAGTCCATATGTAGTTGCCCCCTGGTTAGCTGCTCCACACAGATCCTTAACAGAACACACGATTACTGCTGAAGTACTTCAAGGCCGCGTCTACCCTCCGTTTCTTTACACGATTTTCTTTATAGATATGTTAATCCTGCATATTGAAGAAAATGTGACTCGTAATATGCCTTTAGTTACTTACGCCGACGACTGGGCTATTCTATCTGCAGCTTACAATATGCAAGAAGCCTTAAACAGGTTACGCTGTTATATGCAGTTGAATGGTGAAAAATACACCTGCGTCCTGCTAGTACTTCACCTTTTTAATGAATGGTTCTCCCATGCCAGTCGGAAAATCAAAGCCCTATCTGGACCTTAACCTGAACTCGAAACTACGCAGGGACGATCATATACGCGCTAGAACCGTGAGTAACCCAAAATGGAGTATCTCTATACCCAAGCTAAGTGATGCCTACTTAGGGGCCGGGCTAGTGCCGCCGATTATGCAGAGCACGACACTTGGGACCCTTGCCAATACCTCATGGCATCTTAATTTATGAAAGTCAAGGGATTGAATCCCTAGCTACGCCACTGTTGCCAGTTCGCTCTGTAAGAGCAACAAAAGTAATGCCAGCATTTTCTTGACACACTGAGAACACAGCACACAAAACAAATGTGTGAGTGAATGAGTGTATCTACAAAATGTATCTTTGTATCTATGTGGTATAATCTTCATGTCTGCAACTGTTTGCACTGACAGCTGCTGGGTTTGCCTTGGCAGGTTTGTGTTTTGTTGGTGGGTTTTTTTTTTTTGTGGCTACTTTTTTGGCACATGCAGTGTGAAAATTGCATGTGTTGTTTTTGATCAAATTTATAACTAAGAGATATTTTTAAGTTATTTTTTGGAAATTTATGTGTTGAGTGTTTGTGTTAGAACTTGTTATGGACATACAAATTAAGCTAGAGTCTGCTTAAAGCACAGCAATTTGCCATAAACTCAACAACAGGCCATAAAGTGTATTAAGGGAAGCGCATATTTATGTACATATCATTCAATCTTTCAATTTGGCAATAACCGCTGCATCATTGCCTGCTAATCAACTGGCAACAGTGTTGTCAAATGGTTGCACAGTAACAGCGGCAACATCCAAATTGTAGCTGCCAAAGCGTGGCAGCTTCATAAATCAATTGCAAATTACCCTATTGCACGCCCAGAACAGGGCCAGGACAACGGCAGCACAGCAGAACAGCAGGATAAAGACATGGCCTATAATAAGCACGTGAATGCACAATTATGGGCGCTTCGTTGCCCGTAAAACAAGTACCAGACACGACTAGGAGGAGCTGCGAGGAGCTGGCAGAAACGGACGTGGCCAAAAAGCGGCAACGTTGTCTCCCCTTCCAGCTCAATGATAACTTTGTGCTAAAGCAATAAAGCTTCGACATCAATAAAATAAACACTGTCAATTTTGTGGTGTCGCGTTTTCTCTACCCTCCGTACATTTCAACATGTGACAAAATGTTGGCTCTTTAGCTATTTTTGGCATTTTTCTAGTGTCGTCTTCACTTGGACTTTTATCTATTGACATAATATTTTTTTTTTTTTATGTTCACTGCCTCGAGCTTCAGCTCGGAGCTCTTTATCTGAGTACTATATGCGCTGCGCTTAGCCATTCAAGTCCATCTATCTAATGGTTTAGTGTTGACGACTTGCTTAGTTTTAACAGCAACATTTGCACCATTTGCAACACTGTCAACGAGCTTTGAAGTTATATTAAGTACAGGCTGTCATGAAAACTGCCGTTGCAGGCGTTTTTATGTTTGCAAGTGTGACCATACACCCACATTGCATGCTCATGCATGTTTTTGTGTGTGCACATCCGTATAACTGTGCAAATTTCATAGCCCGACGTACTAACTCACACATCCGTGTCAACAAAAACACACAAAAAGTAACTTTTACCCTTGTAGTTTATGTCTAGCCTGAGGCGTTGATATTTATTGCTTGTTTCAAAAACTAGAACCAGAAAGGGGCAACGATTATATATAGGTCAGCGACATTTGTTACGGCTTGGCTCATAAAAAATAAGGTAATGGTGTTAAAAATTGCTGTGTTTTGCTGGCAATTAAATTTTTTGTTTTGCACAGAATATCTAAAGATAACACTTGATGCTCCGGTTACATAGGTGTTTGTGGTGTTAGAGCAGAACCATAAGGGACTGTTTCTAAATGACAACACCATAATTTTTTTTTGACTCTCCCTACAGTTATAGAAAAACGAACAGTTTTTAGTTTCTGACTGTCTAATTGAAAGGTCACTCATTCGGAGCACCCGACATCCATGGTGACATAAGTGGTCACAGTGGAGTTAGACCGAGAATACCCCATAGGTGGCGACCTGTCTCTTCGTCTCTGGTGCTTAGTTGTGGACTAGCTTCAGCAAGACATTCAAACACCACCCTGAATCTTATCAGGTTGATCTTCCAATGCTGTAAGGTGTGACTCTTGCGTTTTCTAGTGATGTAAAGTATCTCGGGGTGACCCTTGATCCTAAGCTGATCGGAAGACCCACGTACTCTCAGAAGGACCTTTAGTAGAACCGCATATTGAAGTCGAGCGCTGTATAGCTGAATATAGCTGTCATCAGTCCCGTAGTATCATACTCCTCAATGGTTTGGTGGTAGAAAATAATGGTTTAGTCTAGCGTCACTCTTCTGACCAGACTGAGTGTGAAGTAAGAAGAAACTGGCATGTGAGGAGGAGGCAGTGCTCTTTACAGGGATCATACTGACCTCATGGTGTAAATGATCGCCATGTTGTGGCTATTCTGAAAGCAGCATTCTGCACGGTTTAGAGAATCGTTCTAGAGTACCAAACATGTACAGCGTATTCGAGGAGAGGGCGACTTAATGCTTTATGGTGATTGACTATGGCCGTACTAAGCGAGTCGTTACCGGAGCCTTGTGGCTATTGAACGAGAATCTACCAGGATCTAAATGCGGAGAATCACTCTTGCTAATATATGTAGCTTCGTTCTCAGTAAACAAATGAGTAGTAGAGAGCACTCTCCCCAGACGAAACTAAAACTCTATAAAACGTTCATCCTTCCCGTTTCGCTTTATGGCGCTGAAGCATGGTTGATGATGTGGTCTGATGAAATTGCCCGTAGAGTGTTTGAGCGGAAAGTCCTCAGTAAGATCTTTGGCCCTTTATGCGTAGGCAACGACTATCGCATTCGATGGAACGACGAACTCTATGAGCTCTACGGCGATATTGACATAGTCAAGCGAACTAATATCCAGCCACTTCGCTGGCCAGGTCATGTTAATCGTATCGACGAAGAAGCTCCTTCAAGAAAGGTCTTCAATACAGATGTGGAGGCAACGAAGGGGGAGACCATCTCTAGTTGGAAGGACTTAAGTATTTTTGGCAACACCGATTAGAGAAGGCGCGCGGAAAGCAGATACGCATGGAGGAGAGCTTTACATCATGCCGTAAACTGGTAACAGCTTGTTATGGCCAGTTAAGAAGAACAAGAGCTCGTGACTATGGTCTCCTTATCCTTATCCGTGGTACTACCGAGTAAGGATTTGAGGACATTATTTTAACTTATTGTGAATTTTTTCAAGGTCAATCACAACGGCATGCTACACGTTTAAAGTAAGAGTGAGCGCCCACAGGAGAACGCGACTTAGAAGAGAGCTCACATCTGAATAGGTCATATCTGCCGGGAATATCCTAATACATTGCCTCTTTGCATAATTTCTTAGTTATTGTTTTTAAAATAGTTTAACTCAAAGCTTTTCTTTTTGGCTTACATTTTATTATAATGTTGAACAGATAAAACAAATGTTCGTACATTTATTGTTGTCTCTGTTGGTTTCTATCTGCAGAACTCACTTCTGTTCTTTTGTATGCAAAACTTTTGCATATAAAGCAGTTTATTGTGCGACTGGGATTTATAATCCACACAAGCTTTATAAGTGGCGTCACCCAAACTTGCTACATATTCCATCCAAAAAAAAAAAAAAAAAAGAATCACTTTAAAGCCAAAGTGCTAAAAAAAAGGTTGGGAACTACGCCGGACTAGGCGCATTTCAAATTAAAAGCGTTTGCCGTTTTTTATTGCAATGTCTGCACAATTTTTTTTCCGTTGAGGCAAACAAATTTTTACGTCCTTTTCGCTTTATTTCACACTTTCCTGCTCTCTTTCCGTTGGCTCTGCTTCTTCTATTTTTGCTCATGTTGTTTATTATTGCTGTGCAGGGTCCAAAAATTAAGTGTTTGACCTTTTTTTGGCTCTGTACATTTCTCGTTTTGCAAAATAACGTTGTTGCCATTGATTTATGCCCAGACTTTCATGCACCCCTTTGGGGAGATAACCCTCGAAAGCCCATCCCCACTCGGACTTGTATCCTTATTTGACTTAAATGCAAACTTAATTGTTGTGCGAGCGCTAAGAACAAGCAATTTTACCGTTTTACACTCTCTTTCGTTTTATTTTTATCTATATATACATGTATTCCGTTATATTTGAAATTCTTCCTTTGGCGCATCCTTTGGCATCAGCATTAAATGAACATGGTTTTCATTAGGACAGTTAATTTAGCGCAAAATGATTAGCAACTCTTGAATTACTTTCTAGGGTCTAAGAGTTGGGAGCGCTGTTTTTAAATGTGTGTGAATATCTTTGCCGGAGCTTGAGAAATTGTATAAAGAAACAAAGTTAATTAGAAATTTTAATGGCTTGTTTCGTGTCATTGAACACGGCACGTGGTCTATAATGGATTAGTTTTGATTAAGAGCAACATTGCTGAAAGTGCATTGATTTTCGATGGCAAATGCATTAAGAATGGTAAACACACAACTTCTTCAAAGCAAGCGCTGTGTACGAGTTGCGTGGCAGTATTTGGTATACCGATATTTGCATGAGAAAACTTACAAATCACTTGCAAGTAAAAGCAAAGCCCATCATCCTTGTGGCTTGTTGATGCACCAATTTACCGATATTCTATTATCAAGTGAAGAGTAATAGAGAGCTGGGACTGCTTGCTCACATTACTTAAAATACATTTGAAATTTTTAAAGCAAATATCATTCGATCGACTTACAAAAACAACAAGGAAGGCTTGTAAGCATTTTAAGTTAACTTGGAATGAAGTCAAAATGTTTTCTCGGTTTGTAGACGAGTAACCCATTAAATGCTTTATATTTTTTGAAAACTGGAACTAAAATATATAAAATCCAACTTTTTTAGCATAACAAAGCTTGTAATGGGACTATTTAACCCCAAATAGTTCAATATTTCGTTGTTTTTAATAAAATTATTGGCGCACCTTAGGGGTAAAGCCGACTCATATTGTAGTCATAAAAATCTAGTAAGCTCTTAAGGTGCTGATGGTTTTATTCTTGTGTGTATTATGTTGGCAACATACAAAGGATAGCGTGCAGGTTCTTCGTTACAAGTGGCTCGAGTTTTTTTAGCCCATCTCTATGTATGTTTCTTTTCATCCATAAGCTGTATCCCTAGAGACTAAAAAGAGAAAGGTAAATAGATTCAACGGTATCGGAACGGGCCGACTCTCGGCCTGGTAGCGGTTTTAACTTAACCTATACTTGAAGCGAATTTTGTTTGACTTTAAAAAGGGGTTGAGTATCTTCAATAACTTTTCCATTGGATGCAAATCATTTTCTTTGAAGTTGCCTAATAAGATATGGTCGAGGGGTTGGGTTTCCCAGGGTCCTACGGCAGATGAGGAAGTAAGTCTTAGTGATAATGCTGGTATGAAATCCGCTATCCGTTTGGGGCTAGTTGTGGACTGTTATTACACGCTGCTCAAGTTGTATTGTCTTCTGCAGAGGGCAGGACATGAGCAAAAGTATTGCATTGCAGTTTTTTCCTATTCTGCGTTTCAGCAACTTCAAGCTGCATTGACACCAACTGGTGAGTGTTTAGCAGTGGTTCTAGAAAGTCCTGGCTGACCGACGTACCCTTGTTGAAAAGAATGCCGGCGTGCTTTCCTGGTGCACAGTAGTCTGTTGGGTGAGGAACAAAAACCTGTTTTGGTGCGATAGAGGAGTGACTAAATTCGGATTCTATCCAGTTACTTGAGTCCCTCAGACGTATGGCCTATAGAAGAGCTTTTTCTTCTCATGCAAGATTCAAGGGAGGATGTATGTCATTAACGGCAGTCCACTATGAAACGTGATCCAAAGTTCAACTGCGCACTGCACTTTATCTAGTTTCTTAAGTGAGGTCTATCTCCTAAGAACTGGCCACCAGATTATTGAGAATTGTCCCTTTCTTGATGCACTCCTGAGTATTTAGGTTCTAACCCAGTTTAGCACAGTTACTGAAGAAAAGGATGGAAATACTTAAGTATAAAAAAGCATCACAATTTAAGAGAAAAATAAGAGATTAGAATGTGTCAATTTCACGCATATATAACGTATGCGGCACACTTTAGTCACGTGCTTGAATCACTCACAAATAGAATAAATACAACTCTTTTTTTATTAGCTGCTTTGAATAGAATGCCAAAATACACAAATTCGCGCATAACGAGCGTTTTGAGAGTTGGCAAACTTAAAAACTGCGCTCGAGCTGGCTCTGTTGACGTTTGGATTGGAAAAAAGAGCGCAGTGAGAGATATTTGTATGCGCTCAAACATAAAGACAGTTCAAAATGTGCATAAATTAAGTAGTACTACGGCAATTCATCAGTCAGAACTCACCAAACCAAAGTACTTGAACATATTGCGGCACACGCCCCTCGCTACGCCCTCGCAAAGAGAGCACTATAGAGAAGGTATGCACACTCAATGTTGCAGTGGCAGTCATGCGGCATTTCCGTTGCATATTTATAGGCGTCGCGTCGTTGATGAATATCTGCGATTTGTAAGCAATAAATTTTGCCTTTCAATGCACTGCACGAATTTGACATTTACTAATTGCTAGATTATGCACTGGCAATCCTTCATTCTGCGACTGTCTTGTTGTTGTCATTTGTTCGATTTCAAATCGAAACAACGCTGCAAATGTGAGTCAGTGAGTCAAGAAATCAATGAATCAGTTGCGCCTACACACAAACACACACTAATGCACACATACATATCGTAGTTGCAACAATTCTAATCAATTTTTATGCAACTGCAGATGCCGTTAAGCTTGTCATCAACATTAATTAATCAATGTGCCGTCAACTGTAAAAGCTTTTACCAACTGACTCACTCAAGTACTCACTTGCTGTCACTGTCTCACTTTGCACTGAGAGAAAAATTTAGGAAACAACAGAGTGAGAATAATAAACCGAGCACAAAGTTATACGGCGTATAAAGCAAGCCGAAAACTTTACTTTTTATTTAACATTTAAGATCAGGGATTAAAACTGTAATCGTAACTCTTGATGCGGTAAAAGCATTTATTTCAGTTTTCATTCTTCAATAATAAACCTTTCGATCCGATTTATTGATATATGTTTCTGTTTACGAATTATACCGAATCGTAATACCAGCATATTCACAAATTACCAGGTTCAAACTAACATTACACTGCTTTATTGATAAATAAGCTTTAAGTCTCAACAATATGAAACGATAAGCGCATTGTTACCCATTCGAGTTCTAAGTGGATTCATTATATATTATATGTATTAAACAACTGAAAAATCACACCTACGCTCACTTGCTTAGATTGAACTCCAAGAACAATTGCAGAATTTTCTTATTTTCTAGTATTCCAGTTCTAATATGACAAATTTCTTTTGAAACGTCTATTCTAGACCAAAACCTTCCCAACACTAATAACCTTTAACATACCATTGGGGCTGACTTAATTGCCTTATGCCTTGATAAGAACACACATTTACTTGGACTTGGACTCTTCGTCTACCGCCTCAAATACGACAACTCGTACTTTAAGTGAGGACATGCTCCCAAAAATGCCCTCGATATAAGTGTTTTTTAAAGTAAATGTGGTTTTTCTGTCTCTATTTACCGTACTAACATACAACTGAAACCGTATCGATATAAATATTTTAGCTACATTTCGATTATTTCCAAAAAATAATAATGTTTAGTGCATATCGACTTTTATGAATTATTTTATTTCGGTTACGATTACGGTTAGTTTCAAAAAATTCTCAATTCAGATGCGGTCCAAAATTAAGACTGTTCAATTTTATCGAAGTATCGAAAAACTTTGGTTCGAAAAAAAGGGACTACATATCTAGAAACAGAACGTAGCTCAAAAATCTTATATCACACTCCTCTAGCAACGGTCTAAGTAAGTAAGTTTCAATTTCAAGCCACTTCTTAATTTTCTTGATATTTGAGAATAACACGCGATACTCTAATAATTTTGGCCCTTGGGACGACGAACTCAATGTGCGCCAAGACAACATTGCCATATAAAGGCGAATTAACTTCCCACGGCTGCAATGAAGAAGCTACTGGGAAAAAGGTCTTGAATGCGGCGGAGGCCGTAACTCTTCCCTAGGTATTACGAACTGAAGCAGAAGTGGGTGAAGCACAATCGCCCATCAAAAAGGAGTATGGACCAACAAGCTACTGGGAGAAAGGTTTTCAATGCGTTTGTTGAAGGAGTGGAAAATACACCTAGGCCATAAACCGTTAGCGAGTTGCTGTGGCCAGTCAAGCGGAAGAAATGCAACACCGTCTTATATAATTAACACAACTTTTTCTTGCAGTGTGAACGTTGCACAAATTTTTATTGTTGTTTTTTAGCTTTGACATTTCTGTTGTTGTTTGTTGAGATTGTTGTTGTTGTCAAGCGTATCTCTTTCACAAATTGAAGTTGCTTTCTGCCATTCGTATATGCACATAACTTTTATTGTTGCTGTAGTTGTCGTTGTTTGTTGTCTGCCTTGCAAATGCTTTTTGTAGTTGTTGTGTTTGTTTTGGCCCACTGTCAGTGGCACTATTTGTTGTTCTGGTTGCTGTTCTATAGTAGCTGTTATTGTTGTTGTTCTAAGTTTGCCACTGCACGTGCCGTGCTTCATTGGGAAGTCATGCATATTCATTGTTTACTTAGGGAAACACACAACGAGCACGTGATGCACAACAATTTCACCTGATTTTTTTTCAAATCCAATTCGTGCCACTGTTTTGTCAGTTCTCTGTGTCTCACACTGTCTACCTATCTCGCTTTCTATTGCTGTCCTTCTCTCACTCTCTCCCTCTCTCGCTCTCTCACTGCCCTTGGCAGCCTAATCTTGTAAATGCAACGAACCAGCAGTTTTGTGGCATCCTTTTGTGGCATCTTCAGCCAAAGTCGTTTTGGCAGTTATGGTCAGTTTAGTTTAGTTTTCATATTGCAGAAGAGAGTCCGTTCCCTTGCAGTTCTATAATTGATTTCAATTAGCCAGCACACAAACATACATACAAGCAAACAAGCTAACAAAAATCTCTTTTTGGTCTTGACCATCAAATGCAAATATACCTCCTATTGGTTGGCAGAGACTTTTTTGGCAGCAATGTCATTTGTCATTTTTAAGGGGAAATGGAAAAAAGGATGATGAAAAACATTTGGTAAACCAGTTTTTAAAGAGCTACAAGGATTGGTTTTGTGGAATTAGGTCATTAGGAATTAGGGAATATGTATCAAGCTTTAATACTACTCTTGAAGATAACTTTTGCGTTCTGATGTTCACTATGCTTTTCTAAAGAGCTATTAGGAGTGAGCAAATTTAAACTTTTTCCTTAAGATAAATGTTTATACCATATATGGGTAATTCTTTTTCAAATCGAACATCTTTTTTGATATCAAATTTTTAAATCGCCTGCAAATTATGTCAAAAACTCTTTGTGAAAAATTAGCTTAAAAGCTAAAAGCTATCCAATTGAAACTTGGCACAGTTATGCACACTATTACTATGCATGTGTAGTGTAAAAATGATTTATATCAAATAAGAACAAATAATAATGTGCCAATTTTAGGCCCCCTCTCCTACAATTTTCCACGTTTTTCAATTTTTGTTGTGGCTTTTTGGTGAATTTCTGTTAAGGATCGAAACAATGACTTTTACATTTCCCTGGTACTACCCCACATCTTTGCAGCACTTCGAAGCATTCGATGACCATGGCTGCCACCCAGCGCCGCTGGGCTCTAGGAATTCTGCCATCTTAATGGCCTTGATCGATAACTACTTTGAGAATTCTCCTTTTGTATATTTCGGCAAAATATCTGTTCTGTTGAACGTTTGATCTTTTGGCTGTGGGTTCCTGAGCCTGCTGAAAGCGCTGCCTTTTAGGCTGCGCACTCTCCCCTGCAGGCTTATCTGGGCTGAAATTCGGCAGGACAAACTTTGTAAATTTGAGCCACTCATATGAGCGGGTGGTATTTTGCCGCGTCAAGATGTGCTGAGCACGTCTTCTTTCTGCATATGAACATGTTTGAGCCTCAAAGCTAGTCGACGGCATTTCATCCGTCCACCAAAGTCCAGCCCTAAATCTCAGACCATGTCAAATAATCATAGCCAAGAGCAAAGGTTTTTAAAGAATCGGTGCCTTTGGTTCAGATCGTCTGACTAACACCCTTTCCTTCTGGAACTACTGTTGTCTCATTTCCAGTCGGCAAACTGTAATTGATTTGAATGAATGAACGAAATGTGCGCCTACAGCGCCACCTATTGAGAATTTTTAATTTTTTTTATATATAAAGATATAGACAGATAGGTATCCCACTTCATTGGGCAGTATAGGGAAAAAATAAATTATGTCTCAAAACATTTTTAAATAATAGATTTTATTCTAATACCACAAATATAATATTAACTGGTTTTGGTCACAAAAAATTTAAATGTGTTTTTTTTGTCCGTCTTTAACATTTTCTAGAGTATTGCGTTTACTCTTCCACTTTTTTGATTGAGAGAACAAACGATTTTTCAATTTTTTGTAAGACTCATACCAGTCAAGGTTTTAAGTCTTACAATTTTTTGTTTGATCCAGTATTTCCACTAACATGGTCTTTAAGTAGCGGATGCCCACATGAGAGTCAATGCTTTTAATATCGCAGTCTTCTTTTGGAATTTGTACTTCTTTCAGCTGTATCTTTAAGTTTTTGTTCGCCACATCTTTTTCCTTGCTCTTAATACCGCGGTCTCTTTTTTGAACTTGTAGTTCTTCCAGCTGCATCACTAACTTGTTGATGACCAAATCCTTGTCCTCGCTCTTAAGATCGCTGTCTATTTTTTGAATTCGTAGTTCTTCCAGATGCTTTATTAAGTTGTTGTTGGCCCTATCCTTTTCCTTGCTCTCAATATTTTTATCATCGCAGTCTTTTTTTTGAAATTGTAGTTGTTCAAGCTGCATCTCTAAGGCTCTGTTGGACATATCCATTTTTATGTTCTTAACTTCGCAGTCACTTTTTTCAACTTGTAATTCTACCAGTTGCATGTTTACCTTGTTCTTGGCAGCATCCTTATCATTATCGCTAACATCGCATTCTCTTTTTAGAATTTGAAGTTCTTTCAGTTTCGTCATAAGGCTGATGTTTTCCACATCCTTGCTATGTTAGTTCTTCCAGTTGCAGTTTTTCTTCTTTTATTTCCTCCAGCTGTTTCTCTAGCTCGTCAATTTTTTGTTGGCGCTTCTCCACAATTTTCTTTATCCTATTGAAGCAATATATGTCACATATGGGGGCCTATTCTGCGCTGCAATACTGTCAGATATAATTTGAGCAGAAACTTTATAAAAAGTGAATTTTTCTATACTTACATCTTTGTTTTGAGTTTCCTCATTGTAATAAATTATAGAGTTTTTCGCAAAGCAGTCATTCAAACTGAATAATAACAAAAATATCATAATTTTTAAACCTTTTATCATCATTATTGAATTGGTGAAAACAAACTAAACACAAATTATCAATCCTTAGTGCTTTAATAAAAGAATGAGCTTCATATAGTTCTCAAAATGATAAGAATTGCGAAATGAATATGTGTGCTGCAAATAAAATAACCGATAGCCTCTATGAATTAAAGACCTCAACATAGATTACCAGAACCAGAATCATACTCAGCTATATCTCTCGGTGGGTGTCAGTCACAAGAAGTATACATATATATACCAACGCTGTATTTAATATACTACGCAACAATGGAATAATATCTAATATATATACTATATGCTAAGTTATACTAGATACTAGCTTTTTCTATTATATATTGCATAAGTTGATGCACGTCGAGTTAAACCTCATTTAGGATAAGATCATGAAACAAAGAATACAAGGTAGCGCAAACGGGATTCCGTCTACGTCATCAATACATAAAGGCTGCGTACAAGCAAATGAACATGCCGTGCAACTCGCTTTTTCCCCTTGCCATAAATCGATACCGGTTTATTTTCTGAAATATAGTTTAAACGTATTTTGAAGACAATCACTAAAGACCATTATCGGGAGATAAGAAGATGGAGAGGCGCCTTTATATATGGAGGAGATCGATATGTGCAGGAACAGGAATGACATTGTGAAGTTATTAGGATTTTGTAACGGAGCGTCTTCCTCTAGATATGCAGAGGGAAATCTGGTAGTGGGTGCACAGGGAGCTCAGAGGTTGTGGAGGGAACACTTCTTTGACTTACTATCGGGCTATGATATAGATAATGCCGTCATAGATGACGGGTTATATATACCGCCGTCTAGCCATGTCCTAATCAAACGGCAAATACATAAAACAAATTCTTATCAATTTTAATAAAATTTAATTTAATTTTAATTTTTAAAGCTCTTGAACTCATCATACAAGCGCACCATTATCACAAGCTTCGCTACACGCTGTTTGGATCGTAAAAGTCGGGTAAAAACATCTAAGCGGAACAATTAAAGACACAAGTTCATGGATCGGACAACACACATACATATATGTTCACTAGGCTGTTTATGGCATATAAGACAAAAACTGAAAGTTTCTGCCAAAGTTCAACATATATGGGGAAATACGAGTTTTTTAATCAAAAGTATTCTGTGAAAGTAACTAAAAATCATTTTGTTTCTTTGACTAGTCTTAAAACCGTTTTAAAACACAATTTTCATTTTAAGAAGCCACAAATGATCAAAAATAAAAAGTTACAAAGGTCTTAACAAAGAGTATCAAAGGTAACAGAGTCGAATCCTACTGATGACTATGCGATGCCAACTATTTGTTTGAGATTCGCTGAGAAGTCTCTGACCTCTTTTGGTGATCTTGTGATCAATCGATTCATGATCTATGAACTACGAAAGGAAAATAGTAAGCAAGTAACAGAATTCATTACAACCGTTATTAAGTCTATTTCTAAATATATATTACAAAAGTAGTGTTTCATTTGATTTTGAATACGTAAATCAATATTGTGCAGTTCTTCATCATTGAAAACTGTTGAACGATGTATTCTACAGAGGCCAAGGTGATCTAATCAAAATTCTCGTAAGTTATAAAGGCACGTCTAAATTTTTGGGTGCTCTTAAAGCCGCTGCTGACATGGGAGAAAATTTGGCATTTGATGTAGTAAAATTCCATAAAGGAAGGGATTTGACAAAACTTGGTCAAATACAAACTCGTTCTAAAATTAATCAAAATCTCATTTGAGAAAATCTCGAAAACAAATCGTTTTAATTAGTGATACTGATGAAAGCCATTACGAATTTCTGCAATCAATAGTTAAAAAAAATACAAATCCGCGCGGATTACAAAGAACTACTACAATTAATTAACGTAATTCCTTGGTGAAAACGGAGCAAGGTTTTGAACATGTGGGCCAGCATCTCACGCAAGGTTCATGGGGAGCAATTCCTTTTGACAAAAGAAGAATTAAATGGACTACGCGATATATGTATTCCTCTTCTGTACATTTGTCAAAGCGTGTTTCACATCCCAATTCAAGATATACATTTCTTAAATGGCTCCATCGCTTACGCAAAACTTGACGCATATGTAACTGAAGCTTACCTCAATGGAAAAACTGTTTGTTTTACCGGACACAGTGGCCTTGGCCTTTTTCGATTCGAATGTTTCACTTGAAGAAAAAAGAAGCATGAACCAATTATAAGATTGGAGGATGATCGTAAATTCTCCGACCGAAAACTATTGCTTTACAATAATATGATCGATTTCTTATATGTCTTTGACCACCAAATCCTTGCAGCATGACACGTCCATTTGTCGTGATCTGCTCCTTATTAATGACATTGCTGAACACAATGTACAATTTATGTACGGTTACAATAGGATTCCTACAAAAGACGAAGATCATAATCTTTCAGCGCATTGAAGCATATCGTCGAAAATATCCCTTACACAACAAGTCGCATCCAATAAAATCTTAAAATTGTTGTAAATGTTTTGATTTTTAAGCCGATTTTGATCATTTACGGCTTCTTAGAATGGAAATCGTATTTATATATTATTTATAAATTATAAATTATATTTGTTGCTAAAACAGAAGAACTTTGGCCAAATGCAAACACTTGCTTACTTAACTAACTCAACTGGCCATAACAACCCGTTACCGCTTTGCGGCCTGATGTAAAGCATTCGTACAGGAGTCTCTGCTTTGCGTGCGCCTTTTTCGATAGGTGATACCAAAGGTAGCTAGTGTTCTCACTACTTGGTACTTCCAGCGGTGGCATGGTCCCGTTACGATGTACTACGTCCTTTCGCAACACATTCTGCAGCACAAAGTTGAAGAGGTCGCAGAAAAGGCAAAAGATGCGAATGGCTTCTTTTCTTACTTGTTGAACCTCCATATGTGGTAGCCATAATATATAGATACGGAAAGACACATTTTTTCTGATTCTACATATTTGAAATGGCAAGCTTTAAGTTTAAAGTTATTCGCATGTTGTTGTTGGCTGATTTATACTGACAGCCATTTGAATGCATAGTCCACATGATAAATTTGAAAGTTTAACAAGCCCCATTGCCAATATGCAAATGACTAATTAAACATAATTAACAACTATTAAGAGGACAAATAGGCCAAGAAGCACAGGATGTAACTATGACAAGGCCAATAACAAAGCCATTTGCTGAATCGACCCACAACACCTCGAGACCCTTAAGAAAATCAAAGCAAATCAACATAGGGCAACACCTAAACATACAGGAGCAGAAACAGTTATGGCTCCGACTTGACTCAAGACCCTAATAAGTCAACTGCAATGCATAAATTTCGCATTGTGCGCACCTTTTGCAAGGGACAAACAAAGCAAGGGTAAATACACACACACACACGCAGGACACCCTCACGCACACACACACAGTGACACATACACACACACGTAGGATACACACAATCACGTGCCTGTCAAGTGTTTGTGCTTGGGTCTGGTAACTCGGTAAATAGAGGGAAATAGAGGGTCCTGGGCATTCCTTGATTGACAATGTGCTTTGGGGTTTCTGGGGGTACGGGGAAACTACCTTTCGATGTCTGGCAAAGCAAATTTGGCAATCCAACAAACAATTTAACCTTTGACAGGACGCACATTTCAATTGTTGCCTGAAATTTGTTGCACATTTTCAGCAACTGGTACACATAATATACGAGCAGCTTGGCCACCAATTTATACACCGAGAAAAAAAGCGGTTATAAAATAAAGAAAAAATCCTAATATGTACGGCCATATCAGTTGTTGGAAAGTTGATATTTATTTAAAATTTATTTTTTGCGCAGTTTCCGACTGCTGCGTCAGAATAGACCTATTACGTGGCATATTTAAGGTTATGTAACAAAAAAACGTAGTTTTTTCTACTATTGAGATTATATACAGAGTGCAACAAATTTTTGTAATCATTCTCTCTGGTGGTATCATCTAGTACTGCTTTTACTCTTCAACTTCTTCTTGAAAGTCCTGACGTGTTTTGAGAGCTTTCATAGCTTTCCAACTACTTAACCCTGCTGACCTGTGTTCTTGTCTTGACACACAGAGAGAAAATGAGCAGAACCTACTTATTATAGAACAAACAATACTTATTTAACTTTAAACTGAGTAGAAACGGATTTTAAAAGATCACTTGAAGACATGATTTCGATCCCACAAATTCGTATGTCAATTGAGTTGTTCTTTAAATTACACTAGGCTACAAATTTTAGCCCAATTAATTTCCTTGGCTGTAACTTTTTCTAGTACAAGCTATAGCGGCAAAAGTTTTTTCAAAAACATATTCCCAAAAAATTCTCGATTTTGCGCGTTTTGAGATCAGCTAATCGCATATTTCTCGGTAAAATTACTTCTTTTTGGATACACACATTTTTTTTAAGTTCGAAAATTTATAATTTTTTCTAAAGTATTTAAATTGGTAAATAAAAATTGTTTTGTATGAAGATTTCAACACTGATTTTATCTAAATCGAAAGGGGAAATATCGAAATTATTGGGTATAATCCAAAAAATACCATTGTATGTGTAAAATATCCATTTCAACGACCTTGCAAATGGAAAATTTATGTAATATTTGGCAATATAGAGAATTTTTTCTCAATCTCTAATAACTTTGTACTTTTTTGGACGATTCAAAAATCGATTTAAATGGTTGCCATTAGTTCATTGAAAACAGATGATACAAAGTATCATAGTCATTTGTGAAAATCATCTCGAAATCATTAATAACATCCATATACACAATTTTCGGAAAGTCGGCTACTCATGAAAGAACTTTTATTTAAAATCTAGCCTATCTTAAAAACCGTGAAACAAAACAAAATCAGTTTCTGGAAACGGATTCACAGCGACTACGGCACCATGAACACGATCGATTGCGCCAACGTATTATCCTATAAACCTGGAACAAGCGGCATTTCGTTACGATTCATATATCAATTACAGAGCGGACAGATCAGAAACGATTAGAATGAGTCGTTATAGGAATAGGAAATCGAAGAGGAAGACCAAGGAGAACGGGTAAAGGTAGATGACAGCAAAGAGCAAGGCAAAAGAGTAAGGCGAAGAGGAAATGAACGGGAAATTGAAGCGTGAAAAGAAGTTAAAGATGTAAATGTGGATACGAATAAAAAGTTGTTGAAGAGTAAGCCTAAATCTTAGGAGCATGAGGTAGCGTAGCCCCCTATTTTTACAAAAAGTTTAAGTTTTTATAAAACGACCAAGCATTGCGTTTTATGTTATTAAAAAGCCTTATAAATTTAATAAGTCCATCGAGTGGTTTTTGAATTACAGTGATTCTCTAACATTTAAAGTTTCACGCGATTTATGTATCGAAATACTAACTATTTTAGTTTTAAATTACTTATACAGGGTTATGTATTCTTCGTTGAAGATACCCCGAAGGAAATAAAATTCAGCCTTTCCTTTCTTTTCCTGTAAGTGTAGGATATTTCGGAAATTATTGAAATATTCTTATTTATGACAAGTAGCGAACACTGCGCATTGTGCTCTTATAATTGGACAGCACACGGTAGCGCCAAGCTTATTGTTGTGTTACCATCACGGCAAGAACGCGTTCATTTTACCACGAATTATAACAATTAGATGTATTGCATTAATATAAAAAAATTATTAGATTATTCGAACTACCCCAAACCTCTTCGAACTTACTGTACTTCTGGGAATGATTTTCTTGAGTCTAAGTCCATAATATTTTATTTTCTTTTCCCAGTGTACATATTTGTGTGTGCGTGTGTGTGTATGCTAGGCTGTAGCAACCCATTCAAAATTTATTATGCCACATTTGTCGACACTTTAGTTTCTTATTGCTTATATAATGAATGGTCTCTGGTTTTGGTAGGTCTTGACATTTTGATGCCAGTCCTGTAAATGCTGGCGATTGTTGACATTTGGATTTTCACACATTTCTACACATCGTATACGTAATATGGAAATCTTCTATGCAAATGTGCCGAATTTTCCTTTTCATTGATTCTAATTGAAATAAATTGCTGGCATGTGAAATTTTCACATCGCAAATTAATATTGTTTTGCCCAAAATAATAATTTCCGTTTTCGCTTAAGCCTTTATCAATTACGATCAAGATTTTAATCTTTAAGGCATTTATTGTAATCCCTTTTAAATGGCACAAACGAGCGGATATTAATATAATAAACAATTTACACGTTTTGCTAAACACACACACACACACACACACACACACACACACACACACACAGCTATATAATACAGTTGTGCTTATTTAATATTCAAATTTTGGCTGTCAACATTTCAGGTTTCTGCCAAATATATAAAAAAGATTCGTGCAAATAAAATGTCATAAAATATGCCAAGAAAAACGTAAAAAAGTCATAAAAATATAAACATATTTTAATATACTTGCTGGAATACCTACAAATGTGTGTTTGTATGTATGTAAGTGTGGCATATTAGCTACATATTCCTTTGTGGCATGCAAAATTTGTACGGAATCCAATAAAATTGTGGCATTTCGACTCAGCGGTTTGTGAAATTTATTTTTGTGGTTTAGCTAATAAAACTGTTTCTTACTTTTGGTGGGTTTAGTTTGCCTTTTGAGAAGTTCAATACTTCATTTCGTAACCCTTTTAAGTTTCAATTTAATTGGTCTTAAGTTCAAGGTAAGGTGCTTAAATGGTTTTTAGGTCTTAATATGGCTGCAGAACAATTCCATGCTTCGTATAACTAAGTTAATTCACTACTTCATATAGACGTCACTTTGACGCAATACTTTAAGGTTACTAACACTTTCCTATAACGAATTTGCAACTCTTAGCCTGAAAAGAAGTTCAGTAAGCCGTGATGTACGGAAGTTAAAAGCTGAAACTGGAAGCTGTCTTGCTCTTTCCGACTCAGCATACTATAGCGCCATCTGGTGAAAGTATGTGCTGGCGTCACCTACGGCATTAGGGTTTGTTAACGCAATTTCAAGACGTTTTCATCTCCAAGGTGGGCCGTAATATGTTTCACTTCAAAAATACTTTACTTCATCTTCATAGCAGATAGGTAACTCCATCAAGTCGATGGTTCTTTAATCTGTATATTGCGTAAGATACCAAACCCAATCACGAAAGAACTGATCGTACCTTATTAGTGTGGCTCTCGGCCTGCTTTTTCCACCATCAACCAGATCCAAATCGTCACTATCTCTTTGTCTATATGCCGAATTGCCTTATTTCGGTATCCTAGCAAAGTAAGTTGTTGGAGAAACTTCAGACAAAGCCATGTCCTCTTCTGCAAACCCTTTATCTTTGTGATGGAAATTGTGTTGCAAAAGGCCAAAGTACATCGGAAAGGGACAAGATTGGACAGTTAACCGGGATCAGAGCAAGCCATTTTAGCAAGGGTTTTAAAGTATTACTTTGTAGGCTAAATATCGTGAGCATTGTTTTGCTGATACATTCACTGTTCTCAAGGATAGTCACCTGAAAATAAGTTAAGTTTGTTGTCAATTACTCTATAAATGTCTGTACAGCTATAAAGCAAAACAGACCATAAAACTAAAAAGTATTCCGCAATGTTTTCGTTTTTAACAAGTCTGAGAAGGATATCCCAATTGCAGACTCTACGAGAGAGGCGGAAATATTAGGAAACCCCATGTGTATAGTACACATATTCATATGATTCATTCATCATATGATTCTGTGATTCATCGCTTAGTTTTTGAATGTGGCATTAAGCAAACTTTTTTCTATCTCAATTAAACTTTTTCATCGCTGAATTAACCCTCGACACAGCTTTTTTCGGCATGATTTAAGAAACTTGAGGTTAGATTTCAAGATAGTCTTGTTGTTGTCTTGCTTCTAATCTATTTGTAGTGACTATTTGAAGCAACTCCAATTTGGTGCACTTCCATTCCAGCTTTCTACATCCCTTTGACTCGCATCCAGATCATAGTAGCACTTTATCCACGCTGGAACAGCTTATGAACTCGGATGTCAAGGTATGTCGCTAATTGATATAAATTGGGTTAGTCGTTTATAGTCGAACGTCATCTAGTAGTCATAACCAACTTTCTCATATGACTTTCGGAGCCCATAAGCTTTGTGTAAATGCGATAAGAGCACAGATTTCAGCGCATTTGCCTGAAGATTGAAAAATATTTTGGCATGTGGTGAATCAGCTCGAACTGAGATCTTCGATTAGCCGCTTTGTGGCCAAACTTGTACTGATGCTGAAGTATAGCGTGTACGGCATTGCAACCTCCATACGTCGTTTTATAGCGTGTTATACCATCTATATCGATATGGTCACTAGTCATTACCTTGCCTCTTCAAGCAAATCAGCGATGATTGCCACGTATCCATCACTTTCTCGCCAGCAGCTTGAAAGTCAAAGGTTGTGTTACACAAAGGCTACTTATATAAGTCTGTTCTGGCTTCTTTCCCTGTTTCTAGGGTCTTCTCATCTCCATCAGCCCTTCTTTTAATACTACTTTGATTTGCACTAATAGGTCTTTTTGCCTTTTACTTATGCCACCGTCAATAACGATTTATGTGTTTATATGCTTTTTATTATTGTACGAAGCAAAACGCACGGACAACATCAATAGCAACAGAAAATCATAGAAAAAGCCCTGCCAGAGTTGCCACAAACTACTCGCAAAAGGAAAAGACATTTTCGATAATATTTTATGTGCTTGTTTCCTCCCACGACTCCTCCCGTTTTGGCCTTGTTTTATTGCCCAATGCCCACAAGTCAAACAGAGTGAGAGATTTGGGAATGCAAAGAAATCCACTGTAAGACAATAGCCCACAGCTTAAGAACCGTTATACCGATATCGCAGGCGAAATTTTAGTGCCGAATGGCTAAGAATTATGGTTTATGGCTATATACTGGTTTTGTCAAATTGTTGTTCTTAGATATAGTATATGTATATGTATAATACATATATAATATGTGTACATAACCGTGTTTGTATTGGACCTTGGGGGCAACCTTTTGTCTATATGTCCATTCAGGCGAATAAATTGTCAACACATATTACATACGCATGTGTGCGTATTCCTATACATGTGACTCCATAGTAGTTGTTGTTGTTTGTTTTTTTATTGGCATTTTACATAGAAATTGGGCTTTGATGGCTGCTCCTTGTTTATTTGTTTACATTTTGTGCACTGAAGTTAGGCTCGGATTCGGGCTCGGTCTTTTTTGCTCATAAAAACATATCAATGTGTAAATTTTTTGATCTAGGTGTTGGTAAAAACAACAACAACGCCCAATAACAACTTACTGGTCATAAAGTGGAAATTATATAGATTATGATTGTTATTGGTTCCTAACCATATTTATGACACACAAAATTGTGTATGAAAATAAAAATAAAACTTAAATAAATTGAAAATAATGGTTAAATGATGTTAGGCTAATTCATTGTGTGTGTGGGCGTATTTACAATGACATGAATTGGAGGTAGAACTATGACCTGGAAGTAATTTTTATGTTTGTCAACGTAAGGTAACCGAAAGGAGGGGCTACTATAAACACCCAGTGATGATACTAAGATAGAAGAAAAATGCTATATAAATCGAATATTCAATTTCTGCAAGCCGCAGTTACATTTAAATGTCAAATTCAGACGGAAATTGAAGCAAAAATCGTAAAATGAAGAAGGAATTCTAAGATAGTTCTAATTTGTTCTTCTAAGGTGGAAATGAATTAATAAAATCGAGTATGCTGTTACCTTTTTATACAAATCGATATCCGAACAGGCAAGTTAAAGGGTAAAGTAGAGAAGATGACTATGAAATGGACTACGAGTAAAAGAAAAGATGAAGACTCAGTATTCTGCCAGTTTATTACATAAATGCCATGAAATTCTGGGAAAAGCCCTAACTAACGGTGCAATAAACAAAACTTTCACACAAAGCTTTATAACCACTTTCCCCCGAGCAACCTCCCTTTCAAGGTTACCCAAATATGTGCATCTTTTATTATGCACATTTTTTTACAGTCATGGTTTATTTAGTGGCTGGATTGTTGCTCCTTTGACAGGAGCACATAGCGGGCCTGAATGCCAGCGTAATATTTTTTCGCTCATTTTTTGCCAATAAAGTGCGCCACATCAACGTGAACAAAAAGGTTTCGACTGTTGGAGCTTTGTTTAAACGCAAACGTTTCTCTTTTTTTTAACAGCTAGCTATAAAAAAATAATAATAGTATTCAGTTTTTGGTTTATTTCATGTGCTTTGGAATTAAGCGTTGAAAGTCAATTTGCTCAATTTATTAGCGCACAAAATGAACACAATAAAAACGATGAAAGTGTCCAGAATGTGGAATGCACTGTAGAAAAAGTTTATGGGTATGATAAAAATACGAAAATTTGTGGTTAAACGATGCGTTAGTTTAAGACGATGTGTTTTTTTTTCTAGTTTCTTCACAGGTTTTTTTAAAAACTCTAGTTAAGGATCGACAAGCTCCTTTAAAAAAACAACTTAGAGCGAGAAAAGAATCAGCAGTCGAACCTAAGCAATCTATAGAGAGTAAGTAAAGAAGGAATCAAAGCTAAGCTAGAACTTAGACGCCAGATTCACAAGACAATTCAACATTTTAATTAAGAGGTTGGCATGCGTCCGTCATCATCTATCTATCATCTAACTATTATCTATCCATCATCTATCTATCATCTATCTATCATCTATCTATCATCTATCTATCATCTATCTATCATCTATCTATCATCTATCTATCATCTATCTATCATCTATCTATCATCTATCTATCATCTATCTATCATCTATCTATCATCTATCTATCATCTATCTATCATCTATCTATCATCTATCTATCATCTATCTATCATCTATCTATCATCTATCTATCATCTATCTATCATCTATCTATCATCTATCTATCATCTATCTATCATCTATCTATCATCTATCTATCATCTATCTATCATCTATCTATCATCTATCTATCATCTATCTATCATCTATCTATCATCTATCTATCATCTATCTATCATCTATCTATCATCTATCTATCATCTATCTATCATCTATCTATCATCTATCTATCATCTATCTATCATCTATCTATCATCTATCTATCATCTATCTATCATCTATCTATCATCTATCTATCATCTATCTATCATCTATCTATCATCTATCTATCATCTATCTATCATCTATCTATCATCTATCTATCATCTATCTATCATCTATCTATCATCTATCTATCATCTATCTATCATCTATCTATCATCTATCTATCATCTATCTATCATCTATCTATCATCTATCTATCATCTATCTATCATCTATCTATCATCTATCTATCATCTATCTATCATCTATCTATCATCTATCTATCATCTATCTATCATCTATCTATCATCTATCTATCATCTATCTATCATCTATCTATCATCTATCTATCATCTATCTATCATCTATCTATCATCTATCTATCATCTATCTATCATCTATCTATCATCTATCTATCATCTATCTATCATCTATCTATCATCTATCTATCATCTATCTATCATCTATCTATCATCTATCTATCATCTATCTATCATCTATCTATCATCTATCTATCATCTATCTATCATCTATCTATCATCTATCTATCATCTATCTATCATCTATCTATCATCTATCTATCATCTATCTATCATCTATCTATCATCTATCTATCATCTATCTATCATCTATCTATCATCTATCTATCATCTATCTATCATCTATCTATCATCTATCTATCATCTATCTATCATCTATCTATCATCTATCTATCATCTATCTATCATCTGTCTATCATGCATTTATGCAACCACCATCTATCATAACAAACAGTTTTTAAAACTCAAACTGCCACTTTTCTATTGTTTGCGCTCAGAGTATTAAAAACAAAACGGTTTTTATTGTACACTTAATTTGGTTAAATATGCAAATGGCAATTGTATTAAAATTTTTTGCATTCGGTTTTAAATTCAGGGCCATCATAGTATAATATTAACAATGCGCATTTGCACATGAGCAATGCAGCAAAATATAGAAAAAACTGTAGCATACATTGCGGCGGCAACCAAATGTTGCATTTACCAGCTGGCTAAGAGCTTTGCTTGTGTGTGTGAGCTCGGTCATAAAACTTCGCATCATTGCACATAGCAATGGTTAAAGACATAGCCATGCCCTCAAAGGGGCGTTGCACAAGGGCACTCACATGTGTTTGAGTGTATGAGTGTGTGGAAGTCAGTTGCCAAACTATTTTGGCTTTGCGATATTTGCATCTAACGGCTTGTCGATGTATTTGTGTGTGTGTATCTATGTGCCTGAGTGCAGTTATTAAATTCGTGTGTGTGTGAGTGTGTGTTACCACTATATTGCTTTTGGGCATGCACTTGTAAACGTTGCCGCTGTTCGAAACCTCTAAAATGTCCTTCCTATCCATACATATTGTTATTACTTAGTTTTGGGCTTTCGACTAACTAACTAACTAAGTTTGCTAGCTATTCAGCTTACCTACCTATGAAGTAAGTAAATGCCCTATTGTACGGCCATGAATGCCGTATAAGGCAAGGAATCCCCCGGTGCACACATAAAATTTGATTATAATCAAGCATCTCTGAAGGCAATAAATTTCCAAATAAATGTCAAAAATACACGAAAAACATTTTGAGCAGCGAAGAGAGGGATGTGGAGGAAGAGAGCGGGAAAGAGCGAGAGTTCGCAAAAAAAAACGCAGCCAGCTTTTAGGCTCAGCAAATCTTTGTCACGTCAATTTCAAATGCCTGCCTTAACTTTACGTCTTTGTAGTCTCTCTTTAACTCGTATTGCGCTTCTAGAGAGTATATGCACTTTGTTATTGTGAGTTATTAAAGAGTAGCAAATATACCGAATTGGGAATCTAGTAATTCAACTTTTAAAGGCTTTTCAGTTCAAAAATATAAATTTTTATTTCTTTCTTCAATATATTTTGGACTTAATTTTTCAATAAGGAACTTTTTTTTTAAGCCCTACACGCTCTATAGCACAATAGAAAAAGAATCTCCGTTTTATACCCTGCAATGAGCAATGAGCAAAAACGATCTGGAGTAATAGTCGAGTCGATGTACACATGACCGTCTTTCCGTCTGTGCTTGTTGGTCTGAGTTTGTCAGAGACTATATGAGATAGAGCCACAAAAACGATACATGGGTACAGGGTCTGTCGGGCACCGTCCTGACTCTCTGCATTTGCTTAAAATATGTGTAACAACGGAATCCTACGCTCATAGAATTGGATTTAATTCAATATTCTCGGCGTACATTTACCGAAGGTTACTCATTGCAAGCGGTGACGCAGAATCTTGTGTTCTAAAAACATAGACTTTCGATTTGCAATTTTAACAATATGAGAGTATTACAGAGTAAAACGAAGAAAAAATTCTGTTCTTAACTGGCCATAACAACCCGTTATCGGGTTACGGCCTGATGTAAATACATTCTTTCATTGGAATTGTGGTTTTACGTGGTGGGCTCCAAACCCTACGCACAACCCTTTTAAGGCCAACTGGTTTCGAAAGAACCCAGATCGAAAAATTAACGCGTTACCACTTAATTTAAAAAAACATTTTTTTCACTTTTTGAATTATTGCGACTAAACTACGGAATATTTTAGAACCAAAGTTTCCAAGGTACTAAAAATACTTTTTTTATAAGTCATTACTTTTTCTTTTAAATTTAAAATTAAATTTTTATTAATTAATTTTTTTAAAACATTCTTTAATTTTTAAATTTTTTCCCTTATATTAGAAAAGACTTTAATTATTATATTAAATAAAATAAAATAAAAATTCTTCTTCTGTTAAAACAATCAAGACACAGCATTTTTCGTTTTAAACTAAAATTTAAATGTTCATTAGATTTATTAATTATTTTAATTTAATTTAGTTACCCCATAATTATTACATTATTATATAAACAATTGATTTTTTAAGCTTTACAACAGAGGAATTTATATTCATTGTAATTTTGTATATTCTTTAATTTTAATATTAATAAATGTAGGGAAAACAAGGAGCTAAAAGTAATATTGCCAACCAGGCTACCTTCAAAAGTACCAATCCACACTATTTCAGTGAGATATGCTAGTTATTAAAGTAAATTAATTTTTTATTTCCTTAATTTTATCATTAACTTATTAAGCATTTGAAGATGTATAAAGCCGAGAAGTGCAAAACTACAGTGGTAAATTTAGTATCGTCTCAATACGTTACTAAAATATTAAGGTGAAACTTTTAATGTCTGAAAGAGCATTTAGGTTTCGGCTTTTCTAAGCAATCTTCCTTGTCATTTTTTCGCTGCCTGCTGTTTCCATTTGCCTTAGCTGCCCATTGAGCTTGTTTGTTTGTTCGTCGACTTCAACTTGGGCAAAAGTCATAAAGTTCACTGTCATCTGTTTGTGCGAGACTTCGTCTCGTGCCCATTCTAAGGACCATGCCCCCTGACCACTGAGCATTTGAACACGCCTCTCTTACAATTCAATTAATGGCATTCAAATGATATAAACTTGTGCTGGCATTTTTAGTGCAATGCTGTTTCGTTTCATTAGCAAAAGCAAAAAGCAGTGACCAGAGAGGAAAGAGCAACCAACTCACATATCACGCCCTCCCACACTCTCTCACGCTCCCACCACTAAATTGAAGGCAAATCAAACAAGTGTGCACAACAGGTGCACAACGGTAGCGAATGCCGACCATAAAATGTAAATAAATAAAAAAGGTAGAAAAGGAAAAACGAAAACTGAAAGCTCGAGCACTTACTCACCGTAAGTAGGTAGTCAAGGTAACATTTGTTGCTACTGGCAACCAGAAAAGGACAACAAAACGTGGCTGCAGCAGGAAAAATTAAATCATAAGAAAATTGAAAGTGCAGTTAGACGTACATATAAAACTCATATATATTTGAGAAAATTCAAGAAAATTGATTAAATACTTGCGCTGATAAAATGAGCCAGCGCACAAAATTTATAATAAATATATCTGGTAATTTAAAGTAACATAATTTTGTTTAATGTAATTTAAATTATAAAAATATAATATGTAAAGAAAATCTGGCACAAATACGTATTTGCATGGCCAAGGGCAAAAAACTAGGCAAGAGGCAATTACATTTTACGATTTTCCATTGCCTGCCATTACGATTTCTCTTACTTTCATTACATAGTAGTAAAGAATTTTGTGCACTTTTCCGCCAGTGGAATATTTTGCAGCGCGCATTCCTGGCACGGAATTGGATGAGCAAACAGCAACTATATTGGAGTTTCTAGAGCAGGATGAGCATACGGTTATCTCGGCCGTGCATAATAAATCCGATGGCAAAATCAAATTTCAACATCGCATACCCAACGAGGAAGTCTGTTTGCTTTTCTACAAGGTGCCACAAGTGGGCCGAGTTACTGGAAACGGTTCTGGGCCAGGCCCTGGTTATGGCTCTGGCCCAGAAGCCCCTGTTGAGCCACTCTTGGGCATATTAACACTGGAGGGTGGCCTGGTTAAATCCATTTACAATTCCGTTTCACGTGTATTTTCACCGCATGCAACGGCAAGGGTAAGTTTCTGGCCCTTAAAATGCATAGCTACCTATGTATGAGCGAGTGGTTGAATATCTGTAGTAGTTTTCCTTTTGTATGTATATAAGTATCTGCGTATGTGGTCTATCTGTCTATCTGGCTGAGCCTGAAACTATTTTGCCGTTTGCTTTTAAGCAAAAACAACATTTAAATCGGATTCGCACCTAATTCAATCTTTTTCTGCAATTTCATTTTGCCAATTATATTTGCTTTTAAGCTTACCAATTTACTATCTTTAATACAAATACGCTTCTTGTGTTTGTGTATTCCGACAGTGCAATGAGTATAGCCCGGAGCTGAGTGGACTGCTCGAGAATTTGCATGTCTCATTGGGTTCTACATTGGGTTTGCCACAGAGCGGTAAGTGCGGATTAATTCAATATTTACTTTTACTTTTTGAGCTATATAAAAATAGAGATAATGCTTTTTTTTATGAGTACGTTACAATCGTGTTTTCACTTAACTTGATTACAATTTGGATTGCTAAATTTTTGTGGTACATCGAAATCATATCGCTCATTTACCAGACGACTGTAATAACTCAAAATCACTTGCTTTTTGATTTAATATGCAGAATTATTGGTTATATTCTGCTTCGTTTTGTGTAAAAATTCCATGTTGATATCTTGTATACTCTCCGCGTGAGTCATTCTCTTTTTCTTTTTTCTACTAAGTAGGAGCAAATTAAAAACTTCAAAAGAAAATTTCATTTTTGAGTTATGACAGTCTTCTAGTAAATGGCCGATATAGTTAAAAATTTATGATTTCATAAAAAATGGCAACGGTAGAATAGTTTGAAATACGCAAAGTATTAGATGCGAATTCGCATTCAACTTATTTAATTGAATGTCTTCGTGTTTGGTATGGAAACTATAATTTTAAGGTTTATAAACATAAAGACTATAAAAAAAATGTAGGCGATAAAAACACCAGCTCGGTTTTAATTTATTCGATTTGTGCTCGAAATTAATCAAATATTTCCGTAGGCAATACAATAAATATATAAAAAATCAACGAACATTCAAATCCTACATTTGAAAAAGTAATCGAAAGAAATCCAGTAAACAATAACACAAATTTCAATAATAATCAGGTTTCCGTTTTTCTTTTCCATAGAAAATCAATAGCAAATTACAAAACTATTATCGGCATACATATATGCGAAAGTGAATTTATTTCACTTGTTGGTATAATCACTATTAACAAGAATTTCACTCGATGTTACACATCGTAGACACCTGTGACATATCGTCCCTAAGTTAGCTTAGGACTGCGTTCCTCGAAGTGGCACTTTTAAAAAGATAAAAACACTCAACGCGCCATCTTTTTGCTAAGACAACTAATATTCAACTACAGTGAAACAAATCTCGTGCAGCCGGGGAATTTTCATAGCATATGCGTACATTTTGTTCGTTGCAGCTGTGGCTTTACGTTAGCTGATTTGAGCGCAAGCCATAGCAACAAGAAAACTCAATGCTGATCCCGTTACTTTTTCTCTTGGTTACCTCGCGCTCTCTCTCCGTCCTTTTTGAGCTCATTGTCTTACTTTTGATTGGTGGATCACTTTGCTTTTGGTTTGCAGAAAGAAAGAAGAATACATTTTTATAATAATTTTATTTGATGGCTTTACATTTTTTTAAAGTTAGTGAAAAATATATTAATTTATATTATCTCAATTTTAGGTATAAGCAGCGTTAAGGATGAAATTAAATATTGGAAACAGAAGCTGGGCCAAAAATCTAGTTCACGCTTAGATCGTGAAACTGCGCAGGTTTTTATTAGCGTGCTGGAGAACATCGAGCATCAGATCAAGTAAGTTACTAAAGTTAAGAATTATTCTACTAAATTTAATTAAGCCACAATGCCAACAGCACTATTGATAGTGGTAACACGGGCACTTCTATAGAGGAGTTCCTCGACCATGCTCACAACAACTTGGATGAGCTTTGGCGTTTGCCTTATAACTATCCGCAACAGCGCATGTCTGATTTGCTGGACATAATTGGAAATCGTCTGCTGGAGACTTGCCTGTCGCAACTCCTGGCCGAAGACATTTGGAGTCTGAATTCCTATCATGTGAACAATGTAATGAGTCAGTGTATAGATACTGTCGATGCATGGATACAATTGTGTGACGTGCTAACACGTCTCTTCTGGCCCAACTATGTAAAGCATCCATGGTTGGGTGAGCCACATGTGCCGAAGCGTGGACAATTGTTTAAGGAGCGCTTAACAGAGATACGCAATATTAAGCAGCTTTATAAGCAAATTGCCACTTTGCTGGACGACACAGAGCTACAGGAAATGTTTCAGGAGCAGGCACCCTTCACTGGTAATCACTTTTCGACATATTATTTTTTATTTAAAATTGTATGCTCTTTAAACGTTTATGCAGAGTTCAACATATTCGATACATCCACGCTGGGACAAACCAAGTGGAACAAGGCGCTGCAACATTTCGAGCAGGTGCTGCAACCGATTGATGAACGCATTGCAGCTGCTTTGAAAGCTCAATTGCATAATCATCTTAGCAATCCACGACAAGTTATCTTTATATTTTCCAAATACGAGACACTTATACAAAGACCTGCAGTGCTGGAACTTTTGACCATTGAGAGAGAACAATTTTTGCAATCACTGCACATATTGCTGCAGGATTTACGCAAAGCCATGACAGACACCAACATGGAGCCTGACACGGGTCATTTGTCGGTCATATGCAACGAATGCCGCTGGCTTAAGGTGGTGCAATATCAAATACAAGAGATCGAGAAGGTCAGTCATTTGATAAGCGGTCGTGAAGGCTTTGACAAGATTAACAAGGCCGTGCAAGAGATCAAAGAGGAGACGGAGTCTTTGCTGCGAACCAATTTTGAGATCTGGTCAGGACAATGCTCCACTGCTGTAAAAAGCGGCGAGTTAAAGTATGTTAAAATTTATAATTCTTATAAATTTATAAAACATTTGTTGCGTTCCAGACTACGAGACGACCAGGCCGTGGTAAAGTTCGAAAAGGAGGGCCGCCAGCTTATGCGTGTAACTTTTAATCCCAAACTGGTTACCTTCTGCCAGGATGTACGGGAATTTGAAAATCTGGGCTACAATGTGCCACTAGAGCTGCGCGCTGCTGCCACTCATGCCGCAAAATACATGTGTTATGCACGGCGTCTGCAGCAAATTGCCACATTTCATAATACCATTGGCGATCGGATGATACCCTGCCAGCGTCCTATTATGCTTAAGAACGCCTTAGAGCTGTCGCAGTTGGTGCAGAGCGAGACTGTGGCCTGGCAGGATGAGACCTCAGTCCAACGTTATGTAAATACATTGCAGGCGGCAGTGTCCAAGCTATCAGCTGATAATACGCTGCTTGTGGGCTATCACGAGCAGGCGAAGCGCACCGTAAGAGCACTCTCTATACACTTTTATTTCATACTAAAAATGTTTTTCCTTAAAGGTAATGAAACTTATGAGCACGGATCTGTTTACGCAAAATCAAATATGGAAAGACGAGCTGCGTCACTTGCGTGAGCTGGTGGCAACATTGGAGCGCCAAGGTTTTACCAAACTAGATGCCTTTAAGCTGCACTGGGATCATCAGCTGTACAAGGTGCTCGAGTACCAATATATACTTGGCCTTCTGGATATGAACAACAAACTTCCGGATATACACATAAAACTTACGCTGCATCAGCGGGAGTTATGCTTTAGCCCGCCCGTTGAGGAAATACGTGAGCAATACTTTAGCCAGCTGCGACGCTTTATAGAGCGTCCCTGCAGCTTTCGTGGACTTTCCGAGCAAAGCACCACTTTATTCAAATCCATGGTGACGCTCAATCGTCAGCATTTTGGGCCGCTTTATGAGCGCGCCTCGCAGCTCTTCGACAAGCTGGAGAACTTCAAGCGGATTTGGCTGCCCTGGATTGCTCTGGGTTGTGTGGATGTGGAGCAGCTATGTGGCATACATCTGAACGAAGCCGATGACTGGGATCGCAATTTTCGTACCTGCAAGCATTTCAGCCAGCAAATAGCCAAATTGCAACATTCTGAGGAGTCCATAGACTGCATTGTCATAAATGTCATGCCGCTGCGCACAGAGATTGAGTACATCAGTCGCCGGTACTGGGAGGCTTTGGCCAATAGTCTGCGAACTGCAATTTTGACGGATGTCAGCGTGGTTCAGGAATTTTTGCAGAATGCTTTGCAGTTTCTGCAAAATGTGCCCATGGATGAGCATAGCATAACCGACTCGGGCATGAAGTATGAGAAAATTATGTCTGAACTGCCACAAGTATCGGAGACCTTAAATGTGGTGCGCGCTAAAGATGCATGCTTGGCGGGCTGGTGCAAGGAGCGCGTTACAGCGCTGGCTGGCATACTGCAGCAATGGGAGCAGCTGCAGCCGCTTCTGGAAAATCATGCAGTTATTTTGCAGCGTCAGGTAGACTTGATAAAGACACAGGCGCAGACACAGCTGCAAAATCTGCGTAATGAAGCAGAAAAGTTTTTGCTGCGCTGGGAGTCGACTATAACCGAGCTGGAATCCAATGAGCAGGCGACTCTAGAGTTGTTTAAGGAACGTCGCGCACACTGGCAGCAAATACAAGCAAAGAAGCAGCAGTTGTTGGATGAATGTGGCAAGTTTAATATGGAATTTTCCGCCGATATGTTGGCGGTCTTTTCCGAGATCGAAGCACAAATGGCGGACCAAGCCAAACAGTGGGAGGTTTATAATAGTTTTCTTAATGAGCTGCAGCCTGTTATGCATGAGGAGTGGTCCATTTATCGACGGCGTCCCTATGTGCTTAATGAGTTCATTGCCAAGTGGGAAAGCTCTGTCCACTCATCTATAGATCTACCCTCCAAACGTATACGTCAGCAGGTGGCGCGTTTTCAAGCCGCATTGCCTGTGCTGCAGCAGCTGCAATCCGATGGCCTTAGTGAGCGACATTGGGCTAGAATCTTTGTGCTGCTGCATAAGTCGGAGACCAAACCCATGCATGGAATATTGCTACAAGATATACTTGAGGATATGGACGCCCTGCAGTTGGCAGCACCGGAGATTAGCAGCATAGTACGTCAGGCAGCCTCGGAGCAAATTGTTCGTCAAGCCTTGGTGGAGCTGGACCAATGGTCGGTCACTGCACAGCTTAAGCTGGTGAATCGCACAGATGCGGCGGGTCAGTCCGTATGGCTAATTAAAGACTATCAAGAGGTACTCAATAAGATTGGTGATAATCAGTCATTGCTGCAATCGGCCAAGAACTCGGCTGCTTTTGATAGCTTCTCAGATCAGGCGGAGCTATGGGAAAGTCGTTTAAACACACTGGATACGCTGCTTAGCAGCCTGAGTCACTCACAAAGACGGTAGGTAAACAATTAAGTATGTTTCGGGTATGGTCTAAGGAGATTTTTTCTTTTAGCTGGGTCTATTTGGAGCCGGTCTTTGGTGCTGGCACTTTGCAGCAGGAACAGGCATTATTCAAACGCATCGATAAGGATTTTCGCTATGTCATGCGTGAAATACAAGCCGATGCACGGGTTACATCTCTGCTAAAGATTAATAACATTAGTACTATTGTTAATGCGCTGGAGACTCAATTGGCGCGCTGTCAACAGAATCTAATGAGCTATATAACGGTTAGTCTTACTCTTTTTAGGTCCATGCGTAGGACTTCTCGTTTTCCATGCGCTCTTCAATCTGTCCCATAGGGAGTGTGAATCACCTTTAATTAATAAAAATCTTAAATTTAAATAAAACATTGCAGGATAAACGCAACTCCTTTCCTCGTTTTTACTTTCTCGGTGATGATGATTTGCTGGAGCTATTGGGCCAAGCAGCTAAGGATGCAGATATCATACAACGTCACATACGTAAGCTCTTTCCCGGTTGTCATAGCTTGGGCATCAAGCAGTCTCCCAATGGCAGCCACTACAGTATTCATGCTGTGCACAGCGCCGAAGGCGATGTATTGGCATTAAGCCAAGCTGTTGATATGACTGGCGATATTGAGGTAAGACTAACCAACACCTATCCAACTTCTTGCCTCCTAATCATGCTACCTTATATGCGTTGCAGCGTTGGCTCAATCAACTTGTCAGCAGTATACAGCAAACTTTACGGGCTCAGATTTATGAGTGTTACAACAACACAGACGGCTCCAGTGACAATCTCAACGAGCAAATCTTGTCCAAATATGCCGTGCAGGTATTGGCCACATCTCGAGCCTTGCACTTTACGCGTCAGGCGGAGAAGGCCATGCAATCCATGTCGCTAGCAAAGCTGCAGCAACAACTTAAGGCGGAGATTGGACATTGTGCGTCCCTGAAGCAGCGTAGCAGCAAACAAAACCTGATCAGCCTCAAACTACGCGCTATACTGCTGGACTTGGTGCACTATGCCGGCGTTGTGGACGAACTGCTGCTGCACAATGTAATGCATGTCAGCGATTGGCATTGGCTGAGTCAACTCAGATACTACTTGACTGGAGACGGACGCCAGGTTTGCATACGAATGGTTTATGCAGAATTTGAATATGCCTACGAGTTCCTGGGCAATGGCAACAAGCTTGTGCACACGCGGCTGACGCACAAGTGTTATCTCATACTCACACAGGCCATGCACATGGGTTTGGGTGGCAATCCATTTGGACCGGCTGGCACGGGTAAGACGGAGTGTGTAAAGGCACTGGGCGCCATGCTGGGACGTCTGGTGTTGGTTTTTAATTGTGATGAGGTGAGTGAGGAGTGAGTAGCGCGGAGCATAAGCTTGTGATTTGTCATTGTGTCAATGTGTCGTGAAATTGTTTGCAGAACGTTGACACCGAATCGATGGGTCTAATCCTTACGGGCTTGGCACGCTGTGGGGCCTGGGGTTGCTTTGATGAGTTCAATCGTTTGCAGGAGGCAACACTCTCTGCCATTTCCATGTTAATACAGCCCATACAGAGCGCATTGAAGGACAAATTGTCTACGGTGCAAATAGGTGAAAGGAACGTAAGTTACTGCTGTCATATTTCAGAGCTCTACTGTTATCATTGGCCATTTTGTACATATGTCCATATTGGTAGCACTTACATAGTTCATAATGCATTTATCTAAAAGCATGTCCTGATTCTAAAAACATTTCTGTCATCAACCTTATTTTATTACCAACTTCCTTGCCGCTTTTTCTTCATAGATACAACTTAATCAGCACTGTGGCATTTTTGTAACCTTGAACCCGGCTGGCGCTGAATATGGTGGCCGTCAAAAATTACCCGGCAACTTACAAGCCTTATTCCGGCCAATTGTAATGCAACAACCGGAGCCGGGTGAAATTGCACGCGTCATGCTTTTTGTCGAGGGCTTTACAGAGGCCGCTGACATTGCGGCGCGCGTCGTGGAGCTTTTCGATTTGTGCGGTAAAATGTTATCAGCACAGCGACACTACGACTGGGGACTGCGTGAGCTCAAAACCGTGCTACTTGTCTGCGGCGAAGGGCTGGGCACACAATTAGCAGCAATGACAACAACAACAGGAAACAACAAATCGATAAGTGCTAATGAGCAGGAGGTTGGGTCAGCCACCCCCAGCGATACCGCTAATGATGAAATGTCCATTGTGGTACACTGTCTGCGCTCATCAACCATGTCCAAGCTGGCACAACACGATGTTGCACGCTTTGAAATGTTACTGCAAAATGTATTTCCGGAAATTAACGCTAGTGCCGCACCAGTCACGGCTTTGCAACAGGCTCTAAGCGCCGCCTTTGGATCACTTGGGCTCTGCATGAACGACAAGCAAATTGAAAAGGCGCTGCAATTGCATGAACAGCTGCAACAGCGCATGGGCGTGGTACTAGTGGGACCGCCGGGTTGTGGCAAGTCCACCGTTATGGCACTGCTGCGCCAAGCAATCACAACAACATCGCAGATACGAGTGCACACCATCAGTCCGAAATCGATGAGTCGTGTGCAGCTGCTGGGACATTTAGATGCAGATACTAGGCAATGGCAGGATGGTGTGTTGACACATACGGCTGTCATAGTGAATCAGGAACCGTTACAAGTGCGCTCGTGGATTGTATGTGATGGCAGCGTGGATCCCGAATGGATAGAGGCGCTTAATTCTGTGCTGGATGACAACAAGTGAGTAGCCAATTAGCTTAAGTTGGAAGATTACCTTTAAAGGAAAACTTTGTTGGAAATTATTTTTGTTTTGAAAAAGAGCATAACTAAAATTACATACTCTTCTGTCAAATCGTCAAATAGTCTGTACGCTCGTACGCCTTTCCTCTTAAGTGAAGGATACGGTGGAATCGATAACTCAAAAAATCGAACTTTATTGCGCGGGTTAGAAGTTAAGGATCTTAGCTCTTTTATTCAAAGTGTATGTGGATTATAAGGTGAAAGACTCTTTAAATGGTTCCGCGTTAAAACGTTTTCTTTTGCTTTCAAATCAGAACATCTCCTAGTTAAAAACCAAAGTGACAAACGTTGTTTCGCAAGGAAATCAAATTTACGACGCCAAAGCTCAAAACCCCTTTCATAGACAAGAACTTGGCGAAAGTTAAAAATCCTTTGAAATATGTGAGTTACTCATTTATCATCCGAAAAAGTTTATCGATGGGTACCATCATGTAAATCATCACGTGTTCGTGGTGATCCAAGCAAACTAGAAGTGATGATTAGCGGCGAAGAACAATGGACGAAAGGACAAAATAAAGGCTCGGCGTAGCGGGAGTTTACGTCCATTCCGGTACTTGCGTTGTAGCCGCATTGCGCAAATGGCGAAGTCGGTGAAAATGCTGTTTTGCCGCAGGCGACTCCTACGTTGTAGGAATACAATGCGAATACTTTTTGCACACACCCAGTATATTCGACGGGGAGATAAAAGATAATAGGATTAGATGTGAAATCACAATTTTTGTGATCGAAATATTATTTGGTTCTTAATGTGGGGTGAATTTTCCTATGTGGCTCAAGGAATGTTGAGGGGTGCAAATTATAAATTGTTTTTAGCACAAAAACTCTTAATTGGGCTCAAATTTCAGCCATCTTTACTAAATCCGGAGCTTGATTGAGGAAACAATCCACATCGCAATTTTAAATGTTTTTGGCATTGCAACTGCGTAGTTCTGAACAAGTGTGTTATTCATGTAATAGATGTATTTTTGTTCCTAACAGAGGTCAGTCGACCATTGTCCAATAGATTCAAAAGTTTTGATTAATACTCCCTGGTGTATGAATGATTCATTCATCATAGAAGCAGGATTCTATTGAGGGATTCCGTGGAAAATATATTTCTAAAAATGTTTGGTTTATCAGTGTAGAATCAAGTAAACATAAATAGGCGAGTTTCGCTGTTTAAAAGCCAATGCTGCTGTAGTGTGGAAAATGAATAGCGCGTAGAAAGAAGAGAAAACCCCGTTCATTGCTCTGCGAGGCGTGTAGAACCGCATATACTTAGTGCAGTGTTATCGATCTCATCAATTGTTTTCCAGTTCAGGTACAATTATCTATTCCCCAAGTATCTATTCCCCAATAAACACACATTAAACATATTCCAAAAATACATTTATTCATTGTAACCTTGAACTCAACGAACTTTTGGTTTCGGCTCTAAGGTCAGCCTTCAATAAAAATTACAGAGATTTGCAGAGCAGTAATTTCAGTGACTGACCACTTATTTTTATAAAACTGTCTAGTCCCGTGTCCATCTTCATTACCTTTTATACTGTTTCGGAATGAGAATCCATTATAACAAATGTTAATATCTTAAACGTGTCTGGCTGAATGATATCGATTTTCGTACTATTTCCAACAAAAACTGCTATTTTAGCAAAATTTCGGTGAGTTTCCCAGCATGTCTCGTGGGTATAACAACAAAAATAGAGAACAGCTACAACGATTGCTCTTTAAAGTGAGCATTTATGGCATAGCCTGGAGCATTTATCTAGCTTGTCGTCTATTCGTATTCAGTCAGTTTAAATATGACCGGAAAAAACAAAAACTCTACAAAACAAAACGCCGAAATCTTATTCAAATTATTGCAATGGCGCTGAAAGTCTTCGCATTGTTATATGACGTCTACGCAAACGTAATATTGATTTATATAGCACTAATATTGTTGCTTAGAAACTATAGTGCTCACGAGTTTGCTTATGCTACCGGATACGATATTCTTTTCATCATAATTATATCTTTAGTGCAGTGGAGTAACATTCAGCTTTTGTTCATGTTGCACAGTGCCAAGTACTGCGATATCTATATTAGTAGCATCAATCAGCTTTCCGCATTGCAAGCAGCTATGAGAAAATCCTTTGGCAATGTGGTTTATCACTGCGAGTTTGATATTTTTTTCTTATTTGTAATAAAACTTGGCTTTGCACTGCTAAAAATCTACAATCACTATCGCATGGCCGAGGCAATTTTCATCTATAATACAATTTTAATAGAGTTTTTCTACTGCGCTTATGTGGCCTATCATATGCTGCTTATAAGCTGGCACGGCGCTTTTGTCAGCTTTCTTACAAACTATATGAATACTCTACAAAATCCAAAAATCTATAAGTGGCGTATCCACAAACAGTTATTTGGCTTATTCGCGCTTTATAATCGCATAAACAAGCTGCATCAGACTTTAACCCCCCTTTGGTTACCCGTGGCTAATATAGTATTTCTTAGCATATTTGCGGCTTGTCGTATCTGCAGTGGAACTTTATATAATCTGTGCTTCAACTCAGAATTTACGAAGGTAGACAAGCTACATTACTTTGTACATTACTATATGGGCAGCTGTTTTGCTCCATTGGTTAATGTACTGCTGCTGGGAATGTGCAATGATCGAATACAGCAATTTGAGCAGCTATTACGTCATGAAATCTTCTGTATACAGCTAAGGCATTTACGAATTCGTAAGCATGCAAGAATCATGAGCTTTAATCGGATGTTGAGCATAAAGGTAATGAAACTCTCACATTTGTTAAAAGTTTAATGCATACGACTTCCCTTCCAGAACATCTGCCTGGAATTACAACAACAAATACAACCAATAAGGATTCCTATGTTTACCAAGCGATTGATATGTAATCAAGCATTTGCTTTAGATTTTATGTGGTGCGTTTATACTAATACAATATCATTGCTTTTGACTGGCGTGTCAAGCGGGTTCATGGTGACAGAGTTGTACAGGATAAATCCCGATCTTTGACATATTTTGATAACTCTTTAGAAAATAGTTTTACCAATTATTAAGATCCAATCTAAATATGTGCCACTACGTAAATTAGATCTGACTTTATTCTAATAAGCTTTAACAGCGGAAGCCAAAAACCGACCCCAAATAAAGAAGAAGAAAGGTTTTTATAGCAAGACGACGCAGAATTAAAGCGAAACTTTGGGAGGCAGATTTGCTTTCAATGAAGCTATGATTGATGAATCTAAAGCCTATTTTGAAACCTAAGATAAATCGTTCTACTGGAATGTTAGCTAACTGATGGTTTGGAAGAAAATGTTTACTTATTATATAATAGGCTAAGGTAAAATTTTTGGACCCACCACCTATATGGCAACAAATATGGGTGAAACTTATATCATTGTGTAGGGATTTTTCATATGAAGTGCAGAATATAAATTTTATTCATATATTTTGCCAAATAGGTAAAATTAATAAAAAAAAAAAGGTAACAATTATGTTAAGATATCTTTACATGTATTGGTAACTGTTCACGAAAGTTTTCTCAGTTGGTATTGGCTCTTGCAAAAGCAGTGAGCGAAAGCCTCAACTTTCACTTCGGCTGTGTCTGTGTAAATAGCCGACAAGTATTTTTCATTTGATAGGGCTTAGCAGAAATGAAGAGCACTTCTCCAGGCGCCTTATAACATTCATTGTGAGGGGTGGTTTTACGCGGCGGGTCCCCGACTATGGGATACCCTGCATAATTTTATCCAATTGAACCCTATGTCCAGAATACGGTAAAATGGCAACACAAGTTCGATATGACTGTAATCATTTCTCTATTGGAAAGTTTCAATTGAGAAGTTTTCCTTTAGGAAAGTTGTTTATTATTGTTGCAAATTAGATAGATCGAAAACATATTTATTTATAAATATTTGTGACGATTTTCAAATCAATATATTGCGAGTTTCGGAAGTAATTTAAGGTAAATCGATTGCGTGGAAGGGGCCTTATATTGAAAAAAAGTGAACACAGTTTTAATGGTTAGGGTCACACGTGTTTCCCCCCCACAATTTTTTAACTCCAGCTCGCATATATCCATATCAACATGTAGTGGATATTTGGTGCAGTTTATAGGTGAAGGGGAGTGAAATTAGCACATTTTTTTTGACTATAACTTTTGATGTATTTGTCCGATTTTGATCAATTTTCTGCTAGATGACATAAGCACGATGCAAAGTAGACTTAACTAGTCTGTAAAATCAGCTGGCGAAATAAAGAGGCAGGTATATACCTAGTTGGGCAGACCCAAGATTGTGTCTCTAGCTCTTATGGTCTCGCAGATGGTCGAACGGACATGGTCCAATTCCTAACCGTGTCAATGCTAAGGATTTGTGCACATGGAACTTATGGTCTGGTAGGGGTCCATTAAATGGTGATTTTTTGCGACGATGGGGCGGAGGGGGTGTTAGGAAAACGTGAAGTTACAATCAAAACATTAATAAAATCTACAAAAATCTTTATCGTTTCATCCAATTCAAACATATTCATCAACGTCAATTGTGAACAGCATCTAATACTCTGTACACATAGTGTTAAGCCGTTTATCGGAATTTGTAATTAAGAACTTTTAGATATAATAATTTAATTATGTGAGCTTGTCCCATTTTAATTTCAAATAACTATAACTCACGGAAACAATTTCGTCAAAAATTTCGATACCCGTGTAAACTGATTTCAGGAAAATTCAAATAGGTGAAATGCATAAACGTTAACTCAGCGAATGAAAAGCGCGAGAGTGGAACCAGTTTATTATATTCTTCAAGTATTATGCGACACTATTAAAACGTGGCTCTACGTCCGACTGAAAAATTGTGAATAGAAGTATCTATAGTATAGTATAATAGAAGTACATAATTTACCAAAAGTATTATGTATTATTAGCATAAATGTGTAAAAGTGGCAGGACACATAACCAACTAACGCATTCCACATAACTACCAATTTGTCAAATTCCATTTTCTAATGAACTATCGTAATTGAACGTTGATTCGTAAGCCACTCGGAATTAGTGTACAATTATGTTTACGCCAAACAAGAACAACCAATATCAACGGCTACTCTCTAAATTAACCCTAGGTGGCATTACCTGGTTTCTTTATCTCGTCTGCCGTTTCTGCGTATTCGGACATTTTCAATACGATTATAAGCAACAAAAATTAGTGAAATTAAATCGCTTGAAACTCATTAAAGCTTTCGCCGTAGTGTTCAAAGTGTGCATTTTGCTTTATGACCCTACTTGCAACATAACACTTTTTGCCATCATCGGTGGTTACATATATAGCTATTTCAATCTGCTTGGCGACTCCGAAACCTATTTAAATGCCTATGTATACGATGTTTTGATATTAACATCTATCTTGATCATAGCTCATGCTTGCAATATGCAACTTATGCTCATGTTGCACAGTTCTAAGTATTCTGCGTTCTTTACAGAGAGTGTAAATCAACTTTTTGCTATACATAAAGCCATGCTCAAGAGCTTCAGTGACGTCAGCTGCTATTGTGAGCCACATGTTTTGTTTTGGTTTTTAGTGAAATGGTTGTTTATGTTGTTGGAGTTTTACAATCATTACTATGACAATCGGCTACTTTTCATATGTCGCACCTTTTTATTCGAGCTGTTTTATTGCGCTTATTTTGGCTATCAATTAGTGCTGCTTAGCTGGCATGGCGTCTTAGTCAAATTTCTAACGTGCTACTTGAAATATCTGCAAACTGATCGCATTCCTCCTAAGCAACTTCGGAGGAAACTGATGCAGATTTTTAAGCTCTATCATCACTTGAGCGTTACTCATCAATCAATTACGACTTTATGGCTGCCCGCATCCAATATGTTATATATTACCATTGTTTCCCTAAGCAGTTTTGGCACCGGAGCTTTGTATGAGATTATCTTTGATCATAGAGCCAACAAGTTGGATAAATGGCACTATTTGGTGCACTACAGACTGGGTATTTGTTTGTCACCCTTGATTAGCATGTTGCTTCTGGGCATCTGTAACGATCGTTTAGATCAACTTGCAAAGCTTATTTGTCTTCATATGCTAAATATCGAGCTGTGGCACTTGCAGCTACCTCGAAAAATTGAATTCGTGAAATTTACTCGACTCGTGAGCTTGAAGGTGTGTAGATATCATAAACTTTTGTTTCTATGAATTATATTAAATCATTTCCTTTTGCAGCACCACTACTTGGTTTTACAGCAAACTACTCAACCTATTAGTAATCATATATTCAATAGGAGTTTCATCTGTAATCGACCATTTGCTTTGGCTTTTATGTGGTCTGTCTTCGCAAACACAGTTTCATATCTGTTAATACGTCTAGCACATGCCCATGCTCAATATCATTTGACTGGTCTTTAATTTAAGCTCATAGTTTCATAGCTAAATATGTTTTAAAAGAGTCCTTTAAAAATAAAGTGTAAGAATAAACCTTTCAAGGCAAGAAACCATTATGCTGGAGTATAGAAAAGTAAATGGTCTCCTTAAAGGCAGAGATACCTTAGTTTTTCACATTTCGGGCCCAATTCATCAGCACAGAATCTTATAATTGTGTTGGAAAAGGAATCTTGAAAATGCCTTTTCTAATTCGGGAATATGCAAACTTGGCAATCGTGGTGCTTCAAAACACATTTATAAGATCAGCTGTTTCTTCTCGAAACCCGGACATGTAGGTATACCATACCTTACCCTACCATACCATTCAACCATTTGTTTACCAGAGGTTTTTGGGAGAATTAGGGAAAACCAAACGAAAAAATGGACCATCCGTTATCACGAAAATGCGAGCTCTCACACATCGGCACACACAAGATGCTTTTTGAACACCGAAGCAATGGGTCATCCAACGTATAGTCCCGACCTAACACCCAATGATTCTTTTTTGATAAGTGCAAGAACAAGGCTTTACTTCACTTGAATAAGAGCTGAAAGCGTTCAAAACACATGTTTGGAGGGAAATCATTTGGAGTGGCAATAGTGTTCAGAAATTTGTTTTTAGCGTATTTAAGTGTATCGAATTTACTTATTACCTTTTCAAGCTAAGAAATTTTGGTTAAAACAGATCTATTAAAGTGTCACACGACGAACACCATACAACGCCCAACATGTTCGATGACCACTAGATATGCACGATCAGCGTATGTGGTCGGGCAGAGTGGTGTGTACGAGTTGCGACGCTGAAGTTACCGGGCACGTTTTGCTAACGCCAACGATTTAATTACAACGCATTTGCTACAAACGTTAAACATTCCTATATTATAATTATAACCATATATAATACAACATATATTATCATTAAAATAGACATTAATACTAAATTCGCGATGTTTTATTGCAAACCATAAGACGCTCTTCCACAGCCTCAGTCCTGACAAACCAAACTCGGCCATGCCTCTGACAATATCAGAAGTGGGATACAGAGCGCAATAAGTAAAAGTACTAAAAAAAAAACAAAGTGAATTTAGTGTCAATATCGCAAGTATTTAAAAACACATTTGTTAATACGACGCTGTGACGTGAAGCAGAAAAACATTAGCAAAAACGAAAATCCTTCTGTGCATGTATTACAGTGACCTTGAAATTGCGAAATGACGGGAAAAAAATATCAAAGCAAAAACGACTTACAGAAAAAATGCCGACAGGCAGGTTTATCAACATCAGGCAATCGTGAACAATTGTTAAAAAGATTAAACGAGCATAGTAGTGGCGACGAATACGAAAGTTTGGAATCGGAAACCCAAGCTCTGAAAACAAAAATAAATGAACTCGAGAAAAGCATGCGGCAAATGCAAGAACGATCATTTCATCCCTCGTTAATTTCATCACCATTTCCAGAACATTCGAACAATCGCGACGTAATGTATTCGCGACACGGCAACGCGACGCCACAAGTAACGGTAAATTCTTTGTTGCCTACGACAACGGCTCGAACACCATCTTTTCAACACAACGTTTCTCACCACGAACACAACATGAATCGCGTCATACAAGTTGTAACGACTCCGCAACAAGCTGTCAATACAGAAACGATCGTGCCTTACGAAAATGTAGCAACGTCTCAGCTGCATGGGCAACGTAACCTTGCGAATGTTGCAACGTCTCCGCAACATTCTCATATTTCGAATATTTTTGTGCCTAACGAAAATGTAGCTACGGTTCAGCTGCATGAGCAACAATATCGCAATGTTGCTACGTCTCAGCAACACGTTGATGAAATAAATACGTCTTTACCTATCGAAAATGCAGTTACGGCTCAGCTGCAAGGCAGATACGGAAATGCTGCAACGTCTCAACAGTATTCAAATTATTTCACGACGATCTTGCCTAACGTAAATTTGGCTACGGCTCAGGGGCAGCAAAACACTTTTGAAAACGGTCAATACACGCAACAACAACAACAAAATGTGCCAACTTCAAATGTATACGCAACAAATGTCGAACATAAACGTAACATGTCGCAATGTGAATACGCTCCTAATTCCTTTGGACACGTTAAAGAAATTGTGGCACTACTACCAGAATTTAATCCTTCGTCTGACAAATCGTTAGATTCGCGGCAATACATAAAACGTGTCGAAACTCTACGCAATGCATATCACTGGGACGATCGAACGCTTATTTTTGGAGTGCAACAAAAAATGCAAGGTGCAGCACGATACTGGGTCGATTCACTAGAGGTAGTTCTCCAGAATTGGCAAGAATTTGCAACGAAATTTATGAACGATTTTCCATGCATTGAGAACGCGGCTGATTTTCACATAAGAATGTCAAAGACACGAAGATCATTTAACGAGTCCCCGCAGGACTATTTTTATAAAATGCTCGCAATTGGTAAAAAGGGTGAGTTGTTAGATTCAGCTATTTGTACACATATTATAAACGGTATAAATGACTACGACCTAAAAAGAAAAATATCAAATAATTACGTAAGGTGCAACGATTTGCTACGAGATATTTTAACTTATACGGCTCATAACGAAATCAAACACGCTCCCCTTATTACGATAAAGAAAAACATTACCTCGTCTGTGCAGCGTTCAGACCAAGCAACAGTAACCGAGCGCCATATCGGCAATAAGGGTGAAAACTCTATTAAATGCTACAATTGTCAGAAAATAGGACACTTCTCGTCTAAATGTCCAGAGCCTCAACGCAAACCACGATGTGCGATTTGTAAGCGCACTACACACGATACCGAAAATTGCCCAAACAAAATAAAAACAAACACGGCAGTTAATAAGATCGACGCAAATACAGTTTCAGCCATGTGCACTACACACGATTCCAAAAATCAGCAAAATAAAATAGAAACAGACACGACAGTAAATAAAATTGATGAACACCAAATTTCTGATATATGCACAAATATTTTGGTTAACGGGAACGAAACCAAGGCGTTTGTTGATCCAGGCAGTACGCGAACGTTAATACGATCTACGTTTGCCGAACAGATAGGAGTAGCGCAAATATGCGCTGTTACTTTAAACGGTTTTGGCGGCGGAAAATTTTATTGCACAAGAAAACTGGTCTCGAAAATTGTTATTGACGGAAATATGTTTGAAGCCGACGCTTTAATAGTAGATGACGATTTACTCACAGAAAACGTTCTTCTAGGCAAGGACGTGTTGTGCCGTGATGGTAACAGATTGATCATTCATGGTAACGAATGCTCAATTGAAAATATACGCAAAATATCCACAAACGATGCTCTGCATGTCGTAGAGACGGTCACCGATTGTTCAGCCATTGCTAAAGTTAAAGCCAACAAAGAGCTGATCATACATCGTGAAGGGACTAAGATGGCTCATGTCGATGCTATGAGCCGCGCACCAGACTTGTCCGCAGAAAGGACACATGAAGAAATTATACGCGCTATAACAAACGAAGTCGACGATTGGCTTATGACGATGCAGCTGCAAGATCCGTCACTGGTGGAAATATTTAAGGTGCTAAAGGGTCATATTAATACTGGTCAAACAAAGCAGCTACAAAAAGATTACGTGATCAAAAATCATCGGTTATATCGTAAAGTAAATGGAGATATACGTTTTGTTGTGCCGAGAGCAGTACGTTGGCGAATAGTAAAATTATGTCACGATGACGCAGGTCATTTTGGCTTGGAGAAAACAATTCAACGAATTGAACAACGGTTTTGGTTTCCAAAAACATGCAAGTACGTAAAAGACTACATTTCATCATGCATCCAGTGTTGCTTCAATAAATCACACGGTGGGAAACCTGAAGGACGTTTACATTACAATGACCATGAGCCGATACCTTTTCGACAGATTCACGTAGACCACTTGGGTCCTTTTATACGCAGCAAACACGGAAACACACATATACTGGCCGTTTCCGACTCATTCAGCAAATTTTTAATTGTAAAGCCGGTAAAAAGTACAAAAACGCTACCAGTCATCAACGTTTTAAATGAAATATCGAGCTATTTTGGTTTGCCCAAGCGTATCGTATCCGATCGCGGAACCGCGTTCACCTCAAAACAATTCGAAGAATACTGCCAACATAATCAGATAAAACATATCAAGAATGCAGTAAGAACACCTCGCGCTAATGGCCAAGTGGAACGCGCTAATCAGATGATTTTGAATTTTATACGTACTGAAGGCAACGCACCAAATAATTGGGACCAAAATCTTCATAATGTGCAGTGGACAATCAACTCGCAGCGAAACGAAACCTCAGGGTTTAGTCCAAACGATCTTGTATTTGATTTCAAACTTATCGACGTTACTCAAAACCAGCTAACAGCTGCCATACACGATGACGTGGATACCGATGCCAAATCCGAACATATCAACGAGAGACGAAATCACGCAGTGCTTAACATTGCAGCCGAACGAGCCAAATGGAAGAAGCGGTTTGATAACAAACACACTAACCCCGTTTTATATTCCTCAGGTGATCTTGTAGTGGTGCAAAATGAACCAACGTCAACGGGCGAGTCTCGAAAGTTGGAGCCACGCTACCGCGGACCATACCAAGTTACGAAGATCCTTGGTAATGACCGCTATGTAATCGAAGACATTCCAGGTGTTCAGATCACCTCACGTAAATATTGTTCTGTTTACTCGTCTGACAAAATGAAGCCATGGTGTTACGCTACTCCCGAGCTGGATGTGGAATCCGATGACGACGACAGCAGAATCGGGGACGATTCTACGTCAGGATTGGCCGAGCTGTCACACGACGAACACCATACAACGCCCAACATGTTCGATGACCACTAGATATGCACGATCAGCGTATGTGGTCGGGCAGAGTGGTGTGTACGAGTTGCGACGCTGAAGTTACCGGGCACGTTTTGCTAACGCCAACGATTTAATTACAACGCATTTGCTACAAACGTTAAACATTCCTATATTATAATTATAACCATATATAATACAACATATATTATCATTAAAATAGACATTAATACTAAATTCGCGATGTTTTATTGCAAACCATAAGACGCTCTTCCACAGCCTCAGTCCTGACAAACCAAACTCGGCCATGCCTCTGACAAAAGGGTCTTCCAAAATATGGAATTACTTTTTTTTCAAGTTTACTTCGGAAATTGTGATTGACAGTGGACATCTCCAAATCTGAATATTATGCGACCCGAAAACTTGCTTTCCAACCGTTAGGTTTCCGATTCGCTGGCGCTGACATCCGAAATCGCTTTTCTGAGAAATCCCGTCTTAAGGGTCGATTTCTGACTATGGTAGAGACCGTATTCCGAAAAAATAACTTTTCTGTTTAATGGTTAAAAATTGAATAGCTATAGCGATTTGTGACGTTCGACTCAATGTGACGATTTTGACCAGTATTTTGAACAGCCCCTAGAAGCTTCTCAAGGTTTTGATTCTTCTGTCCGACGTTGCGTTTGGTTAGCCCCTGCTGCCGATTTGTGGCTCTTATTTAGAGTCTTGACGTAAGCTTAGTTCCAAAAGATACAAATAGAGTCGGTTTTTAAAGGTTTCAACTACATCGATACATCTTAAGCCTAATATAATAGCAAGGTTTAAAGTTATTTAAAGCTATATAAGACTCCTAATTCCAGTCCCTTAAGATATTACAAAAACTTTATACCGCTTATGTATTCATTAAGTGTTGCAACAATTGTTGTTGTTTTTTATTTACTCATATTTTTATCGCATAAATTCGTATAATTTATTTGCGGCTTGCCATTCATACATTCAGTTATGTATCTATATATATATATATTCTATCATATTCCGTATAGTATAGTATACAATTCTAAACATATACATATATTTTATGTATATATATGTGTGTATATCATAATTATGTTGTATCTTAAAGTTGTATGTATTGTACGGATACATAATATCCGATATCACTTAGCGACTATGAAGGAAATTATACATATAGTGAGAACTAAACACAAATGCAAAAAAACGCTTGTAAATGAAAGATACAAACACACATATATGTATGTATGTATTACAGGAAGCCCATTGGTGTAACATAATCTAACATAACGTAAAGTAACATTGATAACCACATTTTACAAATGAATTTTATTCACAATGATAATTGAGTGAGTCTCTAACTATATCAGAGAGATGTGCGCGGGAAATAATGGTAAGCAAATGGAATTCAATTCAGCGGTGTTCCAAAAATCTCTAGATGGGTTTGCCCCAAGGTTAAATTAAGTCTTTTGAAAAATCCGTCTTTCAAAATCTTTTATAATGGTTTTACAATGTTTAAAAATATATTTCTGGCTTCTGGGTTAAAATTCGATTGAAAGAGATCTCTGCCACACCACTTAGCACATGGCGCTAGGAGCAGGAAGCGCCGTCAAGTTTGCTCTTGACTCTTTCTTCGCATCTACGGCATTTGTGGTTTTACCTCAAGCATTAAACAAAGTGCAGTCACAGTCTCGTAATTTTTAAGCTGCTCAAAATTATAACAATAATGCTTTACGCTGCCGAATAATTGATCTGCGCAAAGCGCCTCGTCCTTACTTATGGTAATAGAAGTTCAGTAGACCTTCTCTCTTAAACACAGTGACATCACATGTTTGCATTTTTAAGCTGCCAATCTGTTTTAGTGCTGTTATTCCTTACGTCTTAAAGAAAGTTACTTCACATGATTTTGAGCTGTCGTATAACGAAGCTCCTCCTTACTTAATACATCAAGGAAGCGCTGGAGAACTTATCGTGCCATCAGGCAGTAAACCCAGCTCAGGGGCCTTGCGTAAGCGTGCCTTCCAACAGTCGATTTCTTGCTTCCTCGCTGTTCCTTGTATTAGGGTAGATCCGCGCCCATCTCTAGTCTATATATATGCATGTGTATGTGTGCGCGCACTTGGGGCTGAATGGGAACATAAGATGAAGTCGAGCTTAAAACTAGACGTCTCACTGCTGCGCATGTTGCAGCTGCTGTTGCTGCTGCGGCGGCGGCTGTGATTGTTGCTGCTGATGCGTTGCTGGTGGCGGAAGTGTTGGCGGTGGCGGCAGAGGTGGCGCATGCGCTGGCCTCATATGTTGCATATGCGCCTGTGGTGCCATATGCTGGAACATATTACAATGTTGTTGGAGATGATGATGTTGTTGCTGTTGCTGCTGCTGTTGTTGTTGCTGTTGTTGCTGCTGCTGCTGATGCGCATGGCTGGCACTAAAATGCTGCTGCTGTGCGGGATTGACATCGCCCGGCGTATGCAGTATTATCTCTGGCTCCAAGTTCAGCGCCATTTCAGAGTCATCATTGGGCTGCTGTTGTGGCGCCCGCAGTGTAGCCGAAGCCAGCGCTGCGGCCTGTGCCGCTGCCATCGCAGAGCTGGAAGCGCTTATGCTCACATCATTGCCATACTCCTGTTTGATGCCATTGGGTGGTGCAGCATAAAGCGTGGCGCTCAGATTCTGATGCAGTATGGGATGGCAGAGTTGTGGCATTAGAGTGACGCTGGCAATGGGCAGGGCGGGATGCGCAAAACTGGGTGGCGGATAGAGCTGTTGTAACTTGTTTAGCTGCTGCAGATGCGAGCTGGTATGCGCGCTGGGCGTGTGCATGGCGCTGTTTCCCGCTGCTAGTTGCGTCAAGGTGGTGGTATTGATGGCGCCAGAAATGGTGGCCGCCGCATGCATCATATGCGACATGTTACGTCGTCGTTGATGCTGCGCTGCCGCCGCTGCAGCGGCTGAGGCAGGCAGCTGCGCTAGCTGCTGCAGATGAGTGGCTGGTGGTGGTGGTTGCTGTTGTTGCTGCTGCTGCGGCGGTACTTGGGACTGCTGCTGCTGCTATTGTTGTTCCAGTGCAGGATTACCGTATATGAAAATAGATAGAGCGAAATATAAGAAGATTAGATAAGGGACTAGATATTCGGGGCGCTCTGATTCAGCTAAAGGAAGTGGGCTACCTCGACTGCGTCATTATAGAGTAAAGTTGGTGTGGAATAGAAGAACTGTGTGTTTGGAGATTGTGATTTTAGAGACAGGCATACCCTAAAATATAATTACTGTTTAGGTTACTGTTTCAAAGTCTGCCTAACGGAGCTGGGCTAAGGCACAGCTCAAGTGCCTTTTAAGCTGTCGCATGCTTCACAGGGTTCACCACAAACGGAATAGACGAGTTCTAAGAAAGTCCGTCCCACTGACTCTGAGTGCATAACGCTAAGTCGCACCCTCATTAAGGGAGAGGAGCCACGTCAGCGATGGAAGGGCGCATGACAGAGGTCATGTAGAATGGGAAATTCTGTCTGCCATGGGGCCTGTCGCCATGTGGTTTATAAGGGTTTCCTGTGTAGAGTTCGGGAGAAATTGAAAAATTAGGAGGAATCAGGGCTCACAAAGAGTCACCACGTTTGGCGAAGTCCTTCCGGAGTAGATGCAGTAATCGTCCAGCCCAAGTGTTAAAGTAAACAAAAAACATGTATGTACCTGCTGTTGTTGTTGTTGCGTTTGTTGTTGCTGCACCTGCGGCGTCGATATAATCACCTCAGGCTCAACAGGCACTGGCGGTAAAATGGCAGCAAAATCGTGCGGCAATTGCGTTGGATCAGTCACCAGGAGTCCTTTTTTGCGCTCCTTGCGTATTTTATCACGTAATTTCTCTAGCTGCCTAAAGGCTTCATTGGCGCGTCGCGCCTTTTTGCGATCCCGATCGCGTTCCTGTTCCAGACGTCTATACTCCGGGTTCATGCGTTTGATGCGCTTGCGCTCGCGATCTCGCTCACGCTGTATCATTTTCAGTCGCAGCTCCTCCTCGGGCGTCAGCTGAAAAGCCAAACGGGGAAATCTTATTAAAGCAAAATGTTGTAGAGCTTAGAGCTAAATTTGTTTGCGTTATGGAGTGGTATTATTTAGTCTAAGGTACGGGCAACTACTACAAAAGGTCTGTCTAGGCGTCAAGTCCAACTCTACTTAAATCTAAAAGCGTGCGTGCAGGGTCTGTTTGTATATGTGCGTGTGTGTGTGTGTACTATATACTATATAGAAAATATTGGAAAAATTGCTACGTTAGCGCGTCGTGCCTTCTTGCGAAATCTATCGCGCTCGCGTTCCAGGCGACGATACTCGGGATTAAGGCGTTTTATGCGCTTTCTTTCTCGATCTCGCTCGCGCATTATGAATTTGTGGCGAGCCTCCTCCTCCGGGGTCATCAGCTGCAAGTAGAGATGAGAAGCGTATTGTTGTAGTCTCGCACATAATCCACACGATTTATGTTTTTGCAAATTATTGAGTTGAACAGTGTGTGAATAAAAGAGAAACTGAAGAAACTCATAAAGCATGCCAAGAGTTGTGTGAAAGCAAGCAGGGGGGAATATAAGAGATGTAAAAGATAATAGATAAAATTAACAAAATCTTTGAATATCTATAAGACTGTTTTTGCGTAAAGTACTTGTCAGATTTTACTTAATTCTGTCCTTCTCAGCTCATTGGAAAATTTTCGAAATAGGTCTTTTTAAATAAGCGTTTCACTAGATTTCCGTTACAGATTTTATGATAAACAACAGTCTAAACAAGTTTCGCTTCAAAGAATGGACTTTTCAAGACTTTTAGACATTTCACTATCTGAATCCTAGCTTGTCCTGTAATAATTAAATCAGTTTTTTGTATTCGCATTGGCAAAGTAATTTCATGTCTAAGGACGATTTCGGAGCTGAGTATGATGAAAATGTTTTTTTTTTTCGAAATGCGTCAAATGCAGGAGTATAGGCGTGTTGAACTTAAAGCTCCGTCTCAAAAATTGACTTTAACATTTTCTAACAAGTACTTCAGCAAAGAAGTTTTTCCTTAAATCTAATGTATGTGTGCTTTTTCCTTAAAGACCTTTGAAATAGAATCCATTTCTAAACTATTTGTTTCTACGACAGATTCTAAGCTACGCAATTTATGATTAATTAATTACGAAATATATGAGATAGTACTCCTTTATCGTAATAAAAAAGACTACAAAACAAAGATTTAAAAAATAACTATTTATCTATCTTATTAAGAAGATTAAGGGAAATTTCTTGTATCTTGAAACACTTGCAGACTCCTAACTTTACCATCCGGCTGGCGCATACAATTTGGAAATAATGTTAACTTCATTTTCGAGACGGATGATCTGCGTCATGCCTCACCTGCGACCATTTCTCGCATGGGCATAGTAAATATGAGGTAAATATAACATTTCACTAAGGGCTGACGCCCCCTGCTTACTCTATTTGATAATTCTTTTGAAACTTCGCCAAACTAGTCATGACTATTATCCGCTGGAAGCCATAGTACGGCATGAGCTGGCCAAAGAACCCTATGGAGATTTGCTGCAAAGCTATATAGATAGCCATTTCCAAGCAGCTACCGATTGGTTGGAAAGGGAGCAGCTAGGGTGAGTTTTAGGCTCTTTTTAACTTTAAATGTGACCCAAACCAAATAACATTCTAAAACGATTTACCAGTCATCTCCCGGGCCTAAGCCGCGCCAGCTTGATGCATGCTTTGTTGCTACAATTACGCGGCTCGGAAACTATTGAACAGTTTGCTGCGGCTCTGCTGCGTGCTTTGTTGGGTTTTGTGCACAGCGAGCGTCAGCAAGAGTTTGCACAGATTGTACTACAACGCTGCAATGTGTACATAGCCAATCCCAACCATGCCGAGCTGACATACTACGACCCACAACGTGGCGCCTTGGAACAGTTTGCCGTAGGCGCCATAGATTCACCGATACCAGGCGCTGAGCTCATAGAAACTGCGGCGGTCAAATCCTATTTGCTCATGCTGGACAGCTTGCTAAAGGCCTCCAACCACACGCCCTTCATGCTCATTGGACCAAGTGGAGCTGGCAAGACGCTGCTGCTGCATCAAGCTGTGCAGGAGCACTCTGGCTATCAGCTGGTCACCATCAATTGCTCCACGCAGCTGACGCCAGCCTATGTGCTGCATTGCTTGCGGCAGCACTGCGTCACGATCAGTGGACTGCGTGGTAGGGAGTACAAGCCGAAGCAAGCAAGGATTGTGCTATTTATGAAGAACCTAGATCTATGTCATTTGGATGTTTGGGGCGCTTGTGAAATTGTGGAACTGCTGCTGCAGCTAACACAACGCGGCGGTTTTTATGCCGACAACCTGGAGTGGATAAGCGTAAATGGGCTACAAATCTGTGCCTCTGTTAGTGGAAATTTGCTGAAAATCTCGCCTCGTTTTGTGGCTATTAATCAATACGTGCGCGTGGCACAGCCCACTGCCCAGGATATGCTTAGCATTGTGCAGTGTCGTTTGGAGCCTTTGGTTTGTGGCAGCGATTCACATTTTAGGCCGCCGGCCAGCTTCAATTTGCAACATGTTAGCGAGTGTCTAATGGATTGCTTCACAAAGGTAAGGGGCGTGGCGGGTAAACTTGGGCAACACGACTCTGCATTGCGGTTGTTTATGTCTCTACTAATTGCTTGTGCTGTATATTAGTTGCAGTCAACCTTTACGGCAGTGGCAGCACAGCAGATGCACTATCAATTCAGTCCCAAATGCATTATGCAGCTCTTGCAGGCACTTTGCTACTATCCGGCTAGTGATTTCAATGAGGTACGACCTGGCGTATGAGTAATGCGATTAAAGCTTGCTAATTCTGAACTGGCTTTTTCCATATTTGCAGGCCTTGAACTGTGAGCTTTTGAGCATGTTTAGGGATCGATTGGTCACGGAGGAGCATGTGCAGCAATTCGAGGCAATATTAAAGCAAACTATGCGCAAATATTGTGGCAAAGAGGTAGGCACTTAAAACAGTACATTATGCTACTTGGTTTTTCTATACTAGATGAAGAATTAGAAAGGTGCTTTTCGACAACTTTTATAATGTAACCAAGAAATTGGCTTGGCTTCCTTTTTGGATTCAGATGCCGATTTTGTACCTATAAGAAGACAACTCAAAAAGCGGAATTGTGGTCTTATTTTATTGGTAATCGGTTTAAATCAGTGAATCAATCAAATAAGTCATACCGATTGGATGCTATGCCTTAATTAAAACATACTATAGCTAATATTCTCAAAAAATTTTCAGAAAATCTATTTTGTGCCCAAGTCACCTAAATCTCAGGGTCAGCTACATGGTTTGGCACATGATGAATGGCTGGAAGAGGTTCAAAGGCAAATTACAATATGCAGTAAGTCAGGTTTTTATACAGTCATATAAAATAATATTTTTGGGTTTTATACCAAAGAGAATTTTATCTTGATCTAATATCAAAGGTGTAGAAATTTTTGATAAGTGTTTTTTTTTTTTCGAACAATATTCTTGTTTAATAATGGGTTATCGAGATGCGCATATTATTGCAATCTGCAAATCTTTTCCGAAACTTTTAGTCACTATTAACCGATTTAATCTGGTAACCGTAACCGATTGACCGCTATGGTTTATACCAAAATCAGATCTTTTTCGGATTCCTATTTGGAAAAAAAATCAGAACAAGAAAAGTCATAAAAGATTAATTTCGGGCTTTTGATATGCAATTGTGATTCAGTTTTCACATCCTCAAAATGTCTTATTAAAACTTTTACAGATATAAAACACAAAACAGGAACGATCTTAAAAAAAATAAAAGTGGTTTCGCGATCTGTGTGAATTCTGCTAATCAGTTCTTGCATCGAAGTTGAAGTTGTACATACTCCCCAATTTTGAGTTATGGGTTCTACATTTTCCCAGCAAAAAACTGAATTTCACTAAAGCTCACAAATCTAATCAAGTTGTTTCAAGACACAGTAGAGTGAGAGAGTAAATAAAAGTGAGTGAAGTTTAGCAAATTGGTGATAAGTACACTGGGCCTTGGCGTCTGCTTGCGAAATCGATCCCGTTCACGTTCCATTTGCCGATATTCGGGATTCATGCGTTTGATGCGTTTACGTTCCCGATCCCGTTCGCGCATGATGAACTTTTGGCGTGCCTCCTCTTCGGGGGTCATCCACTGCAAGTACATAGAGAATGGATAGAAAAAACAGAAAAAATATTTTGCGACTCAAATCTAGTGTAGTGTACAAAGAAGAGAACTAGCTAATACAAAGTGAGAGAGAGTATGTGAAACATTGTTAAAGAGAACAGAGAGTGAACGAACACAAACTAAAAGTCGTTTACTAAAAAAATTGTTACCTTGGAGCTGTACACACTTCAATGACGATGCGCAAGAGCTCGAAATTTAGTTTAAACTTAGAAATAACTTAAATCTATGTCATGTCCCACATTCACTCACAGATGCCGAGTGCTATAGCATTACAGCGCCGATTACCGAGGAGCTGCTGCAGCATGTGTCCAAGATTTCACGCACTCTTTCACGCAATGATACACACTTGCTAATGCTCGCGCAGCCTGGTGGACGCCACTTGGATGCATTCTATGCTACAGCCACGCTGCAACAAGCGAAGGTCGTGAGCTTACAAGGAGGGCATGCTTATGCTTTGGAGGACTTCTATAATGATCTTAAGCTGGCCATGCAGACGGCCGCCTTGGAACAGCAATGCACTTACATGCTTATAGAGCATTGCTGGTTAAGCTATGTGCCGGATCTAATGAAACCCATTGAGGCACTGCTGGAAGGCAGCGAGATATTGGAGCTTTTTGGGGAGGATCTGGAATCTGTGGCTAGTACTCTAAAGCAAGCGGCACAGCTGGAGGGCTATCAGGACTCTTTGGGCTCCTACTTTATGAAGCGTAAGCCAGTCTAATTCCTTTTCGCAGCCTTGATTACAATCCTTATTATAAATTCTGCCTTATCTCCTGCAGGTGCTCGTTATAATCTACACTTGATCATTGTCTTGGATCCCAGCAGTCCCAAGGTGCAGGATTATTTCAATAACTGTCCGGCGCTCTACCGTCAAATGGATATGCTCTATGTTCGACCTGCTTCACACGAAACACTGAGCACGTTGCCGAAGCAGTACATGGAAATGCTCAGCGAAACAGCTGGACGTGGCAAGGTGCCCGTGTCCAGCTACTTTGTGGATGCTGTGGAGGATTTGCTGCCGGAGCAGGCACCACAGCGCTACTACCAATTGATAACCAGTTATTATCATCTCTACAGCAATGCGGCTGCCGACATTGACAAGCGCTTGGGTAAGCTCCAGCTGGGCGTGGACAAGCTGGCTGCAGCACATTCTCTAGTGGATACACTGAAATCAAATGCAGCAGCTCAGGAGCAGGCTTTGGGCGAGAAACGTAAACTGGCTAATGAAGCGCTGGAAATGATTTCAGCCACAATGCGAAATGCCAATGAGCAAAAGACCAGCATGCTGGAGTTGAAGAAGCAAACTCAGCTGAGCAGTGAGCAACTGAAAGTGCGTCAGGTTGAGATCAAGCAGGAGCTGGCGGAGGTGGAGCCAATATTGGCAGAAGCCAGCAATGCAGTGGGTCAAATCAAATCCGAGGCACTCTCGGAAATACGCTCGTTGCGTGCACCACCTGAGGCTGTGCGTGACATACTCGAGGGCGTGCTACGCTTAATGGGCATACGCGATACTTCCTGGAACAGCATGAAGACTTTTCTGGCCAAACGGGGCGTTAAGGAGGATATACGCTCGTTAGATCCAGCGCGCATTAGTCCCGAGAACTGCTTGGCAGTTGAACGTTTGCTTGCCGCCAAAGGCGAATCCTATGAAATGAAGAATGCCAAACGCGCATCGGCTGCAGCAGCGCCACTGGCGGCCTGGGTGCAGGCCAGCGTACGTTACTCTCGTGTTATACAAAGCATAAAGCCGCTGGAACGTGAACAAGGCGAGCTGCAGCGTAATCTGGATGTGGCTGAGGGTGAAATGCAGCAGCTTGCTAACGGTTTGGATGATGTGGACAAGCGGGTGAAGCAATTGTCTGCCAAGCTGCAGACTTATACGCAGGAGGCAGCTGTGCTAGAGCTTAAATTGGAAGAGGCTCGTGGCACCTTGCAGGCAGCGGAGCTGCTGGTGGAGAAGCTAAGCGCGGAGTATATGACATGGAGTAATCAGTTGACTGAGCTGAAGCGGGCACATAAAACGTTGGACACAAAGACGCTGTTGGTGGCGCTGGCTTTGAATTACTATGCGGGATTGAAGCTGGAGCAGCGGAGGTAACCGTATAGCTTTATTCTAGAAATGGATATGTTGAAAAATGTGATCGGCAATTCAATAATTTTAGAGAAAGTTTTTCGGCTAGCGATCATGTCAGGCGGCCCTCCTTACGAAATATTTTAACTTAAAGCTTTTCCATTCTCAGTTCTTCACTACAGCGTCTGAGTACGGAACTGCAGCTCCCTGCGGCTTTCGATTTGCGTCAGGAGCTGCTCACAGAACAGGAGCAAATCATTTGGGAGAGTCAGGGTCTGGCGCGTGATGTGCAAATCATTGAAAATGCCGCATTGCTCAAGGAAATGCTCTTCTTGCCGTATGGCAGTTGCCCTGTGCCGCTGCTCTTAGATCCCACACAAACCGCCAGCAGTTGGCTTGCTGCTCATCTGCGTGCCTCGGCCAGAGCTTATGAGCTAACCACACATAATAATGAAAGATTGGCATATCAACTGGAGTTGGCTGTGCGCTTTGGCAAGGTTTTCATAGTGAATGATTGCGATGAAGTGCGTCCACCTTTGCTTCAGCTGCTACAAGGACACATCTATATGCGTTTTAATAAGCGCCAACTGGAAGTGGGCGCCAAGCTGATTGATTTGCATGAGCACTTTCAGCTGTTGCTGTGTAGCAAGTCACATAGACTGCAACTGCCACCTGAACTCAACGGACAGTTAAATATATTGCGCTTTACGGTGACTGCGGCGGGCTTAAGCGATCAGCTGTTGAGCAGAGCCATTGTGCTCAAGAATGCTGCGCTGGAGCAACAGCGCATCGAGCTGCTGCAGCGTGAAGGCGAGCTGCTCAAGCAGCGCATGGAGCTGCAGGACAAGCTGCTGGAGGAGCTGTCCAATGCTCAAGGCGATATACTCAAAAATGAACAATTGTTGAGCTCTCTCAATGAGGTTAAGCAGAGCAGCTCACAGATCGATCAAGCTCTCAAAGAGAGCGGTATGGTCAAGCAAACTTTAATGGCGGAATTTGGTGCCTTACGTGCTCTGTGCGCACGTGCTGCTGCCTTCTACTCGGGCCTGACGCTGGGCTATGAGCTGTCCGCTTTGATATACATCGAACTGTTTCTTAGCGCCTTACAAGGAGTTGCTGCTGTAGCCGAAACCCATGTCTATGAGCGTTTGGTGCGCAGTGTCTACTTGTATTTGGCCAGAGCCATACCACGCAGCAGTCAGTTGACTTTGGCCTTGTGGATATGTCATCAAGCCTACTTGGAGCGCATAAGCTCTGCCGAATGGGAGCTTTTTGTTAGCAATTTCATGAGCAGCGCCGATGGCACCGCCTTGTTGAATCGCCGCCAGCTGCCGGACTGTATGAGTCGTGAAAGTCAGTTGAAGCTGGCGCTGCTAATGCAGCAAGTGCCGGCACTGGAGGAGCAACTGCAGCTGGACAAGGATTATGTGTGGCGTGGCTTCATAGAGCAGCAAACCGATGATGTGCTGCGTAAGTAGCAAGGATTGAAAACGTATTATTAATTGCAATTAATTTGTATTTCAATTACTTACAGCTGCCATTGCTTCGTACTTTCAGCGCGTGCTCATAGCCCAAATATTTCGACCCGATTTGCTTATTGTGCAGCTGCGTCGCTGCAGCAGTGAATTGCTGGGCATTGCCCATGATGCCATAGTGCATCCCAGCGTGGAGCAGCTACTAGAGGAGAGTAGCAGCGAGCGACCCATATTGCTGATCAGTCAAGCCGAGCATGATCCGGCTACAGAGCTAAGCAGCGTGGCGCTCAAAAAGTGGAATGCCCAGAAATATCAAGAGCTGGCCATAGGACGCGGCAGCGAGCAACTGGCTATAAAAGCTATACGCCAGGCAGCGGCGCAAGGTCAATGGTTGTGTGTCAAGAATGTGCATTTGGTGCCTAGCTGGCTGGCAGAGCTGGAGCGTGAGCTGCCGCACATGCAAAAGGCCCCCGAGTTTCGCCTCTGGCTGCTCTGCGAATCCACGCAGGGCTTTAGCGAGTCGGCTATCTATAAGTTTCTCAAGGTGCGCTATGAGCAGCCCCGTGGACTAAAACAACAAGTGCGTCGCATGATACAAAACTATGCATCTATGGAACAGCTAAAGCCGCAGTCAGCCACAACGGCGGCACAGCAAGCCAAGTGTTTGAAAATGCGTGTGGTGTTGTTTTTGTTGACGGGCGTGCTGCAGCAGCGACGTCTCTATATACCCCAAGGCTGGTCTAAGTATTACGAGTTCGGTGAGGCCGATCTAAAGGCGGCATTGGGCGTGCTTAGCTGGATGGATGGACAACTGGCAACTGGACGCTGTGATTGGACTGTGCTGCAGCAGCTGAGTGAGCATGTGGCTTTTGGCGGACGCGTGGATAATGCCAGAGATTTGCAGGTGCTGGCCAGCTATTTGCAGCAATTTTGCAGCAACGAAGTGCTGAGCAATCGCTGGACGCCGCTGGATTTGCAGCTGAGCATACCCACAAGCGCACAGCTGCAGGATTACTATGCCGCCGTGGACAAGCTGCCCGATGTAGATGAGCCGAGCATGTATGGTTTGGCCAGCCAGGCGCAGCAGCAGCGTGAGTTGGAGCAGTCGCGGCGGCTGATCAAAGAGCTGCGTGCGCTGTACTATGGCAGCGCAGCGGCTGGAGTTGTGACAAGCAATGCCAGACAAAAGCTGGAGCAGCAAATCAAGCCTATATTGAGCTTATGGCGTAAATTGGCGGGCAGCTGCACTATAACACAAACGCTTAAGGAGTTGCAAGCCTTGCCAGCAGCAGCGGCTGATGCCACAGCCTGGACGTTATTTGTGCTGGCCGAGCTGCAATTAGGTGCGGTTTTATATCAAACAGTGCATCAGACGCTGGCGCAGCTGCATGGCTGGCTTAAGGAGGGCAGGCAAAGGGAGCAGCATGTAAATACCAGCGATTTGCAGGCGCTGGCTGAACAGCAGGTAGGCAGTTGGAGGACATACTCGAGGATTTAAGTTGTTGCATATAACATGTTCCTTGCAGGTGCCGCTAAGCTGGCAGAAATTATGGTCCGGACCCGGCAGCGCCTTGGACTATGTGCGCGCGCTGGTGCTGCGTGCGCAGTCAGCAGAAAGACGCTTCAAAGAACAGCTGCATCAGCAATTTGCTGCAAGCTTGAATCTAATGCACGTTTTTAATTGTGAAAATTTGCTTGCTTGCCTCAAGCTGTTGCAGGCTCGTCGGCTGAGCATCTCGGCGCAGCGTCTCTGCCTGACTTGCGTGGATGCTGCTGCTGCTGCTGCGGTTGGCAGCGACGCCGCCGCTGCTTTTGTTTTAAAAATTGAGCCGCTTAAGGTAAGTGGCACCACAATTTGTTGCACTTAAATTTATTTTATTTTGGCTTGAAATTTATCCTGCTTTAAGGCCTTGCCCCAAACGGCGCCGCTGTGGCGCCTTTTGTGTACATACGAGCGTGTGTGTGTGTGTGTGTTGGTGTGCGCTGTCTGTCTGCGTGTCTGCGTCGTCGCCGTCACTTGGTCGTTTTTTTGTCTTTTTTTCAATGTATTTCTTTTTTCACTGCTCTGCTTTGCTCTTACCTTGCCCATTTTGGCCATAAAATGAGTCTCCAGTTTGAGGCCTTTTTTTAATGCACTTGTTTATTGAATTGTTTGTTTTTTTATTTAAAGCATTTAGATTGCGTTTTTCTTTAAGTTTCGCTGCAGTTTTTTGCTTTTTTCACGCCGCTTCTCTTTTTGTTGTTTATTTGATTGACATTCCGGCGCAGCGGCAGCGCACAGTGTGACCGTAAGTGGCTAGCGCGAAAATAACATGGCAGCTGTGATGCGAAAAATACCAGCCGCGTTTTTTATAAATACCAATTGGTATAAAATCACATTGCTTGGGTTTGTTTCTAGACTAAATAATAATAATAGAGTGCTTACCATAAATACGCGACAGCAACTTTATTTTTAGAACTGCTTTTTATATACAAAAATTATGAAACTAATAGAATGAATTCTTGGCCGTTACATTGCTGAAACGCGTCCATCCCCCACATCTCAGAGTTTGTGCCCGAAAAATCAATGAATTGATTGGTTTATTAAGTCTTTATTATGCGAACGAATAATCCGCATAAAATTGTGGTTTTGTTTTTCTTTAATAAACGAAGAAATTAGAAAAGGATTGATAAAATCAAAGCAAGTTTGTACGTGCAGGAGGCACCAGTCTAGGATTGATCCTAACTTTGTTTTAAATAAATTTAAGAAAATTCAAATATCCGAATTTGCAATAAAGTGATTAAATAATGTATCCCACATAAATAAGAACATCTAAGATGTAAAAATTTGGACGTCCATTTTTTGGCGGGTAATCCTTGACAAAAAGAGTCTTAAAAAAAATGCATTACCATTACATTACTTTTCGGTCCGTCATTGCCAGAAACATGAAAAAAATATGTTTTTTAAATCACGATAAACGACGGCATACTCGTTTTCAAATAAAAAAAAGATTCAGGACAAAATTTTCTTAGAATTTTGTTGAAATAATTCGATATCTCGATTCGCGTGCATCACCTTTAAGTCACATAAGAGCTCGTATCCATAGTTGACAAAGAGAAAGATGAGGCGGTACAGCTATGAAAGTAGAGCTACTTTTGTGAATAGTTCAATAAAACAAAAATTGTTTTTCTGTTAAGATTAAGTTTTCTTTAAGAAAATCTTACTAGTAGAACCCAAATTCAAAAGCATTTATAGATGGGTGAGCTAGAAATCTCTTTTTAGCCCAATTTCAACCCAATTTGTCGGTATGCAAGACATACCATACCATTGTTTTCAGCCAAAAACTTGACGGATGCGGGAAATGTAACAATAAAATGAAAATTAAGGCAAAACCGTCTAGAGATTTGTAGCACATTACATATTTTGACCTGAAATATAATATAAACATAACTTTTATATTTTATATCCAAAAAAGTCTTGTATCACCTGTATATCAGTTTTTACTCCTTATATTTCCATTCCAAAGAGAACAAAGTTATGTTGTGAATGTCGCATAATTATGTTAAGCACCTTACACACAATTCATATACACATTTATTAAAAAACCGTAACTAAAATATTTGTAAATCAACTTGAATAGAAAGACATAAACTTTGAAATTAAATTTTAAAAAAAATCCATTAATTAATTAATGCACATAGTTTAGTCTTTGGGCTAAATAATAGTACATGTTTCTAAGTATTTTGTATCTTTGGTTGCTGTCTCTGCTAATACATAATAACACATGTGTGTTTTCTTAAACTGCAGCTAGATGGCGCTAATCAAACTATGTCCAACGCTTTCTATATCACTTATAAGGAAAACAGGAACTCTTCAGCGAATGGAAAATTGCTGAATAAATCCCAAAACAGTCTAAATAAATCCAATATAAATCAACAACTACCTTTATATTCAAACAGGAATCGCGAAAAACTGGTTTGCTATTTAGATATGGAAAATAAACAGAATTCGGAGCAAGTTCTACTAATGGGAACTGCGCTTATTGTGGATGATTATTAAACTGAAAAAATTCTCAAGAAGAACAAAGTTTATTATTTGAAGAATATAATAAAAGTGAACATACAAAAGTACATATGCAATAATAAAAAATATGCATAAAGTAACTAGAATTTATTGTCAAAATTCTTCAAAACTATGTAAAAAATTAAAATGAATAAATTTTTTAAGAATAAAACTGGTTTTCTAGATGGGAGCATATACTCCAAATTTATTAATTAGTTTTGTCAGGTTTCTTTTTCAGCGCAAGAAAGCGAGCATCAAAAATTTTTTTTTCAATATTCATTAATATTGAAGAATGTCATTGAAGTCATTACTTGATAATACTGTTGGGGGGCGACTTGTGACGAACACTTCCCGTGATTCCGAAAAAAAACAGTGTAACAGGAAGAGGAACATGCTCTACTTCGAGGCGGGCATGGGGGTTGGCGGAGCGAAACGAAGTTTTCGCGGTTAAATAGTTCATTCATATAATGCTAAAGTTAAAGTTAAAACTAATTATAAGCTAATAAGTTGTACAACTCTGCCGTTTGATTGCAACCCTAGCCTCATTACTAATAGGCGGCAGTAAATCCACGCCGTCATCAATGATTGAAGACGTCGAGAAGTAAGCTCCGGAAGCGCCAGAGAAGTGTTCTCTCCAAAACTCTGCATCTCTACAGGAAGACGCCTTGGTACTAAGTACTTGATTGACTTTTTGGAGGATCTTCCTGTTCCTCTATGTGTTTTGTGTGCTCATGTTTTTTAAGTCTGAAAATACGCCTCTCCACCTTTCTTATGTCTTCTTGGTGGTCTCACACACATTGTGTAGCAGCCGTCTCCAGTTGGATCGCGACTCTCCTGATCGTTCCATTAGTTACTCGGCAGTGGGCGTTGGAAATTAAGTACGTTCCCCGACAACGTCTCTTCCGCTTGATCGATGGTGATCCGCAGCTTACATAAGTGTCCTGATGCACTCATCTAGTCTGCTTTTCTCCTCAGCCTTTCCCTCTCTCTTAGGAGTTCCTAACTGTATGTCTTCTAATGCTACAAAATGGCTCTGGTCTGGGTATTTGCGATACCATTTCTTGCTAGTTCGTCCGCAAGTTCTTTTCCATGTATGTTGTTATGGCCATGTACCCCACCGAAGTGTCAGTTTGCTACTTTTTCCTAGATTATTCAGGTTGCCTTAACTAGCTTGGGATTATTCTGTTCCCACTGTCTGATAATATAGCTATTACCTTACATTGGTAATTACTTTCTAGGTTTATATCTGCACATCGGCGAAAAGCTCATTTTGAAAGACGCTGGTGTGTATGCCTGTAGATTCGGAGTTGTGTATCCGGGGTTCTGCAACACCAGCTCCGATGCCATCTTTTGCCAGAGAGCCGTCCGTGTACCAAACTATGTGAGTCTTGTGAGTGCTGAATTGCTCGACTTTAAAACTTAAGATTCGCTCGGTTTCAACTTTACCATAAAAATCGTTTTAGGCGAGTCATGCGCTGGGTATCAGTCATAGACTGTCTCGAGTCTAGGGTAGAGCGTATCTTTGGTCGTAACGTCTTTGTTCTCCGTCAATCATTATAATCATGATCATTGCCAATCTCTCGTTCACTAATCAAAACGTGGAGACACGGTTGAACAGTCTCCAGCCAACAAGAGAACCTCATCCAACTAAATTAGCGCCTCTCCATATAGCAGCTGTAGTATATGGCACAGTCTGTTCGTGCTCGGGTTTCCTTATTATTTAAAGAAACCGTGAGTTACGGCTTTCATCACAAATTGCTGTATTTCTTTTTAAGCGTAATGTAAAACCAAATTTTGACTGTAAAAATTTGTCATTTTTGCATTGCAGTCTTTCATATATATGTAAATATATGTCAAGCAGTTTTTAATAAATTTATGCATAACGAAAAACGCAAACAAAAGCTTACAAATGACAAGCAGCAGTCAACGAGTACATACAAGTAGTATAGTTTCCTCGCCCCCAAACAAGTGCGTAGAAAACACGCACCAAAACAGAAACCCCAAAAAATAAAAGTATCCTTTTAGTCGGGGGAAACCCGAAGCGAAAGTGTAAAGGGAGACAACGGGAACAGCTGCCAGCCAACGCGCTTTGCTGTCACAGATTTTTTCCGTTTCCGGTTTATGCCAGGCGCACCTTGGGAGCGGGGCAGGCGCTGTTTCTAGCGCCACCTGCCGGCACGTGATAAAATTATGTGCAAAAGTCTTTCGTGGCAAATAAATTGCATTTGTTTTGCAGCCGCATTTTATGCATATTTTATTTCACTTTTACTCACTGTTCTTAAATAATTTTTTGCTGCTGCTGTTTGCCGCTTTAACCCCTCAACGCCCGCGTGCTTTAAAATGCATGTCTCTTGTTTGTTGCTGTTGAGTTGTAGTTTATTTGTGTGTAAACTCAGTCACGTAGCTCGTGAACCCAACTGAGAGTGCAATCAGCAATTTATGCATAGCAGCCATGCCGACCTCTTCTCCTAGTGCCAACCACTGCTTCTCAGAGGCAAATTTCATTTTTTTTTTGCTGCCAATACAAAGGTGCATAATTTTAGTTAAATTTTTTGGCTTTTTATGCGCGAAAACGTTTCTGGGTTAATTTAGCTGCAATTGCATTCAGTATTATGTGTGTGTGAAAGTAAAATTGAGTTAAATTCAAAATGAAATGGAATTTATGTGCAAGCATGCCAGTAATGTGTGTCTCCATTATTCTAAGGTTATGAATGAAAACTATTTTAGTTGGAATGCATGGAAAATTTATTTCACTGAGCAACAAGTGAAATTGTTTCACCCTTAATGCAATACTAGTAATTGAATAGGAACAAAAATCATAGCTGAAAAGTTTTATTAGTTGAGCACTAAATGAACACGCTAATGGAAATGCACTAAAATAAATAAATAAATGCAGGGATAATAGAAAATTATAAATATTGTTATGTATTTTAGTATTTTATGCGTTTTTAATAGCGTAACACATATATTAATTAAATATGAAAATAAATGACCATATATGCCGTGATGGTAGCACACAAATTCATGGATCGGTGCAGTTAGCTTCCACCTAGTTTGATCGAACTAAACGAACTACAAGCAAATACTTTCATTTAACGTTAGATAGAACTAGTTCCGCTTGGATGTCAAACATTTAATGCCGCGCTGTATATACATGCCGTGATTGTAGTTCTTCAATGAGCTTGAGATGCTGCTAACTGAGGCTATTTGCCATGGCAAATTAGTCGTTTTGATTTGATATTTTGATTAAAATGCACTTTCTTTTCAAAAGTGTTGCGCGCATTTTTCCAGTTATACGGTAGATGCAAATCTCCCACGACTCATAGTCAACTCTTTAACTCTTGAAGGCCGAATTAAAGATGATCGGTTCGGTAAACAATCTGCCAATAGCCGAACATCAAAGGAACTCTAGCTCATCCACGAAAGCGTGCATTCGAACTCAACGCATTCCACGCCATGTGTAAGAGCTCGGCATTTCACAGACTTTCACTTGGCGTATTTTGCGCACACCTGTGCAAGATTGAATTGACACACGAGCTCAATGCTGATGATCAAAGATGACAACGCCGACTTACATTTAGAGCGTTTATAAGAGGACCCCAATTTTTTCAGGGCAGCATCATCTTTGGTGACGAGGTGCATATTTGAATGAACGGCTTTATTAATAATCAAGACTATTATACTATATGTGGGACAACGCCAACTTGCACAAAGCTCAGCAGGTTCTAAGAGAGCACGGCAGCTTGCACATTCCGCATCATTGAAAGTTGGATAACTCGGATTAGTGTTACAGTAAGAAGTCGTTGCGGATTAATGTTATATTCCTAAATACCTATTTCAAAATCTTCCCGTCCTTGTTGAAAAGCCCTGCATAAGAGGTCACGAGATGAGCAGGTCCTTTATTCGGTATTTCTCCGCGTGTTTTTAGAAATAAGTTTCGGACAATAGAAGTTTATCACTTCACTGTCTTGAAAGATTTATAATTTATGTCTTGCAAATTTCGCAAATATCTGTATTTAAGAGAAGGGTCCACTTAAAGTGCTATATCCGCATTGCTGTTATTACCTTGGCGGTTCTTTCAAATGCCATTTTTCGATTTAACTCATAAATTTTTGGCCTTTGACGAATTTGAGGCAAAAAAGTAATAAGTTGATTGTGACTACCTCGATGAGCTGGTATGTCGGAAAAACTATTATGTTGGGAAATAAAACGCTTTTGTTGCTTGGGAAAATGTGTGCTATTCGAAAAGTCACTGACTTATCAAAACTCCATTTTTTCGATTTTAACTTTTTTTTTTCCATGTAAGCATTTTATTTCAGCTGTCGCAGAAACCGTGAAACTTATTTTTTACTTTTTCAAAAACATAGCTTACATACTTAAATTGCAGTGTCTGTATAAAAGTTTCAACTACTCATCCTAAAACACACACATTTACAATTCCGTTCAATTATTAAGATCCATATTTACAGCTGGTAATTTATTTATTGCTCAATCAAAATCAAAGTGAATCATTTGCTTCAATTATACTACCACGCCCTTTCCAAGCACATAATTAACTGCACAGCCGCCCCTTTTAGGATTTTCAGAAGTTGCCATTGCTATTAATTTGTGTTATTCAAATTTCAAAAATTTTCCTTAGGAAAGCACTTAAAGTACACTAAGAAAAAGTAGCAGCTGCCGAAAGGCAAAGGGAATTGTTAAGTCTATTCCGCCTACAGCATTTTACACATAAATTGTGTTAATTTTAATTTACATATTCGAAAACTTTGCCTAATTGAACATAATTCCAATTAATAAAAGTTAAGCAAGTTTTGGCAACAAGGAAATGAAAACTACCACATAGTAAAATGGGTTGGCAGCGCTATACACATGTGCATATACATACGTATGTCTGAGAATGTGTGTGTGTCTGTGTCTGTGTGTGTTTGTGTGTGTGCGTTAGTGGAACAAATTGATAAATCACATTAGTAATCATGTACAGCTTGAATATGGGCCAAAACATTTATGACATTTAATAGTTGAAGTTTTACGGCAATTAGTTTAAACGGAACAAATTATACGGGTTTGTAACTGACAATCAAACACATGAGGACTATTAGCATGTGTATGTTTATGTTTCGTTTCAACAGCTGAATTAACTATGTAAATCTAACGAAAAGTTTGTCAGCGAATTGAAAAATTGAAAAATTTGAGTAATTAAATGATGTCAAACTATTTATATGCTATTTAAACTTGATTAAGTTACTACCACATTTAGAGGCTGAAAACTTATGTCAACTAATATCTGTTCTAAACATTATTTTAATAAACTTCAGAAATGGACTGCAATCTTTTTCTTTCTGACTGACCAAAACAAGTCATTACTGGGTTACGCCCTGACATAGAACGCTTTAACAGGTTAAGGTTTTGTTTTGCTAACTTCTTCACCACTCTGTGATACAAAATGAAAAATCTTCCAACGTTGACATGGCCCAAACCTACTTCGCCTTCTATCAACAGCCAACCTTTCTTTCAGTAGTAGTTTCTTTGTCTATAAGCACAACATGATCGAGCCAGCGGAGCAGCAGGAGGTGAATTCGTTTGTTTCATTATTCACTTACTATTACGTGGAAAAAGTTGATCCCAAAAATGGGTGTAATAAGTTATTAAGATGCATTCTGCATTAGTGATATTAATGGCAAGAAACTCTATGATGAAATCATGACAAGCCAACACTAAATCAACGAAACAATAGTAAGCTACTGCCAAAATCTTCGCAATGCTGCATTATACGTCAGTTTGATTCGAGTAAATCAAGAAAAATAATGCTAGTTAATTTCTATGTAGAGGGTGGTAAAGTAGTTACTGCATAATTTGCATAATTTGTAGTTTTTTTTTAATATTTCTGATATAGGAATTATATTTTAGGAATATAGGACCCAGATTTCTCGAGTCGGTAATGGTCATGTAAGGCCACAACTATTATGAAGAGTAATTCAAAAATCGGAACATGCAGAAAAGTAATATTAAAATCTTCTAAATCCTTTTCCGGATTGAACATAATTCATGGATCTTTGGGTTATTTGAAGTTTTTGATCTACCTTTATGAATTATTACAGTCTCAACCCCTCCCTTTTCGCACAGTGGTGCATATTATGAACAGCCTCTTGGGCACAGAAACATTTTGCAATGCCTCAAAATTGCCATGTCAAATTTGCCACTTCTCTACCACTCCCTCAATCGTTGCCTTCTCTATCTTATCCCATTTCCGAATTTCAATATTATCAGTTTATGCCTCATTGTCAATTGTGGCGCAGTTGCTCAAGTTTGGCCTTTATGGCTAACAAAATGGAAGACCAAATACAACAACAAACAAAAGGTCTGAGACACAGCTATGAGCCATGGTTAGATTAATTACCCATGTAGAATTCCACGATGCGTCTTTCGGATGAGGACAAGTGAATTCAACTGGACAACTTTGATGATTAAATTTGAAATGTCTAATTGGCTGTGCGTGTGTGTGCGTAAGTATCTCATGTGTGTTCGTTGACGTTTGATAAATGGTTGAAACACTAAATGACTGTGCTGTGTAATCCTCAAAATACATGTACAGACACACACACAGATACACTTCTTGATAGATAAACACAGACACAGATACATCCAATTGCAGTTGTTGACTTCAATGGCCTGGATTAGATATTAATTAAAGCATAAGACTGCCTAATGGCACATACATAGATACACACACACACACTCACTCACACACACACACACTTACACACACATTTAAATATGACATTTGCATGTGTATTAGTAATGGCTGGTCCGCTGCGGGTCACCAATAGAGTTCACACAGCCTTTGGGCCGCCATTTGTGCATACATACATACGTGTGTACAGTTATTTATATGTGTGGGTGAGTGTGTGTCCGTGTAGCCCATTTCCTGTCGCTTCATGTGGCCATAATTATCGTATCGCATAAGCCCTCAATTGTAATTAATCAGCGCATCTCGCGCGCTATTAGGCACGGTTTTAAAGTATTTCCGTCATGGGACCAAGAACTTAAGTGCATATTCATTACCTTGTAAAATTAAAGTGTTCTTTTCGGGTTTAGCAAAGAAAGGATTTAAAGCATTTTGTTGAAACTTGTTTTTTTGGGCTACGTAAGTTTGGACATGAATTTTTCACCATGTTTAAATTAGATCTCATATACGCTCTTTTCCCGTTTCCATTTTTTTTAGCGCATATAGAGTGTTAGTTTCGTCTGGTGAGAATGGTCTCTACTACTCATTTGCCTACTAAGACCAAAGTAACAACTCTTGGCAATAGTGATTCTCTGCTTTATTCTTCATTGTGACAGTGGTGCCCAGCTAAACGAAATCCTTGACAATATCAAAAGTACAATATATATAGTACAGCTTACAACATCAATCTGTTCTTCATCACAAAGTTGAAGAGGTTGCAGTAGAGAGCATGGTCTTGCCTGAAGCCTTGCTTGGTATCAAAACGATCGGAGAAGGTCTTTCCTACCTGGACGGTGCTGCCACACCAACTTTGCAGAGATTCCAAACTCAGACAGTGCGGCATTCACGCGATCCCTAAAAGGGTTATGAAACGCTACTTATTTTTTAAACGACAGAGAGATGGTGAGTTTCGAATTCGAATTCGAAGTCTTGGGACTTTTCCAGAAGATACCAAACCTAAAATCACACTAAACAAGGTATTGTTATCAATGTCATCAGCGTTAGATGACAACATGAAGGCACTTTTTATGGTACACATTGTGGCCCAACTATGGCACGCGGACATATATTTATGCAGAGTAAGGTTTATGTTCCTAAATTTACCGGTGAAGAACTTTAAAGTAAAAAGTAAGACTAGGATACTCTACACCCTGCTCGCTTCGCTTCGACGAGTATGACGAAAAAAGACTAAGACTAATATAACCAAAGATAAAGGCGAAGTGAAAGAGAATGATGAGAGTGATGAAATATTCCTTGAATAGACAGAGCGTTTATGAAGTGAGTTTAAAGTTCACAATCCTATGAAAGTAGAGTATGACCTCGAAAAATGTTACTATAAAAATTGAAGAAGTATATTAAAAGTTAATTAAAGTAATTTGTTTGCTTATTTTAGACCAGTGAAAATTTTCTCATGATTTTCATTTATACATGTTTATATATGTAACATATATATATATATATATATATTGTGCTTACAATTGTCTGTGTGATCTGTTAACTGCGACAAAACCTCAAAGCAAAAACAACAACAATTACAATATAAGCAACAACAAACAAGTAGAAGACAGCCAGTAGAACCTGGTTGGCCACAGGCTTTCGATGTATGCCATAACTTTTGGCCAAGTTGCCTTACTTGGCTACTCTCATAAGGGTCTCAGTAGATTTTCCAACAACAGCAACAACAATAAGTGGAAAACTTGACCAAGAGCATGAAAAACTTTTGCTTCAAACTTTCAAGATTCACAACTGCAATGCACTTCAAGCGTTGAAACTTTTACAAATGCAAACATACACACAGATACACCCACACACACACACATAGAGGCATAAGGCCTTTTGGCCTGTTTACCAAATGAGTTTTGTGTTAGTTTGTTAAATGCTCTCGGCTAGTTATAAGATTTATGTGCATATCAACTAGGTTTTAGTAGAGTGAGAAGGAGAGTGTTAGATAGGTAGAGAGAGAAAGAAAGAGAGAGAAGGAAGAGAATAGGAGAGCTTCATGCTGAGAGCTGTCTGCCATAATGGACAGATAAATGTTGGCTAATTGTTGGGCTGTTTATTGGTGTTAGTAGAGTGTGAAATGACGCAAGAAATGATTAAAAGTTTGATTTGAGGTTATGTTTCAAAAAGTACTACGGCGCTCCGCCCTTCCGCTTCCTTCCCTCATTCTCTTTCTACATACACAATTTTGGATTATGAGCATATTAGGAAATCGTATACTTGGCATCTATTATAAACTCTATTTGGTTTTAGCTCCCTTGATAGTTTTATTTCCGGAATGCAACTAACTATAATGGATGCTACAAAGAAGACTACGTCTAAAACATAGCTAAACCTTAGAACTATAAAAATAATCGGCAAATGTGAGCTCCGCTTGTCTAAAATGTGAATCAGTGTTGTCGTCACGCTTTCTCATTTTTAAACACTTTCAAAGATATAACGGATCTGCATATTGCACGATATCTTACATGATACATGATTGGTATCTCAAGCACATTGCTTCCATCACGGCAGGTACGCTGGAGTACAAAGATAAGCACAAACTTCAATCTATTAAAAGAACCAGATACGGAAGAAAGTTTTGTTTCTAAAACTCTTATTGTAATTACTGCGAATATTGCACAAGCCTATATAGTGGCTAGAGAGCGAGTTTATCGCATTTCCAGAGGATGTCAATGGCGACATTTGACGTGGCTAGAGTGGCCTGGCGTTCTCGTGAACCAAAATCCGCTTGATGAGCTCTGGGTCACAATTTCTGCTAAAAGTTTGAGTTCTGTGTATCAGTGTGTCTCTTCGTCCTACAGTGACCAGCAAGCAGACCTTGCAAGAAAATCCCATTAAAATTCTTCCCTAGTTGTAATATTTTCTTGAAGCTTTGTAAGTTATAGGAGCCGAGGAGTATCTTGGCCTGTCTGAGGCCCTGGATATCCATCCAATTCGTGGTCCGTCTTGCTCTTTCCTATTCTCTTAGTAGCTGCTTAATGGTATGCCTTTCAATGTCACAAAAGAACTCTAGCCCTATCATGGCATTTGCAGCGCCGTCTTTTGCTAGCTCGTCCGCATGTTAATGTCCAGGAATGCCTGTGTGACCCGGGATTTATCTGAGTGAAAGTTTGTTACGACTTCCTAGAAGTTAAAATTTGAATTTCCCGAACCAGTTTGGAGTTTATACGAATTCCTCCAAACGCTCTTATGGCGGCCTGACTACCCGATAGTATCGGTATTTCCCTATTCTGGTAGTTCCATGGCGCAAACTTCAGCCTTGAAGCACTGGTATATCAATTTTCTTTGCACAAAATTTGAATTTTCTTTTTTGTTATTAAGTCTCACTTACTAACACCTTCATCAATTTTACTGAGGTACATGCCAAAAGCCAGTTGAACTCACCTTTTATTATGCTTATACTTTTTCATCCCTAAAAAAGGGAGCAGTTGTATTTCCAAAAGTTTCGAGTTAAGTTATTATAGAATGTACCCATGTTTGTCCAGATTTTAATTCTCGAGACTTTTTCATAATCCCCCCAACTTTTTTAGTATATGATTAATTGGGCTTTCATCCAGATGTGACTCTCAAAATAATTTAAAATTAAACTAAGCCTTAATTTTGAAACTCGGTTGACTGATTTCATGTTCCTTACTTAATTTGCATACCTGCAACATGTGGCACATGTGTTTCAACAAAATCTTGCATATTAATTTCTGCATATGTTTGTGTATTTTTATATTCTGTTTACCTCAACATTTCCTTTTTGTTTTATTAATTCATGTTTTACATGACAGACTCTGAGGATTTATGCCTTAAAATAAAACTTTTTTAAAATGACAAAAAAATAAAATGTCTGCCAGCTGAGCATAACAACTACAACAACAAGAACCAACAAGTTGGCAACATATGTAGTAATCAGAGAGCCAAGAATGTACATCTATACATACATATGTATAAAAACACAAATTTGTATGTGTGAGTGTAACTTTTTTTTTATTAGAGCTTGCCATTTAAATGGGTATGAGCATCATTTTCATTTAAAGAATATTTACTCTGTGTACAATTAAAGCACATGGACATAAATAAATGTAGAGCTTCTTCTTCTTAACTGGCCATAACAACCCCGGCCTGATGTAAATACATTCTTTCATTGGAATTGTGGTTTTACGTGGTGGGTCCCAAACCCTACGCACTACCCTTTTAAGGCCTACTGGTCTCCAAAGAACCCAGTGTCATTGTTAGTCGCCTCATACGTCAAGCTGTGACCTGTTAGTTGGTATTCTCTAACCCGCTCACCACACCGCTTAATGCAGAGCTTAACAGGGCATAAGAAATATGTATACAAAAGCTGTATGGGAATGTCGTCAGTGTTGACCAGCCGACTAAGTTGGCTTATAACGAATTCGAGACATAAAATTTTCGGGACATAGAATTTTCTTTTGATACCATTCATATATCATTACACTATTGAAAACCCGACTGTGGAATACCCAGTACCTGAACAGACAGACAGATGGGATATCCATCTACTATCTAAGGATTTCGAGATCCATTCTAGGTTGACTCGGTAATGGGACTCAAAGCCTACGACCATATGGTATAAGGATATAAACTTGGTTTACAGTTTAAGAATTATAGACAAGGTGTTGATGAAACAAGACCGACCACGACGAAGGCCCGCTTTATGCCTCGTGAGCGTATATTCCATTCTGTCCTCCCTTTGTACGTTGGAGAATGATAGTTGCAGATTTCAGCATATTTTTAATTCAATTTCAAAAATTTTAAAAAATAAATTGTCAGAAATGTTGGTCATATCATACCAACATATCAATGTTTACGATATGGGCCAGCCTTGACCACATTAACTTTTTTATTATATCTGACAAATTTGTGTTTATGGAATAAATTTGGAATGTCCAGCAAATTCATGTCTTCAGTACCTTTTAAAGATGTACCCTGCAATTTATTCTTAAACAAAATCTATGGCCAACCCTAGCAACATGCCTGTACAGCCATGCTACTATTTCCGCTTGCGTTATACGTTTTGTCAGTAGAATTCACAACACTAGTAAATCGTGATTTAAGCCATCTATTAACTTATACCTTTACTCCTTAAAGACGCCAATCTGCACTTTGCTCAGACATGTATGCCAGTGCATATGTGTGTATCATGACCATCCACACTTAATGCTTACATAATTCAATATCAGGGAAAAAAACGTATTGAATCACAACAAATTAACATGCATATAGTATCTATATTCACACGCAAATAAACATACAGCTGGCAGCATGGATACCCACAAGGATACATGTTTGCCTCGACGTTTGGCATACAAAATAAGCACAACAAATTCGATAACAAATGGTTCGGAATTGAAACAACACAAACAGACCCACTCACACACACACACACTCACACCCACACACACACACACACACACACACACACACACACACAATTCAAATAAAAAAAAATGGAGAAAAAACAACAAAAACGTGGAAGAGCGGCGAATTTAGAACAAATGACATATTGTCAATGACTAACAAAGCAAAGAGAAGAAAAAATATATGTAAGAGGATAACCTTAAGGTAACGAAGTTTGCATACGCTTTATAAAACACTTTGAAGGAAACGAAGTCAAACCGAATCACACCGACAGCAAAATTTGATAAATTTTTACTTAGGCATTTTCTTTGTGGAATGCTGAGATGACAAAATCTATCACACAGTCAAAATTTACTAATAAGAGAGGCAAAGAGATTAAAATAATCTTAACGATAAATTTTCCAGTTCTATATCACGTTCGCGACCGAAAAACATAATTTGCTCTCATTAATGAAAAAAACGAACGCATACAAATATAATTGAAAATATTTGCAGCTATATGATGTAGGTCACGTTCGCAATAGTAAGTATAAAACAAAATGATACGGTCATTTAAATATCTCATAAAATTAAAAATTTGTTAACTGCATATCGATAGTCTTAGCTAATGTTATGAAGGCAGAAAGAAAAAAAAAGCCAAACTATCAAATCTTTTCGAAACGATAGTCTATCCATAGTATCGAAACATTTTCATGAAACTATCGAAAATATCGATAGTTTTGCAGCTCTTCTAGGTACTCTACTTGCTGGGGGCTTGTTATATATAGTTTTTAAACCATTCGTTCTATTAACATGATCTTCCACAAGGATTTGTATTAGATTTCCCTACGGTTGGCCATAGCCGCGATACCCCATATATGTAGACCAAAGGATATAGTAGGGGAAACTATTTGTTTATATATTATTATTATTATTCTTATTGCGCAAGCTAATACAATTTCTTAATTTTCCAGTGAAATGTCCTGGCAATAGTCTTGAGCTGATCCTGGAAATTCAACCGGATAACGCCATTAAATATCGCTAGTATATTTCGTGAAATTAAAGCCAATATTCACAGACGGCATGGACAAGTACATAGTTGGAACCAACACACTTCAGCGTTTATTAAAAATGATATTGAAGAACCTCCAAGCTTGAGTCCCAATTTTTGATTCATAACGTAGGACTCTAGTATCCAGAAATTTGTAAGGAAGCAGGCTTCCAGCTGGGGTAGGCGCTCAGTCTGCCCAGGGCCTCTTACCGAAACATTTATTCTGGTAAAATACCGGGACACTGCGACTGGGAGTATTATGCGCCAGCTAAACACACACTTTCTCGTTACTACATAAGATCTTTTTATTCATATAACTATTACTACCCTAACCGCACAGATTTTGCTAAGCCTATCTTATGATGGCCCTAGGCCGGCTTACCCTTGGCAATCGTGGTGTAGCGTGGCCGTGGTTTCCCCTCGTTGTGGTTGTGGTCGAGTCTCCGGCGTGGCAGCGGTGGTTGTCGTCTGGTGGCCCCCCTCGTGGCTGTCCGCTGGCCGTGATCCCTCGTGGCTGTCGTTGCTCCCCTTTGCTGCGCGATTCGATGCGGGCGCGTGTTACGCGCTTTAGGCTACGCCGAGGATTGTTCCTGAGCGCAGCTGCGGCTGCAGCTGAGAGCCGTTTTCGCTCTATTGGCGGGCCCTGTGGTGGTGTGGGAGCGGTAACCGTTTCGCTCTTGAATCCATCACGATTGCCAGGGATGGGCGCTGTGTTGACCTAATTTTAATGGCTCCAGTGCCCTATGCTAACAAACTAATACTGAGTTTAGCTTCATGCCCTTACCCTAAGTTTATATTTCTAACTTACTTCTATCTTATATTCTATATAATTGTATACTAATTTGAGGGTGCAGAATGGATCCTCACAAATGTGGGGCAGTTTTTGTTTTTGACTGTAAAAAGCAATTCACAAACACAGTTCGTTTGCTGCTTTTGGATTGCCACCATAAGGTCCTAATGTTCAATCATGAGATGACCTGTGTACACGCATGATAACATTGTAGAGTATTAGAAAAAGTATGCAAAGAAAGTTAAGCTGAAACACACACAATCTCCAACACACACACAACCATTAAGTCAATTCATTCTGTCAGTATTTCTGTTGAACGTCAGTATAAAATTTATTATCAAAAGCAACGCATAAATTAGTCAACAAATCAGCAACATCTAAAGCACATGCCTCACCTTCCTCTCTTCTTTCCAAGAATCGAGTTGATGATAACAAATGAAAGCAAATGAATAGCTAAATGCAAAGCAAGTAGACACTAATACCTCGCCAGTAATTGTTGGCAATGTTTGGGAGACATCAAATATTATACAATAGATTAAGACAAGGATCTTTGGCTTTTTACGGGTTGAAGGTGTAGACCCTGCCTGCATTGGAATTAGCAGATAGAGGGCGCTCTAACTACCTTGTTATGACGGAGTGGAGAAAACATGTGCGAAGCAGAGGCGCCTGAAGGAGTGCTCTACATCAAGCCGTGACGCGGTAACGGGTTGTTATGTCCATTCAAGAAGAAGAAAATAAATTATGCCTAGTCGCAAGCGAGTCTTGCCTGCAACAAAGTGGTGGTTGCAGTACATTTTTACTCCACGGAACGTAAGGACATACTGTCCACTATATGTGAGCCGTATGGATATTGGAAAACTATTCTCTGGTACTATAAACTCCAATGTCAGAGTTGGTGTGCACTTCACGCAACGTAAGAACTGGATGTATGCGTTCCATCTGGTTACTTGTGTATTGATCAGGGGATATCCATGTATGCTTATTTATATCGGGAAGCTTAAATCTTGTATTGGAAACTACTATATTTTGCGCTAGAACGTTGTTCGAAGTGATCTCGAGAAGATAAAATTTCTCGATTGTAGAGCGCGAGTGATAGACGCACTCAACTTTCATGAATGCATTTTTGATCGCATTGTTCTGGTCATCTGATAGTGATGAGGAACTTCAGGAAGTCGCATGGCTGAATTTCACACTTTAATCAATGATCCAACAGAAAATGGGATGAACCAATAATTTCCACTTAAGCAGCCAGTTGTTTTGGAGCAAATACTGTAAGAATCTGCTTGTCTTTGACTAATCCTAAAAAGAAAAAGTTCTGCGGGTAAAATTCGCATTCCCTAAGGTACTATCCATTTAAACTCCTAACAGTTAAGGTAGGCTATATCCGTGATCTATTGAAAGTTTATCAATGTAGAATACAATAACGTAGTAGTACTGGTAAGATGTCAAAGTCAGCAAGCTCGCAGCAGTCTCGCGTTTCCATCGCATTCCCTACATGGCGGTTATATGAGCTTTACATCAGGAATAGGAATAAAAATAGAGGATGAGCATGAAAAGAAATATAAATAGAAAGAGGATGGAGAATGGGAAGGAGAATATGATCTGACTCGAGAGGGCCACGTGGGTTGGTGAGCGGAGCGAGCAGCCGGCGGAGCCCCCTAGTATGTATACAATAAATATATAATTTAAACACACGATTTACCTTGAGGAGCTGCTCATAAATGACGTCACCAAGATGTTTTTGACTTCGCAATAGTATTGCCATTTTTCGGAACACCTTCCTGGCACATCATCAAAAATAGATTTTTGGGCCATTTGAATAAAAATTTCCAAGTGTTATCAGCTGAATACATTAGAGAGGTTAAACAACTATTTCTTTGGTTGCGTTTCTACACGGTACTTTTTGTTTCAGTTGTAATAGGTTTCTTTTTATACAAACCATTTGGGTCAATCGTTTTTCGTACTTTTCGTTTTGACCGTTTTCCTCGTTTGACCTAAAGAACTTCCGAGAGATCACACGGCTAACTATTCAACGTAAATGGTTTGACGTAAAGCGTATAACTTGATTTCATGCCATAGTTTCCTATCTTTATTTTATTTATGTACCTAAGTATTTAATTTTTCTTCATGTTAAATTGTGCGTAATCAATTAGATTAATCTGGGGCAGCATTTTTGTAACATGAACATTAAGTTTTGCCCTGAAGTGGCATCTATTCACTACTTATGTACTTATCTGTCCCTTTGTTGTGTGTGTGTGTGTGTATGTGTGTGTGTGTATGTGTGTGTGTGAGTGTGCATATTTATCATGTGCTGTCAATGGCAACACACATAAACACACACACTCATACTTTTAGTGTACACTGCTGTACATCTTCGAGCTGCTACCACAAAACATATTTTGCCAATCTAAGCAGCACACACACCCACATACACACACACACACACACACACACACACACACACACACACACACACACACACACACACACACACACACACACACACACACACACACACACACACACACACACACACACACACACACACACACACACACACACACACACACACACACACACACACACACACACACACACACACACACACACACATACTCACACATACACAGTTAAGAAAACTTAACTCCCGCCTTGCCCTGCCCTGCGGCCAAGAGCAAAGTCACAATGGCAACGCTTCGCTCAATGCCACAGGGCAGCGATTGTTGTTGTAGTTGTTGCCACAGACGACCTTTCGGTCGAAGTAAGCAAAGATAAAATGCCCAAAGGCAACGGCATCCACAACAGTTTTGCACAAGTTTTCAATAAGCAAATGCTGGAAAATGTGCGCGGAAATGCATAAACATTTATAAGAAATTTTCCATAAAAAGCTTGGCATAATTTCATGGCATATTTTTTTTTTATTGTTTGGGGTAAAGATTTGAAAGTGTAGCAAAATGTAAATAAAGTCAATCAATGGGAGTAAAAATTTTAAATAAATTTAAAAGAAATTTTATTAATATGCTAAAAATGCAAGGCACTGACAAAGGAATTCTTTTGGGATGAGAAATTTGCGATTGGAAAAGTGCATAACTTTAAAGGGTCTATTTTAATAAGGTATTTGAATCATCTTCTTAACTGGCCATAACAACCCGTGTTATCGGGTTACGGCCTGATGTAAATACATTCTTTCATTGGAATTGTGGTTTTACGTGCTGGGTCCCAAACCCTACGCACAACCCTTTTAAGGCCTGGGGTGGCTCTGGCGGTCTCGAAAGAACCCAGTGTCATTGTTAGCCGCCTCATACGACAAGCTTTGACCTGCTGAGGTGGTATTCTCTTACCCACTCACCACACGGGGTATTTGGTATTTGAATAGTTCATAGAAATCAAAGAGAATTGGAAGCAAATGTGGACTATCCTTATAAGTAATGCGATTGATGTTAGCATGAAGAACAATTGGAGAAGCACTCTTGTCAAAAGATGATATTAGTGGTAGTAACCACTCTCGCCGGACAAATCTTACACTCTATGAGACGCTCGTCCTTCCAGATTTGTTTTATGGCGCTCAAGCAAAGGCGATGTCGCAGTGTGATGAAAATACCCTTGGAGTATTTGGTCTTTGGACGTACTCTATGAGCACCATGCCGACATTAACGAGAGGAACGCAAGCGATTGCGATCTCTAACTACCTTTGGGATTACCAATTGAAGACGCACATAACCCGGTGGCAAGTTTTTATGGCCAGTTCAGAAGAAGTGTGTCATTGTATCTAAAATATTGATTTCCAATTGCTTTTGCAATATGTAAATCTTTTATTCTAGCGGTAGAGAAGGCTGACATCTTTGTGTTAAAAGCACGGGGATTGGCGAATGCATTAAGGGGCGAAGTCTCCTGGTATTCCTTACTAACTAACTATTGCATTATTATCTCTCTGCTCTGCCTGCTATACTTTATTCTGTTTATACTCTTGTTTAATCTTTAAACTAAAACACTTGAACAGCTGCTGAATAATATCGCTTAGACCATATGTCCTTTAGTTGCGTTTCCACAATGTGCCTCAATTAAAATTGCTTTTTTCCTTTAAGTTCCCTTCATTTGCTAATATTGACTCAATCACGACTGCTGCCGTCAATCATGGCTGGGCTTACACAAACAGTCTTTCACCCCACTTGCAACCAGCTTTAGCTCCGTTGACATGCATCAGTAGCAGCCACGTTTTATCACAACGAAAACTTTAAATTGTATGCAAAAGTTGGTTTTAAATTACAATTGCTGCTTTACATTTGGCCAAGGGAAAAGTTGGTCAATTCAGGTTGCAAAAACTTTCTGCAACTTTAAGCTGCAGTTGCACAGCACAATCTCGCCTTTCTCTGTCGCACTCGAATCCAACATTTACCGTTTGCGTTAACGTGTGCAAAAATCTGATGACGGCACTAACTTGCGGATTTAGGTGTTGAAAATTATGTGTAAAATGTGTCATAGCTAAGCTGCGTCATGTTCACGCCGGAAAGAAGCTAGAGATGGGGCTGAGTGGGGGTACTTGGGTACTGGGGTAAGGCCCTTTATGAATCTCGCCCAAGGCCAGGATATACACGCGGCTTTTCATGCAAATGGTTTGAGTTCAAGCGGTTCTAGCGGTCGGTCACAGGGCCAACTTGCATATGTAGATGAGCCTGCCCTAGTCTCTATCTGTCTCTATCTGTCTCTAGCTCTCTCGCTATCTCTCTCAACCGCTCTCAAACATAGTGCGCGCATTATAAAAATGAGTTTATGTGCTGCAAGGTTTTTGGCTAGCATTAACGCATAAATTTCGCTGAGTGCATTTGCCTGCAAATGCTGCAAAGTGTTGTTCAAATTTAGTTTATGTCAGACTTTTCCCATATGTACATATACCTCTTCATATACGTACCTACATAATTAGTTCCGGGCCACTTTGCAGCCAGAGAAATACAAATTTACACATACTAGCTTGCAAGATAGTCAAAAGTTTATATGCAAAAATGGCAAAGTTTAAAATGCCTTTGTTATACAATGACATCAACTCAAAAACTTCAGTAATTCAAAAAAAGTCTGTTGAGCTATGAAAACTACATCTTTCATGTGACTTCTGTAGTAGTAGCGAAATACTCTAACTGCCATACGCAGACCTTATGACTTACTAGCACTGGCAAAGAAATAGCCAAACGTCTTGAAGCACTCTTCGAAGTAGATATAAAGACGTGATTAAGACGTTATGAAGATATAAAAATATATAAATATGAAGACATGAAGATATGAAGATTTGACGATATGATGATGTGAAGGTATGAATTTATGAAGAACTGAAGAACGTGTAGATATAAATTTATGAAGGTATGAAGGTTTGAAGATATTGAAATCTGAAGATATGAAGAAATGAAGATATAAAGAAATAAAGATGTAAGGATTTGGAGATATAAAGATACGAAGATATGAAGACAAGAAGATATGAGGATATGAAGTTATCAAGATATGAAGATTTGAAGATCTGCAGAGCTGAAGATATGAATGAATGAAGATTTCAAAGTTTGAAGATTTGAAGATATAAAGGTACGAATATGTTAAGATCTGAAGATATGAAAAAATGAAGATATGAGAACAAGCAGATACGAAGATATCAAGATATGAGAGTGTTTAGATAAGACGATATGAATATATTAAGATGTGAAGATATTTAGTTATGGGTAAGAAGTTTGAGTAGAGAAGGATCCTCTTACGATGGATTCGAAATCAAAAAAATTACATTAAACATTCGTTCTGTTCCGTAACCTGACAATTGCATAGACCTTTATAATTTACATATGCCCACACTGTAGGGTATTTATATAAATTCAGTTCACACTCAAACCTTAACTTCCGACATTTTGACTCCTAATTAAAATATTTGAAAGTCACTGCAACAAATTAGTAGCCAGTGGCATAAGGCCAAATTTAAAGACACATAAAACCAAGCCACAGCGCACTTATCGTATTATCCTACAACAAAATGCACCAGCATCAACTTTGGGGCCTCCGACCCATTTTGCAGCGCCTTTTTAGGCAGCTTTGTGTAACAGCAGCGTCAACATTGCAGTTGCCACATGGCAACTTGGCTAACTAGTAGCAACAGCTACAAAAAACAACAACTAGAACTAGTTGCAGCAGCCGGATGAACAGCTTGCTTCGTCTAGGCTCTCAAATATGCAGATGCTGCCATCCTGGCAACAACACCAAAAACAATGAAAATGAGCGCGGAAAATCTAAAATATTTATGCGACGTCATATCCTGGCAAATGCAGTTGGTCCTTTCTTTTTAGTTTAAAAAGTGTTTGGAGTGTTGAGTAAGGCGAAAAAGTGTGGCAGCTAGAAGATATAAAAATTCAATCAAAATTTTGACATATTTATTTCGGAAAAGTTTACACATATGAGCATTATATCTATTAGTGCTAAACCAGCAAGTCGGTCAAAAGCTTTTTTTTTTTTTTTTTTTTTTATTTTTATTTTTTTATTGTAGAGGCAATCAGCCGGACAAAAGGCTTTAATCCAATATTTGCACTATTTTACATCATTACACGTTATAACATAACACTGATTTTTTGATTAAGACTATAACATATATAATACTACATTGAAACATGGTTATCACACAAATTACACACTAATTAACAAATATTTTATACTAAATTTTTTACGATTAATAGGGGTATTTTCATTATTTACATTTAGTTTACACTAATACATACTATGTTAAATAAAGGTAACGCTTAAATTATTTTTCTGCTAGGCAGATCAGCTGGGTGCAGGCGTTTCAGCCGTCTTCTTGGTTGATGCCCAGCTAGAGCATGAGCAAGCGAAGGGTCAAAAGTAAGTTCTTCAATTACAACTTGTGGCACTTCTTTTGATTTGAACAATTTCTTTTAAGGAGTGCAATTATTCTTTCAGGGCAAGTAATGAAAAGCGAAGGATAAGGATTAATTTGAAGAATAGACCTAGAAACTCTCTATGTAGATCTTCAAATCCTTAGACGTTGTGTTCTTAAGTTTCCACGAAAATACTTTCATAATCTGTCGCTCAGAAGATTTAGCAATACTTTTAAAGATATTTCTGGATTGCTAATTCTAAGAAAAATTAGATACTTGCCAAAGGAGAATCTTATTTTTTAGCTGCTTCTTTCTGTAGCAGGTCAGCTCTTTTTCGTAAACATGAGTAGCATTATTTCGTCAACACCTACTTATGAATGAAATATGTTCAAACTCTCCTTAAACTGTGAAGTCATTGAAGATATTCTACAATTCAAATTCTTTATTTTCTCGACTGGCCATCCGTTATAGTTTTAAGACTTGTAGAGGGGTACGAATTTTACACGCTATGTCTGAAGTCCTGAAAATAAGCCTATTTAAGTGCTGGGTACACTTAGCTGTACACATGAGCTCCCTGCCATAACAGTGGGTGATACTCAGAGCAGCTATTCATGTGGCGATAAGGTAGAGACAAAACACAGGGCCACCCAAGAGTTCCTGGGACTGACTGATAATTTCTGACCTTCGTGGTGAGAACAATTCTTGTGTACAACCCAACCAATCAGATGTTCAATACAAGATCACCACCGAGCTTATGCCATTATTGTTATACCCTAGTCAATTAAGGCGGGAAATTCGCATCGATATCGATTTTTCACTGTAACAGGTAGTGTTGCAAAAGTACTTATAGTGTCATGGTATCGAATTTTTTGTGTATCCCTGTGCCAAGCAACTAAGGTTAGAACAGAAAAAAAAACTATCGATAGTATCGAATCTTTTCAAAATGTTTCCCAAAATTATTGAAAATATCGAATGGCGTCAATGTCAATGGTTTAGCAGCTCTAATAACAGACCATTAATCGCCAGACTGGTACCTTTTATTTGTGCAGATTTGCAGCGTTTAAGCGATTAGAATTCTACTCTAGCGAATTACAAGCCTTTAATAAGAATGAAATTTCGTGAATTCCGCGAACAGCATTCATAACATGCGTGCTTATTTTGCTTCCCAAAGTACCTAAAACCTCGTCACGTGGATTACTCACAACTTTAACAACAAAAGTCTGGAGACTTAAAATGTGTAACTGCACACCTGAGTGCAATGCCCAGTTGTAAAACAAAGCTTCGTGTGACATTTTCAAAAGGGGCTTAGCATAACAGGGATTCCTTTGACACTTTAGTCTGAATGTTGGCAAGTTTTTTCTTCTGCTCGTCAGGGATACGCAAATTTTGCATAATCTTGTTGGGTAATTACCGTATTGCAAGCACCAAGCAACTTGAATGCCGCCATTGTTGCAAGCAAGTGTGCACAGGTTACTGTATGTGTGTGTCCGTGTGTGGGTAAGCTGCTTGTGCCTGTTGTGTGCCACTTGGCAAGTGGCAGTTTGAGCTGCCAATCTGCTCAACGATTTGAGCAATGTCTGTTCAAGTCTCAGTGTACTATTTACCGTTTGTACTGGCAGGACATCTTTTCACGACATTGATGTGCATGTGTAGTATGCAATGCTTGCATAGATAGTGGCATTTGGTGCATAGCATAACCCAAAAATGACATGGCCTAGTGTGTGCATAGCATGTGTTTGTGGAAGCCAAAGTCAGACAGAGCGCGTGTGTTTTATAGGAATGTTCCTTAAAAGTCTTTGCATTAAACTACAGCTCGCAAAAACTGGTCACTTAAACTGACGTCAAAAATGGGTGGCAAAATATATTTATTTGGTATTTTCACCTTGTTCAGTGGGGCGTCAGAAATATCTAACCATGATATTGAATTGCATGCCAAAATCAATTTATTATGAAAGCTTTTAATTACTTGAGAAGTAAAGCTTAATCAATTTTTTTTTTAATAATTTTACAATACCTCGGTATTTTTTCTGTTGGACTTTGGTGTTTGACTAAGGCAAGTCGACTGATAGAATGAAAATGTTTCGGGTAGGCGTTTTGGTATGGCCCTTAAAACATATTTACGCATCCCTGCGGAAGACGATACTAGCTCACTACCTTTTATTACTTTTAGCTTAAGCCTCGAAGGCCAGTTTTGTCGCTTAACCCGGGTAAGCCTTCTGAATCCTTATGTTATTTCGCAAGTAACTCTCTTTGAATATATTTTTCGGCCATTTTAACCTTTAGCGGTGAAACTGCCTTCAACAAAGAAGCGCCATTTTTTTATATAATGTGGGCTCATCGACCTTTTCAAAACAATCTTAACCACAGTAGGCCTTAATAATAATGTTATTGGGGAGTAATGTGCCCCCAGCTTAGCTTACTTAATTATTTGTGATCGTTCTAGTCGGGTTACTTCGTTCATGGAGATTCCATATCCCCCTTAAAGCGATATCCTTCTCCTCGTCAAGGCATCACATTCAGCTAGTACATGCGATGAGGATTCCCCTTCAAGTTTACAGTACCTGCTGTTACTGAAGCTGGTAATGCCCAACTTGTGCAATAGTCTATAGTGTTCATTAAACGGGCCTTCTAGAATTCTCCACTAGTTTTACTATTTTCTTGAACCTATGTAAGATATAGGGGCCGAGGAATAGTTTGGCCTGTCTAAGGCTCGGAGTGTCCGTCCCATTCGTGATCCGTCTTCTTTCTTTCCTCTTCTCTTAGTAGCTGTTGAATAGTATGCTTTCCCATGCCACAAAAAGGATCTGGCCCTATCCCGGCGTTCGCAGCGCCGTTTCTTGGTAGCTCGTCTGCAAGTTCATTTGAGATTATTTTAGTTCCTGCAACCACTCTTATGACGGACTAACTATCCGATAGTATCGTTATTTCCCTACCCGATAGTCCCTGCCTAAATTTATATCTCCATCTGGTATACTAAACTCATTGAGCGAGGCCCAATAATAAGGCGTTTAGGTATTTAAAATCCAAAACCATCAAGACCAAATTCAACCATAAATATTTAAATAAATACATAACCAACTTATTGTTGTACTTTTGAGGACCAATGGCACCCAGTAGATGCTGTTTACTTTAAGCTTTGACATAAATTAAATGAGTTGTTTTGTTTTTGTCCTTAAGTCTTTAAAAACAATGTTTTACAATGAACAAAGCTTTGTTCTAAAACTTAAATTATCGGTGTTTCAAATTGCATAAACCATTATTTTTCATTCCATCCGCTTCAGAAGTTATTGAGTATTTATTATTAAAATACTTTAAGCTGTGAGCCACTGTATGTCACAGAAAACATGGTGGAATAAACCAGGGTGTGCTCACTCTCAGTATTTTTAGGTGCCAAAGTTTGTGTGAGCCAAAGCTCAAAAGCTCAGCTATGTGTAAAAGCTGACATGCATACAAATATGTTGACAATACTTGCATTTATGTGCAATAAATAATAATAATGCAATAAATAAATTAATAAATGCCATCAACAACATAACACATGCATACACTCATAAATGTATGTGAAGGCGTTGACAATGCGCGCACCGGAGTCCACTCACCAAAACTATCAGACGTAGACTAAATCGGCAACAATTTAAAGAGACACATACTGAGAGCAAACATACCTTTCTTTATTCCACCATGCAGTAAAACATCCCGAAAAGCGCTGAAAGAGAGAGAGAGTAAAATTCAAGCGAATGCATTGGCAAAGTGAAAGCTCCGCCTGAAGTTCAGAGCGACGCGCGCATTTGTAAGAGAGACGCTTGATCGCCTGAAAGCTTTTGTTTTTTGTTGTGCAAAGCACATAAAAGCTTTCACGCTTTGCAAACTAATTAAAGCTTTGCTTAGTTGCAGGTGCGCGTCAGGTATTGCGCCATTAATTATTTGCGGTTAATTAAGACTGAAACGGAACAATTAGTAACGCGCTAATATGCGGCGGCAACGGTTCTTGTATAATATTGAGCATAAAAGTGTTGACGTAAAACATTTTGGAGCATTCTATTAACTAATACTAAAACGAATCATTTAGTTCCGTATTACGTGTACTTACCTGCAACTTTTCTTATATGATAAAGTGCAATATAAATATCTAAGTCAAATAAGTTGTTGAAGAAAAGTGAAGTGAAAAAGTAGTCGCGCGGAAATGTGATATAATATAAGAAGAAGAGCATTTAACCTAGTGTTTTATGGGTTATGGCAGATAGCCATTTTCAGTAACGATTATGGGTATGGCGTCAAACTATCGTAATCGCTTAATAACGGGTAATGGTTATGTTTACGATATACGCCATCTTGAAATTTTCAATCTTTGATTTTTTGGCTAGATTAATCATTTGCACTTTCAAGCATGTTTCGAGGGTTTAACTATGCTTAAATTTAAGTGATAACCGAAATTATAGCAATTACGTTAGACAGTTTTTTCTTTTGTGTTTTTTTTTCGAGACTAGTTTTTTCAAACCACTCTATATGATACCTTAAAATCTATTCCACCGATTTGGCTTGAATATTTTATAATGCAATCTAAGAAGTGGCGAAGGATTTTGTATATTGTTAATGGTTTTAAGTTCATTTAGATGAAAATAGCGAACTTTTCTCAAACGACTTTACACGAACTATTCAAATATAATATAATTTGGCTCATAACAAAGATTCTTTATAATTGGATCTGACATTAGAAACATTTTTTACATTTCTCATGAATTAACTCCATCACAAATAGGCTCATTTTTAAGCCGTGGCGACAACCTAACTTCCTGGCAGTACTAAATCAATGCTTCTGAAACATATTTTCAGACGCAACCCATTTAAAAAATAACAAATTTAATTTATTTTTTCAATCGCATTTCAAAACATAAATATATAATCTTCGACTTTAACTTTCTGTTTCTTGAAAACATGCAATTTTTTTAATAAAATATGACGTCACCTTTTGTCTCAATTAAATAGGTAACCTGTCCAAGCTATCAGTAATAACGCCCTATATAGATGATATCGGTTGATTGGATCTTGAGTACTGTGTATGTGATGAGCAACAATTTTATAAATAGATTCTTCCTTAACGGAACAGCTGTTCGCCATTTTAAAAGACATTTGAATCGTTAAATTTTCTTAAAAGTACATTTTATGTACTTTTTTATGTATATGATTAATGGATGTGCCAAAAAAATATTTTTATTTAATTCTATCTTTCGCAGCACCAGGATGGTGTAGCCCATTAATTGGAAAAGTTAACCATTTAAAGAAAATCGGCAACATCTTCAACACTTTGTAATTGAGATATTCTAAAATTTGCGATAAAATACAAATTTAAAATGATCTTTTTTTTTTAAATCTTTGATTTCGCTAAAAGTAATAAAAAACGAAGAACTGGTTTCGACAGAAAAATTTGCATTTCAGTGACGGCTTCGTTTACGTTTCTCAGTTTAAAGTGTTCGGTTCGTTAAACGATTTCGATAACATTTACGGAACGATTCAATGATTTATTACCTAAAACTAAAATAGATATGCGGCGTTAAAGATTGCAATGTTTTCTATGTAACGTTAAACTTAAAGAAATAGGTAAGTACAATTGTTGTTTAGAAAGTATACAATGTGTTTAGAAAGTAAAGAATGTATAATGCTTCTCACGATTATTTTGATAGATCTTGTCTTTAAGTAAAGTTGTAAACATCTCGATCTACTGAGCTCTTGAAAAAAAGGATAAGTGAAACTTTTAGCCAGTCATTCATCATTCATGAAAAGGTTGTAAGTGTATGTGCTACCAGATGATTGTTTGTCGTTGATAATCGACTACAAGGATAGCCACCCCTAACCAGGACTGTCAACATATGGGGGTGATTTCGGGAGTGAACCCGAATTTCAATCGAAATGTAATCCGGGAAAAGTTGAACATCACCTTTATAAAACAGGGCTGGGGCCCGTAGTTTACACCCACCAGGCACCGATTTTTTGCCGAAGCCGCTGCCCATAACTTTTTGGAGTTAAAACAAATAAGAACCTCCTGAAATATGTAAAAATTTTTAGGAGCTCACTGGACCAAAAGATAAGGTAGAAGTTATTTTATTAGTTTGCCAAGAACAACTTTTTTATTTAGAACTTATGGTATGTAGTATGTATGTACCAAGTAATACCTTAGTAGCATATAATATTTAAACTTACATCTACCTAAATATCATAGTTAATGCCACTTAAGCTTGTCCCGAAATGGTCTTAACCCTTACCTCAATAGTTCCCAAAGAAAGTCCTAATTGTTCTTAATAATGTGACAAAACAAGCTCGTGAAGTTCCTAGGATAAGATCTGAGATTTCAATAAAAGTTTGTGCACAGTATACAAAAAAAAAAGTACCAACTTTCGTCTACGAAATCACGGCTAACTGTTTATCAAACTACAATAGTATAAAGCAGGGGTCGGTATCTGCAGCAGAGATGCTGTCAATGGGAACATACGCATGTTATGCTAAATAGATTGGATCAGAATTTTTCTCCGCCGACACACAAATACCATTACAACTTCTTATAATCGGCCACGTCACTGCTACGAATGCCGACCACTGTTCTAAAGCCTCAGTAGTTGAGTTGTGCCAAAAAAGAACATCGTATCTTAGCTGTAGTCCTAGATACTACAAGTAACTCTAAAGCGCAAGAAATCTTGAATGAAAAATTTTTACCAACTAAATTTCAAGCGATTTAAAATTAATTCTAAGTCAAAATCGTCTAGGGATTTCTGGTAAACCACTGATTTTAAGTAGCGGTATCTATCTTCAATTAATTACTAAACAATTAATTATATACGTAATGCCATTTTTAATTGAATTGGCAAAAAACGGCTTTATACATAAAAAAATTTATTATTTATTTAAATTAATTGGGCATTTAATTGACTTTAAATACAACATGCAGTAAAAAAAATAATTTTTTTGTTTATTTTAAGTAAACATACATTAACACTCTTTAATATTGACTTCCTGTTTGAACTCTTTCTATGTTTAATTATCTAATTTATTTATGGTTTGTTTAAAATAATTGCCAGTGAACGAGAGATAAAGAGGGCGCCAGCGACAGGGATAGCTATACGTATACGTGATGGAATTAAAATTTTTTGTGCTCCGCCAATTGAAGAACAATTATCGTAATTATGAAAGGAAAACAAAACATGATTGAATATTTATTTTTAAGCTCAGACTTTACACAATTAGCAACTCTTACTTTATTTTTACATTTACACAAGGCAAATTTCCATTAATTTTAATACGAGATTATTGCAAATTTTATGGTGTTTTGCAATCAAAATGCATTAATTAATTGAATTTAATAAATCAAAAAATAATATTTGTAATTAACATTTTTTCTTTGCAGTCTATTTGTGCGTTTGATTGTTGGCATATGACTTTTAAAGAGCCAAATTGCTGCGTTTAGTAGTTCAAGAATGCTTAGAAATCGGTAAGTTCTTTTATATTTTATCAAGTTACAGTAGATATCGCTTATATGCAAATGTGAAAATGCAGCACAGTTTTTGCGATCATTTCATATAAGCGATAATCAGATATATGCAAAGTATTTTCAATAATCGATAATCGGTTATATGCACAAAATATTTCATATAAGCGGTCAAAATGTTATAAGTACATGTGTGTATAAGCAAAAACAACATATTTATTTAATTATATAATTATTATAAACTAAATAATACAGGTATAAAAAAGTCATAAGGTAAAAGTTGTACAAGTTTTTCTGTAGGACTGAAAATACGGGAGTTATAGGCCAAAAAGCAAGCCCTCCATAACACCACTGCTACAACGAGTAGTTTGCCCCTAATTTTTTCCATTTGAATGTCCAATTTTACTAAACTAATTGTCTTTTAAATAAATCGACTTGTCAAGCGTAAAATTCGCTGCAAATTTGATCTACGACAATATCTTCTAAAAGACTGGTTTTTTATAAAATCAATAGAAGTACAGTTTAATTATCTGATTTATAAGGTTTATGCCCATCGTCCAGCAAATCCTGAAATGTTACGGTTTTTTTTTTAACACCTCCAAATTGAGTTTAAGACTAAAATGTTTACCTAAACATTTGTAAATTGTAAACAAAATTTGTAAAATGTCAAATACTAGCCTACTTTTTTATTAGCTATCAGAAATTTGAAAATCTGAGACTGGAAATTATGAAAAGCAAACTCACAAACAACGAAACAACTATAACACACACTTACAAATGCTAATCGGTGTGAGATGCGTCCAGTAAATAAGTCTTAGGTGAAGCGCTTGGGGAGACGACCCGACAATCGCATTCGACTGAACGCTTAGATTACAGCTCGATAGTTGTTTGTTTAGTACTATCGAAATAGTTAACAGCTCTTTTATGTAACAGTTCATATGCTACCGCCATATAGTAATAATCTATGCTAGTGTCATCTCAATCTCATTAATTTAAAGCCATGCATATGTGTCGGGCTTTAGATGTTTCACATTAAAAACAAAGTAATCTATGCTTAGTCTCCTCTTTTTTAAATAGCTGGAACGTCGAGAGTTGCCAGCTGACATCTTGAGAGTTGCCAAAACGAAAACTTATTTTGAGGAAAAGAACAGTTTTCCTTTTGAACCAACCTATATAGCAGTTACTTAGTTCGTGTGAAGTGTTGTTGTGGGTTTTAACATGGAGCGGAGAAATGAAGCCGTCCTTTTGACGTCGAAACTTGTTTTTATGAGATAAAAGTGATGATAAAACGTGCTTGGGAAAGCTATTATTCTAGCGTATTTGAGAAAATATTACAAATTCGTGAATCAATTTTTCGGTTAACTGCGTACCATCAATAATTTTATTTTTAATATTTTGTTACTGTTGATACAATATTGTGCTCTGAACTTTTTGAAAATTTAGTTTCGCTAACGAAATATAAACAAAATTAATGTTATAACAATTATTAAGAGCATTAAAATGTTAAGGCTCCATAGTGAGCTCACTGAAGAAGGCTTCTTCCCATTTTCCATGTTCACATAATACATAGCTACAAAGTCGTTTTGCTGGAAACCCTTCGCGCCACATGCTGTTGCAAGTTCGTTGCCCATTGCGTAACGGTAGTCGATGCAACTTATATGGTTAAAGGCTAGTTGTAAGATGTACGGCTCTTTCTCTTTTTCAAAACATTCGAATGTGTTAATATCTCTTACATTCAAGCTATCGCATATCATAGCGGCAACAGTGCGAAAGATCACCAGGAACGTAGCTGGTTGGCTTTCCAAGGCGAAGACACTGTATGGTTCTCCAACTTCCATCAATCTTCCGCCATACTTCATTAGTATATCCTCAGGATAAGTTCCGGCACATAGCAAAACCAAGGTATCTTCGAAAATCCGCTTGCACCGTGCCTTAAAATCCTCGACATTGCCCATTTTTCAATTTGGTTATTTTACGCAAAAATGTATTTACTTGTAATTTTTTAATTTTAAATGTATTTACTCAAATCCTTGCTCTTATATTTACAAAATATGATTTGCTAACTACGTTTACTAGAATTGAACAATCATTTTAGTATTCGTTTAACTGTATGTATGTTAACAATTGTTTCTTACAATTTGCGAGAACGACGAGCGTTTGAGTTAAGCTAAGTTCAGACGGTCCCCCTTTTGATATTGCAACACAAAAAAATTATGCAATTCGGTTTGCAATAAGTCGAATTGCGCCCATTAAATTAAAACCCCTACGTTTGCCAAAACGAATCAGCTGTGTCGGTTTGCCGATTGTCGGCAGCTTAAATTCGGAATGTGTCACTACACTGCTGACAATTGTCGTGTTTGCCAACCGCCTCGGCCAACTTAGCTGAAATTTCATTACTGTCAACAAGTTAATGTTCTGCTCACTTTTCAAGGTGCAACTTCTTATTATGTAAAGCGAATGGGCAGGACTTATGAGTAAAACTATGCTATTAGTTAAATATTATATACACAAGGATATATTATATACATGAGAAGATTATCAGGAACGTATATAGTTGACTTTCTGAGGCAAACACACTGTATGGTACCGGCTTTTAGCAATTATATAGAGTATATCAAGAGTATATCGTCAGGGTAATCTCCGGCGCATAGCAAGTTCAAGGTACCGTCGAAAATTCACTTGTATCGTTTCTTGAAATCGTCGGAAGAATCATTTTTGAGTTTTTTTTTAGCATATATCCAAATTAAAAGTGGGTTGTCACACTTACTAGCATACTAGGTAAACTAAACTTGGATTTTCAATGGCTTGAATAAAAACAATCGACTCCTTGACTCCAAATCATTTTTCTGCCACAGGTTAGCACAAATTTGTTGTATAGTAGGCCAAACAATAACCAAGAATTTAAGGCGTATTTTTGAAATCGATTAAATATTCGGGAAGTTATAAAAACAATAAAGCCACGCTATGAGTTCTCTCGAACTTGGCATAATTTGGCGCCATCTGCCGTAAACATATGCTAGCAACAACAACAATATACTGCTCTTCCTTTCGCTTCTACTGTTTCCACATTACACAGAAATCCCCCTCACTCTCTTCTGCATGGGTGAAAGAAGAAACAATTTCTGATAATTTTTAATGTACTAATCTTTATTGTTCAGAAAATTTCTTAATCTAGTGGTCTGAAATTTTGTTGCCTGATTTATTTAGTCAAAGTTTAGTTTCGCCAACGAAATATAAACAAAATTATTGTTACACCGAGTAATACGAGCATTAAAATGTTTGAAGACCATATTGTCTTTACTGAAGAATGACTTAATGGCTGTTCTTTTATATTTGCATAGAGCAAACCTACAAAATCGTTTTCCTGAAAATTTTGGGCGCCACATGCAGTTGCAAGTTCGTTGGCAATTGGATAACGTTTGTCGATACACATTGATTGGCTGAAGACCAGTTTTAAGTCATACGGTATTCCATCTTGTTCGAAACATTGAAATGCGTTAATATCTTGGACTTTCAGGCTCTGACACACCATCGTTTGCTCAGTGCGAAAGATAACCAGGAACGTAGATGGTTGACTTTCTAACGCAAAGACACTGTAAGGTTCTCCAACTTTGACCGACTCTTCCTTATATTTCCTGTGTATATTCTCAGGATAGTCTCCGGCACATAGCAAGTTCAAGGCACCTGTGAAAATCCGCTTGCATCGTTTATTAAAATCGTTGATATGCGACATTTTTAAAATTTTATATTTTACAAAAAATTTATTGATTTTTAATTTAAATCGATTTTACTTGAATATAATGTCAAATGCAATATGACTCAGTAATCGTTCGGATTCCAAACGTTCGAAGGAAGTTAAGGTGAAACATCTGTAGCTGCGCCTTGGGATACAGCCGTCGTAAGTCGTCGCGCATCTACAGGAAAGATCGGAGTGGCGGGAAGATACTTTAGAGTCCTGGCAGTTCCTAGAAGAACGGACCAATCTATGGCCGTAGAGTGCATGTAGCGGTTGGCCAGAAGAGCGGTGCTCAGCGCTATAAAGGGCAGACTGGTTACTACATACAAGTTCATTTGATCAGTGATACTCGAACACACAGCATCAACTGTAAGCTCTCAAAATGATGAAGAACTAGCTATAGTAGAAAAGGTAGTAGTAGCACCTCGTAACACAAGATGATGATTTGACTGAACCATGTGGTTCTCGTAATCTTCTCCACCATCATATACTATGGACGAGGTTTGCACACTCGGTCAAAAACTATGGCATGTTTTGTACCTTCTTTCCCAAACCTTTTACACATGGTGTGCATTTTGGCCGGTTCAGTCGCACGTTAACAATGGCCTCCGCCCAATCCTCTTCAGCATCATATAGCTATATGCATGCTCCGTGCCATCTGTTTTACATTTTCCTGATTTTGGCAGGTCCTATCGCATTAGAACCATTATGAAAATCCTCTCCAGCATCATATATTGCGGACGCTGTTGGTCCTATGTGCAAGTTCGCTTACATTTTCAATATAGTGCTGATTTCGGGTCAGGTCCAGTCGCATCAGAATTATGTTATCTGCCTAATCCATTCTATTATCACATGCTGCGGTGCATGTTCAGTGCTTTCGCTAACATCGTACGCATTTTGGATGGTCCGAACTATGTGCTTCTCCGAATCCTCTCCAGAAGTTCTGTTGATTCTCGTTGTTAATACGCATTAAGTCCAAAATTGTATAAAAAAATCGCTGAAGTCGGAAAATCCGAGTTAAGTTTACGCACTCGTCGAGTGCAGGTGTCATGTTCTAGTAAATAGCGTTATTTTAACACATTTCCCAAGTAAGCAGTAATCGCTTTCCTTCTGCCTTTTTATTTAAAAGCTTTAGTGGCTGCAGAATAAACACATTTCTTACCAAATCGCTTGGATAGGCCGGCTAGATTTACCCCAGCCTCAGACATTGTTAAACGCTGCGACTTTTTTAAAAATTTTTTTTGAAAAAAGCATGAATTAGAAACTTGGAAGTGTGTATTCGAATGCAAGTTTGTGCGATATCCCACCTACACTTCTTTTTATGAGGGTTTTTGAAAAGCAGAATTATATTTGATATTATTGCCGAGATATATGATATAGAAACTTACCGTTTGGACGATATTGTCAAACATTTTGACTATCTGATTGAATATTTTTCATACTTACAAATTGCAACGATAACTTTCAATATAAAGTAACAAACTTGATTAAAACATTGTTGAAAATGAACAATTCATTAGCTTTTTGCACACACTGTATTTCCTTGGGTGGGTTAAAGCCTCAACATTGATGAGATCAGTCGATGAGTATTTTTTTTCCCGTTTTTGCGGCCAGCGTCGCAATTTTATTATTATGCGGGAAAATTTGCGGTTTTTATTGTGTTTTTTGTTTATCGCTGGTTTTAATTGATTTTTCATGTGCGGTTTAATGAACTGTTTCAGGCGATTTCAATGAGCGGAAATTAGAAATTAATGCGAATGTGTGTTTGTGAGTGTGTGTGTGCATAATCCATGATATTTGATATTTTCTGAAATTCGCATCTGTATGCATGCCAAAATGAAAAACATTTTAATCAGAACATATTAAATTACACGACACCAAACAAAATGGCCGCCTAAAATTACCGCTAAAACACTTAATGGTCGCTATAAAAAAGCTTAATATATGTTAAACTAAAAGCTTTGCATTAAAATTCTACAAATAAAATTCATCTAAAAGGTCTAAAACAGAAAAGAAGAGCCAAACCTTGAAGCAAATTCCGTCAAAAGCAGACAAATACTTGTAGGCTTATCATATTACCCATGTTAAGCCAATTACGATGCTGACGTAGGGAGACCTTGAAAAAAAACCAAACAACAAAATGGCGTCGCGGCGAGAGAAAGTCAAATATTAATAGCGGTTTAAAAATAGCAAAGACCAAAAATGCCAAATAAAGACGAGAGTTGAGCGCAGCTCTGACGAAAGGCTGAAATGCCAAGTTTAAGTTATATATCATCTTGAATGAGAGGGAAAGATAGGAAGTGCTCCAAAGTGACAGAAGGTGGCTAACAAACATGAAGGCAATGACGTCTCGACAGAGCGTAGGTGCGTCTCTGTGTGTCTGAGTGGGTTAAGCTTAACCTCAAAATTATGTACATGTCTTGTAATACGACATTTGCATGGATTTCTTTTGTGTATGAGTGTGCATTTTCCGTGAATCAGTGCCTTTTATGTACTCTCCGTTTTGGCATTTGAAGTGTATTAGGATACCTAACGTAGTTCGGGTAAAAAGCAAGCAAGTTTGTATTTGTTTAATTTTTGAGGTTATGTTGGAAATGTTTTAAGACCGTTGATTTTGTTTTCTTAAAACTTCAAAATCGCTGAACGGATATCGATCCATTTGCGAAGCAAAACTCTAGGTTTTTATAGCCGATGTTCCTGAAAAGTTTGAATCGGACCTTAGGAAAATGGAGCACTTTTGTGTTGGGAGAGTTGGAAAAAGGCAGTACAGCATTTCTGTGTGAGTCCGTGTTAAGGATAATAGCATGCGTTCTATGGTGGATGTAATGTAGAAGGATCACTTTGTGCTGTGGCTGTGTTATTCTCTGTTTGTTGTTGTTGTTTTTATGCGGTGTAACGGTACGTGTGAAAGAATACTGAATTCTAATCGCTTTGGCTATATATAAGTATTTTTTCGCGCTAGGTCAGTCTGGAATCTCCTTGGCAGTAGCAGGGGAAGTGCTAAAAAGTCTTATTTCCATTTTCAATGTAAAAGCAATTCTCCCTAAAATTTTCAATATGTTTGGTATCTATCTCTAAAGGTTTCACTTAATCCCATCAAAATTTATAGTGTATTTAGACACACATAAGCACGTAACCACATTTGTTAGCTCTTGTCCTTTCACGTCAAGACTTGTCAATGTAAGTCTGTTTGTTAGCTTCAAGCGACAACGTCGGAAAAAGATTTAGCATGAAAAGATTCAGCATAAAATATGTGAAAATATGTGAAAATATGTGGAAAAGCTAAGCTGTTTTCATGCGCTTTGCTGTGTTGACAAACTGTTTGAGATTTCCGTTCAACGTGCTTGACTGCTTTAGGGCATGCCAAAGCTGAAGCTGAAGCAGTCAAGGCCTCCAAACGCTATAGTCTTTAGTCGGTCAAGAGCTGGCAGCTATATAAGCGAGAGTGTGTGAAGGTCACTGTTGCTATGGCTGGTACTGCTGCATTACGTATACGACATGAGCGCTATATGGGCAACATAAATCGTGTGAGCGCTGAAAGGCGTGGCCATTTGTCATGTTAAAACGGTAAATACAGCAAAAAGCCGATTGACATATTGCCGTTCATTCATTTTTTGAGGCTATTGCCATTTAAATGTCTGGACCGCCAAGCGACCGCGCCATAAAAATAATCAACATAAATTTTGCAACGGCACAAACAATAACAATAAAAATAATAAACCAAAACAATGGACGCATATTTATGGCACTACAAACATAACGGAACAACAAAACAAAACATGGCCTCTATAAAAAAGTCAAATAAAGCAAAGGTCGTCTAAATGTTTGAATATTTTGTAGGGTTTTTTTAAAAAAAAAGTAAGTGTTGGGCAATGCCGACAGGCAAAACAATATGAAGTCAAATGTTGCACTGGGAATTGAAACACACACATTTAAACACACATACACTCAAACATAGAAAGCGTTTCCGTGTTAATATGCTCTTTAGTCTTTCCTGCATATGTGGCCAACAGTTGGGATTTTTGAGTTGGCTTTTATTTATGCATTTTTATATGTCTTTTTGGGTATTTATGTCGGAAAATGGTCTCATACACTTTCAAATGGAGCAGCTTTTGTGTGTTTTTGGTACTTATTTGAAAATATGGGGAGTGTATAAGTACGGGAACAAAAACAGCTTGTTTAAAATGGGCAGAACTGGCGTTGAAATCCACAAAGAGAACAAAAGTATACACTCGATTCATCTGCATATATAAGTTTTTTTCTTTTCACGCTTTTTGGGCATAACTTCTGTGATTATGATATGATATGAAACGATTTTAATGATTGGTTTTGCATTGCGCCCAGTTTAGTTCTTAGTTAGCCTAAATTTAACCTAAGTCCACCAAGGTACCAATCATAGTCTAGAGTGGGTTAAGTCGATAAAGGAAAATTTTATGTTATTACGTTCTGGATCTGTAAAAGGTCGTTGCAGTTCGCCATTCATTTTTTAAAACATGCAAATTTCTTCTCTCATAGACTTAAAAAATGAATGGTGACTTTTAATGACTTCTATTAAGCTCCAAAATGCAATAAGAAATTTGAATTATGTTTGACCCTTAAAGAAAGAACTTAAAATGTACAGCGGAAAGTTCTGTCCAACTTAGCATAATGTAGCGCCATCTATATGTGCATATGCTAAAGTGAAAATCACTTCATCATCAGCTCAACATTGGAAGCACGCTGTTCTTTTCTCTCTCACTGTTAATATAGCAAACGCTGCTAAACAGCACACATCAGTGTCACGTCAACCGACCGTAACACCATCAGCGTGTTATAAAAGACTTTCGTGACGGCATCGTGCGAGGTGCTTGTGTTACATCTACCTACGAAGCATCTTTTGTAGAGATATGACTTAAGTAGTTTGTATGTATTTTCAGGCAGCAACTTTTTATTGTATACATAAGTCCGTCCAGCCAGACTCGGTCGAATGTGTGTGCGACGTCGAGAAATATAGCGGTTCAATATACCCGTTGTTTAAAGGCGAATTTCTGATTTGATTCGATTGACCTGCTCATCCTTCCATGTTTTGCTTAAATGTGTTGAGCATTTTGAGTCATGGGGTATTGCGCAGCAGGAGGACTTTTACAAACAGCTTTGAAAGGCATCTTAGTAGGCTTATTGTTCTGTATGAGGATGGCTGCGTTTTGTCTTTTCCTGGCTTAGGAATAATTACTATGATTAACGAAAGTGCCTATACGTTGCGATTGCATTGAAAATCCGACATATGCATATAACTGCACACCTTGGAAGTTCGATGACCATTTTTGGACTAACAAAATCAAAGCCAGGTGATTTCACAGGCTTTAGTTACTCATTGATGACTTTTAGATTTTGGCGGAATTTGATGGGTTCTAAAGGTTCTACTGTGTCATGAGATGAAGATGCGACCAAAAAAGAATTGTTGGCTGGGTTTGGCTGGAACACATCTTGAAGATGGGTAGAAAAACTGCTTGATTGGTCCCAGCTGCCTCCGTAATGGCTTGATTGTTTCGGTTGGAGAAAGTTGCTCGATGTACTGACATTGAGCACTTGCTTCCTCTAGTTTAAGCGCATTGGTGAGCCTGGTGAGTTGGTGATCTGTCGGACTGACACTTTCGACGCAGACGTCGCTTTTTTAAAACCAGCTGTTTTATTTCTCGGTTTGTTCTATTGTGGTTAGATTTTATGTCTTTTTCTTGCGGTATTAGGATATTTTCTGCTACAGATATAAGTGTTGGTCGATATCGCCCTCTGCAGTCAGTTTCAAAGTTTGTTCAATGTCTGAACATATATATTTTTGGATTTCTATATCAGTTTGTTCTAATGTGTGTGATCCTATAGGGCCATTCGACTATGTGCTTGTGATGCAGGAGCTTAAGTAGGAAAGGCGAGTGATCAGTTGTTATGTCTGGTAGGGATGCGGCGGTCATATCATATTTCGCACGGTCTTTTTGGTGTTTTTTAAGTTCTGCTGGCCAGTGTATAGGCCTACTCAAGGGCCATGGAGCGATGTTAGAAAAATAGTAAATTTCTTCAATGTTTGATACATTACATTGTCAATATTTGTATCCTTTAGAATTCTCTTTCAGAAGCACTCAGAAAATAGAGGGTTATTTGCGCTCTATGGGCTCATGTCTACATTAGTATGTGTGTGTGTGTGTTAGCTGCAAACAAATTAAAGCCAAAAATATGCAAATTTAGTTCTTATGCTTGTTTTGTTAATATTGTTGTTTTTGTTTTTGTTGCTCTTCATATTTGTTATGCCATATCATTGCCTCTTCGTTCAAGAGTTTTCTTTTTTGCGGTTTGTTTTTTTTTTTACATTTTATTAGATTTTTCTTGTTGGCCTAAAAGTTTCCTTATGTAAATAAGAAATTTATTTTTATGTTAACGCGCCGAAAGTTATAAAACGGTATTTCGTTTTGCTCAGAGTTGTTGTTGTTATTGCCACTGTATTTGCCTTGGCTTCAACTTGGTTTATTACATTTGTGCCTTAATTTAGTAGTTGTAGCAAAGTTGCATTTGGCATTAACGGTACTGTAGGGATTTTTTTCTTTTAACCTTTTCAGTTTAATTTGCATTTGTGCTTTTTATAGGGTTTCGGATTATTAGATTGCGTGAAGTGGTTTTTACGTAAGTCGTATAAATATTTGCAGCAATTTTCTGTAATACTCGTTATGTATTTATAACACAGAAATAGCTTTACAAAAGGTTTCGCGGCAGACATGTTTGTTGATGCTTATATAATTAGGTGCTCATAAACGTCACAGCTTCAGCTGCATTTATTAATTTTTGACAGCTTATAAGTTGAGTCTTCAGCTTGTTTAATTATTGGGTTTCCACCCGAAAGCTACATAAATCAATCATAAACCGCTTAACAGCAGCTCAGAAGCTTATAATGCGCACACCTATACATTAACACAAACACCTATATACACACACATACAAAAGCTCACACACATACACATATATATTTCGATGCTTTTGTTCACTTTGTCGTGTTTAATTTAAATCTTATGCACATGTTTCTGGCATAAAATTTTGTTGCCTACTTTTGTGCGCGCACGAGAAATGCCTTTAATACGCTTACTTTTGGGGTATAATAAGCATGTAAAGCAGTTTGTCGACTTGAACATGTTTTCTTAACCCGAGTAGTTCTCATCTTATTCAAATTTTAGAAACTCGTCGTATTTTTTAAACAAGCTATCTAACCATATCCCATTTTTATTTCATTTGAATTATTTTCAGCATTTTGCCGTTTTCGAGGGACCAAATTGTTGTTTTTATCATAATGAAGAAATCTATCTTCTTCTCGTTTCCCTTCCTAGTTTCCTTTCCGTTCTTCTTTCTCTTGCTCTTCGTCTGTCTCAATTTCGCACTTTCTCTCTTTATCTGCCTCATACTAAGTCCAGCTGTGGATATTGGTAATTGGTATTTCATCTATTACCAGGCTGGCCAGTGGTAGTAGACTCTGTGTACAGTTTTTGGGATCCACCAAAATAAAACTATTTTCAAGTTCGGAATCGGAGAGCAACCCGATGCACTTACATCGGCCTCATACAAAATTTTGGATTCTGTGTTATACATAAATATAAAGATATTGCCAATTAAAAACAAAAAATAAAATTCAGCAAAAGCGACTTCAATATCTAAGACACAAGTTTTGAGCCTTTTTTGTCAATTTGTAGAATGGCTAAGCGTAAATTTCAGGCTACTAACATTCATTCCGTGGTGCTACCCTTTTGTAACATAATAGTGGAATCTAGATAGACTTTTAATTTCTTTTGTTTTCTTGTTGACTTCTTGATAGGCGTCCCTCCAGGCTATTTTCGCTGTCTTTGTTGTGGGTTCCAAAATCTATGCCACCCTTGTTTGAACAAGTTTGCTGAACACATTAGCACACTGCACTAACATCGGAAAAAACCTAGACACAAATCTATTTTTTGGCCATTGGTCAACCTTGTTTGTTCATGGTACCGAAAAAGACCAGAGATCAGCGAATGTGTGAAGACTATAGACACAACGAATATACTATAGCGAGTGGAGGGATATACCTTGAACTGAAGATCAGCAAGGGGAAGTGTTCCAACTTCAAAAAAAGTTTGAATATTTATTTATATTTGATTAATGAGTATGGAAGCCAAACCGATTTGGCTAAAGTAGTAGCAATTCTTAATTTGAAGGAACTAAGATAGTGTATCGGCATGGCATCTAAGTACCGCCATTTCGTACACAACTTTGCCTCTTTGATACAGGCAATGTCTTTGCTCCTTACGAAAGCAAAAAATGGGCCACAAAAGGGTGAGCAGCAGGGTCCCGGCCTGCTGATTCCGGCCTGCTCAGATTTTAGCCTGAAGTTTAAATGCTGATGCCAGTGACTGTATATTAGGTGCCGTACTAGACTAACAAAGAAAAGGAATACTTGGCTATATTATGGTTAATCAAGAAAGTGCGATGGTACCTAGAAGTATACAGTTCCGATACGCTTGCTTATTACGCTTGGATGTTAGGAGTTCTAAAAAACTTAAAATTCATTATGACGCCATATATGAAAATCATTAAAGGTGCTTTTTATTTACTCGGTATTTCCTAATTAAGAAACTGAAGCGCTTTCTGTTAAGACTATAAAATTTAATCTTAATAGATTATTTTTCTCGAAATCACAGAGATTTCATAGTCTGCAAGGGTGTATGCACTTTGTGTTACACATACTAGTGTGATTTTCGATTTTTTTTTTTTTAGTGAAAATCAATAGAATGAAAATTGTGCAGAATGGTAATCAAAGCAGCTCAACAATTGCCACTTCATCACTTAACACCTGAAAAGCATTTTTCACTTTCAATTTCAATGGAAAACCAAGAGAAATGCTGATAGCACATGCTCACACACACAAGCACAAACATGCAGAGATACTGTCAAAGGAACAGCTGTGCAGCAATTTACACGCACAGTCAAATTGACAAGCGGGAGACAACAACAACAACAATATTAAGAAGAATTGTCAATTGCCGTACGTGCATTTTGGCGCAATCATAAAAAACAATTGAAATGTAAAATATAACATACGTTCTCTCATCGTTATTGTTGTTTTTGTGCTGCTTTTTTTGCATTTTCCCTTTAGCAATTGTATTGCTGATTGCACTGACTCAACATTTTCCTATTTTCCACACACACACACACACACACACACACACATGCATACAAAATGACACAGTGTTAGCTTCTTGACGGTAAACAAATTTCAAGGCTTTTCTTCGTCGCTTTTCTTATTGTTTCACATTTTGGCTTGGCTTGAAGTTGGCTGCGATAAGCAGACATTTCCTATTGGCTGTTGTTGTTGCTATTACCGTTATTGCAACCGTTGTTGTTTTTGTGCTGTAGCCATTCACTCAACCTGTGCGCTTTATTCTGTCAATAAATTGACAGCAATTGAAGGCTTATAAAACGCTTTCCAAACAGCCCTGAGCACATCTGATGAGCTGTCAAAGTATCAGCCGAGATCTATGTAAAGAGTGTGTGTTTGTATGTGTATATTCACAGTTTTGTGTGTGTGTGTGTGTGTGAGAAATTTGCGTGCTAAAGATGATTTTCGTTAGCATTTTCACATATATCAAGAGCTACGCTTTGAGGATGACTTTTTGTCAGTTTTTGTTTATGTCTTTAATGTGTAGCCTACTTTGAATCGCACCAATGCATACAAGACGAGAAGTCAAAGGCACATAGTGCGATATCCGTTTGCCTTACCATTATTGGATTACGGTGTTACCTGCTACGAGATGTCCCTTCAGACGCCTCTGCATTGTGGGCCTCATCCCTAGCGGTGTTCTTCTACATTGGCAACTTTTTTTTCCGGATCTGCTTTGTCTATAAGCACAAAATTAACGGGTCGCTACTTCATACAATTGAAAGCGCTAATCGTCCTTAATATAACAAGCTTTATAGGTCCTATGAAGTCTTCTTCTTGAATAGCTATATCAACGTGTTAACGACTTACGGCATTCCTCCGGATTCGGCGGTTTCCAAGCCCTTTGACTAGAGCAGCTAACTAGGCGGCACCACATGATGGTCCTGGGTATAAGAGCCCCTGTATCGAAAGTCGTTCCTACTCACCAAATGCCCTTCAAATTTCTTAAACGTTAGCTCAGATTTATCTTAAAGTTTCATTTAAAACCGATTTCCTCTTTCAGAATATATTTGGTAGATTGCTCGGGGACGCTTTGCTGCAGTCTGTTCACGACATATCCTCCCTTTTGGTGCTTATTTCCATTGTTGAGTTGGAAAACCTGTATTTCAGTCACAATAACTTTAATATTAGCCTAGTACTACACCACAACCCTACACCCAACATCTAGGGGCTGAGATCTCTTTCATCAAGTTACATGTAATAGTTATTTTCTCGGCTAGCGGCCGATACCCTTCTCACAAAAGATAGAATTATCGATTGTCCATAAACTTTTCGATCCGATGGTACTTTCATACCATCCTGCAATTCAGAAGCAAAGGTATGCATTAATGTAAAGTGTTTGTTTAACACATCATCTGTTGCCATGATCCAAAGTCAACTTTATCCAACTGTGTGCTAGATTGCAGCTCCACAAAAGTATATCGCTTTACCAATCCTTAGCAAATCTCTAGTTACAAAATACTTTAAAAGTGTTACACAAAGTCACCCATAACCCGCAATCTTTTAACTTACAGCGCTTATTGTTTCCCTAGTGAGTAAACAGAATCCTTAAATAGATATGCTTTCATGTTTTGACATCAAGGCTAAACTTGTGGTTTTTTGGTACATTATAGGTACAAACAATGGATACTCCCAAACCGCAGACAATTTTCGATTATCGTTTGCTTACTAACGTCTTTTTTGTCTGGCAGCTTTGTCAAAATCCAATTTCACATAAATTAGCCTCCTGCTGAAAATTAAAGCACAGCTCTCTCCATGGTAATCAAATCCTGACCAAAAAATGGAAGCAAAATTCTTTCGGTCTACCGAGTAATGAGTTCTTTCTAAATTAACATTTTTCCATGGATGCACATTAGACGATTACATTTCCCCAATTTAGTCGAGTGGATCTTGTGGATGGTATGTGTATTGCAGGCAGATTTGCTCAGCGCCCCAATTACTCGCTGTTAAGTAACGGCTGCTGTAAGCTAACATACGAACAACATTTTTCGAAAATGTTTCAGAATAAAACCATAAGAAAATCAGGAAAATAATTTTTCAGTTTGCTGGGGAAGCTTCTAATGGTAACAACGTAAGGGATGTATGTAATCTTTAATGCTTTGAGGCACTGGTGAAAAAGACGAGAGAAATTTCATTTTATCCAAACATAAATTAGCTGCTGAAGTCGTGATATTATTACAATGATTTAAACGTACAACAAATTTGTTAAAATTAATAAAAAAAAAAAACCAGATTTACGTAACTTGTACAAAAATTCCTTTTCGTTAAAGTTCTTGTTTTGGTTGAATAAAGCATATTTTCCAAATTCCACTAAAAAGTAAAGAATTTAGTCAAATATGTGAATTTTTTTTTTGTATATAATGAATTTGGACTTATTGGAAACTTTTTGAGTAACTTTTTTTTACTTAACAAGAGAAAAGCGCTGTGTTGCATAATTTTGTCCTTAAGCAAAACATATCACAGCTTAAAAAGGGTCTTGTAATAATCTGAATTTAAGGTGTTCGAAAAAAGTGTCTTTATGAATATTTTTTATAATTAAAATTGATGTATACATATTCATATACTTTTATTTGTTTTTAAACAACACTCAGAACACAAATTAAGGTTGGACGAAACGAAGGAAATGACAAGAATTCCAGAAAAAACAAAAGTTTACTCCTCATTTTCCTTAAATATTTCTGAAATTATACTCACATATGAAATTTTGTAATACTATAAACTTTCTCCAGATACCGAATTAATTAAATGGACAAATCGGATGCATCCAATTTTTTTACTCTAGAATAATTGCCTACCTATATTTGAACCACATTCAGATAAAACCAGTTTGAAATTATGCCCCAAACCTTTTCTATTGTATTGCAAAAAGCGGCCTTTAGTAAGCATTGCAATGCTTAGGAGCATTGCTCTGTTGAAAGATCCAAAAGTCTCCATTGCAATCTCCAAAAGTTATTAGGATGTTATCGATCAGTTCTACATAGTATGTTTCGGAGTTCATCCCGGAGGTATCATGACCCAGTTCCGTTGAAGTCCCTTAAGATAACCCTGCGGCTACAAACTAAAAGGAATTCTATGTTGGATCGACTTTATAGTCTATTACTGTAAAAATATAGACGTTATAAATGTCCAGAAACCCATAAACAGTCTGTATATTGGAACTACATACAATTTTTCGGAGTTCATTCTATAGACATCATCATCCAGTACCGAGCATTATCTGGCAAGATAATTAGGCGTTGAAGTCCCTTAAGACAACCCTTACTAAGAGCAATTATATGTTGGATCGATAGCATCCTTGATAGGCTGTTACCGGAGGAATATAGACCTTATAGATGTGGGCATTCTGGGTAGAAATGCTCGTGGACATTGCTTATGATAGTGGGCTATAGGATACGGATTTTCCTAAAAATAACCCTATTAGACCTCTTTATTCTTGGTCGCGGCAAAAAAAGGTAGAGGATTTCCCGCCGTAACCTTGGTCTCTTACGCCACTGCAACGCGATTACGCTTACGGGTCATGCAAATGCAATTCAAGAGCTTCATTTGTGGGATATTATCTGAGCAGCAGTTTACCGGAGAGACGCTAGGAGTAAGCACAATGGGCGCTAAGTTATTATGACGTGTAAGACAGGCGGTTGTGGACCTACTCGGCATCTGGCAGAAGTTCAAGTTGCTGTAATCGGAGCAGCGAAGGTGGCAGCAAAAGCCACAAAGCATATTGAACTCATTGTAGGAGAGCTAAATGCAATATCCATCATTTAATCGTGAAATCCAGACAATTTCATGAAGTATGACTCTATTCTAGTCATCTGACAAATTGTTTCGCCAAAATGCTTCTCTTTTTTTATGCTTCAATGCTTAAAATTAATTTTGTTAATTGAATTTCACAAGTGATTAAGCACATTGCTTCAAATTTGAAATTAATTTTCTTCAAATTAATAAATATGTATGTATAAGCTGCAAGTGGAAAGCAATTTGTAGCTTCAAATCACGGAATGCTTGAGTCTTCAATTATTATTAATGATGAAGACTTCATTGTGGAAAATTCGTTATAACTTTATATTTTTTGCAGTTTCTTAATAAATTTGTATGGCTTATATGCTTTTATCTCAAATTTTCCCTTTGTACTGCACTTAAGACTAAAATCCCAAAAAATTAGCTATTTTTATTCGAATTTATTTTAAAAGCATATTTTACAGCTAAGCTTCATTTTAAACACATTTTGCACTTATCAAAAGATTTAAATTTGGTTATAAATATTTGATACTGTGAATTCTGAATTTGTTTTTGATGCTTTAAATTTAGATTTATTGTATTTATATTGTACTGATTTGCCGTTTGAGTTTGATATGATTGAAAAATGTTTTGACAGATTTTATTTTCATGTTAATTCCGAAACACATGTGTTTTGCATGCATTTTGGGCGTAGGAGATGCTAAAACCTGTAAAGAAATAGATCAACTCAGTTGAAAATGATAGCTTTTTTAGCACTATAAATTGTCTGTTATGTTGTGCAACAAATATGTGACATTTTAAGGTATTTATGAGCTAATTTGAGCAGCATTTTAATGCCAGGAAGCACGCTATAAAAGCGATTGTAGTGACTAGAAGCAGCTCCAAGCTAGTTTAGGAAACTCAAATCATACTAGACCTTCTTATCACACCAAAATGGTTGGAAATGAACTTTGGAGCACTATATTCTGCTGGAAATCTTTTGATAAAGCCAACGAAAGGTATACTTAACAAGATATGTTTATACAGACGTGTGGTTCAGAGTATTAAAGAGCGAGAGAGAGTGATGCAGTTTTCTAGCTGCCCATCCTCGTCGAAATTCGATTAAAAAACAGATTAAAAATGAGCAGTCAAAAAGGGACCTTGTTAAATATACCAAAGACATTCTGTGGCATTGGAAGATTAATAGTTAAGCAACAACTTCTAGTTGAAGAAAAGAAGACTAAGTCGAACCACAAACTGGATCAGTTGCAATACTTATAGGCGGGGCCGTCTTGAGAAAATCGTGGCCCGGGTGAAAGGGGGAACAATTTTTTGGGTTTAGCCGTCAGGTGTTTGCCTTTCTGCACTTTGGCGCTTTCTTTAAGGATTGTATTGTTAATACTTTCGTCACCGGTCACAATGTTATCAAGGATGTTTTGGTCTTTTCACTTTTCCGCAAAAAAGTATTGGGATTGGCCAAAAAACTATAAATTCTAATTTTGTGTTTTTCGACAATTTAAGCACTCTGACAACTTTTCCGGCGAGTAATATCGGCTTTAGCAAGCTAAATATTTTCTACCGTGTTGGCCATATCTTCAAAGGGTTTCCTATTGAATTTGAGCACTCTAGTCGCTATTGTTGGGTCGCCAGAGGAATAATAAGAGTAAATAATTTTGGAAATAAATTTTTTTTTTGTTCTTTAAATTTCTCCTAGCTTATTTCGGTTGTTTTAATAAACGTGCGGAAAAGTCTGAGTTGGTTACCAACTGTTTATTTTACTTTCTTAATGATTTCTTTTGAATGTTAAATTCAGTCAACAGTTTCTCACACATTTATCTCATGTTCATATGCTCAATCAAAATGCGATAAATTCATGTGTGAAAAATAGTTAAACGCACAATCATGTGTCTTAGAGAAGATTTCCGGCCGGTCTTTGATAAATTGATGGACATTTTCGATGCCTTCTGGCGTAATCACTGACTTTGACCCACATGCTTATCGTCTTCCAGCGACTTCCGACATTCTTTGAATCGCGTGAACCACTCATGAACTCTGCCAAGGAATATACAATAAAGACTGTCCCCTTAAGCGCGTTATCCCGGCTTGTGAATATCGTAATGTCATGTCGTAAGATTTTGACAGGTTATCAGTAAAGATTTATACATGTTTCCAATAGATTGCGCTACCAGAAGTGGCTATATTAAAAAAGTCCTATTAACTTTGAAGCCCACATAGTATATTTTTTTTATGTATATAAAAGTAAATCCAAAATTCTGTATTTGGGCATGTTACGACAAATGGTTAAGTGAAACTTAAATCTATTTTATAGCGCGTATAGAAATTAGCACAAATCAAATCAAAAAAAATCGTTAACTACAAAAGTAGTTTTTCCCCAAAACAGTGCACAGAGTCTGGCAACGCCTACTAATGGCAAGACTGCCAATAAATGAGATAACAGGTGTTATATGCAGCTGGATTAAGTATGAAAAAGAGGAAGAGAAAGAGATGGAAGAGTATATGAAGATAATGGTGCCAGATTTCGACATATAACTATCGAATACTAACTTTTTAGTCGTACATAAATTAACTTAGACATTAAAAACGAAAGAGAACAGAAAGTTAAGTAGATGGATTTTGGAAGGAATTTCACGTTAAAGATTGGTCATAAACTCAAGATTAACAATATAAAAGAAAACTGGACAAAACAATCCGTTACCGAGCTACGGCCTGCTGTAAAGCAATCTTCCAAGGCGTGTCTGCTTAGCGCGAGCCTTCTCTAATCGGTGATTCTAAAGGCAGCTAGTGTACTATCTATCTATCTCGTCCTTCTAACATCCGTATTAAAGTCCTTTCTTGCAGTAGCTGCTTTATCAATACGCATGACATGAACTAGCCAGTTGACCCGGTGGATTTTGATTGGCTTGACTATGTCAATGTCGCCCCAGAGCTCATAGACTTTGTCGTTCCATCGGATGTGGTAGTACTTGGCAAAGCGTAGAGTGTCAAAGATCTTACGGAGTACTCTGCACTCAAGCATTTCAAGGCATTGTCACCAGACTGCGTCACAGTAGGCATGACGTTCTCGTAGAGTGTTAGTTTTGTCTGGCGAGAGTTGGATCTAGTACACATTTACCTACTGAGACCAAAGCAACATATATTGGGAATAGTGATTCTCCGCTTGATCTACATCTTTCTTCATTGTGACGGCGTTGCCAAGGTAGACGAAATCCTTGACAAAATCAAAGGTATAATTTTCAACATCAATCTGAAAGACCAACTGCTGTGTCGTAGACAGCATATAATTCCTCTTGCTCTCATTTACAACCAATTAGCTCTATAGCTGCCGTTATTGGTCTTAGCCGTTAATTTGATTAACCGTTGTTTAATTTTTTCAGAACTTTTAAGAGCTTCAACGTTTGTTTTTATAGCTCATCGCTGAAACATAAGCTCAAACCTGAAAAATTCGCTTTAAAACCACGCACAACTCTCCTTCCCAGCAAATTGAAAACAGCCAAGGGAAGTATTTTTTTTTTAAAATATATGTGACGCACACGGCTTTATAATGGCACACACACACACAAATACATATATGAAAAATTTGATGCCGACAGTGTGATACTCTGTACCCATTTTTCCCATGAAAATCAAATTTCATTCAAATTTTTGTATCGATGCTTTGAAGGGTATGGGCGTAAAAACGGTAACTGTACTACGGGGGTAGGGGGGATGGTGCGGAAAAAGTTCAAAATTGTTTGGTTTAAAAATCTAACGTACCACATTTGGTTAACATAAATGTTAAAATTAACATTTCTGTAAAAAGTGAATTACAGTTCATAGGAGTAGGCCCCCTTGTTGGCACATTATTAGCTATATATTCTAAAATTCTTACCCGATATATATCATTTTTACGCTACACATGCATAGTAATAGTGTGCATAACTGTGCAAAGTTTCAATTAGCTAGCTTTTTTGGTGTGTGGAAGGGGGTGAGATATCGACATAATTCGACAAGCTTGCACTGAATAGGTAAAATTTGGTAAACAAATTTTTGCTCTAGCTCTTATAGTCTCCGAAAACGGTGCGATAACACGGACAGACAGACTCGACTATGGCTCCCGACCATTTTTGCCCATGGAACATATAGTCTGCCACAAATCTACAATACCCTTCTACACTTTGTGTACAGGGTATAACCAACAGCTGACGCAATTACGCCTACTCAGCTGGCTTTTGTTGCACACTTGCGTCGAAATAAGCCAGATTGCTGCCTGAGTTTCAGACTAAGCTTCTGCCACACGTTGCGTCTTTAATAATCTGTCATATGCACGAGGCAATAACTGCTGTTGTTCCTGTTGATGTTGTTTTTTTGTGAGTACACCTATGTATGTGCCATATGTGTTTCAGATATTTTCATTAAAAGTAAAAAAAATAAACCAACAACAGCTAAAGGTAGCAACGGCAACCATGTTAAGCCTCAAAATGAAGTTCATTATGCGACAGCGAAATGTTGAAAGTTATTTATACACACACACACACCCACACACACACACACACACAGCTAATTTCACACAGCTTAAGGTCTTCATTATTTACATTGTTCCCAAAAAAATATTATTGTATATGGAACCCCAAACAAACGCAACAGCAACAATAACAAAAACAAACCAGAAACATTTTTCAAGCTTAAAGCCTGTGGCAAACATTGGCTGTTGAAGCAAGGTGTGTCTGGCTCCAGGGGTTAGGAGTGACTTTGGGGCACTTGCCGTGCACACCTTGACATATTTGCTGGCCCCAACAATAAATAAACTAAAATAAAACACAATACCGTGACAAACAATAACAAGAGTAACAACAACAACAAAGTAGCCGCAGAATCTACTAAAAATCTGCAAACAAATGACAACAACAGCAACAATAAACAACAGCAACAGAAACCACGGAACATACAACAGTATTCCCCATTACAGTGGTCTCAACAGCCCACGGAACACTCTCGCCCACTGTCTCTCGGGGTCCTCATGCGGACCAAGTTGGCTCGCCCTGCTGAGAGGAAAGCTTAAAAATTTTGGCCAATTTGCAGTCAGAGCGAACACCAAAGTCATATTTACCTTTAAGACCGTAGAGATACATGTATATATGTATACCTTGTGTATGTGTGTGTGTGCATGCTTAAGGACCTTTGTAATTGCAATTTGTGTTTGTATGTGTCTAAGCATAGCAGTCAAGCATTTAGGAAATACTACAGAAATAGAAATGTCTATACAAAAATATGGTCTTTAAGCCTCTGGCGATGGGACATAGTTTCAGCAGTCTGAAAACTTTAGTTTGTTTCCAATATGTTAGAAATGCCAAAAAAGTTTTGTGATATGTTTGATGATGCCACGCCCTCAAATTTTGGGCTGAAAAGCTTCTAGCAACAAATTTGACCTAAACCTTATTCGGTAAATGAATAATCAATGTTCATTTTGAATCCGTCAATCGAATATTTTTCTGTGATGTTTTTAATCGCAAAGTCCGCAAGTAGTAGATATCAGATGATGAAATACGCGATTTTTCTACTTTTTGCTAAAACGTGCTCAAAAAAGGAATCATTTTAAACAGTACTGAATATTAAAATCAAAATCGATATCACCAGTTTGCTAAAAGAAACGCATGTATGTCCAATGCTTCTTACATGCTTTAGTAATATGATATCCATATTGAGGGATAAAAGAGTTAGACATTTATTTTAGCTGTTTTTATACCCTGTACACAAAGTGTAAAAGGGTATTATAGATTTGTGCAATGTATGTAACAGGCTGAAAGTGGCGTGGCTGACCGTATGTTCCATGGGCAAAAATGGTCAGGAGCAATAGTCGAGTCGATATAGTTGATATAAGAACAGAGTAGGCTGAAATAAAACTCCCCCTATAATACATTCTTCCCGACTCCCATTGGAATTCGTAAAAACTGCTCAAAGTGAGAATATACACCTCACTCTTGTCCAAGGTCGGGAAAATAAAGTGAAATCGACTTCTTTAGAACAGGCCGCGCAGGTTGGTCCGCCAATGGGGACCATTTTGGCCGAACGCATTGTGACACATGATAAATCCAACTATGGCTTTTAGATCTGTCCTTTTCTGACAAAGAAATTGTCGGTAGGCCTTGGGATTGAGTTTTTTTTACAAAGTACAGGATTTCCATTTTTCCTTTTTTCCATTGTCTGGGTAAACCGATTATAGTTCAACCCTTCCTGCTGCGCTGACAGGAATGATTGGCGCAGGCCCTATTGGCTCTGAGCCTTCATTTACCACTTTTTTGTCATATCATTGATCTTGATACCTCGGTGACCAGGCACTCAGGCACCTGAAAACTCAACTTATTGCTGAACTGAAAGCTTTGCTGAATACGAAGCTTTTTTCGGCAAGCTGAAATTGTTTGAGATGCGCACTTAGATTGCTGAGATGAAAACTTACTTGTAGCATCTACTTTTTGTGCTATTGGATCCCATATTTTGTCAGTAACTCTTATATTTGAATACTTTTCATTCTTTTTGTTCCACAAAGGTGGATTAAGCGCGATTTCACTTTACAATGTTTTACAATCCATGGTTTTTCAAAACCTGGCACTAAATATCAGCACTTCTGATCGATAAGTTCCGTTAAAAAAACTAGCACCATTCTAATTTTTCGTCTTTGTAGAAGATATGGTTTTTCCCCTCTAACATTAGTCCTGATTGCTTCGGCAGTCTCGTGATGGAAATACCACAAAGTATCTGCGGCTAGATTTCACAAGAAAGTCTTTAAAAACTAGCTATTTGGCTATTGAGATCAAGCGGAGAGTCACTCTTCCCAATAGATGTTACTTTGGTCTCAGTAGGCAAATTAGCAGTAGACAGCACTCTCACCAGATGAAACTAACACTCTATAAGACGCTCATACTTCCCGTTTTTCTTTATGGCGCTGAAGCTTGGGTCTGATAAAAATGCCATTAGAGTGTTTGGCGGAAACTACTCGGTAAGATCTTTGGCCCTTTGCGCATTGGTAAGGACTATCGCATTTGAACGAACGACGAAGTCTATGAGCTCTACGACGACACTGAATTAGTGAAGCGAATTAACAATCCGCAGAAAGGGGCAGCCCATGTCTCCGTTGGAAGCTTTGCATTAGTTTGGTATGCATTAGTTTGGTATAATTGATTGGAGAAGGCGCGGGAAGCAGAGGCGCCTGGAACGGGTCCAGTGAAGAATACAATACGTTTCATATAAAAACGTATATCATCCTTGCACCATACCAAGCAATTTTACTGTCTAGTTTCAATATGTTTAGTTCAGTTAAGTAATGCGCTTTATTTGCCTGCAAATTCGCAAAAATATTGCCCAAAGCTAGCTTGAAGTAATAAGAGTTTAGATACATATTATCTTTAAAACTTAGAAATTATATTTACATAGCAGTGTTTTTATTGTATTGGCTTAGTATTTGAATGGTTAGGAAAGGAAGGAAAGGAAAACCTTAAGCATTGTTGAACTGAATTCTAGTTTTAATATGATTGTGGCTTTATTTGTTTCAGTTTTTTTTTATGAAAAACTTGCCTAAAGCATTTTATCTATTTTCATATAATTTTTACTTGCCATTTATTACTTTGGCTTCACTTTTTCTGTTACTTTTTCTTCCTGTGAACTTCGCCACTTATCTTTTGCCTTTGTGTTACTTTTTTCTTCTTCTCACATTTAATTTTATTTATTCACAAGTGAAATATTTGAGATATCTTTTTTGGTGGCCTTTATTCTAGACCGAATACTTATTCTGATTTTGGTTTTTTCACGTTCTAGTCTGACTATCCGACATGTTGTTGTTGTTGTCGTCCTGGCAGCTCACTCTCTTTCTCTCTCACAAAATAGCTGCGGATTTTCTTTGCTGCTGCTGCTGTCATTGTCGCTTTTCCCATGTTGACATTTATTTATGCAAATTTAATTTCCATACTAAACGTTTTGCGCATGTGTTAGTGAGTTTGAGTGTTGTGTAGCGCTGTGTGCGTGAATGAGTGTGTGTGAATGAGTGAGCGTGAATGAGTGTGTGTGTGTGCTCGGCTGCAAGAATTCACTTTGCTCGGCCATTTTGCTTGATTCTAGTTACTTCTACTACGTCACTCACACTGTTGTTGCTGGTGAAAGTATTTTTCCTTTATTGGTTTCTATCAGTCGCTGAGAAGTGTGTGTGTGTGTGTGTGTGTGTGTGTGTGTGTGTGTGTGTGTGTGTGGGTGTGAGTGAGTGTGTGTGTGTGTGTGTGTGTGTGTGTGGGTGTGAGTGAGTGTGTGTGTTAGTATGTGTGTGCAATGTTATTATTCTGCGGCATTAATATTGCTGGCTGGCTAATAGAAAATGATTTCCTTTCTTTTTCTCTCGCTACTTCATTTGCATGGGAAAAGTTTCTAATTAAGTAGCCAAGATAAGCAAAAGTTATATACATATGTGTGTGTTTGTATCAGCTTTTGGAGGCAGGTGAGCGTGACCTGTCGGCTGTTGGCGGCAACCCTAACTCATTTTATAAGCTCATCTAAATTTCATATTTTGCAATTTTCTTTTGGGTTTCTTATTTTTCAATTTTTCATTTCCGATTTTTCCCATGTGACCCTTGCCAAAAGATTCATTTTATGGAAATGGCGTGCCACACTCACACACGCACACATAACAAATCCAGATAAAAATGTGTGTGCCTTGACTTATTGGCAGCGACACAAAAAACGCTCACTCACACACACACACACACACATACAAAGAGTGTGACACATATGCATAGATACTTTATATGTATAACAAACTTTTTCATACGCTCCATTTTGTGGCACCATTTTGTGGCAAGTTGGCCTTACTTTTGGTTGGCGATTTCTATTTTAGTTAGCTTCATTTTAGGCGATTTGCTACATTTTTACAATTTCACATTTTGCTTGGCCAGCCAAATGGCTTAAATTTATATATCTGACGCATAAAGACCGACAAAGATACTATTATTAGGATATACTTTACTCATGATATATATTCGCATAACTCACAAAGAAAAACGAAATTTTGTACCAGCGACTAGACTTTTATATACATATACTTTTAATTTATGTATAAGTTATATAAGTAGCAACGTTATATAGGCGGCATTTTATTTTCTTCTTTGGATGTCTGATGAACTTTAAAGAAGACATTGAACTTTGGACAAATTTTGTTTGGTTGTCTTGGCCTACTGGCAAATGTCTTCTAAGTATTTTGTCAAAATACACTTCTGTGCTTTTGTGTAAGGTTATATTAACAGAGGCATAAAATATGATTTTGGGCTTTATGAATGCGTAAAGGTTTGTTAAAGGCAGAAACAGTATCTCATCCCAGCATACTTTGATATTAGCTAAATTTAAGTGTTAAACAAAATTTCAAGGTAACCTAATGGAATATTGTTAAGTTTGCTACTTTTTGTTTAATGTTATGGGACAGAAAATGTTTTAAAAGATTATCAGATAACAGAGATAAGTAGTTGTTGTTGCATGTAGGGAATCGAATTCTAGTTCGAATATCTTTCATTGCATTGGATAGCAGTCCGATTTGCTGATTGAAATCCATTTCCATATACGATCTAATTTCGAAAAGCAATGATATCCTCGCCAATTTTTCACTACTAGTCGAATACCGTTCTCGCCCTTAATTATAAATTTTAATCAGAAATTTAAGCTATAACCGAGCTTGCAGTACCAAAATAATGTTAATTCACTGAATCGTAACCCCTTGCCGATAGCTTTCAAGTATATGTGAGTTTCGTCACCATTTGCCTAGGTTGGAGCACTTCATACACTTACGCAGTTTGGGTATCTCGCAGAGGTTTAATGCGGCAAGGGTTCTTAGAAGCTACAGAAAAGATATTACAGGCTTAGATCATCTCAGTCTTACTCCATATCTGCCAACAAGACATTGGCAAGTCTGTCACGTAAAGCCCCTCTAGGTTGTTTGAACAGGGCAACAGCGATAGAATTCTATTGAGAGCTTAGTAAGTGGAGAAAAATATCCATTTTATTTGATTCTGGACGCTCCGTTGAACAATATGCCTTATATAACTGCCAATAATGTCCCCCTCATTATGTTTGAAAACAACCCTCATCTAGCGATGATCTTTTTTTTTTGCGTGCACTTAGCGCTTTTGTCGCGTATAACCTAAAGATATTGATAAAAGTAAGCGTTATTGAGTTGGGATTAAGAAAGTTTTTCAATTTTAATTGGATAAGTACCACACTACACAGAGACACCCAAGAGTGCTGTTAACCAATCGTTCCCGATTGAAATCTCTTCAATCCATAGCAATTCTTTTCATTTCTCGGTGGCTAACCGGCGAACCGCATGCTTTACTGGCGTCTGGAACATAGGAGCAGTTTGTTGCTTAGATGCAAGCGTTTTTATCTACAAGTGATAGCTTCCACATAGATTCTCCTTTAATACTGATAATCTCCCGTACATGACATTGTAAGAAAAAGTCTCAAGAGGCGTTACTTTAACAAATTGTGAAATTTTCGCCATTTCGTTTCTAACTGATTGTTAAATGAATAAGTTAGAAGTAATTCATGATTTTAGACATGTATTGAAGTTTTCAGAAACGGTTTCGTTTTTGAACTGTAAAATACTAATTACCATTTAAGTTTTATCATGTTATAAACTTATTTTAAGTCGTTTAAGTTTCGTCATCCTATAAATAGAGACTACTCATATTTTTGGCTGCTTTTCCTGAGTTACAAATGGCTCGTAGCAATGACATTTACGATGGCTTCCCCCAATTGCGCTGCATGCACCATGTGTGTGTGTGTACTGAGAGTGTGTGTGTGTGCTTATGTGTCGTGTCACAGCATGTAGCTTTAAGCCATTTAGTTGCGTTACGTATCCTACAAATTTTTGGCAGTATCTTACTTTAAAACTGCATGTGGCCAGACAAGACTACAAGACACAAAAAAAAGACATATTCCCACACCAGGAAAAACAGCATGCATTTAGCCGGCAGACATTTGGCAACAGCTCCTAAAATGGCGGCGCACAAAGGAGGAGCGTCCATTTTAGCTTAGATCTGGCAACGCCGTAGACAACTGCTGCAGCTTTTGTTAAAGTTATCAACGCGCAATTTCTGGTGCTTGAATTAATTTTAGAGTGCAAGCAACAAGGCACAAAGAAAAAAAAAGCGAAAAGTGGAACTTGGGAACGTCACCGGCATAAGATGAAACGGAAGTCTGCCATAACGCAAAGCAAACCGGAAGCAGCCAACTGCCACAGACTCAGCAGCAGCCATTGTCGTTTGTCCTTGTCGCTCCTGTTGCGGCACGTCTCCCGTTGCCGTAGCTAGCCCTTTGCTGCTCCTGTTGCGTCAGTTGGCTTCAGGCTATATGAAGGATTCTGTGGCACAATTTGTTTGATGTTTGCTACGTGTTTTCAAATATTTTCACAGCTATGACGTTTGCTCTTCTTGTTTGTTGTTTGTTTTTGTTCTATGTGGGCGACAGTTGGTGGCAAAGTCTGTTTTTTTTTCTTTTCTAACTTCTTCTCTTCTTCTTTTTAAGGAATGCCGCAGCCAACTCTTCCGCATTGTATTGACAGTTTTGGGGTAAATGCTGCAAGCATTCGCAGTGCCTTCCTTTTCATTGAAATTGGCGTAGAATTATATTTATTTACATATTATAATTTATTAAATTTTTGCCATTGATTCATAGTCTGCGGATGGTTTGACGAGCTGTTAATGAGTTGGTTTAAAATTCGCTTCTTCAAGAAAAAGTAAAGTGTTCGAAACTTTTTGAGTCTTTTATAACGGCTTAGATCAGGATTTAAACAAAATAAACGAGTGGTTTCAGACGAGAATAAAACACATAAGACTTGTAGTTTAACAGTTTATTAAAATGCTTAGTATTTTAATGTGAAACTGCGTCAAGCACGCCTAGTGGGTAAAATTAACACGTACGCGCGTACATGCCGTGATGCACATCAATGAGCTTGTAGCGGCAATAGCTTACTTCTTTAACGAATTAATTACACACGACGTACAAGAACTAATCACACTTTTCAACACTTATAGTAAACATTTTAATGACAATTCTTGCATATCAAAATCTACAGTTTCAATTATCTAGAGAGATGCTTATAATTGAAACAAACATGAACAAATATACTTCATAGAGCGTCAACAATCTCTAATAAATAGGCAGACGGAGGACACACACACACATATACACACACTTGGCTATACAAACACTAGGAAACATATGTCACAAACAAAGATATAACAGATTTTACAAGCAACATTATGCATAATTCTCTGAGCATATTTACAATATATATTTATGTATGTGCAGCATGCAAAATCTCTGTATATATGTGTGTGTGTGTGTGTGTGTGTGTGTGTGTGTGTAATTGTGAGTTACTGGTGTTTAGTAAAGGGAATAAACCCACAAGCAAATGGGCTCTGTCTGTTTGTATGTGTGACAGAGAACATGTTTGCGTCACATGTGCACATGAGCCCTTGAGAAATTAATTTCAAGTGGAAATATTATAACAGTGCAAAGTCAACTTTATCTGTATAAACAAAATTTTGGATTTGCCTCTGGCAGCAGACAGTTGAGCAACAACAATAATAATACAAAAAAAAAAACTATGAGTGATGTGGGTATCACTTACTCCAACTGCACTTCAGTATGCAATGTGTTACCCTTACCACAGTGAGGGTCAATCAACACCGCTGCGCTATAACACAGCAGTCTTTCGTTAGTTCCTTTAAGATAGCGATTTGTGATCACTGGGTGTCAATTCACACAGTTTCGCTAAAATTCAATTCGAATGTCACTTCTTTTTGCATGCCTAAGTAGGAAACGCCTGTAAAAACAGGTGTCAATTGACACCGCTGCAGTACAAAACGCTAACCTTGCGTTAGTGCTTCCTTGGCTATCTATGATAGTTGCACTTAATTTGCACAGTTGCTCTACTATCGACCGTTGCTCGTCTATTCTTGGCTTTTTGATTTGTTCTTTACTATGAAGCTTTTGTTTAGACCGGTGTCAATTAACCCCTGGCCCACTACAATGCAACATTCGTTCGTTATTTTCTTCCAGATAGCGATTTGTGCTCTGTGTTAATTCACACAGCTGCATTAGCATTCGATTCTCACTTCTCTTTGAGTATCTTAATTGGTTCATTCGCACCGCTGTACTACAGTTAGCTAGATTTTAGTCAGTTCTTTGTAGGTAGCGATTTGTGAGTGTCATCTTCTGTAGAGTTGCAAAGTACTTTTGGTATCAAGTTGATAGTCAAGTTGTTTATGGGATCAATTGATACCTCTGACAGTCGGGATTCAGTTCTTTCTTGCGCTTCTTCTTCTTCTTCTTAACTGGCCATAACAGTCTGTTATCGGGTTGCGGCCTAATGTAAATACTTTCTTTCATTGGAATCGGGGTTTTACGTGGTGGGTCCCAAGCCCTACGCACAACCCTTTTAAGGCCTACTGGTCTTGAAGGAACCCAGTGTTATTGTTAGTCGCCTCAAACGACAAGCTTTGACCTGCTGAGTTGGTATTCTCTAACCCGCTGCGCTTCGTTCGTCAATTTTTCGTCGATAACGATTTTTGTGTCAATTGCCATCGCCATATAAAAGAAATCCGTCTTATTTTGATTCTTAAGTTTTTATTCATTTATTTATGAATCTACAGTTAGTTACCATCTTTAAAGAGTCATGGAAAAAAGAATTTTACAAAGATAGATACTTTTCATAGAGCGCTCCAGGGTATATGACATAAAAAAGTGTGTAGTTAATACAGGAACAACTAGTTATGAATGTTGATAAGCACTAACTTTTAGCACCAAAGGGTGCAGTGTCTGCAAAGAATCAAGGCACAAAAAAACCTTTTAATAAGAGTAAAGTGAAAAATAAAACACAAAAAGGTATATTAAACAATAGTTCAGCGGTGGCACTTTTATCCGAAGTATAGTGCAGCGATGGCGATTGGCCCCAATGCATGCATTTATATATCTGCAAAAGAAGTGTAGAACGTCTGTCGACTTATAATGCAGTTGACCCCTGCCTAGGACATGTCATATGTTCATCTTGGCTCCTAAAAGCACCGCATTATATCTTTGATCTTTGATCTATACCCGTCAAGCTAGAGACAGGGATCAGGAAGCCCCATTCTGTCCTGCCAGGATCCAAATCCACCGCAAACGCAGTGGCTGTGTGAGACTAGTGCGCACAACTACATACACACATCAACATGTACACTATTATTAAAAATACCAAACTATATTCTTTAAGCATGACTCTCGCACTAAAATGCAAATAAAGTTTCGTGAGAGACTGCACTAAAGAAAAAGCCATTTGTCACAAACAAAAAAAAAAATGAAAAAACTTAAAACAAAAAGTCACCGACGAAAATCAACAATAAAATTTACTTCATTTAGTCACTCACTCACACTCATATATTTGCTTTGTTGTGGCTGTAATTTTTTATACCAGGCCAAGGTGTTTATTGGCAACACGGGAATAATATGCGCATAAGTAATATTGTTTTAGCTGAACGCACAATGCCACACATTACTCATACGCCGTGTGGCACGACGCAAGTTTGCCATCAAATCACTTTGGGCATCTTAAGAAGCCACTAAAAGGCAAAAGTCATAAAAGTAAGTAAGAATGAAGCGTAACGTGAAAAATACGGAAAGGAAAGCAAAAAAAGTAATATAAGGTCGGGAAACACGGAAAAGCTCACAACAAGAAAAACCAACACCAAAACAACACTCCCTTACACATGTAAGAAGCCAAAAGGCAAGGTAAAGTTGAAGTGCAGCTTGGGATCCAATGGCAATGGCAAAAGCAACAATTATGCCTAACAGGCGTCAAGGAGCAGGCAACAGCAACAACAACAACAACTGCAACATCATGAGGCTTAAAGAGCCAAGTGACGAATTGAGGATAATTTATATGTACGAATATTTTCATTTAGAGATGAATGCGTGATGATACGGGATAAGCGAAAAAAGTATGGGTAACATTCGTACGCTAGGGAATTCGTAAGTCGAGGTCACTATTCCGTGAACTGCAATCAAAGAAAACTCAAGAGCACAAAAAACAATGATACCAAAGACGTGTATTACTACTTAAAGCAAACTCAGGATGTAAGCAAGGATATTGAGTAGCAAAATCACACAATTAATGTGACCAAAACTTTTTATGATATTAAAGTTATGGTTCAAGAACTATGTTAACGAGTAAAAGAAAGATACTCAAAGAAACTCACTAAAATCAGCTTATTATAATACTAACAACTCACGAACTCAAGAACATACTATGTGCACATCGTTATATGGGTAGAAAAGAGATATTGTAGAACCAAAGTGCCTCATGAAACTAACGACTGGGCTTCCGATGTTCAAAGAACAATTCACCTGAACATCGTTAAAAGCGTAAAAGAAAAAAGAGTGTAAATCATAGCCACAACACCAGAGCGATACTTACATATGGGCTCACGGTTGCGTTTAATCACGAGTACGAGCGATAATACGAACTGTGCTGCTCATAATGCGTGTGAAACAAGATATTCGGAAGAGATATATAAAAAGTGAGGTAAATGTTGCATGAACTGCAGTCAAGAAACTCAATAAAATGTAGTATATAATGAAACTAACGATTGTCTTCACAGTTAAGTAACTAACTTTAAGTTACGAGTTTAATATACAGAATGCAGTAATACGAACGACATTAGCCACCGTAATAAAAGCTTCAGTGAAGTAAATATAGTACTACTAGACATAAAGATATTTATTTCAGACACAAAATTTCTCAATCTGCTCAAAAAAACTATCGATATCCGCGCAAATGCGCACTATATAACGATATTTTGGGAATTCATGCAAGTCAGAACACGTGAAAAACTCAAAGAACACTTAAACTCTTGACGGACTTATCAAGTTCGGTAAACCTGAAAATTACGAAATTTCAAATGTAATCATGGGCGATAGCAATCGATTTCTGCGCCAATATGGTTGCTATTTCACGATGTCTCAGGCGCTCACGCAACCCAACACACTTCATACCTTCTTTAAACTTCAACAGCCAAGTTATAATTGTCGACTTATTTCAAGGACTTAAAAACCGTTCACGATATACTCAGCACCCACAACACTTCGAGAGTTGCGCTAAAACGCAGTATTCGTGACACCTAGAAATCTCACGATGATATCTACAACACATTTACAATACTTAAACAGCGTAGCAAACATTACATATTCACGAAATTTAAAGCATTTACCGCACTTATTAACATTCTAGTGCATTGCAATGTACGCGGAACAAGTAGATTTAATCAACATAGTTGGTGGCAACTCTGGCTTAAATTGCGTTTTTTAGCGTTAAATCACGATTTTAACACGTTACTCAAAGTAACATAGATCTTTAGGATAACTAGAATTTCTACAATGTTAACGATAGTTGTCATTAAGTTGTGTTGGCAACTTGTTAAAGTTAACTCAACTTAAGTAAATTTGGCACCTATAAAGCTAGGCACCTCACGATTTTAAGTTGTTTCATTTTTTAATCCGGTGATGAGCACCCAACCGCAAGATGCTACAAAAAATTATGCGCTTACAGCTTGGCAGTAACTTTTGCAGTTTTCTTCATTTAAGATAATGATGGCCTTTAATGAGAAGACGTCTTTTTACTTTTTTTACAATGCTGATACTCGCAACTCACTTGCCCTTCCGTAGGGCAGCTCAGTTTTAGATATTTGTAGAGCTTCCGATGCTGACGATTTGCTTGCCTTCTCTAATGGCAGCTCAGCTTTAGATATTTGTGGCACTCAAGAAGCTCACATATACGTCTATAAACTTATTTCACGATTCTTACTAATAAAATTCGGTACACTCTTGGAACCAGATATAGAATAACTCAAGATACGCAGTCTATATAGGATGAAAACAAGATACACGACTCTCACGGCTTACAGACAACTTGTATTAGATACATACTGAATTGTCCAAACCGTTTAAATTAACGCAGCTCACTAATAAGTTAATTTTTTTTAAGTTACTCACGACAGGCGCCTTGGAACTCCTATATTGTTACAACTTTGAAAACCAACTTCATGGAACATATATTTCTACAAAACAGTAGATTTAGATAAATTTTACTTGAAATTGGCTAAACATTTTTGTACACATTTCACTTTGCTATTTAATATATTTCATAGCTAGCTCGTTTCGTATACTAATCACTCCGACACTTACTTTTGATTGCATGCAGTGCATGAGTGTATCTCCCCTGACGCAATCCTAAGTCCCATCACTAAATAAACGAGAATGTATTTAACTCTTGGTGTCACACAACATCTACAACTTTCTCTCTCTGTTTCTCCTAAATCTATTTACGCTCTCACCCTTCCTTGCATTGTTTATTTGCTCTGCATCCGCACATAAATTTTGAGCAACAACGCAAACCAAACATAGATCCATAGTTCCGACATCTTGCTCTGTAGGCTCTGAGGCTGCTGTTGTGTGTCGTTGTTGTTGTTATCCTTTATTTACGCACTCTTCTCGATGTGCTGATAGACAACAACAAATAGCGCTGTCAAAACCCAAAATCTAATCCAAACCACCAGAAGCCCTTCCCATACGCCCTCCTACATAAGCTGACATTCGACATCTTCCATTACTTTTGCTCGGAAAAGTAGCTAATGTTAAACGTTGTGTGTCTCGGCTACCAAACCTTTTTGGTTAGTATTTGGTCGACCACTTTTCTTTTTTCTTGTGGTTTTTCTTTTTGTGTTGTGTTGGTTGTTGTTGTTGTCTCATTTTTTTAGCGCCTTGGGGAAATTAGTTTCTGTGGTTACGTCCCGCCTGCTGTTTTATGATTTCTTTCTTTTATTTTTGAGACTTTACTACTTCCTATTTCCTCACACGCGAACACACACTCATATTACATAAACTGCGTGTGTTCGTGCGTTGCGCTTTTCTTTACGATTACTTTTATTTTATGGAAATTTCACACTATTTATTAGCTGCAAGTGCTAACAGCAAAACTTGTGCATGATGGGCTTTTTTTCTATTTATTTTTTTTTATTTTGTTAGGTGTTTAGTTTAATTTTACTATGAGATTGCATAGCTTTAATGCTTGTGCGCGGCGCTAGTTTAATTTGCATATTTATATTTCAGTGTGAACTCGGCAAACATTTTGCAAATGCAGGCGTGAAAATTGCCTGCCGCAACTGGCATTAACTTAAATTTTCCTTTATAAATGATTTCCTGCCATTGTTTGGCATAAACTTTAAAGTAAAATGCGCAGCAAATGGTTTTTTTTTGTGATATTCACTGTGGGGTACGAAAGTAAAATGTTAATCAATGCTGTAAGCGGTATGTATTAAGTGGAAAAATTCTTTTCGGATTGATACTCTGCTGTGTTTATTGGAAGTACAAATAAATAAAAAAATATGTTATTGACAGACACAATGTTGATTGGCCGAGAAATAAAATCATACAAATTTTCGCTTGCATGAATTGATTTTACCGATAACGATTACAAAGGTTGAGTTATCTAAATAATCACTATCATAGTCGATATAAAACATTGGTAGCATCTCCTGTCGTAAAAATACATTAGAAATTTTCTTCTTTTATCGATATCTGCTTACGATTGCAGCTCAAGTTGTACTATTGATGTTTCTGATAACGGAGCGAGATAAAAATCATCATTATATTAAGACAGGAAGGAATCCTTTGTGGTATATATGAGACGGCACTCAGACTCATACATGTACTATATTTATGCTCATTCGATAGATATTTGACGTAAAGTGCAGAAAAAAGTTGGTTTTCCCAACTATTTTTGACCACCCACGAAAAAGCCAACGATATCGGGTGTAATATGAACTGAAACCGAGAAACGTTGTAAGTCGACTGGAGCGCAGCTGTATCAAAAGCAATAAAGAAAATTGGAACTTCTACATCAACCCCAAGAGGTTGCCTAGATGCCTACTCTTTTTGTCGAGCACTCACATTCACGTTCTCTTACGGAACCCAAACCACCAAATAAGCGTGACTGTTTTACCTAAAGGCGGGTCAATAGTTGCTTACATTTTTAATTGCCCTTACTTTTCTTTAAGAATAAATTCTAGCCCATATATTAAAAAAAACCACGCAGAATCCCTGCTACAGCAAGAAAAGTAAGAAATTCGTGAAAATTCGTTTGTTTTGGTAAAACTTTTGTGGCTCTAATACTTATAATCTCTGAGAATCTTAGACCAACACAGAGAGACGGACGGACGGACAGACGGATGGACGAATATGGCTACATCATTTTTGCTCTTGGAACGCAGTTTTTGCCACGCCTGCTTCTCCCTTTTACATACATAGTACATGGCTTACCCTGTGAAACATTTACATTAATGTGGCAAATTTAATGCTTGATCTTACACAAAAACACAGTCCCTTAGTGAAAACGGAGAAAGCTATTAAAGCTTGTCATGTTGGCGAAGCCTTGGATGAGGTCTAGAACAACGGAAATCTTTTGTCTACTATAAGAGAAAAGATGGAAGAAGTTTCGACTGAGCATTAAACACACATTTCATACTCTACACCCATCCTGAAACCAATCTAAACGTAATTTATACAATGTTGTAATTTTTAATTCCTCAGAAGTATCCAATACTGGCAATTGTACGTCTGCAACCCATTCATCCATCGAAACACTCAGATACATTCGATACTTGGGGAGATAGCTAAGTACAGTTCCAAATACACAGCACGCCAAGGCTGCCCCTAACTTGCTACAGTGATTTGTGCTTTACAAAAGCCTCAACAGACGCCAACAACTGGACCTTCCGTTCACAGTGAAATACTAGCAAAAACATATTTTTCTTTTATCAATCCATGCCCATGACCTTGTAGTGTGACCTTAAACTTAGTTTTGCTTTGGACAGCTTACTACTTCTGAAAATCCACTGAGTTTGTTGCCAGAATCATTTCCAAATTAATACTTATGAGTTCCTGTTTTGGCTTGCGAGCAAAAAATAATTCATACGCAGCATTTCTGAAGATCCTGCAATGATTCTTTACACAATACTATTTCATTCGCTCTATCATGACAAGCTTAATATACTTTTAAGATTACGTTGCCGAAAATCACTTTATCAATGTCCATTAGCATCAAATATTAGAGTACCCCCAAAAATGAAGAGGACATTGTCAAAGACCAACCATAACTTAATGTTCGGCTAATGCAGAAATTAATGAAATTACTATATCCACAATCACTTTACAAATAGAAAACATAAAGCGACAACACGGGGAAAAAAAATGGCATAGAAATACATACTGTTAGAAAAAACAGCTATCTCAGACGCGGCCATAAGCCAAATCATTGAGAGGGCCAAGAAAAACTCAGACAAGATGGCGCGTAGCTTCAGCCAAGAGCTGCTTCTTCTTTTTGCGAATACAATGCGCAACGAAGCGTTTATTTATTTCATTTACCATAAAGCACTTATTGGTAGCAATTTTTCTGCATCAAATGGAATTGAAGTTCAGCGAAAACCCTCCGCCGGAGTAGCGGCATCGGCCATAGCGATTGCGAGCACACAATACGCATCAATATTGCAAGAAAAACATTGAGCAGGAAATCAGAGAAAACGAGCGAGAGACTGAGAGTGAAGTAACTGGCAATCAACATAGAGTATGGCTTTTGTTGTGCTAGAAATCTCTTTCAAACAAATTTCTAGTGGACAAAAATGCAAAAACGAAAACTGAAAAAATTTGGATAGCTAGAAGATTAATCAGTTAATAAATGTATGAAACTTTTTGTTGTGAAACATCTGTCTTGGAGTAAGAATGACTCATATGCAGACACGATTGTATGGCGTGACTTTCAGATGGTGTGACTCTTTGATGGTATGATGTTTGGATGGCGTGATGCTATCCAATAAGGTAAAGCTTGGAGTGTGTAAAGCGAGTGTATAAAGCTTGAATGGTGTGACGCTCGGATGGCTTTACATTAAGGGGATTGAGATGACGCTAGAGAAATGAATGCTAAATGGCGCTAGCATATAAACCATAGAAACCCCTCTATTAAATTTGAATAGTACTTGGCAAACTAATCGATCTTAACGACCGGCAACCCAACATAAATGAATGAAATCGTTTTGCTTTATAAGTTTTTGTGGCAAAATCTTCAAGAGATTTTCGACGCAACCCCGATTCACTTTGGAGGCGTGCAAAGGCAATCGACTTGTGCGCTTTTTTTATGCTTCATTTCAGCAACAACAAGCATAACAACAAGAACATTGAGCCAACTTGTTCATTTCCCTTCGTCAATATTCATATTAGCGGCAAATTTTTGGCACGCTGCGTCCGCTCGAACTTTCGTCCTTTGTCCTTTTGCTGCCCATTTGAGACAAATAGCGGGCCGAAATAGAGCAAAAATGCGTCCCGATTTAAGAGCATAAATTCCCTAAACGCTTTGATGTGCTTGACAGGAACTGAACTCTCCCTTGTCGTTGCTTAACTTTTGCCTCTGCTTCAAATGAATTTGAATTGGAGGCGCATATTATTTATAACCTATTTACGTATAAGTATTTTTTTTTATTTCACTTTTATTATATTTATAACTTTGTGTTGAGATTTATTTTTATTGCCACGTTATTATGCATATCGATATGGTCATAAATTTACTGCAGGGAATAACTTTGATTTTGTTTTTTCTTCGCCCAAGTGAGTAAGAGTCTTCGCCTGCAGAGGCATTACTTGTGGATCCAAGTATATTCATATAATGGATTAAATTATGGGAATTTGTGTATTTATTTTCCTTTGCTAAATTTTTGGAACGTTGTGTATCTATGCTTGAGCTTTTAGTATTTGTAAGCAAAATGCAAAATAAGCTACACTCTGCTATAAAATTTGCATAGTTTTTGTTTTTGCATCAGTTTAGTCCGACTTTTTTTATGAAGACTAGTTTCTTAACAAATTTCTTAGTTACAGTCCTGATAGTTCATTTTAATACTTCTTAAATTGTTGTTGGTTAGCAGCTTTCCTATTGATTTTCCGCGCCCCCTTTTGTCAAAGTGGTTTTTTGCCGAAATATCGCAGTTTTTTGGGATTATCTAAGAAACGCGAAGGTTAAAAATGTTATTGCATTTTTGTTATAATGGCTACACTAAGCAACAAAAATAACCAATTATTATTCAATGATAGTGACTGTTGAATTCAAAAGTAAGTCACGAATGAAAAAATGTATGATAAAAGTAATCGATTAAGTTCTAGATTATTATTATTACTTCTTACTTTGTTATCCGTTTTGCTTTAAATATAACTCTTTTTTTCTTCTCGCATGGGCTACTGATTCAAGAAAAATCTTATTAAAAACATTTTTGGCAACAGGTGAACATGCTTTGGTAAAAATATATATTGTGCCTTTTTGACCCTCCTCAAAAATACCTGCATTCGCGCTTGTTCTTTTCAGTCTTTGTATGTGTGTATGTGTTCCTAACATACTTTGTGTGCGCGTGACCAAATTGTTTCTGTTAACCTGTTTCTACAAGACCGGTCAGAATTAGCACAAGACCGAGGACACAAACGCAGCGAGAAAAAGTGTTCGGCTCAGCAGACCACATTGAAAGTATTTGTTGACTGTTATTTTCGAACTCTGTTCACGAGACATATGTATATGCATATATTCGATAAATCGCAAAATAATCGGAATTTAAAAACAGTGCAGCGATTAAATTGGCTGTGCGTCAACATCATTGGAATAACAACAATATAGAAAACTTGTTAAACAGTGTTATTTATGTTCAAAGTTTCGTGCATATTGCTTGAATTTAAGTTGAAACCATTTGTACTTACTTTTTTTTTTGCTTTTTAGTCTTAGTCACTATGAATATTTATTTGGCTCTGCGAATGTCATTGAACTTGAATAAATAATATTGTTGTTTTGACCAGACAGAAAAATAGTATTATATCTAGCAAATACTCGCTGGCTATATATGCAAATAAAAGCTAAATAAGCCAATATTTTTCTTGCTTTGCCAAAAGAAGTATGGAAAGTCATTGAAATGTGACAAATGTTGTGTGTTCTGTTTATGAAACTAGAAAAATATACACAAACTATGGTATAAAAACTAAACTGCATAAGTTTGGGAGGAACTTTGTTGCACATTATGGGATATCATAAATTTAAATAAATTGAATATAAGCAATGCCTTGTCTTTGTACAACTACCACAATTATATACAACTTGATGTCAAAAGTTATGCACTCAGAAACTGTACAATAACTGAATGAAAACATAAATCTCGAGTATAAAATGTTTTGCCCGCATGGGAGAACTGCCAAGAGAATTTGTGCACAAAACGACCTCAAAATGAAAGTTTAACTCTGGCACTAAATTGTCTTGTTGACATAGACTCTATGCTTATTAATTGAAATAAGTTGGCAGAGAATTATGGACTATATGATACCCTTTGGTATAAGCGATAATCTAGCGGCTTTTTGGAAGGAAGTTTCTAATGGGAGAGTCATAGAAATAGTCACCTAAAGATTTCAGCTTTATCAGTCTTGCATCCTTCTTGCTAAAAGCCTTCAATTTCAATGAGTTCAATTCAATTTCGGAAACACCGAATATCGCAAGAGCGAAGTTTTAACTGAAGCTCACCATTCCAGAAACATATGCTGTAGACATAGAACAATTTTGAAAATTGTATATTTATATAGACAATTTTGAACGACAACTTCAGAGCTGAACCAATTGGTAAGATTGTTCAAAGATTTGCTCGCATACAGAATTGTATAGTAGCCTTTGTCTGCCTTTGTCGACTCTAACCCGTTATGTGAGTAGATGTACCTCTCAAGGTGGCATACCATCCCTTCTTTTAAAGATAACAGTTAGAAATCTGTTGTGTGATATAAAATCAGTTAGCTGCCAACATAAACATGAGCACGGCGTTGCGGTTACTTCCTACTGAACATTTTCTCAAACTCTTTGTAAAATGTGCTCTCTACCTGGTCCTTCCAACGGAGACATGGTCTGCTTCATTGCCTCCCTTCAACAAACCGAATTGAACACCTATCTCACTGTTGGTTCTTTATCCATACGCACAATATGACCCAGTCAGCGGATCCGTCTAATGGGCGCAGATTTTGTTCCCAAAATAATCGCCTTCTCCAGGCGCTAAACCGTTCGATTTTAAAACACCCCAATCAGTGTATGTTTTACCAGAACTAATATAGCTATTTAACTGATTTTTAAGTAAGAGTATATTGTATACATAGCAACCCGAGCTTCTTTGTTAGCTGTTGAGCAAGTTTGCTGTTAGTTGGCTCTTTGACAATTTGTACTGCCAATGAATGCTGAAGCAAAAGACCTGCATAATTTCATACTATTCCATAATGAAATATTTTCCGACTAATAAACAGATTTTAAGCATATAAGTTACGAAGTTGTTTATTTTGGTACAATACCAATTTCTATAGACAGCGAAATGCACTACTCTAAGTCCACTTAATTTCAATTAGCTGTTGTCTTGGTAACAAGAACTAAATTTCCGTGCAAAGGACCACATGTAGTTGGTCTAATAAGGATACGTGTAAGTGTGAGTGTGTGAAGATACACAAACACATACACATAATGAGAATATATGATATTAATGGCAAATTATGCCCAGCATTACGTAGGGCGCAACAACTGGCCAAAAACACTGGAGCACATAATACAACTAAATCAGTTTAATTATAAAAGATTAACTAGGCTGTCATGGACATGGACATGGACCCAACACACAGTGTGTCCAACAACAACAATAGTAACAAAGGAGCCAGAGAGTTTGGCTAACTGCAGGACTAAGCTATGTTCACATTAATTGAAATTCCGCACGGAAATCGATTCAAATCCAATAACAAACCGTTGCTGAGTATATTAGAACTAATCCTGAATGATTAACGCAAATGTTGGTAGCAAGTGTTGCCCACACGTGGTCTCACTCTCGCACCAACTCACACTGTCTCTTGCTCTATTCGGCATTAAGGGGCAAACAACTTTGTCTGCATATAACTCAAGGGGTTTGTCGTGTTTGTTGCTGTTTTTGTGTTTGTGTGTTTTTTTGTGGCTGTCAATATGCAAAGGTGTTAGGGCATAGGCATGTGAGTGGGCGTGGCAACAGCTTGTGCCTATTTTCAGAGTCGATATGCGTGCGGAATTCAATAAAAATTCTAATGGATTTCTGATGATAATCTTTTGGCCCCAAAAATCAAACAACAAAGTTGTTACCAGGACAGCCAAATGCCAGCTAAATATACGATATACACAGATATATGCAGATAACAACACATATCGTATGAGAAATGATTCCAGGAATTGTCTGGTTTTCTCATTTCTTCATAAATACTTGTTACACTGATAAAAAGAAACTTAAGCCGTTCAGCTTTGTTTTCTTGCCAACTTGTCACGTCATCTGCACACACAAGCGTAACACTAACAGTTTTTGGTGACGGCATACAAGTAGGTCGGCGTGCTAGTAGATGTGTCACATCAAAAATTGCAGTAAGCTTTGCTAAATATTAACACTATGAACGTAACTAGGAAATGAAATAAGTTTAAAGCAAAATTTTCAAAAATTCTATTCCAATTAAACTTACACTTTGTAAGAAAAAGAGATAGCACACAAATGATAACGATAACGAATATCCGATCTGTGGATGACTTGACATGTTAACATTGGATCGTGACTTGTCATTATGTGGTGCCACTTAGCGTGCGTCATCTCAAGCCAAATCATGTGCAACTATCACGGTATGTACGCGGCTGGCGATGGGACCTTATCGCCATGATGAGTCATTAAGTATTCCATATAAAAAATGATGTGCCATCCTGGAAATCAACTTTGATCTAGTTTAATCGATCAAATCTTAGTGTTGTCGGCTTCGATTCGTGTTCCCTTAGGTCGATTATTGTTTGAATAGTTCGTTTAATTCAATCGAATCAATTGTGAGCAGTTTGTCTAGCGCCATATAAAGCTCATTGAGGTGCAACCATTACGGCATGCACGAGGAGGTGTTACTACCATTAGCCGTTAGATGTTCCATATAAATATTGGTTTGCCAACCTGCAAAGAAAAACAGCTGTGAACTAAAGGAAGGACATATTGAATAGTTTAATCTTAGCTATCCTGAAACCAAAACAATTTTGTATCTTTTTGAAAAAATCGATCTCAATTTTGTACTCGATGCCAGTTTTAAACTCAAACAAAGCTCAGACGGACTTGAAAGTTATAAATAAATCAAGATTTCCGTAAGAAATTGTAAAGAAATTGACATTGAATTTTGACTTGATTTAATAAAATTGGTAAATCGATGGCTTTTGACAACGCTTGAAATTGATTCAAGTGCAGAATACTTGACTTTTTTTGAGTGTAGAATGCCTTTTGCGTTGCTCCTGTCAACTTCGATTGAATTCCTTTGCCAGTTTGTATTGAAATGTTGAATGGATTCTTTTTGTCTGTCTAACCTACGACTTCAACTTCATGCTTCGTTAACTGTAAATTCCTGAAAGTGACTACACACACGCTCTTGCCGTCACACACACTCGCTCACAGACGCACTCACTCACGCTCATCTGTCTGAGTACACCTTTTAGCTGAGTGCATTTTAGCTTGACTTACATATTTTTTTAATACCTAACAGCGCTCTTTTCTATCCTTAGATTGGCTTTAATCCTATTTGTCCTGTATTTGCTGCTTGGTTAGCTTTTTTCATTTTAGTTTTCATTGCTTTTTGTGTGACATTTTGATTGACTTTGGCCACACTTGTTTAGACAATTTAGCTTTTATTTTTGTTTTCAGCTAATTCAATTTTATTTATTCAATTTTATGCTTTGAGGCAAAAATTTAAAAATAACAAACGCAATTTCTACATTAAGTATAAACACGGCGTATGCTTGATTTTTAAACGCTGTTTGCTTTGTAAAAGATTTGTGGTTACTTGGCTAAATAGCCGCCGGTCTGAGAAGACATTTTGTTTCTTGTTGCTGTTGACTTTCACTGCTTAAGTTTCGAAGTTAATTAAATAGAAGATATGGTTTCACTCTATGTGATTAATTTAGACCGAGTTCCGCCTTAAATCATTTTAAAAAACTTTGTTTCTATGGTTCTATTTAAAGCTAATATTTAATTTAAAGCAATTTTTCTTCACCATATTTGTCGTTTTTTGTTGGAAGTTAATAAAAATGAAAACATTTTTTGTCATCTTTGACTTAACACTTGCTGTTATTAACAAAGTTTTAAAATCGTTTTAAAAGCCTTTAAAAGCCAGGTATCTTTTGAGATGAAGAACACATCGTCAGTATTACACAAGAGTTCGCACTATGCATTAACTTAGCTTTTAACAATTTTTTTTGTACAAAACAACCTGCTTATGGACTTTCTGTGGAAGTTTATGGAATGAATTTATTTTTTGAATGTTTCAATAAAATCACACGATGTCGAATTAAATACATTTTTGGTTAACGATTAAAAAAATATCCAAATTATCGAAAGAAATAAAAGTGGTTTAGTTTCTTATTGATTCTAAAGACTAAATATATTCGTTAAGGAGTTGAGGAAATCGTCACAAAAATGCAACCAAGGGGTCTGTTCATAAGTGAACGTCACCATGATTTTCAAAATTTTGGACGAAATTTAAGCTTAAATAGGTGAATAGATTTGTGATAGGTGGGATTGCTCATCAAATAAGGTTGACTTATCCCTAGAATTCAGGCATAATCTTCCCGAGTCCTGTATACATCCCGTTCATGTTGAGTGTATTACTTCCCACAATGCGCATTCGTTTCATTTCAAAATGTGAACATCGGCATCCAGTGGTGGAGTTCTTGCTGTCTTTACAGATTTTTTCCATGTGGACCGCAATCCGTAAAACCAATTGTGCTGCGCTGCCAGGAATGATTGGCTCAGGCCCTGTTATTGGTGTCTTTGTTATGATGTGAAGTCATGTAATGTCTGGTCTTACATTCACTGCAGGTAACTAACCGCAGCCTGACTGTCACTACAGATCCATACAGTTACCCCACGCAGCCTTTTTCCTCATGGAAAAAGGATGGCAAGCCACCTATCCGTATGAATAGCTTGAATTTTCATCAATATGCCAACACACACCAGTCCCACTTTTTGTTTAAGAACCGGCTGCGTAAATTGTTTCCTCTCAATATGATTCTTGAATCACACCATTGCCTATGTGCTTCATATTTGCACAACACTATATGCAGGCATCGAGAAAAGCGAACACCCTTTCCTTACCTTGCTGGTTATTATTGTGCGTAAGATTCCCATTTCTGTCATCCTGACTCTGTTATTATAGTGTCTGCAACCCGCTTTTGTAACCTTGTCGTACAAAAACTTTAAGTGGTAGTGCTTAAAGCACCTGTGATCCTTAAGGAGGCGTACCTTTGTAATCTGATCAGAATAATGTCGTGGACCAAACCATTATCTTTCTGCACTAAACCACTAATGAGTATGTTACTTCGCGCCCGATTATAGCTATGTAGAGCTTCTATACACCGCTCGGGTTCAGTCTTCAAGTTCTTCCCTCCGTATCCGTCTGCACTGCCAGAATGCTCTGAGAGCACGTTCGGTCTTCCGTTCAAGGAGCACTTTCTAGGCCATCTTAGCATGGGAAACTTTTAGCATTGCAAGGATCAACACATCCATGAATGAAAAGATCCAGTGTGGTGTTACTCGGATTCACGATGATACCTTGTATATTGCACCAGCAGACAATCCTATCGAGGACATTTTGCATTGTAGTCAAACTGTTTTTTACCCAACACACATATCATCAGCGTTTGCTTCTATGTGTGCGCCCATGTTTTTAATCTCTTACAGAAGCTTGTGCGCAAAAGGGGAGAAATAGAAGCAGATTGAAGCGCAGTTTAACTTGGTTTTTACTCTCCCTTAGGCTGATATTAGAACAAAATGTTGATTTTACAAATAACCAAATGTTATTTAAACTCAGTGAAGTGTTTTAGCTCCTAGTTCTAATTTTAAATAAAATAAAAACAATATTGTTATTACTTCGTATTTTATTTTAAGAAAAATTAATAAATTCCACTTTCATACCTAGTTGGAGTCATCCAATTTATTTGTGCTAAAACAAAAACTAGAATCAGTCATTCAATCCTGACCACAAAAGGCATTGACGTGTTCAAATGCCACAAACCAGTGAGCCGATTGAGTGCCAAAAGTCCCCAAATACTTCACATTCTTGCAAAAAATATTTCAAATTAAATGATAAAACACATATGCATTTGGCCAAAAAGTTCACCCAAAAGCCATTTAACTTTAATTTTCAAATTTAAAAATGAGTGAGTCAATGGAAAACTCAGCCAAAAACATTCAACTTTGAGCGCAATGCATTCAATTCATTTCCGGGGCACTAAACAGCTGTGCGTATACCGTTAGACGGGTATGTGTGTGAGTGTGTGTCTGTCTGGCTGTCTCTTTCGACTGCCTGCGTGCAAATGACGCAACAAATTAGCGACAAAAGTTTAGCGTTGCCACAAAACCAACAGCAATTAAAAAACAACTAAGTAGAGAATGCTTTCGGCATTTTCAGCAGCAACCAGAAAACACTCCGAAATGAAAAGTTCAAGAACATCGTTGGAGAGAGAGGGAGAGAGCAGGAACAGCAGCTGAAACGGCAACAGGAACTTTAACGCAACCTCAGCAGTTGTTTCTAGCACAGTTATGTGTGTAGCATGTTTGGCAGGACTGTACCTCTCTCCCTCTCTCTCTCTCTCTCTCTCTCTCTCTCTCTCACTCGCTCCTGCTAGCGCTTTCATATTCAATTTGCTGCTGCTTTTAATTATAATTAGAGGCAATTAAAAGCAATGATCGCTCCTTGTTGAACGTCATCAAATTGTCGTAGTGTGTGTTTTGCCATCTTAAGCAGTTTCTAATTGCTCTGCAAAAGTGTCAGACAGTCAAAGAGACAAACAGACAACAACCTTAATATTTTTATACATACAAACATACAAATATATACATATATATGAAGTGGTTCTTAGTTATAGACTATTATATATTTGTGGCATGGCTAAGAAACGGAGAACTTTTCGAGTGTACTCTCTGGGATTGCAAAATTTTACTGGAAACTATGAATTTCTAATTGTTAATTACATTTAATAACAGACAATTCGAGAAAAATTTGGGGTAAGTTAACGAATAAGTAAGTTATTGAACATTTTTGTGCTATTTTTACTTGAAAATAACGTTTTTCTGCAATATGCATATTTTGATATATTGAAATATTTTTTATATTGATAAAAATATAATAGATAATAGGAAATCGAATGGCAGTTTCGGCAAAAAGTCGTTTTAGCGATTATAATTTTTATATAACAATTTATTTGATTCAATTGATTCTGTCATAGCCAACTTCATTAAATTCGAATATAAGTTTTTGCCTTAGTGTCGAAGGTGACCGTTTTATACGATTAAAGTGGAATGTACGTAAAAGTTAATCACAAAGACAGTTAAAACAAAATTAACTTAAACAAAAAGATGCATTTGAACGTGACAAAAAATGAAACACGTTTTCGAGGCAGTCTATCGAAGCTCATTTGTAAATATTTTCGAATTTTATAAATCTAAAATTTTATCAATTTAATTCAAATAATTTTCTTAACAAATGATAATATGACTCGAACGTGACATTTCAAATGGAACATATTTTTCCATTATTGTTCCCTTGGAAAATAATTTTTATACATATAGAGGCATACTAAAAGTATAATATATGATATAAAGATAATTATATACTGATATTTTTCTTACAAAGATGTTTAAGCAATTTACACTTGAATTCATTGACAGTAATGAAAGCACTGTTAAATCTAAATGCACTTGACGTCTTTGTATAAGGGGCTAGCGGTTAGCAGACTCTATAACAACGGGGTCTGTATGTGCCAGGGAAGAGTGCGGACACTTTTCTCGATATCTGGTGAAATAGAAAACTATCGAAATCCAGGCGCGTAACACAACAAATTGTGGAAAAAAACGAATTCCAAGGCCTCTAGATGTCTTCTTGCTCACTCTGATCTGCGAGCCATGGCCAGTATGGGTCTCGTTGACCACCCAGCTTGCGCGGACTTTGAGTCGAAAGAGAAAAAAAATTATATTATTTCGAGTAAAATTTTTTGGCTTAAAGATCACAGAAACGCATATGCAAAAGCGATGATCAACTTGTAGTTATGGTTTTAAGTTTGTTTCATTTCTCTACACAAATTTTTTCACAGCAAAGCTCCATCAATAGAAAGGTTTGAAGCTCCAAAAATTTATATTTTCAGTGAAACAAAAGGATTTTTTTTTTAAAATAATTTTAGCTTTATTTTTACACTATCAAAACTGGCAATCTTCGTTTTGCTAAATTAGATTGAAGCATTCATAATTTTATCAGATTTTATCAGATTTTATCGAAAGTAAGGGCTTGCCTTTTACTCGGTTCGCTCTAGGTAGATCAAATTCTTTGCCATTCTCCTTTCCGTTCTCCTTCCTGTTTCTTTTCTTCTCTCTCTTCTTTTCCTTTTCCTCATCTTCATCCTCTTCCTTAACCTATATTTAAAAGTGATGCATATTTCAACCATAAACTTTTCCTGAACTCCAATGTGCTTTTAATAATCAGCCATTTTGTATGAGACTTATGCCAAAAGCGGCGTGTGTGTGTGTGTGTGTGTGTGTGTGTGAATGCCGGCACTGGTCTTTGTGTGTAGCTGCTTGTCTGCTCTTTCACCTTTCTCGGTCATGTACATTTCGTTCATTTAAATTTCCATTTAAAATTGGAACATTCACACACACACAGAGATACACACTCAAACAGACAGTCGACAATTTGATATGCACAGCAGCAAAAGACAGCTGTTACAATATTATTGACTCATATCGCATGCATGGCACAAATACAGGCAGAGATACACACTCACACAGATACACACACACACACACACACATACACACTCACACACACACACACAGCTGGAAATACCTTTCGCCGCATTTTCTTTGATTTCATATACGTATACTTAATATGTACTTTTTGCTATATGTGTGTGTGTGTGTGTGTGTGCAGAGAAGGAACTCAGCATAATATTAAGTGCTCCATTTTAATTGAATTGGGTTCAAGCTGAAAATTTCGCACAAACACGTCATTTGAATTTTGTTTCCATATGTTGTTGCCAATTGTCGTCGTACTCTTATGCTCTTATACTCTAATACCTGTTTTAGACCATGTTTTGCTTTCACTTGTGAGTCTTTGAAGTTTGAGTCGAACAGCTGTTGCTAGCTAATGAATGCAAATTAATTTATATGTATGTGTCTCATGTGTAAATGGCATATGAATAATTCCCAATTTGCAGTTTTAATAAACCATTTGATATTCGAGTTGAAATTGTTGACTTCATTATTGCAACGAATGAGCAATTGTTGCTCGTGCTTTTCTGGAGGTCATATGGTTAAATTTGTGGGTCAACTTGTTGTTTTACTTAGCTCGAACCTTTCTTAAACGAGATTTATGTGCCTAAATAGAAGGCCAAGGTCTAAAACTACAAAGATTTTGAAGTAAATTAAATGAATGTATAAGCTCTAGTGTATTAAGTTCTTGGTATGGAAGGTCAAGTGGCTAATACTATGAATTTTTGGGCAATTCTGTTAATTGCCTTCTTTTAACTTTGGGAGTTTCATCAGTACTGCATATAGGTATAAATTTGGCTTTTGCTTTCGACGAAATATCTTTCGGTGTCTTTTAAGTGTAAAACATGTATGCCGTTGCAGAAAAATGTTTATTCTGAATGCTCTATGCTTTGTTGTTGCTCCAAGTTCCGCCGTCGTAGTTAATGATATTAAACCACAAAACTAGACGTAAAATGCAGATGGCAGATCGTGGGCCAACCATGACGTTATTAAACTGCAACAAAAAGCAGATGACAGATGATGGGCCAAATCAGACGAAATTTCACACAGATGATGCTACATAAAGCAGCTGAAGACGCTTCACTGCTACATAATCAGATGGTGGGCCAACCCTGACGACTTTTCACTACTACATAAAGCATATGGTGGGCCAACCCTGACGACATTTCACGGCTACAAAAAGCAGAAGGCAGATGATGGCTCAACCCTGATGACGTTCCGATGTTATAAAAAGCAGTAGGCATATGATGGACCAACCCTTACGACGTTTTACTGTTCAAATAGCTGTTAAAACAGCAGCATACATTAAACAAACTTCCCGGACTTACCGAACGGCTGAATTGCAAATTTTCCTACTAACAAAAACAATAGCACCTGGAATCAGTCTATTAATTCATAAATCCGTACAATTACAGCAAATCTCGGAAAACAATGAAAACATGAAATATATGAATTGATGAAAAGAAAATCTATTGAAAATCTGACTTAAGCTACCTATACAATTAAGTATGCTGCAATTTTCAGCCTCATTAACTGTATTATGATAAGTATTAAGGGAAATTTAATGCTACGCTGCCTTAAATTTGCACAACTCATGATGCAAAGAGGGGCGTTGGCTTGCAATAATGGGCATGCAAGTTGCCCTCGAGTGGCATTTGTTAAAGTTCACACACACTTGACATCATTATCGCCCAGTTAAGCGCAGCTCAGTGTGGCACGAATGTTAACAATGTTGCATCAATATTGTTGTTGTAGTGGTTGTTGCCCCTGATTATTTTGTTGTACTCGCTGACAGTGTAGCGTTGCCAGACACTTACTACTTATTTGGTGGCCAAAGTTTTGCACTGATTGACAGTCGCGTTCCACCAAAAACTTTAGCGAAAACTTTATGCTGTCATTTGAGCGTTGCCTAAAAACCAATTTCACATGTACATACATATATAATTCATAGATGTAGTCGTAATCATGTTTTAAACATCAGCCACGTCATTGACAGCACAACAAAAACAACAACATTGGCAACTTCATCGTTATCTGACAGTTTTCCAACGCCAAAGTGTCAAAGCGTTTACGGCAATGCCTTCCAACTTACACGGCTTGAAGTTACACGGCTTTGGCAACAATGTCTCATCTGAACTTTTGCCGTTGACATGTCACGCTTTTGCCACCAACGGCACTGTGGTGTTAAATGTCAAAATGGTTACATTGATTGTGTTAAGCTTAAGTTCAAGTATTAAATGGTTTTTGAGTTAGATTTTATGAGCGTGAATTAGCTTTGGGGAGGTTTCTTTTTGTGAAAAAAGGTAAGATAATAATCCAAGCTTTGCTGAATGTTCCCTAATCTATGATTGTCATAGCTGTTATAAGTATTGTATGGGTATCTAAAGATGATCACTCTTTATCGTTTAATATCTCGAAATCTGTTGAGAACTGCACAATTTGTAATCATCTTTTTGCTGTTATTTATTATCTGGTTCGGTTACCATTTTCGCGCATAATCTTCAATCATTGCTGATCAACACGGCTCCATTATATCGTTAACGTGACTTACTATCGATTATCTTGATTTGATTCATTTCTGTTAAATGTTAATTGTAATTTGTTTTATATTGTGGAAGAATTACAAACTTTTAACAAATAAAAGTTTTGCATAAAAACTTAATTGAAACTTAACATTTACTTTTGCTCATCTTTTGGTACTTATTTGTCATCTTTTGTTGCTTTTCGCCTTTGTTTTATTATCTTTATTCATAACAAATCAAGATTACATTTTTCTCTTTTCGATTTTAAAGCTTTGAAGATTATATTGGCTGTTTTCATTATAGATGAAAAGGTCTTGAGCAGAGTCTCTCAAGTTGTATAAAAAAATCTACTTCCGGAACTTGAGCGTTTTTCAAGGTATACTTAACAAGGTAAGGGCACTTTGGCACTCTCAGTTGTTTACATTTTGTGACACTCTGAAAAATAAGCAAGCTGGCGAAGTTGAGGGAGAGGGCGAGATTGCTAGAGCGATCTATTTCCAAATATGAAGTCCAACCTTATAAACATTCTTTTTCAATGTCTATACCTATGAGATGTAAATGATGTTTATCAATGTGTTGGTAAAGTTTTCTCAAATCTTACAACTTGTTATGCAATTTTTTTACATATTGATTAATATAGAAATATAGTAAATATATTCACGCATGATAACACCGCAATATAAATATTTTACATTGCGGTTACATTTAGTAATGAACAACCAATGCGAATGATTTTCATATAGCTGCCACGTACTACGAGGGGTGTTACAAAAGTACTGCACTGTTGGCTGTAGATCGAAGAATAGTTATTAAGGAAGGTAAAAATATGATACTATAAAAACTCTTTATATATGCTTGCCAGCGACAGGAAAGTGCTCTTTTAGCGTCAAGAAATGCATTCAAAGAAGGCTTGCCTTTGGCTTAGGCAAGTGAATAAAGTCAAATGGTCTTAACCTTATTGATAGCCATATCAATTCAAATTTGATGATCGGGGCATAGATCAACAAAATACTTTGAAATATTACTAAACCTGGTCTACCGTGAATCCAGTATCTTTCAATATTGGACATGTGACTATTATGTCACGGTTATTGATCAAAATTTCTATGCTCTCCTGCTAAAACACATAGCGGGATGGATCTCTTCTACTATATACTGGTCATAGCCACCACCCTTTAACGGGTTTCTGCCTGTATGGAGTTTTCTGCCAGCTGCCTCTGCTTTGCGCGCGTCTTCTTCAATCGATGACACCAAGACTTGTTAGTGTCTTCCAAAGGAGACATGGTCTGCCTCTTGTTAAGTCAACGGACTAAGAATTGCTGATTTATAATTGGCAAAGAGATGGTGGATAACGTTTTAGTGTTCGTGGGTCTTTTCTAGGTTTTTGGGTGTGTGTAGAACTGTCAACGGTTGACTAAAGGCCTAAATTCACGCTGATAAGGTCCGATCAGTTATTTAGAGAATGACTTTAGTCTACCTCATAACACGTTCTATAGGGCATTAACATATATAAAGTAGAATGCAGATTAGTACTACAGTAGTTGGCGCATACCGTGTGGTCACCCTTTTTGAGAACATGGGCATGCTCTCATCTAGCCATGTTCTGCAAAAGAGCTAGTCTCCACCGGCAGTTTCGTTGTTCTTGAGCCGATCATTATGGCTACGCGGTTTTATATACACGCCGTCATTCGTGATTCGGGACGTTCTCAACGCTCGACAGTAAGCCGGAGAAGTGTTCCCTCCACAAGCTTAAGCACCCTGCACACCTTGGTACGCTTGATTTTTGGAAAGAATATCCCCAAGTCGTTCCTCCGTCTGCACATCTCGATCTTCTCTCACTTGCGATTTTCTTGTTTACGTTTCTTACGCCTGAAAAGGGGCCCCTCTACCTTCCTAATCTCTCGCACCGACCGCGTAGCTGTCTGCAGGTCCTCATATAGACGTCGTTCTTCACTGCTGTGGCTTCGCTATCATATCATCGGTCTTTCGGCAGTGGCCGTTAGAAACTAAGAACTTTCTCCGGCTAGCACGCAAAGAGTCTACTTTGCCTTTAAAATGAATGGCATTACCATATGATATATACGTGTTCTTGAGAAATAAATCCTGATCAAATCAGCTGTTTAAGTTACCTACAACAACCGCTAGAGCGCGCTCTGCATTACTTCTGGAACAAATCTCGTGTATATTAATATTATGAAAAAATAGGCCTTGCACAAAGCAAAAACTGTGTTTCTCTCAAATCTATTTACGTGATTAATAAAAAGTTATGAAATTTTTGCATTTTTTTTATAAAAATATATATAAATATTACGCGTTTTTTGAATACATAGGCAAAAATTAAGTAATTTGGGGGCTATGAATGCAAATGCACAAATGTATATAATATTTTATAAAATAAGTTTGCTGATTTTTTGGTTAAATTTATTTTCTTGTCAAAATCAACAAAAACAAAGTTATGCAATTTGTGTGTGTGTGTTCGTGTGTGTGAATTCGTGTGTGTGAATTCGTGTGTGCTGAAAGTTAAATATCGAAGTATATGTCATTGTCATCTAGATGGAAAATGATTTGAATTTTTGGGCAGTGTGTGTATGTGTGCGTGTGGGGCCCTGTTCGTGTGTATGTGTGTGTATCTGTGTGCATATTTGCATAAACAAACTAACACCTGTCGACATCAAATGTTTTGAGGTTGCAAATTTATATATGCATGTATGAATGTGTCGCTCTCCCTGCCTCTCTGACAAGCCTTACAGAGGAATTTTCATAAAATATAATTAAAAATAACAAGACAACAGCTGCAACATTTTTGTAGCATACTTTTCAGTGCTACTGTTGCCTGTCAAGTTTTTTTTTTTTGGAAAATGACAAAATTTCTTGCATATTTTAAGGCGCAGACTTTGCTACATCTATGTTAAATTTGTGCCCTTTTTCTTATGCTTTTAATATATAAATTTATTTGGTTTCAATTTGGATTTGTCTAAATTGAATGTATCACAAAATGCCTCATAAAATTATTGCCTCTACTGTTGTTGTTGACTTGTAGCTTAGAGTTGTACCTAATTCATGTGTGTTGATAAATTACTTGGTCTATAATACATAGTTTAATTAAATGTGCTTTACAAACAGTTGTATAGAAAACAGATTTGAATAAGTGTTTGAAAACTTTCATGATATCATATTAATGAAGTTAGCTACTTGTTTTTTAAATGCATTGTTTAAAAATCTATGAAGTGATGTAATCATCCAACCGAATTTATTTCATACAACACTTCCTAGCTGTTAAAGGCGTATTCCACCTGACAACCCCCGTGCTACTAATAGTCTTCCTGCCTTTTCGCCGATTTCTAGTAGGATTATTACCTAGAACACGTAGATGTCTTTGCACATATCATCAAATCTTTACGTTTCAAAAGGTTTAGCTCTATTAATTCGCGATTCGGAAGCTCTGTATGAACGTTGCTCTGGGGTTGAATTTACTCGATCTACCATGTCGAGTATTTCTTTGAATGTTTTCTACCTTGGACTGGTTCTTGGATGCCCTAAGCAATGCATCTGATTCGACTACTAACTTATAAAAAGAAGCCTTTCCAACTAGTGCAGCATCTTCGGAGATGCTTCAGCAATCAGGGATGGCTTCCAATCTGTACGCTGTCTTAATCGCCTGCATTGGAAGCATTTATTATGTTGGCCTATCATAAGAAGTCGCCTGTGTCCCTGTCTTATGGACATAAGTTAGGTAAAGTACCTCTTACCTCAATATGAGCAGTTGCCACATTCTTGCGTCTGCTGGTCAAAACTGCCTGTGCATAATGCGTAGCTAGGTCCCATAGTCCCATAGGATCGAGGTTCCGCTGCATAACTACTCTGCCATGCGAATCTCTTTTGTTGTTATCATAGACGTGTCCCAGATATCGGCGGGGGCAGAAAGACGTAATAACATTAAAAAGATATTTAGGAACACTCATCACTAATCACTTCATAAAAGGAGCCTAGAATACTTTCCAAATTCAAATATAACATAGATTCAAGTGTTCACAATGACTTGCTTATTGTTTTGTATAAAAAAATCCTTCCTTAAATGCACACTAACCTGATAAACTGTTAAAACTACTAATTTTGGCAATAAGATGACGACAAAGAACTCAGGAAGTTGACAAACATTTCTTGAGCAAATCGGAGAATTCCAAAGCTCAAAGTGTAGCATCTTACTTTCAAATTCTACATCATGGAGTTGTGTGAAGGACTGAGAAATCAGAAAAATATGTTCAAACGTTTTTCAAAGCTCTTTAAACTGATTCATGGGAATATCTCTGAGAGAATTAAAGAAAAATTCAGAAAACTGTTCTTTAGATAGCAAAGTCAAATTTTAACACCTTCTTCATACAAGATTTTCAAATTTTTTAAAATTCGTTAAATTTAAGCAAATTGTTATTAAATTGTAAAGCTGAAAGGGATTTTTTTCAAATTAAATGCTTTAAACAATGTTTATCCATTTGAGTAAACGGCACTGTAAATGCCACATTCCATGCAACTAATTGAAAGCATCTATTTATTGTTAAATAATTTAAGCATTTTTGCTACAGATCCTACGGTTCCAGGGACAGACCTTAAGTGGACTTGAAATATAGACAATCGTTTATCTCACATTTTCGCTCGCTTTGTTTCGTGTGTGTTTCGCCTTTTGGCATTTCATTTCACAAGCAATTCAAGTGACTCTAACCCCAAAAAAGTATTCACGCTCGATTGGAAGTTCATCGTTGTCGACATTAGCTCCAGCTGCGGCTCCAGCTCCGGCAGCAACAACAGCGTCTAACGCAGCTACGGCCTGCGCATCTAAGCGACAGTTGAATGGGCGCTCATCATAATGCCCGTAGACAATGGCATCCAAGCTGGAAGCATCCCAGAGCAATGAAATCCTTTGGTACATGCCCATAGTCATTAGACATTGCCTGCCGGTGGGGCTTAATGGTCCTAGTTAGGTGGTCCTTCAAACGCAACCATTCAGACTGCCAGCCAGCCATCCAGCCAGTCTGTCAGTCACTCAGCCCCGGTCATGGACTGCTTTCCGATAAGCCATTTGCCGTTTGCCATGTGCAGTGTGCTGTGTATTGGTTTGCTTCGTATCGGTTCGTTTTTGTTTGGTTTAGTTTGCTGAGTACCTAACGCTCCTTGCATCACTTGAAGGCGCTGGCGAAATTGTTTTTTCATATGTATGCAGCAAAGTGTCGGTGTGGTCCTGCCTCTAAGGTATGCGCTCATAATCATCCGTGTAACGTACAATTTCATGTGTTTTGTTGTTGTTGTTGTTGTTAGCTGGTTCTTTGGTTATGGTAAGTCTAACAATGGTTAACCAAGTTAATGCCATGTATGCTGCTTGCAGCTATTGTTTGCACGGAAATGTTGGAAATCGAGGCAATTTCGGGGCGTTTATGCAACATTTCTGTTTTTAGCTGTAAATATTGCTGCATACTTTGGCATTGAAATGGATGTAACGCTTAGCAGTGATAGTTGAGTGTTGAGAAATTGAACGATGTGATGGCACTCTGTGAGTCTATTGGAAATCAGTAAGTACATAAAGCTGCAGTTGTAAATTTCTGATTAGTAAATTTTCGTGCTAGTTATGTTATATCTCGAAAAGGAGAAAAGTGAATACCACTAATATGCAAAAGCTGAAATGCAACATTGTTTTCCATTTATTATGATGACTTTTCCTTTGTTCGCACCACCACTATCCGGCGTTGACCGCGCTCAATCAATGAGTCTCCCACTCTGATCGAAGGTGGCCGACCTTTGAACTGCATTAGTGGCTGCTGGCAAACGCAGCCACTCATTAAGCGCATTTAGGTTGAGCGTGAACGAGACAAACGCACACTTAGCTAGAATAGTTACTGGAATGTGAATTATAAAACAGTCCAGTGGTGAAATTTGGAACTACTGGCGCGAGGCTGAACTCATTTTATTTCGATGGCATTGCAAAAACCATTTCACAGAACACCTTTTAATATGTATCTACACTTAAAGCAAGCTTACAAGTTAATTCATTCGTATAGTTTCACCTCGTTTACAACAGACTTCTAAACACTTTTCATGCTATAAATAGACTTCACGCCATTTAACTTTCACACCCTTTGCAACGCTTTAAAGATCAAACGAAATCGCAGCCGTTAACTTTGAAAATTATGACTATGCGAAAGGCGAAATGCGCCAAAAAGTTGGCTGCAGGCAAAAGTCACTCAAAGAAATTGATGTGAAAGGCAGTGAATGGTGTGGCATGTAGAATGGAACTAGTTTTAGTCTAGTTGCATACACTAATGGCACTCGAAAGTGCGAAGTGAACTCAGCTAAGGCTGAAAGCTAAAAAAAAGAGAGTGAGACTTAGCACTTAAAAAATTGAAGAAATTCAAGCGGCGGCGGCGACGGCGTCGCCAAACTCAAAAATTATAAACGGCTCTTGAAATTTATGACAAAAGTTTCAAAGACAGCAAGAAAAAGTGTTGTAAAGATGCAAAACGAAAATGTTGAGCAGCCAATATTTCTGTGTCGAATATTTGGGTCAGGCTTTTAGCTTAATTAATAGCCCTTAAAGGGCGCTAAGTAAAAGTGCGCTTAAACGCAACTTTAAGATTTTGCTTGAATGCTATAAAGCTGCTGCACTTCAATGCAGCAAAAGGCATTTATCAGCAGCTTGTGCTTGACTTCAACTTCATTTCGGTTTTGCCATAAGTATAACCAATCCCTTTGCTTTCTCGTTTATGCCAACATTTGCCAAATGCCAGACTCTGAGAAAAGAAAGAAGCGAGTGAATATATCGTAACAACAGCAAGATGGTCGCCATGACAAAATATTTGCAAATAAAACGCTTGCAATGTGCCGGAAGTAAGCTGATGCTGCCATTGCTGTTGCTGATGTTTCAACTTCCTCTGCTGCCGCCGCTGCCGCCGCTGCTGCTGCTGCTGCTGAAGTGCACTGGGACTTAGTTGAAGAAAATGCATTAAACTAAGCACTGTTAAGATGGTCAGATGAGAGTAGTACGATAGTTTTCAAGGGTCCGAGTCCGAGCAGCCGGACAGATAGCTGCTCTGCGTGCGTTTCCATTGCATTTGTATGCAACTGTCGTGGTTTTCGCGTTCGCAGCGGGACTTTCATTTTGCTGTTTCGCTTTGTTTTTGCTTTCATTGTTTGTTTCTTTTCTTTGTTTTCTGTTTCATCTGTCTGTCATCTGGCATCGTCATCTTTGCGCTATGAATGCTAAAAATTCCTTAATCTTATTAAATGCTAAAGGCAACTCAAGTAGCTGTGAATTGCCTGCTAAAGCAAACAGCTTCCGTACGTGTGCTTGGAATTTATTTTATCTTGTTGATACCTTAAATTTAGAAAAAAAGTGTATTTAAAATGTTGTTCTTAAATTTAACCTGATTCGATGCCATAACATCTATGACATCCTACGCTGTTGAGTGCTTCACAATTGCTTCTAATCGCGACATAGTAATGATGAAGGAATGCATCAATAGTAACATAACTACTGTCAGCCCCTGTTCATCATGTGAACCAAATAGTTCTCTATTGACCAGTTTATGATTTCTGACATTCGCACTGTACCTACGGAGAGATATGTCGAAATTTCGGTTGTGTCTTTTGACAACCTCCTACAGTTGCAAAGCACTCAGAAGTTCTTAAACGAGGCCGTGTTAGAAATAAAGTCCTTAAAGCAGTCTCCGGTATTAACTATGGCTATGAAAGTCGCGACCTTTAATGTGATTAGTCTTCTTTCAATCAGCGATACTCAGTGCAGGGATCTGCAAGCTGTCCAGAATGCTAGCTTCATGACCTCAGTATGGTACATGCCAGTGGCAGTGCCTTCTCGTCAATTGACAGTTTCTCAGGTCCACCAGAATCATGGCGCATTAGGCCGTACCATCTCTGCTAGATCTCGCTCTTATAAGAAATAAACTGAAAATCCAATATAAGAAGTCCGTTGAGACTGTAGTCCACACAGAGACATTGCGGCTGATACTCTAGAATTGAAACCCACAGTTATCACAGCTTTATCGCTCAGACCAGAGTTCTGTCTATATCTTTTCTTAAATCTTATCTTTTCATAATGCTAATGCACGGGTAGGGTGCTACGTTTACAGTAAAGCGAAAATCGAAGTTACAATATAATTTTGAATTATTAACAATTTATTATTTATGTTGTTTTCCAACACCCAGCCTATCCAGACTTCGTCTTTTCCCCATTGAGCACTTGCCAGTTGTTAATTTTGAAAATTTTAAAACAAGTTTTTGGCAAGCAACTTTCATAATTAAATTATGCGACTGTTCTGCATATTAAATACAACAAAAAAAAGGAGCAAATCCTTTTCATTGCCTTACTTTATTTATGAATTTTGTGAAAATGTCTGATTGCTTTACAACAAAAATAACAAGCATTTATTATGCCGCTTCTTGTTTTTGCAATTTGCTAAGTTTTTCGCCTCGGCTTTTGTTATGATGCCCTCAAAGTGTTTTTAATTCAATTAAAATTGATTGCAAAAAAAACTTTTAGGCTCTGCTGCCAAGTTGAATTATGTTAATTTTAATTTTATAATTGGCAAAGCAAAGTGTTTAATTGGTTTTAAAAACATTTTCGAATTGTTCGAATGTGCAATGGGTGGAAGTTTAGCTGCACATTGGGGTGTGTCTGTCAAAAATATTAAAAACACCGCACCCTATTTGAAAGGCTATATCAAGGACATATAAAACTGTTTTTTGGTCCATCAATAGTGCCTGTAGACTTTGGATGAATATCCCCCACTTCTTGCTTAGTATCGTGGAGATCATCTTTAGTTTTCAACACCCACTGCCGAAGGATCAATGTTTTGATCATGCAGAAGGCAGCTACGCGATCCGCTCGGAATCACTATCGGGAGAAAAGAAATAAGTGCAGTAGCAGGTATGATGTAAGGTATTCTTCAAAAAGTTCGTCTGACTCAACTATTTAGTACCGGCAACTTCATATAGAAATGAATAGGAAAATCTGCGAATGAAAGCACTGGCTCAACTGGGTTTGTGCGGGGAACACTTCTTCTTCTTATTGAAGGTTCATGACGGAGGTAATGCCGCCTACGTTCCTAACTTCCCGACGACCCCAATCATAGGTGCATATACAACCACTTAGCTATGATATTGCTTTCAAGGTACTCCGGAACAACAAAGCTGCTGGTGCATATGTCCTGCCTGCAGAGTTTTTCAATGAGTTGGTAGGGTGCAAGCACTAGAATGAGAGCATGCTCTTAAAACCTTGGTGTGAACCGCTCTGTTCTTACGAAGGGCGATACCATGATATGCGACAACTACACTGATATCAATCCTCTTTCTAAAGTTTATAAGGCTCTATCGAGCGTACTGTGTGTAAGGCTAAAGCCAATTGCGAAAGAACTGATTGGATCTTATCAGTATGGTCTTAGACCCACGAACACCAAATCGACACCCACCATCTCTTTGTCGATTAAACAGCAACATTTAATAGCCTGTTAAGAGATTACATATATGCCGCATTTTCTTAGTTCGATATCCCTCCAAAGTTGGTGTGACTTTGCAAACACATGCACCTGCGTCAAGGTAAGAAAGCAGACAAGCCGAAGCCCTCATTTTTTAAAAACTCTATAAGCTTTACGTCTTCATACACATAGTAAAGCGAATTAACATCCAGGTGGTCCGCTGACTGGGTCATGTTTTGAGTATGTATGAAAAAGCTTTGGAAAGAAAAGTCTTCAATGCGGCTGTTGAAAGCAACGAAGGCTCACCGATTGGTTACATTGGATTGTGGCACAAGTTGCAGCGCCAGGAGGAGTGTTCTACATCACACATTTTCTACATAAGCTTTAAAACATAGGATAGTTTTCAGAATTCATTTTTTTGAATAGCATCCACCCTAATGTTTAGCAGTTTGACACGGTTTCGTACAAGTTAACGGCGCCTAGCTGCGCCAGCAAATTGATAAGCACATATGCACACACACAAACTTCTATCTGTACATGTGTCCACCATTTTGTTTAGTGCAACCCAATATTGATAGCATTCTAACCAAATGTTAGTGGCTATGGTGTGGCTTCCGTTGCCTCAATTACTGCTGTGGCATGTCGCAAAAACAAAAAAAAAAAAAATGGAAACCAAATTTGGCTCGATTTGGCAACACTGTTGGCTGGCAGACGTTTTTGCATATGGCTGCAATTGGCTCACGATATTGGCCCAAATATAGGCCATGGTCCTGCATACATACAACTACAGATACTTGCACTGACATTTCAATTGCGCGCTAGTTAGAAGTGTTCTTAGTTTGGATAACTGGGCGTATGCGTGTTTTATTTTGCAGCATTTCTGTACGTGTAAGTTGGATTATTGGCGCTCAATTTCTGCGCAATGTACAGTAAAGTGTTGCTGATTAAAGTGCATCGTGCGCTAGAAAGGTGTGTTGAAGCAGGAGTTATGGAAAGGAAGTGTTGGAATCATATGGTAAGCGCAGGAAATTGTAGTTTATTTGTAAACTACGCAAGTAGTACATGGAAGTACTTTAACTATTGATTGTGATGTGTACCCCAAAGTCGTACGAGGAGATTTTTCTGCAGGTTAGGGGTGAGAAAAGTAAACTTTCGAGAAAATGCTAAGAAAAAAACGTCACCACTTCCACCAATTTGTTTATTATTCGATATTTCACAGTTGATGGGCAATTTTTCGTTTCAAATATCGGTTTTGTATGTATTTTTGCAAGTCTTCAAAAGGTTTTAAGCTCTTTGAGTGAAATTTTGCATATTTAAAATCGAAACACAAACATAAATTTGAAAAATATATTTATTTTTCTTCATTGATTAATACATTTTTTATGTGCATTGTTGCATGTGTGCAGGATTCCATGGGGTATTCTTCATTTGGCAGCTTGGCATTGGCACAAAATTTTGCACTGCATACTCTATTGGTTTTTTCCTTATCTCCAAACGCGAAACAGAATTTTCGTGCAAACATTAATGAAACTGAAATGAATTATTGGGTACAGCACTTGGCATTCAAATGTCTGGACAGGCCAAATAGTATAAGCCCAGTAGATGCGAATTGTATGAACTTCATTCTTAAACTGTAAATAACTTATACGAACTTAGTTCCTACAAGAGCTGTAGATGTTTAAGTAGTTATTTCGTTTAGCGCTTTAGATAATCACAACTATTGTGTCCACATTTCAGAACCCATAAAGTGTGTCCATTATTTCCGTACAGAACGGACCAACCGCCTCAGCTGCCTCGTCCACCACTTGATATGCCTGTCGTTTATCTTTCGATGCCTCTCAAACATGGCCTCCCTAATCCATCTAGCCAATAGAGTTCGCATTTGCACCGCGCTTAATTCAATCAGTGTCATTCAAAGCAAATTGTTAAAACAATTTAATTCAAGTTAGAGGCTAAACTGCCACGCCCCTTTGTTGCTGCTAGACAGTAAAATTTATGCCGCCCACACAAATCGCATACATATTGAATGCGGAACGCCTACAATGTTAACAAATTGCCAAACCACTGACAGTAGTCACACACAGATACACACACACACACACACACACATACACACACACACACACACACACACACACACACACACATACACACACACACACACACAAAAACTGAATCACGATTGTGTTGCAACTGTTAAGTTTATGTCATATGGAAACGCAGCTAATTACAAAACAGAGTGCAACAGAAATTGAAAAGCTAAAAAAAACCATTGCCTATTTATGAGCGCAGCAAAGGCTCAGAGTGTTTTACATGTGTGTGTGCGTGTGTGTGTGTGTGTGTGTGTGTGTGTGTGTTAGTGGCATTCAAATTTATTCAAAACAATTTTATACAAATCGCAAAAAACTAATTCGAAGCACGTACGAAACCCAACACAGTAACAACATGAGTTTCCCTAATAAAAAGCAACATTTTCATTTCAGCTTTTCCAATACACACGCATACTCATGCACTGCTAGTAAATTTGCATGCATGTGTGTGTGTGTGTGTGTGTGTGTGTGTGTATATGAGTATAAAAGAGATTTTATATTTGTTGTTAGTTTTTGGCAAACGTTTTCAAAATGGTTTGCTAAGCGTATTGCAAATTATGCCATTTTTCATATGTATTTAAGTGTGTGTGTGTGTGTGTATGTGTGTGTGTGTGTGTGTGTGTGTGTGTGTGTGTGTGTCTGCATGTGTCAGTTGGCTTATATGTGTATGCTTCATTGATTACGCTTTGCTCGGAGCAAGTGTGTGTGTTTGTTTCGGCCACATTCTCTCTTTGTTGTAATTATGCTTAATTTTAGTGCTGTTTTTCATATTGTGAAAATATCGATGCCTTTTCATTTATGCATTGACCATGTGAATATGGCGATTGCCGCCATTTTGTTGTAAATTGTTTATGGCTAACAGTGTGTTCTTTTTACTTCTATTGATTTTGCGCTAATTTTTGTTGGGCTTAAATTTTTAATATATACTTGTTCTTTTATATGGTATATTTTCAAGCTCACTAAATTAGTACATATATATTTTTTGTGGCTTACATTTGTCAGAGGCTTGCCACTAGGCAACATAAACATACTATTTATGTATGCACATGTGTTAGTCTTTAAATGAAATGACGTCATGCTGATATGTGTTATGTAATTTTATTGATACGGATAGAAAAAAAAGAGCAACATCGAAAAGTTTACTATCCAAGACAGACTGTTATTAAAAGTACAACATATTTTATTTCTGTCATTACTTTTAGCTGACCTACCAAAAGAGGTTTTAATAGTGTCGAACGTGACCGTAATTGTATAAAGTCAAAGTAAAATTCCTTAGTTTCTCTGCTTTTACTTAAACTAACAGCAGTTTGGTAGCACTATACTTAGTGGAAAAGTTGCCAGCAGCCGTAGTCCTAGTTTCGAACTTGACCGAAGCAGAATCTATTGGAAAGTAGAAGTAAGGGAAATCTGTACGCATTTTAATATACTTTTTTTAATCACTTTATATTTGAATTTGTTTACTATTTTTGTTTTTAATAATTTATTGTATGTCTCGTACGTGACATTGCGTAGATGACTTATTTCACCCCCATGGCACACTAAGGCAATGATTCAAAAACAAATATTTATAATAAAATGTAGATAAACTAGGAAAAAGTTTCCATAGAAATGTTTTCATCAAAATTAAAATGTATTTAAGCTTAAATTTACGAACCTGACCACATAGCTCTACCAATGTTAAATAAACTCTATTTGTAGGATATTTTTTACATATTTTCTGCTGCTTATTCATATAAGAAAATAAGAGCAAATTATATTGTTAGATCGTGAACGTGACCAAAGTTATATGAAATAAAGCAAATGAAAAAATGTACCACTAATCGAGATTGTTTTTATCTCTCTGCCTATTTTATTGCTTAATTTCTGTTGTTTGACAGATTATACGGCAAGACATTCGTAATATATCATCTCTCCTAAAAAAGTTACATTTAAAGATAATATGCTATCAATAGAATATATAGGTTATAGCTATCCATAGAATAAAAACTGCAGTTATATAATTTAAAAGTCGGTTTGCTCATAGTTGCTAATGCAATCTATCAAATTTATTGATATGCTACCATTTCGACATATAAGTGGCAATGGCTCGGAAAGACATTACATCAATAATTAATAATAATTAGCAAAATTCATATATGCTGGTACTTAGTATTAAATGACGCGTTTCAAAAGTACTCACACGTCTGCTGTCATAAAAAACAATAGAATAAAAAACTTTCGCTTAAATAAATGCGACGATTGAAAGAAAGAGACCCGGCATTTGATTTACGGGTATGAGTCTGCAAAATTCATTAAATTTAGAAAATAGAGCAAAAAAAAAATCATTTTTTGTGTAAATAAAGCTCAAAATATTACGCTACAAAAATAATTGTGCGATATAAAAAAAATTTCAAAAGCACAAAAAATGCTCCAAAATGCTCGAAATTTATGTGCCATCTTTTGCGCTGTAACACGCAGGCACATAAAGAGCCATAACAAACACAAACCAGCGTGACACACACAGACACACATACAGTCACTCATAGACCAATACATGCATAGAGTAGTAGAGAATTTCGAGCAGTACTTTGTTTTAGTTTGGCACAATGGCCGCCGTACACGGAACTCTCAGCCACATAGTCAATAAAACGCACGCAGCCCTATAAAACTTAACCCCAACATCGACAACAAAAACGGAAACACACACACAACTTGACAACAACAACAACAACTACTGAGCGAACAATAGCAAAATGGCGTCAACTTGCTTAGGCCATATTAAAGTTTGACCGTCTTAGGAAATTCCACGCCATATTTACTTTTTTCCGTGTATGTGTGTGTTTTTATGTGTTTGCTCTTTCTTCTAAGCCCAACTTTGCCTGAAGAGTTGAGCAGTTAGTTTCAGCAGTGTGTGTGTGTGTGTGAGTGTGTGTGTGTGTGTGAGTGTGTGTGTGAGTGTGTCTGACAATGTAGGCGTACCGCACGGAATCAATCATCAAGCTTAAATGCATTACATAGTATACATAATCAACGTTAAGCAGCTTCGTTGCATTTGCCGTTAGAGAAGCATAGCAACTATGTGGCATACTAACACACACATATATACACACATGCATACATACATACATACATACATACATACATACATACGTACGTACATATATACATACATGCGTACATAGATATATAATCATACATACATACCTTCATACATACATACATACACACATCCATATATACATTCATACATAATTTTATACATCATACATTCATACATATGTTAAAACATATGTACATAAATACATAAGTACATACATATCTACATAAATACATAAGTACATACATATGTACATAAATACATAACTACATATACCATATAATTACATACATACGTATGTACATATATAATTACATACATACGTATGTACATATATAGAACAGTTGTGCTTTATCAAGATGGCGAGGTCCCCAATTTGTGGTTTGGCATCCGTCCACATAAAGTCAAATAACGTAGTGGTTATACCCCCGTGTGGTGAGCGGGTTAGAGAATACCACCTCAACAGGTCAACGCTTGTAATATGAGGCGACTTATAATGACACCAGCATGTAAAACCCCAATTCCAATGAAAGAATTACATCAGGCCGTAAAGTCGCAGTGCTTTATTTCCCAATAACATTATAATTATTATTACTGGTCGGGCTTGAGTGGACTCTATTACTTATTTGGCTACTGAGACCAAAGTAACATTTATTGCGAAGACTGATTCTCCGCTTGATCTCCATCGTGACATCGTTGTTCATTGTGATGGTGGTGCCAAGCAAAACGAAATCCTTGACAATATGAAAAGTATAGTTTTCAACATCAATAAAAGGGTCCAACCATAGCGTCTCTTTACTCGAAGAAAGCTTATGCTTTGTGTTGCTTTCATTAACAACAGGCACACCTTGCCAGATTATCTTTCAATAGCTGCAAAGATTCCAGTAACTACTCACTTGGTACCATTAATGATGATAATGTTATCTGCACAACAACACTCTCGACATCACAAAGATAAAGAGGTCATAATAGTGGGCATCGGCTTGTCTAAAGCCTTATGCGTTATCAAAATCGTGTGTGGCTTAACGCCATTCGACAAGGTCGCACCTACTTTGCAGGGATTCAAAACATAGGCCATGTCATGATTTACCCAATCCCTCAACGGGCTATCAAGTGCTGCTTTATAGTCGATAAAGAGATGGTGGGTGTCGATTGTAAATGGTCAGTCGTGGACTTACCACGCCTGAAGCCACAGTTATAAGGATCAATTAGTTTTTTCGTGAATGGCTGTAGTCTTTTATGCGATAGTAAGAAAACTGATACCACAAAAGTAAGCGTCATCCTACCTAAGGACAGGTTAGGTTAGGTTCTAATAATCGAGCATACTCTCATCTATCCATATTCTGCAAAATTGATAGTGCGTGCACCCTACATTAACACCTTAACAGGTCTGCAAGGAAAGTTACCATTCTTCAGAGCATTAATGTAATGTTTTATCATATCGCATATCTAATCAAGTGTTTGGTTTTCCTCTTTTTTTAATTGTGACTTATCCAAAAATAACACCATTCAAAAGGCGTGATATACAAATACGTAATGTAGTTTTTTCTATTTCTTGCAGTTAAACCATGGACTACCTATAATGTATATTTCTCCGGTTTCTGATGTGTTACCTGCCGAGGCACACAAAAACCGGATGCTGCGAGCATTACATTATTGTATTTGCATTATGTTATAGACAAGACACATATTCCCAGTATGGAGGATCAAGCTTTAAGGACAATAGAATATGCACTGCTTACGATGGATGCAGAGATGGAAAAAATCATGATGGAGCGTGGTGCGTCATAGGATTCTGCCACATGCCAGGTTGCAATTGTAATGGCGGTACAACGATTGCCCAACAAATTGGATGAGTAAGTGGTATAATGCTTATGTAGTTTAGATATAAATTTGAAAATGCAGCTAGAATCTAACCACTCGAATCAGGCCACATGAATCAAACCAACCAAATCACAACATTCAAAGATTTATGTGCCAGCTAAAGATGTATTGACTTCTCTTTATATTTGGTTACAAAACTATTTATAAAGTTGGTCATTTTCTGGGAATATATTGTACGTAATGGTATACTCATATGTATATATGTACAAGAACAATGTGACCAAGCTTTATATTGTGCTTGTATCTAATGGAAATACTTTGGCATTAGACATACTATCAGTATGTGTCACCAGAGGGACACACAGTCGGTCCGATATATAAATTTTCACTCTTGTCTCTGCCTTTAAGCGCTTATTTATTTATTGTCACACACCACACACACGCATGCATATCTTCCACACGCGACTCGCCAATAACAACAAAAAAAACATCCAGGAAAATAGAAAATAATATGAAAATATAATAAAAATGTTTGTGCGAATTTCGTTTATATGTGAGCTTTTGTCTGCCTTTAAGCAGCGCCGCATTAAATGAGTGGCGCCCAAGGGCCGGATGCAATGTGATCTCTTAATTACATTTACAAATTTTTCATCTCGAAAGAGAGTCCAAAAGGTAATCCCATTTCCGCTCAGCCTGTTCTTAAGTAAAGAAGAAGACTTCACAGTGCATTTCTTTCATCACATTTTTTCAAAATAGTCCCGTTCCGAGTCAATACACCGTTATCCGTTACAAATGTAAGGGCATAGCTAAGGATGCAATAGCCTTGACAATTTCGATCAAAGCTCTCTGGTTGGTATGAATCTTACTCTAGTGTATCACTTTATCGCTAATTTGAGTTAAGAAAATATCCAGAAGTCGCACGTTGAACACAATACGGGAGGAGTGCCAAAAAGTTCACTGCTGATGTACAATGGAGTCCTGAAATTGGAAATGGCAATAGCAGAATTCGCAAATGATGTGACCATTCTGGTAGTAGCCAAGAAGCTATATTATATATATACTTAAGACTAACTAGCAAAGATCTACTCTTAACCTACCTAACACACGCTAACCCAGTTATGGAAAAAACCCAACAATCGGACGATTAAAACAACCAATCATATTTTAATAATAAATATAAATTACAGTTATTGGACTACGTGACTGAAGACGGACAAATAGACAAAATAGAATTAACAATTAATATAATTTTAACATACTTTTAGGGGGTCCCTAATATTATGCAAATATTAAGTGTTAACTTACACGGCCAAAAAACTGGCTGGCATAAGCCGTACTTCAACTGGCGGAGTAAAGAACGTAAGCAAGTGCAGCAAACACAAATAACTTTTGGAGCCATGTGAACTATACGATCCTGGTCATCGCATGTATTAAGTGTGAACTTCACAAGTCGCGACGAACCATTCAAACAACATTCATGTAAGCTCGGGAGAAACGACAGCAAGTGAGCGATGCTTGCTGCAATGACAGTAGATGTGGCACAAGCCAGATAATGATCACTGGACGTAAGTCTTAGTCAACTTTCATCTTAGGCAAATGTTCAGTGGTCGTGGATGCATTACGAAATATGTAGGCAGACGTCGTACCAAATTATTACTTCTGTGGATGTCCAGAAGACGCTGCAAATTCAAAGTGGATTGTAAATCAAAGAAAACAGTGAACAATGACTTGAACGACTTGATTCGACTGCTCAGCGACCGTTTCCATCAAGTTTTTTTCTCATGACCGTCACGAAATCTATCAGTGTAATACTTGTGCACAGTTCGAACACTGATCAAAGTGTTTAATCGATTCGAATGTTGCTTGAAAAATTTTGACCAACTTGCAACAAAACTTGGTTTGAAGTTTTCTTTTTAAAGGGATTCTTTACTGAACTAACGCATTAAATGTTTGGTTTGTATATCATAACTATGGCGTTGCAATCGACTGTTAATTCGAGAAATGAAATGACACGAGCTTGATTTCTCAGAATTTTGTGTTTGTCGTGTAATCGTCATGTCGTGGCCCATTCGGTAGATGCTTGATCCGGCCCTGTATTCATTTCTATGTATGTGTGTGTGTGTGTCTGTGTGCGTGTTAGTCGGGTCAAGTATTGCTGCGTTGCTGTTCATGGCGTTGCGCTATGCACGGTGTCGACATGTTTGACTGTGTGTGTGTGTATGTGGTGTGGTGTGTGTGTGTGTGTATTAAAAAACAAAGAAAAAAAATCATTGCAAACGGATATCAAAGTGCGATTTATTTTTATTAGTTTCGGATGTCAATGTGTGGGAAATTGAGAAATTAGAAAATATTATACACGCTTTTGCTTGTTAACGCGTTCACCTAAGCGCCAACATACTCCCCATACCACCCCCCCCCCCCCCCCAACCACCCAACCCTCCCACACACACACATATACACACATACACGATTTATGTTTGTGTATGTGTGCACGTCCGTCCGGAACATATTTTATTTGTTTTATTTGATTTTATGCTTTACTTTAGCGTCATTACCGGAAATGGTTTCACTGCCCGTGCTCATTGCTTTTGTTTTCCGGTTTTTCACTTTATTAGCCTGTTGTTGATATTACAGCTAATAAATACGGCTAATTACGCTTAAATATGGCTTTTTGTATTGTTATTTCTGTTTTTTTGTTGTTGCATATTTCAATTAAAGTGTCGTATATTTGAATGCAAAATAAATCATAAATTTGTACATATCAATTATTTTTGAAAGCTTTTTAATTTAAAAAGAATAAACCACTTTTCGTCAAATGTTTTTGCAATTATATTTTATATATTACATATATTTATATTAAATTATATATTATAAAGCAGATTTAATCGTCATTCAGGAGATGCGATGGAAATAGAAGTCTGCAGTGAGTTAGCAGACTATAACTTCTACTTTATATGCTATGTGAAGATGTGCAAAATGTGACAAAGAGCAGGTTCGAAATTCAATGCATTTCCCACACAAACACAAATAGAAAGACAATTTAAATATTTTGTACAGAAATGAGTACGTTTGAAACTGAAACAACTATTTTTGAATTTGTTGTTTGTGTTCAACGTAAACGGTCATTGGCGCCATCTTTCTTTTTATTACTGCGATAAAAGTAGTAAAGTGACCTTCACTAATTCTCGATATCTACAAGGCTATATGGCTGCGCCATGATCAATACACAAGCAGCTCACTTACCGAGGGACTTGGACTTCTCGGGCGTTTTCCTGTAGAGATGCAGAAGGAAATTTAGTTATGGATGTACAAGGTGCACTGAGGTAATGGAGGGAATAACAATCTAACCACTCGATGCTGAACTCAGATGAGTAGTGAGTAGTAGAGATCACTCTCTCCAGACGAAACTATACGGCTCTTTCTTCTCGTTTTGCTTTATTGCGCTGAAGCATGAATGATGACGCAGTCTGGTGCAGATACCCGTGGAGTCTTTTAGTAAAAAGAAAACTCCGTAAGGCCGACAACGGGGTAGCTGCTGCTCTTGTAGGAAGGTGATGAGGGTGCAGCTCGTCTCTCGTTGGAAGGATCAAGTAGAAACAGGAAGGAAACTCTGCAACTCGACAAAAGTCACTTATTTAATGTCATGCAAAGTAAATCAGAGTAATATAAGAGTGCGCAACAAAAAAAAACCTCAAAAGAAAATAAAATAAAGTGTCAATAGTGTTAAGCAGAAAATGGAAAACTCATAGACAAAAAGGCAAAGGAATTCCAGGATACGTGTATAAATTTTTCAACTTTAATGCATACAGAGAGGCAAAAAAAGAAGAAAAAAATGATGAAGAAAACGCTGCTGTCAATGCTGCAAGTGAAAATGCAGCTGCCATATTTTCCTTTATTTATTTTCTTTTACATTTTGGTTGTTTACATGAAAATTTATGGTATCACGTAGAACACACACACACACACGCAAATAGTAAAATACTTTTCGCACACAATGCAATTGCTTTTATTTCGGTGCATATTTTCGAGCATCGGCACTTAACACTGTCATGGTGTATCGTCATAAAAAGTGCCCCTGACAGGCTCAAAAAGAAATCTCAAACTGGACCACTGTTGGTCACAGGTACTGCTCAAATTTCAGTAGCATTTTCAGTTCTGGTTCTTTTTTTTGGGCACGGCTAAAGTTAACACTTGTTTAAAAATGTTTTTATAGGATTTCTTTTGTGGCCATTGTTTATTTTGTTGGCCCAAAGTGCTGACAACTTTCGAAGCATTGTATTGCAATTTTTTTATTTATGCACATTTGGGTCAGTCTGGTTGTAAGCCGGCTTTTCTTCAGGTCTTTTTTTTTGGCGTTGACCATATCAGATTGTGCGTTTTATTGGTGACAAATTGAATACAAATGCATATAAGCCGAAAAGCTCATTAATAAAATTACCTGGCAACGCTGCATGCTGCAAAAATAAATTTAAAATGGCATATGGATATATATATATATGTGAACGGTGGTGTAACGTATATATGTCTGTCTCTCTTTGGCATTTATTTTAGTCATTAAAATTTTGTGGATGATAAATATATATTATGTTTCCTTTGTTATACGAATAGCGGGTACAGAAAAGGTCAAAAAATATTGAGTTTATGAGATTTTTTTTTGTTATCCTTCATTGGTGAGTGTAGCCAACCCTACTCACAGCCCACTTAAAACTAGGAAAGGGCCTAGTTAGAGCCACTATCCAGTGGGAACCAGGTAGAAGTTGTGCGTCAACATGTTTAAAGTAGAGATTGTTATATCCCTGGCCATGCTAGAAACCAGGAAGAACCCAACAACCGAAGCTTCAGACAAGGTGCTGCCATCTTCTGCGACCTTTTCAACTCTGTGTCAATTGAAAGGAAATGTACGCAGAAAAAAATAATCAATTACATTGTATTGAGTACAATGAGCACATCCGTGCACGAAAGCCGTGCAAGTACATAAAATCTCTTTTTAAATAAAAAATTCTAATTTTGAGTACAACTTTATGAGTTTGCAAATACTCAAAATAAGTTGTTTTTTACGTTTTTGAGAATTTGTTGTACTCTTGCGGGGATCAAAGGTTAAGCTTGCCCAACACACAGGAGGTCCTTGGTTCGATTCCCAGTCGTACCAGCTGAATTTTTTTTTTTTAATTCCTATACTTTCTGACTTATTTTAGTTACTAGCGGTATAGCACCCATCGCCTGGTGCCTCTAATTTATTTTTAGCTTGTTATTAGAGGCGATGTCCCTCCGATTCATGACGCATCTTCATCTTCACTGCATTATTAGATAGTCGCATTCTATTCTTCACGCTACTCAAACGGTCGTAATCCTCTGAATTCCTGAGCTATCTACCACACCCACAGACGTCCCAGCAAGATATAAATATCTTGTGCCGAACCCAGGACTGGCTGAGTATCATCCTGAACATAGAAATGTTCATTACACAGTCTTATTCAGATGTCCTTGCAGTGTTTAACCAGAAAGTACTCCGTAAGATCTTTGGCGCGCATTGGTACCGACAACTTCTATCGATGGAACAACGAGCTTTATGGGACGACGACATTTACATACTCAATTAGCTTGTTAATATTGAAGGAAAGCTTTTCAATGCGGCTGTTAAAGGAAGGCTAAAGAAAGAAATCTGGAGGCCACAAAGTTGAACTGTCGCATTCTTGTCTATCCGTCGGGAAATTTAAGGTTTTCTGCGATGAATACTTATATGCGTAAAGGGAGTAAAGAATCGTAACAAGAGCGTTCGGCCAACATGGGGAAGGGGAAAGTTTTGCAATCTAATCATAATAATCTGTTTATTTTGAATATTTCTAAAATAATTAAAATGTAGTGCACATTGTAAAGGTCTGCAATTTCACCCATTTTTAATTCCGTTTCTTATTTTTTATATTTTTGCAGCAGTTCAGTGCACACGACTTAAGGAGCAGTTGTCTGCCACAACAACAACAACTGCCGAAACGGTTACTCGAGCAGTAAGTAAATTAAGTTAATTACAAGCAAGTTAATTATGAGAAAACTTTTGCAGTACCCAAAATGCTAACGCGGAACGTTGCCAAAAGTTCTGTCTTGTATCAATGTCAGTTGTTTTATTTAGATTTCGTGACATTGCACCAAATACCTTTGCTTTTAATTTTTTCGTATTTGCAGCCAGTTAACGCATATTTTATACATTTTAAACCCGAAGAAACATAGAAGGTCCAGGTCACACTTTGGATACACAGCAGCTGCGCTCCATTTTAATGAAATATTTGTATTAGCGAAACATGTGGTTCCAGTTTGGCTAGGATGACACACAGGCTGGCTTGATTCGGTTCGGTGATTTGGTCGACTTCTGCGGTTTGCATAAAAAAAACACACCCAGCTCTTAATGTTAAAGGGCTGAATAGTGTTCAAGCATACTAAACCATTCTAAAAAAAACTTGAATAGTTACGAGACGATGATTTCTCTCTAACTATGCATAATGTGGCGCCATCTAGCGTGCGCATATGCTAGCGCTAAAGCAACAATAACCTTTCGCTTTTACTGCTGCTAACGTGCAACTTATTCGCCTGTGAATGCTGCTGGCAAAGCACACATAAGCGTAATACCATAGTAGCGTAATAATAGTCTATGAGTTGATCTTATCCCTAAGGTATTGCTTCAATTATTTCAGAAGATTCTCCTAAAAAAACAATTGTAAAATAATATCACAAAAAGAAACAATACCTTGAGCCGAGAAGACAGCTAAATAAGAAACAAAAAAAAGAGAAATAGAAGAGATTTATCGATTATTATCGATTATAATTAGCCAAATGAAGCTTTAAAGACTGTTCATCGACATTTTTTTAACACTGAAACAGGTGAACCTTTAATGGCGAAAATGATGTTGAATGTTAAAAAACAGAGTACCCAGTTAATTAGAATTAAAACGATTGTCATCTTAACGTAGCGAAACAGAAGTGTTAGCTGTTTTTTAGTAATAGCATATCGGTTACACTTTAATCTGAAGATATACTTCACAGAAATCTCACAAATTGAGACGCACTTTTAGCATCGTAAACCGCCCAACGTGATCATGTTATACGTCATGATACAAAAAATCTCCTCTCAAGCTTCACAGTAACTCCAGCTGCATAAATTGTTAATGGTTTTACAGGTAGTTTCTCGCTTCATTGATTTACTGTTTAAGAATAGTTAAATCTGAAATGTTTTGTGGTTTTATTCAAAAACTGTGTCTACAGTAGATACAACTGCATCAAATTTTTATATTTTGACATATATATTGCTGTGTCAATTGTGGTAACAGTGATCATAACTGCCACAATTTTAGCTATTTTTAATTGTATTTTCTTGTTTTACTGTGTACTCAGTAAATTTAAATGCGTGAATATTTCATGTCTTTGCATATGTTTTATTATTTAATTAGTCAATTCTGCTTATGCGATTCCAAAATTCTAAGTTTTTTTACATTTATTTTGTGATTTAATTAAAAAACTGCGTTCATAGAAAATCTAATCCCATAAATTTATTTGTACTTTTTTGCATATATTTTGCTGTGTCATAGATCAATTTTGTTAACTCTCATCCCAACTGTTACAATTTTAAATATTTTAACATGTATTTTGTTGTTTTACTGTGTTCACAGTAAATCCAACTGCATAAGTTTTCTACAATTTTACATTGATTTTGCTGAGTCATTGATCAATTCTGTAAACCAAAATTTCACAATTTTACATATTTGTACATGTATTTTGTTGTTTTACTGCGTTTTCAGTAATTCCAACTGCATGAATTGACCATATCTGTATGTGCTTTGTTTTTTCATTGATCAAATCGGTATATTCAATTCCAGAATTTTAACTGTTTTTCCACATATTTTGTTGTTTCATTAAAAAACTTCGTTTGTAGTAAATTCAACTGCAACAATTTCTCATAGTGTTACCACACATATTTCGTAGTTAAGGAAAGCAATGCTACGCAACGAATTTTTGTTTATACACATTACTTATGAGCAACCCTTAATGAAACTAAACATATCTGAATATACATACATTCAATATGTATGTCTCGTGTTTCGCCTCATGAGCACAACTATTTCTCAAAGGAAGGACCTTTTCGCCTTCCCGTTTCTTCTTTTCTGTCTTTTACGAACACATACTTTGTGTGCGCGTGACCAAATTGTTTCTGTTAAGCTGTTTTAACTACTAACACAAGACCGAGTTACATTTACTGTAGAATTTTTATGACATTAGATTTTACCAAGAGATAAGCGTTGTTGTTTGTGGAATCGTATTGATGTCTGCCCCACACCAATAGTATAATAGCCTACAGGTATGCATGAATATCAGTTCAAAATTCAAGGTGATATAAAATACTAATTAAAATTTTTTTTCATTAAATTCTGTTTTATTGCAAATAAATCTGTCATCAAAGAGTGTAGACTATTTTACAAATATATAGGTATTCCTGATGACACCGGGCACCAGACTATCTGAAACTTCTGAAAGAGAATTAAACAACATCGTTTTAATAGATGTAACGTTTGTAGATACGATAGTTTGGGAATAATTGTTTATTTCTAAGTTTCTTACATTTTTTTTAATTTTTCATTTTTGAAAAGTTTATTTCGAAAAAATTGATCAATTTTCACATGTCACATCGTCAATTCTATCGTTTGGCCAAAAAGCCTTCCAGTTTTTCTTGCAGTTATTGTAACGGCCAGTAATACAACCGTCATCACAATTGCATCCGAATATGTTGCAGGATCCCACGCCGCAGAACTTTCCATCGTGAACTCTTCCATCTTTACATCTTTCAGTAACATAGCATATTTTGTTGTCTCGGTAGTTATCAGCTAACTAATGTAAACTCTATGCGATATCTGCCGCAGCACACGGCCTCTGAGTAGCTTGAGAGGGAGCATACGACAAACACAATAGATATAAACTTTACGAAGTTCATGTTAAAAATGCAAAACAAGACTAAAAACTGAATTTAACATTTGCTTAACACGGCTTTTATATAGTTAGTGCATTTTTAACGCATTTCATAAACACAATAACTGTGACACATTGCCGATTTAGATAGCCTCCAGTGACATGCATATTATCATTAAACCATGAGAATTCAAAATTTGCCACATAGTGTCACGTGCCAACACACTGCAGTAAAACAAGAACAGCAAACACACAATAACGTGTACCATGCAGAAACTTCCACAAGCAGTTCTTTCTCATATCATTCACACAGACTCCTCTTCGTGACTGACCATAACGATCCGTTAGGCGTTTTACAATACTTCTAATTCGAATTTAAACACTGGGTCAAAAAAGTGCCAAAAAAAGACGTAGATAAATCGAGGAAGGTGGAACAAACGAGGCGCCAACGAGTATTTTTTGGCGTGGTGTTGTATTTCATCCCACTTGCAGCACTAAACTGTGAGGTACAACACAAACCTGTGTCGCACTTTGCATTCGGAATAGAACGCATTCTAATATAAAGCAAGTCTTCTATGGTTGCCATGAGAGATACAAATAACACTTTCATCCTTGAAAATCTCGCCTCTGTTGCGCGCATGATCTTCCTACTGACAGTCACACAGACTAATGAAGCAATATACCAAAAAGTTTTTTTTCACAGAGTAGCTCTTCGTGCAGCATGATAGGTTTTGATGATGGGAGGGTATAAGCCTATTTTTTCTTCTAAAGTTATATATTTTATGGGCAAAACTACCTTTTTGTTGTAAAAATATATTCAGAAAGATTGCTTACATTTCTGCTTGACAAGCTCTTGCAAGAATTAGAGAGAAACATCGAGTTTAGGGTATTTTTCGATTACACTTCGTTGATATCCTATCTATGTATGAAATACTTAGGAGTATGCTACAAGTTTCTATATTTTTCTTTAAAATCTCTTTAATCCTTCGGGTAAATACCTTCTTGTTACATATTCCACGCTCTGCATGTTATTAAACGTTTAAAAACGGGTTATGTTGATATTTTATAAAAAGAGATTTCTGAAACACAGAAAGTTCAAACTTCTGCTTGATTTCCAAAAAGCGAAATTTTACTTAGCTTCTGAGACTTTTATCTTACTTACTTACTTAACTGGCCATAACAACCCGTTACCGGGTTACGGCCTGATGTAAAGCTCTCCTCCAGGTGTCTCTGCTTTGCACGAGCCTTTTCCAATTGGTAATACCAAAGGTAGCGAGCGTACTCTCTACCTGGTCCTTCCAATGGAGGCATGGTCTGCCCTTTCGTCGATTCCCTTCGACAACCGTATTGAAGACTCTTCTCGCAGGAGCTTCTTCATGCATCCGCTCAACATGACCTAGCCAGCGGAGCCGCTGGATCTTAATTTGCTTGACTATGTCAATGTCGTCGTAGAGCTCATGGAGTTCGTCATTCCATCGTATGCGGTAGTCGTTCCCAATGCGTAGAGGGCCAAAGATTTTACGGAGTACTTTCCGCTCAAACACTCCTAGGGCGTTTTCATCAGACTGCGACATCACCCATGCTTCAGCGCCATAAAGCAAAACGGGAAGGATGAGCGTCTTATAGAGTGTCAGTTTCGTCTGGCGGGAGTGGTCTCTACTACTCATTTGCCTACTGAGACCAAAGTAACACCTATTGGCAAGAGTGATTCTTCGCTTAATCTCCATGCTGACATGACATCGTTCTTCATTGTGACGGTGGTGCCAAGGTAGACGAAATCCTTGACAACATCAAAAGTATAGTTCTCAACATCAATCTGAGAGTCCAACCGCTGTGTATATCTACTCGAAGAAAGCATATACTTCGTCTTGCTCTCATTTACCACCAGACCCACGCTGGCAGATTCTCTTTCAATAGCCGCAAAGGCTCCGGTAACCGCTCGCTTTGTACGCCCGACGATATCGATATCATCTGCGTATGCAAGCAACTGGACACCCTTATAGAATACAGTCCCATTCCGATTCACTTCGGCCTTTCGCAACACATTCTCCATCAAAAAGTTGAAGAGGTCGCAAGAGAGGGCATCGCCTTGTCTGAAAACTCGCTTGGTATCAAAAGGCTCGGAGAAGCTCTTTCCTACCTTGACGGAGCTGCGCGTGTTGCTCAACGTCATTCTGCATAGTCGTACCAACTTTGCAGGGATACCAAACTCAGACAGTGCGGCATATACGCGATCCCTCAACGGGCTATCAAACGCTGCTTTATAATCAACAAAGAGATGGTGGGTGTCGATTTGTTTTTCGTGGGTCTTTTCCAGGATTTGGCGTAGTGTGAATATCTGGTCTATGGTGGACTTGCCAGGTCTAAAACCACACTGATAAGGTCCAATCAGTTCTTTCGCAAACGGTTTTAGTCTTTCACACAATACGCTTGATAGGACCTTATATGCAATAGAAAGTAGACTGGTACCACGGTAGTTAGCGCACACCGTGGGATCACCCTTCTTGAGGACAGGGCAGAGGACACCAAGTTTCCAATCATCGGGCATGCTCTCATCTAGCCATATTCTGCAAAAGAGCCGGTGCATGCATATTACCAACTCATTGCCTCCAGTCTTGAACAGCTCAGCAGGCAGGTCATCTGCACCAGATGCTTTGTTGTTCTTGAGCCGCTTGATTGCGACCCTGACTTCGTCATAGCTAGGCGGCGGTATATCGACGCCGTCGTCTATAATTGGGGACATCGGGAAGTTAGCTCCGGGGGCGGCATTGTCATCATCATCGCCTGATAGCAAGCCAGAGAAGTGTTCCCTCCAAAACCTCTGTGCACCCTGTGCATCCACTACCAGATTTCCCTCTGCATCTTTGCAGGAAGACGGTCCGGTACTAAATCCTTCAGCCAGGCGCTTGACTTTTTGGAAGAACTTCCTAACGTCATTCCTGCTCCTGCACATCTCGATCTCCTCTCGCTCACGCTTTTCCTGCTCGCGTTTTTTGCGTCTGAAAAGGCGTCTCTCCATCCTCCTCATTTCCCGATAGTGATCTCGCACAGATCGCGTGGCAGCCGTTCTTTACTGCAGTGGCTTCGCGACACTCCTGATCGTACCATTGGTTCCTCGGCAGTGGGCGTTGGAATCCAAGGACGTTCTCCGCGGCGGAACGCAAGGAGTGGGATATATGTTTCCAAAGTCCCTCGGCGTTATCAGGTTCTGAGGGAGGTTGAGTGAGCTGCTCAGAGAGTTGAGCGGAAAAGGCCTCAGCAGTCTGCTGTGATTGCAGCTTTCGCTGCGCACTAGATCGCACATTCTTCGCTATGCTTAGACGCATGCGAACCTTGGCTGCAACAAGGTAGTGGTCAGAGTTGATGTTGACCCCTCTGAACGTACGAACATCAAGCACGCTGGATGCATGCCTTCCATCAATCACAACATGATCAATCTGGTTGCGTGTAGATTGATCAGGAGACAGCCATGTGGCCTTATGGATATCGGGATGCGGAAATCTGGTACTACAGACTACCATGTTACGCGCCGCGGCGAAGTCAATTAGCCTGAGACCATTGTTCGAGGTGGTCTCGTGAAGGCTGAATTGTCCGACAGTAGGACCAAGGATACGCTCTCTTCCAACCTTTCCATTAAAATCGCCTAACACGATTTTAACATCATGGGCTGGGCAGCGGTCGTAGACAGACTCCAGTCTATCATAGAACGCATCCTTGGTCACATCGTCCTTTTCCTCCGTCGGCGCGTGCGCACAAATTGGGCTGATGTTAAAGAATTTAGCCATGATGCGGATTGTTGCCAGCCTTTCGTTCACTGGTGTGAACCGGGAGACACGGTTGTGTAATCTCCGGCCAACAACAAATCCGCACCCAAATTCGTGGCGCTTCGCATGGCAGCTGTAGTAGATGTCACAGTCAGCTCTTACGCAGCAGCCCTGTCCTGTCCATCGCATCTCCTGGATGGCGGTAATGTCGGCTCTGCACATCCTGAGAGCATCCGCCAGTTGGGTAGAGGCACCATTCCAATTAAGGGTCCGGACATTCCAGGTGCATACCCTCAAATCATAGTCCTTTATACATTTCCATGGGTCGTCAACTTTGGGGGCGTTCCTATCCGAGGCAGTTTTAACATCTTTCATTGGTCGAGGTTTTTACGCGGTGGGTCCCAAACCCTACGCACAACCCATTTAGAGCCCAGGGCGGGCTTCGCTGCGCACATTAGCTCACTACTCTAACACCGGGTGGCGATTAGAGCAGCTATCCAGGGGGCACCACGAGGAGGTTGAGCGTCAACTTGGTTAAGGTAGAGACAGGTATCACCCTGGCCATTCCCCAGTGAATGATCGATCAGGAGCTTTCACCCTGTTCCACCAGAACCCAGGCCCACCCAAACTTTTATCACTATCGATAATTTAGATGTGACTCCACAAAGTTATTTAACTGATTCTTATATTAATTTGAAGTTGTTAAAAGGCCTAAATATTCTCTATAGTTATATAACATTATGTAAACTCTTTATGTTCGGATGAGGGGTTTCTTTCGCTTTTCTTTTACTTTGGCAGCAAATAACCTTAAAAGTAGAGTCTACCTGATATAGTTATTAACCTGATTCTTATATTAATTAAAAGTGCCAAGTTTAAAACTTCTTTGTAGTTAGTTTTTTCTTAGTTTTGTAGATCCATGCGCTAAGTAAGTTAATATTCGATAAATCGAGAATGCACAGAATATAATATCGATATATCAGGAATTTTTTTTTATATAGTTTTTTGACTCTGCATAAATTCCAAGTTAATAAGACAATAAAGGTACACGTAACAAGAAAGAAGGAACCTTTTATTTTAAGGAGTTTGTTGTCCACAAAATGTTTGTATTTACAAAAAATGTTTGTTTAAATTATTAACCAAAAAAGGCAAATATCGTATAACTCTTCTTATTACTTCTACTGCTACGCCTACTTATCGTGATCCTTCCATAATGTTTTCCAATATGCCTGGTACTCCGTCTTCTTGCTACTTTTTGGCAGTTCCCACTACTTAATGAGTTTGTTGTGGTCGCTTAAAACGACCGAGAACACGATTTCACCCCATTATGTAGCAGAATCCTATGCCGTTGTACCATCCGTCGTGATATTTTCCATTTGTGCATCTAACGTAAACAATGTATAATTTATTGTTTTTTAAGTTTGAACCTCCATGCTGAGAACATGAGTCTTCCTTCTTTTCTAAGCCGTATGCAATACTGTATGCATAACAGTAATCGGTTTTTGTGTGCCTTGGCAGGAAACACATCAAAAACCCGATAAATATAATTTTTAGGGCGATCATCTTATCGTTCTTTATGCTACCAACTTCGTCTTTTGGCCTCATACTACTCCAATTTTTTTTCGCAATCGTTGTAGGGCTGCTTAAAGCAACAGCCAGGACAATAGGAACCGTCAGAATTTCATAAGCAGTAGGACATTTGTTGTAAATACATTATTTTTTCGTGGACAGCATTAGGTAATCAAAAACCGATAACTATAAATTTAAGGTAGTCTATGCTTTAACTTCTTCTTTTTGACTGGCCATAACAACCAGTTACCGGGTTACGGCCTGTTATACAGCACTACACCAGGAGCCTTATAACATCTTTCATTGTGAGGTCTTACATCCCGGGTAACCTCACTGCCCTAACACCGGGTGGTGATTAGAGCAGCTAAGCTGGGGGCACCACGTGGATGTTGTGCGTTAAGTTGGTTAAGGATCAGAGAGCTTCACCCTGTCCTAACAGAACCCAGGCGCCAACATGCTTTAACTGCAAGAAATAGATAAAAACTGTATGACTTACTTGTATATCGCGGCTTTAAATAGTGTTCGCTTTGTTTTTGGCCGCATTACATAATCATTGGATTCGTTACACTTCGAAATCAATGTCACACATACTTTTCAGTTATTACCTTATGCCGTATGTCTTATTAAACCCTTAATGTTTCCCTGATAAACACAAAAATCTGTAGTAAATCGGACCAATATAATCGATTAGATATGCGCCGACCCAACCAAAATCAAAAACCAATCGAACTTGCCATAACTTTTACATTATGTAAACACTTTAAAGCATGGTGATAACGCACGTTACTTCTTAATATTTACTTAATACGTGCGGATACGGTTTTCTCTTGCTTTCCATTTACTTTGGTAGCAAATGAACTTAAAAGTACAGTCTAACTGACTTAGTTATTTATTATTTAAGATTTATATAGTTATAAAGTGCTTTGGACAATCTCATTTTTAAGAAACTATTCATTAGAAGAGCTTGAACTCTAGTAAGAAACAATATCAGATCTGAAATTCAAAATGGCTACACTAATATCGAATAAAATATTTATATAGTGTCCGGCAGAATTGAAACACATGAAAGTCGTCTTTTTGCCACATAATTATCCAATTTTTTTCAGAATCGTTGTACGGAAGCTTAAAACAACCTTCAATGCAATTCAATATTCCGTATGGCAGGATTCTGTGTCACAGTACCAACCATCATTATGTTTTCCATCTCTGCATCTATCGTAAGCAGTTCATATTCTGTTGTCTTTAAAGTTTGATCCTCCATACTGGGAACATGTGTCTTGTATATAATTTAATGCAAATACAATAATGTAATGCTCAAAGCATTCGGTTTTTGTGTGCCTCGGCAGGAAACACATCAAAAACCCGATAAATATAATTTTTAGGTAGTCCATGCTTTAACTGCAAGAAATAAATAAAAACTGCTTTACCTCTTTGTATATCGAGGCGTTGGTTACGTTGGTCTTATAGCAGAAGATCAGAGGTTAAGCAGCGGCAGTAATTTAGCTCTAAATGCAAAGTAGATAAACTCTAACTTGCGCGGTGTGCCACGCTCCGCTCTCTTCTGTAGACACTGCTAATACAACAACTGAGTCACTGAACCCGAATCAGGTCACCCAAATCTGGCCACAGGGATTTGGCCACGTAAATCAGACCACACGAATCACACCATCCATAACGCTCCGATTATACCCCTAAGACGCGGCTGAAGACGATTCACATCAGAACACACGAATCACACCATCGAATGACCTACGTGACAGTGTTACCCACAAGACGTGGCTACAAATGACTCACATCAAAAATTCTAACAGTTCACAGCCGATAATCGAACCTACATGCATTCGTTTTTCGGGCGTACTGCCGTTAATGAGAACCTACATTACAGCTGATCAGCAAGTTTCTCGCACACCACAAGTAAAGAAGCTGGAACAAAGAGCAGTAATCCCCAGACGAAACAACGACAGAAAAAAATGTATTTTGCATTTTTTAAAGTAATAATTCTATTTAAATAAGAAGACAACAAAAGTTTACTGCATTAACAATAGGTACAGCCCTTAAAATAATTATATGTGCATTGTTTCATATAAGTTGTTATACTTCATATAAATGTTAAAATGTTATATTTTTTAATTATCGTGTTTAATAAGATCTTTTAAAAAAATTGAAAATAAATTTCTTAAATACAGTTCTTATAATTCAAAAAAATTAATTTAGTTTTTCTTCATAGCAAATAATTATAAATAATATGTGCATATGTAATTGTTTTATATAAAAACACTAAATAACACTATTTCTTACAAAATAAACTAATGTATATAACATATTGGGCTGTCGTTATGTCCATCAACTAGTTTTAGCCTGAGGGCTAAAAAGAAGAAGAAATTAGAACAGGGAAACTCATATTGGGTAGTTTTACACAGAACTGAACGCATCCCATACCACATGTGATTTTCTGCCATGGCCTAATTTTTAAAAAGGATATCCCAGCTCTCGTTATTTTTTGTAGTTGCCATCTGAACCATCCAAGTTCAACTTTTTGCCGTATTAATTCAGATTTTTTCTGTTCTGTAAATAATAGTCATAAAGCATACAAGTTAAAGACGAATTTGTCCAAAAGTGCAGACACATGTGCCAAAAGTAATCACGGCCGCAGTGAATGCACCTTTTGCCACGCGCACTGCGTCAGCGCATTTTATCAGACAGCCCATCCGTGGGAACGCACCGCGGAATAAGACACCGCTGCAGCGGAAGCGACAGCGGCACCTGCACCGACATGTGCAGCAGCGGCAGAGCTACAGCAGCGACGCGACAGCAGCAATTTAGGGTAGGGTTAAAAAGACAAAGATTGTTAGAATTAAGGCAGTCGATAATAAACTCCCAAATGGGAAGGAATACTAAATAAAAAAATGTTTTTTTTAATGAAATAAAAATAAAGAATTTTAATTTACATCTAAAAATTTGTATACTCAAATTTAATGTTCCGTTATCTATATGTGAGTAAGAGCGAAATATATTGCTGTGTCAATTGTGGTAACAGTGATCATAACTGCCACAATTTTAGCTATTTTTAATTGTATTTTCTTGTTTTACTGTGTACTCAGTAAATTTAAATGCGTGAATTTTTCATGTCTTTGCATATGTTTTGTTATTTAATTAGTCAATTCTGCTTATCAATTCCAAAATTCTAAGTTTTTTTACATTTATTTTGTGATTTTATTAAAAAACTGCGTTCATAGAAAATCTAATCCCATAAATTTATTTGTACTTTTTTGCATATATTTTGCTGTGTCATAGATCAATTTTGTTAACTCTCATCCCAACTGTTACAATTTAAAATATTTTAACATGTATTTTGTTGTTTTACTGTGTTCACAGTAAATCCAACTGCATAAGTTTTCTACAATTTTACATTGATTTTGCTGAGTCATTGATCAATTCTGTAAACCAAAATTTCACAATTTTACATATTTGTACATGTATTTTGTTGTTTTACTGCGTTTTCAGTAATTCCAACTGCATGAATTGACCATATCTGTATGTGCTTTGTTTTTTCATTGATCAAATCGGTATATTCAATTCAAGAATTTTAACTGTTTTTCTACATATTTTGTTGTTTCATTAAAAAACTTCGTTTGTTGTAAATTCAACTGCAACAATTTCTCATAGTGTTACCACACATATTTCGTAGTTAAGGAAAGCAATGCTACGCAACGAATTTTTGTTTATACACATTACTTATGAGCAACCCTTAATGAAACTAAACATATCTGAATATACATACATTCAATATGTATGTCTCGTGTTTCGCCTCATGAGCACAATTATTTCTCAAAGGAAGGACCTTTTCGCCTTCCCGTTTCTTCTTTTCTGTCTTTTACGAACACATACTTTGTGTGCGCGTGACCAAATTGTTTCTGTTAAGCTGTTTCAACTATTAACACAAGACCGAGTTACATTTACTGTAGAATTTTTATGGGTGCATCTCGTAGCCACAGAGTGAGGAACATTAAATTTTACCAAGAGATAAGCGTTGTTGTTTGTGGAATCGTATTGATGTCTGCCCCACACCAATAGTATAATAGCATGAATATCAGTTCAAAATTCAAGGTGATATAAAATACTAATTAAAATTTTTTTAATGAAATTCTGTATTATTGCAAATAAATCTGTCATCAAAGAGTGTAGACTATTTTACAAATATATAGGTATTCCTGATGACACCGGGCACCAGACTATCTGAAACTTCTGAAAGAGAATTAAACAACATCGTTTTAATAGATGTAACGTTTGTAGATACGATAGTTTGGGAATAATTGTTTATTTCTAAGTTTCTTACATTTTTTTTAATTTTTCATTTTTGAAAAGTTTATTTCGAAAAAATTGATCAATTTTCACATGTCACATCGTCAATTCTATCGTTTGGCCAAAAAGCCTTCCAGTTTTTCTTGCAGTTATTGTAGCGGCCAGTAATACAACCGTCATCACAATTGCATCCGAATATGTTGCAGGATCCCACGCCGCAGAACATTCCATCGTGAACTCTTCCATCTTTACATCTTTCAGTAACATAGCATATTTTGTTGTCTCGGTAGTTATCAGCTTCATACCTGGCACAAAAGTCCCTTGCATATACTAATGTAAACTCTATGCGATATCTGCCGCAGCACACGGCCTCTGAGTAGCTTGAGAGGGAGCATACGACAAACACAATAGATATAAACTTTACGAAGTTCATGTTAAAAATGCAAAACAAGACTAAAAACTGAATTTAACATTTGCTTAACACGGCTTTTATATAGTTAGTGCATTTTTAACGCATTTCATAAACACAATAACTGTGACACATTGCCGATTTAGATAGCCTCCAGTGACATGCATATTATCATTAAACCATGAGAATTCAAAATTTGCCACATAGTGTCACGTGCCAACACACTGCAGTAAAACAAGTACAGCAAACACACAATAACGTGTACCATGCAGAAACTTCCACAAGCAGTTCTTTCTCATATCATTCACACAGACTCCTCTTCGTGACTGACCATAACGATCCGTTAGGCGTTTTACAATACTTCTAATTCGAATTTAAACACTGGGTCAAAAAAGTGCCAAAAAAAGACGTAGATAAATCGAGGGAGGTGGAACAAACGAGGCGCCAACGAGTATTTTTTGGCGTGGTGTTGTATTTCATCCCACTTGCAGCACTAAACTGTGAGGTACAACACAAACCTGTGTCGCACTTTGCATTCGGAATAGAACGCATTCTAATATAAAGCAAGTCTTCTATGGTTGCCATGAGAGATACAAATAACACTTTCATCCTTGAAAATCTCGCCTCTGTTGCGCGCATGATCTTCCTACTGACAGTCACACAGACTAATGAAGCAATATACCAAAAAGTTTTTTTTCACAGAGTAGCTCTTCGTGCAGCATGATAGGTTTTGATGATGGGAGGGTATAAGCCTATTTTTTCTTCTAAAGTTATATATTTTATGGGCAAAACTACCTTTTTGTTGTAAAAATATATTCAGAAAGATTGCTTACATTTCTGCTTGACAAGCTCTTGCAAGAATTAGAGAGAAACATCGAGTTTAGGGTATTTTTCGATTACACTTCGTTGATATCCTATCTATGTATGAAATACTTAGGAGTATGCTACAAGTTTCTATATTTTTCTTTAAAATCTCTTTAATCCTTCGGGTAAATACCTTCTTGTTACATATTCCACGCTCTGCATGTTATTAAACGTTTAAAAACGGGTTATGTTGATATTTTATAGAAAGAGATTTCTGAAACACAGAAAGTTCAAACTTCTGCTTGATTTCCAAAAAGCGAAATTTTACTTAGCTTCTGAGACTTTTATCTTACTTACTTACTTAACTGGCCATAACAACCCGTTACCGGGTTACGGCCTGATGTAAAGCTCTCCTCCAGGTGTCTCTGCTTTGCACGAGCCTTTTCCAATTGGTAATACCAAAGGTAGCGAGCGTACTCTCTACCTGGTCCTTCCAATGGAGGCATGGTCTGCCCTTTCGTCGATTCCCTTCGACAACCGTATTGAAGACTCTTCTCGCAGGAGCTTCTTCATGCATCCGCTCAACATGACCTAGCCAGCGGAGCCGCTGGATCTTAATTTGCTTGACTATGTCAATGTCGTCGTAGAGCTCATGGAGTTCGTCATTCCATCGTATGCGGTAGTCGTTCCCAATGCGTAGAGGGCCAAAGATTTTACGGAGTACTTTACGCTCAAACACTCCTAGGGCGTTTTCATCAGACTGCGACATCACCCATGCTTCAGCGCCATTAAGCAAAACGGGAAGGATGAGCGTCTTATAGAGTGTCAGTTTCGTCTGGCGGGAGTGGTCTCTACTACTCATTTGCCTACTGAGACCAAAGTAACACCTATTGGCAAGAGTGATTCTCCGCTTAATCTCCATGCTGACATCGTTCTTCATTGTGACGGTGGTGCCAAGGTAGACGAAATCCTTGACAACATCAAAAGTATAGTTCTCAACATCAATCTGAGAGTCCAACCGCTGTGTATATCTACTCGAAGAAAGCATATACTTCGTCTTGCTCTCATTTACCACCAGACCCACGCTGGCAGATTCTCTTTCAATAGCCGCAAAGGCTCCGGTAACCGCTCGCTTTGTACGCCCGACGATATCGATATCATCTGCGTATGCAAGCAACTGGACACCCTTATAGAATACAGTCCCATTCCGATTCACTTCGGCCTTTCGCAACACATTCTCCATCAAAAAGTTGAAGAGGTCGCAAGAGAGGGCATCGCCTTGTCTGAAAACTCGCTTGGTATCAAAAGGCTCGGAGAAGCTCTTTCCTACCTTGACGGAGCTGCGCGTGTTGCTCAACGTCATTCTGCATAGTCGTACCAACTTTGCAGGGATACCAAACTCAGACAGTGCGGCATATACGCGATCCCTCAACGGGCTATCAAACGCTGCTTTATAATCAACAAAGAGATGGTGGGTGTCGATTTGTTTTTCGTGGGTCTTTTCCAGGATTTGGCGTAGTGTGAATATCTGGTCTATGGTGGACTTGCCAGGTCTAAAACCACACTGATAAGGTCCAATCAGTTCTTTCGCAAACGGTTTTAGTCTTTCACACAATACGCTTGATAGGACCTTATATGCAATAGAAAGTAGACTGGTACCACGGTAGTTAGCGCACACCGTGGGATCACCCTTCTTGAGGACAGGGCAGAGGACACCAAGTTTCCAATCATCGGGCATGCTCTCATCTAGCCATATTCTGCAAAAGAGCCGGTGCATGCATATTACCAACTCATTGCCTCCAGTCTTGAACAGCTCAGCAGGCAGGTCATCTGCACCAGATGCTTTGTTGTTCTTGAGCCGCTTGATTGCGACCCTGACTTCGTCATAGCTAGGCGGCGGTATATCGACGCCGTCGTCTATAATTGGGGACATCGGGAAGTTAGCTCCGGGGGCGGCATTGTCATCATCATCGCCTGATAGCAAGCCAGAGAAGTGTTCCCTCCAAAACCTCTGTGCACCCTGTGCATCCACTACCAGATTTCCCTCTGCATCTTTGCAGGAAGACGGTCCGGTACTAAATCCTTCAGCCAGGCGCTTGACTTTTTGGAAGAACTTCCTAACGTCATTCCTGCTCCTGCACATCTCGATCTCCTCTCGCTCACGCTTTTCCTGCTCGCGTTTTTTGCGTCTGAAAAGGCGTCTCTCCATCCTCCTCATTTCCCGATAGTGATCTCGCACAGATCGCGTGGCAGCCGTTCTTTACTGCAGTGGCTTCGCGACACTCCTGATCGTACCATTGGTTCCTCGGCAGTGGGCGTTGGAATCCAAGGACGTTCTCCGCGGCGGAACGCAAGGAGTGGGATATATGTTTCCAAAGTCCCTCGGCGTTATCAGGTTCTGAGGGAGGTTGAGTGAGCTGCTCAGAGAGTTGAGCGGAAAAGGCCTCAGCAGTCTGCTGTGATTGCAGCTTTCGCTGCGCACTAGATCGCACATTCTTCGCTATGCTTAGACGCATGCGAACCTTGGCTGCAACAAGGTAGTGGTCAGAGTTGATGTTGACCCCTCTGAACGTACGAACATCAAGCACGCTGGATGCATGCCTTCCATCAATCACAACATGATCAATCTGGTTGCGTGTAGATTGATCAGGAGACAGCCATGTGGCCTTATGGATATCGGGATGCGGAAATCTGGTACTACAGACTACCATGTTACGCGCCGCGGCGAAGTCAATTAGCCTGAGACCATTGTTCGAGGTGGTCTCGTGAAGGCTGAATTGTCCGACAGTAGGACCAAGGATACGCTCTCTTCCAACCTTTCCATTAAAATCGCCTAACACGATTTTAACATCATGGGCTGGGCAGCGGTCGTAGACAGACTCCAGTCTATCATAGAACGCATCCTTGGTCACATCGTCCTTTTCCTCCGTCGGCGCGTGCGCACAAATTGGGCTGATGTTAAAGAATTTAGCCTTGATGCGGATTGTTGCCAGCCTTTCGTTCACTGGTGTGAACCGGGAGACACGGTTGTGTAATCTCCGGCCAACAACAAATCCGCACCCAAATTCGTGGCGCTTCGCATGGCAGCTGTAGTAGATGTCACAGTCAGCTCTTACGCAGCAGCCCTGTCCTGTCCATCGCATCTCCTGGATGGCGGTAATGTCGGCTCTGCACATCCTGAGAGCATCCGCCAGTTGGGTAGAGGCACCATTCCAATTAAGGGTCCGGACATTCCAGGTGCATACCCTCAAATCATAGTCCTTTATACATTTCCATGGGTCGTCAACTTTGGGGGCGTTCCTATCCGAGGCAGTTTTAACATCTTTCATTGGTCGAGGTTTTTACGCGGTGGGTCCCAAACCCTACGCACAACCCATTTAGAGCCCAGGGCGGGCTTCGCTGCGCACATTAGCTCACTACTCTAACACCGGGTGGCGATTAGAGCAGCTATCCAGGGGGCACCACGAGGAGGTTGTGCGTCAACTTGGTTAAGGTAGAGACAGGTATCACCCTGGCCATTCCCCAGTGAATGATCGATCAGGAGCTTTCACCCTGTTCCACCAGAACCCAGGCCCACCCAAACTTTTATCACTATCGATAATTTAGATGTGACTCCACAAAGTTATTTAACTGATTCTTATATTAATTTGAAGTTGTTAAAAGGCCTAAATATTCTCTATAGTTATATAACATTATGTAAACTCTTTATGTTCGGATGAGGGGTTTCTTTCGCTTTTCTTTTACTTTGGCAGCAAATAACCTTAAAAGTAGAGTCTACCTGATATAGTTATTAACCTGATTCTTATATTAATTAAAAGTGCCAAGTTTAAAACTTCTTTGTAGTTAGTTTTTTCTTAGTTTTGTAGATCCATGCGCTAAGTAAGTTAATATTCGATAAATCGAGAATGCACAGAATATAATATCGATATATCAGGAATTTTTTTTTATATAGTTTTTTGACTCTGCATAAATTCCAAGTTAATAAGACAATAAAGGTACACGTAACAAGAAAGAAGGAACCTTTTATTTTAAGGAGTTTGTTGTCCACAAAATGTTTGTATTTACAAAAAATGTTTGTTTAAATTATTAACCAAAAAAGGCAAATATCGTATAACTCTTCTTATTACTTCTACTGCTACGCCTACTTATCGTGATCCTTCCATAATGTTTTCCAATATGCCTGGTACTCCGTCTTCTTGCTACTTTTTGGCAGTTCCCACTACTTAATGAGTTTGTTGTGGTCGCTTAAAACGACCGAGAACACGATTTCACCCCATTATGTAGCAGAATCCTATGCCGTTGTACCATCCGTCGTGATATTTTCCATTTGTGCATCTAACGTAAACAATGTATAATTTATTGTTTTTTAAGTTTGAACCTCCATGCTGAGAACATGAGTCTTCCTTCTTTTCTAAGCCGTATGCAATACTGTATGCATAACAGTAATCGGTTTTTGTGTGCCTTGGCAGGAAACACATCAAAAACCCGATAAATATAATTTTTAGGGCGATCATCTTATCGTTCTTTATGCTACCAACTTCGTCTTTTGGCCTCATACTACTCCAATTTTTTTTCGCAATCGTTGTAGGGCTGCTTAAAGCAACAGCCAGGACAATAGGAACCGTCAGAATTTCATAAGCAGTAGGACATTTGTTGTAAATACATTATTTTTTCGTGGACAGCATTAGGTAATCAAAAACCGATAACTATAAATTTAAGGTAGTCTATGCTTTAACTTCTTCTTTTTGACTGGCCATAACAACCAGTTACCGGGTTACGGCCTGTTATACAGCACTACACCAGGAGCCTTATAACATCTTTCATTGTGAGGTCTTACATCCCGGGTAACCTCACTGCCCTAACACCGGGTGGTGATTAGAGCAGCTAAGCTGGGGGCACCACGTGGATGTTGTGCGTTAAGTTGGTTAAGGATCAGAGAGCTTCACCCTGTCCTAACAGAACCCAGGCGCCAACATGCTTTAACTGCAAGAAATAGATAAAAACTGTATGACTTACTTGTATATCGCGGCTTTAAATAGTGTTCGCTTTGTTTTTGGCCGCATTACATAATCATTGGATTCGTTACACTTCGAAATCAATGTCACACATACTTTTCAGTTATTACCTTATGCCGTATGTCTTATTAAACCCTTAATGTTTCCCTGATAAACACAAAAATCTGTAGTAAATCGGACCAATATAATCGATTAGATATGCGCCGACCCAACCAAAATCAAAAACCAATCGAACTTGCCATAACTTTTACATTATGTAAACACTTTAAAGCATGGTGATAACGCACGTTACTTCTTAATATTTACTTAATACGTGCGGATACGGTTTTCTCTTGCTTTCCATTTACTTTGGTAGCAAATGAACTTAAAAGTACAGTCTAACTGACTTAGTTATTTATTATTTAAGATTTATATAGTTATAAAGTGCTTTGGACAATCTCATTTTTAAGAAACTATTCATTAGAAGAGCTTGAACTCTAGTAAGAAACAATATCAGATCTGAAATTCAAAATGGCTACACTAATATCGAATAAAATATTTATATAGTGTCCGGCAGAATTGAAACACATGAAAGTCGTCTTTTTGCCACATAATTATCCAATTTTTTTCAGAATCGTTGTACGGAAGCTTAAAACAACCTTCAATGCAATTCAATATTCCGTATGGCAGGATTCTGTGTCACAGTACCAACCATCATTATGTTTTCCATCTCTGCATCTATCGTAAGCAGTTCATATTCTGTTGTCTTTAAAGTTTGATCCTCCATACTGGGAACATGTGTCTTGTATATAATTTAATGCAAATACAATAATGTAATGCTCAAAGCATTCGGTTTTTGTGTGCCTCGGCAGGAAACACATCAAAAACCCGATAAATATAATTTTTAGGTAGTCCATGCTTTAACTGCAGGAAATAAATAAAAACTGCTTTACCTCTTTGTATATCGAGGCGTTAAACGTCCGTGTTTTATAATTGGTGCCGGCTTTGCTGGCTACGTTGGTCTTATAGCAGAAGATCAGAGGTTAAACAGCGGCAGTAATTTAGCTCTAAATGCAAAGCAGATAAACTCTAATTTGCGCGGTGTGCCACGCTCCGCTCTCTTCTGTAGACACTGCTAATACAACAACCGAGTCACTGAACCCGAATCAGGTCACCCAAATCTGGCCACAGGGATTTGGCCACGTAAATCAGACCACACAAATCAGACCACACGAATCACACCATCCATAACGCTCCGATTATACCCCTAAGACGCGGCTGAAGACGATTCACATCAGAACACACGAATCACACCATCGAATGACCTACGTGACAGTGTTACCCACAAGACGTGGCTACAAATGACTCACATCAAAAATTCTAACAGTTCACAGCCGATAATCGAACCTACATGCATTCGTTTCTCGGGCGTACTGCCGTTAATGAGAACCTACATTACAGCTGATCAGCAAGTTTCTCGCACACCACAAGTAAAGAAGCTGGAACAAAGAGCAGTAATCCCCAGACGAAACAACGACAGAAAAAAATGTATTTTGCATTTTTTAAAGTAATAATTCTATTTAAATAAGAAGACAACAAAAGTTTACTGCATTAACAATAGGTACAGCCCTTAAAATAATTATATGTGCATTGTTTCATATAAGTTGTTATACTTCATATAAATGTTAAAATGTTATATTTTTTAATTATCGTGTTTAATAAGATCTTTTAAAAAAATTGAAAATAAATTTCTTAAATACAGTTCTTATAATTCAAAAAAATTAATTTAGTTTTTCTTCATAGCAAATAATTATATGTGCATATGTAATTGTTTTATATAAAAACACTAAATAACACTATTTCTTACAAAATAAACTAATGTATATAACATATTGGGCTGTCGTTATGTCCATCAACTAGTTTTAGCCTGAGGGCTAAAAAGAAGAAGAAATTAGAACAGGGAAACTCATATTGGGTAGTTTTACACAGAACTGAACGCATCCCATACCATAAGTGATTTTCTGCCATGGCCTAATTTTTAAAAAGGATATCCCAGCTCTCGTTATTTTTTGTAGTTGCCATCTGAACCATCCAAGTTCAACTTTTTGCCGTATGAATTCAGATTTTTTCTGTTCTGTAAATAATAGTCATAAAGCATACATCTAAAAATTTGTATACTCAAATTTAATGTTCCGTTATCTATATGTGAGTAAGAGCGAAATATTTTGTTGCCCATATAATTATTTTACAGGCTATTCATTTTTGTATTAAGAAAATACAGAATCGGACTTTTCATAAAACTAACACAAAATGTTCTTAATCAAAGAATAAGTCGAGACTAACACGTTCTTAATACTAAAACGGAGCGCTTAAAGCCGACTGACGTTCATGGTGCATTGATTTTTCTAACAATTAAATTTTAGGGAATTAAGGAAGAATTCCTCAATTTTTATATATTACCAACAGTCCTAGTTACTATTTCTCTATGAAAACTTTTTGGTCAGTTATATTTGCAAGTTCCGTTACTCGTTATTACAATGTTAAACAATACGGAATCCACACTAGAATTAGAATTAAGAATGGCAATATAATGACATCCAATTTTGTGTTTCTCGAAATTTTTATATAATGTTTCACAATTAAATGGTTCAATGATTACAACTTTTGTTTGAATACTTGTACTGTTACGTCATGATGATCAGATGTAGATTGGCCTGGGTATTTTTTAATTAAATGTCACTATAGGTTGCAGGTGCCATATATACCATATGTGTATCTTGGACATACAGCTGCATAAGACGTGGACTTCCGGTGTTCGAAGATGGCATAATGCGTAAATATCCTATTTCATTAGGTTTAAAATTTGCCTCGGCATTGTTATTTATAACGTTACCCGGTTACGGCCTGTTACTACTCCTGGTAATACCAAGTGGCCGACATTATTGTTACCACTCAGAACCTACGAGCGCACAGCACAACGAATGCATGCAACAACGTGATCAATGTGGTTGGGTGTAGATTGATTGTGAACATCCGGATGCTGAAAATTGGTACCACACACTAAGGTGTTTTGCGCCGTGCCGAAGTCGATTTGTCTTAGACCGTTGTTTAGTTGAACGAATGCAGGACCAAGGAGCAGTTTTCATAGACGGACTCGAAACTAGCGAAGAACTCATCTTTGGTCGCATCATCTTTGTCATCCGTCGAGGCGTGCTTGCAAATTAGGCTGATTTCATTGGAGACACGGTTGCGCAGTCTCTGGCCAACAATGAATCCGCACCCGAATTTGCGGCTCTCCACATGGTAGCTGTAGTAGATGGCACACTTTGCTAACCCTGCCCTCTCTATCGCACCTCCTGGCGGTTATGTCTGCTTTACATTTCTTAAGAGCATCCGCCAGCTGGGCAGAGGCACCATCACAATTAAGGATCCGGAAACTCATTCACTTTGCATATCCGTCATATTTCTTTATACATTTCTGGTCATCAACTGTTAGGGTTCTGCCATTCGAAGCTTTGTAAACTTTCACTCAGGGAGGGTGGTACGAGCAAACCTAAGACCGGGTTTCAATTAGTTCGTACCACGCGGAGTTAAGACAGAGGTACCTGGCCGGCTTTCGTCCGCTTTCACCAAAACCCACTTATCAAATTGAAATGACTGCTTTGAAATTCTATTTAATGCTATTTCACAAAGTAATCATAATGTATAATATTACTTTTCAATTGTGATAAATCTTGATGACAAAGAAACTGAAACTCAACGCATTAGAAAACAACAAGCTAGATAAAAACTTAACTTACCAAAAAACAGCAAGGGCGCGCGAAGTATTTTGATGAGAGAGGCCAAATTCCAGCAGTTTAGTTGATTACTTTACTGTATTGGTTTTTTTTAAATTTCATTTAAAAGCGCGCCTTGGTGGTAAGAACGAGCCACGTACATGGCGTGATGAAAGCGCAATGTCTGTTCAAAAGTGAGAGAGCGTGACGACACGGAGTCACGCTTTATACAAGCGTGCTTAACATATTTCGATCATTGACTGGTTATAGTAAGCCGTTACCGGGTTACTGCCTGAAAGCTCTCCTCCAGGCGTCACTGCTTTTGAGCCCGTTCGTCGCCTCCTTACAACATCCGCATTGAAGACCTTCCTAGCAGTAGTAGCATTGACCTCCATGCTAACATCGTTCTTCTCCAAGCTAGACAAAAACCTTGACCCCATTAAAAGTATAGTTTTTTAGCTCAATGTGAGAATCAAATCGCTGTGTATCTCTACTCGAAGAAAGCATATACTTTATCTTGTTCTCATATATTTACTACCTATCGGAGAGTAATGTGGTCTAGTCTGTGGTTTGTGTCAAAGTTTCTTATTCTCATAAAAGGTGCTCAACGGCGTATCTTACTATGCAAGTTAAAATATCAAAAAACCAACATCCTCTCCCAATTTCACCGGTTTGCGTACGCCCTTGAGGCAGAGTTTTGAGCAGAAATGCGAGTACGAGTACATTTATCTAATTGCCGATAAGTTAATATATGAAGTACTTAAGCGACATGAACAAATGTTACCAACAAACATACACAGGAAACTAGAGCTGGCTAAACAAAGGCCAAGTGTCGTTAGCTACAACAACAATAATAACAGTTATAACAACAACAAGTGCGACAACGACAAAAAGTACGGAATTACGCTTATCATTTTAATCAAGGCAATGCCAAAATACTCGACAACAAGCCAAATTACACACAACAAATGCCATTTGAGTGCCATAAAAATAAAGTAAATAAGTAAAAAGCTACATACACTGACAGAAATGGGGGGTATAGAAAATTATGTGCAGCTTAAGTAAATTTGGCAGAAGAAATAACGATATCGCAGCGCATTGAGCTTTGCACCTCAAACGCAAAGGGAAGGTTTATGGGCCGCCAAAAAAAGTGACTTCAAAGACCATCGTTCAAATTTAATGTCTAATTTGAGTGTTGTAAATGTGCTAAACCTAGTAAGAAGAGACAACGTGAGAGGTGCAGTTGGATAGAGAGCGGAGAGCGGAGAGCGGGGTACAGTCCGCGCCTAGCGTGCACATGTACTTTGTTATGCAAATGACTAGAACTCTGGGTTTTTTTTCTTTGCTAGCGGAAACGGAAATACAGCCAACACCATTGCCTTAACAGTGTTGGTGTGTGTGTGTGTGTGTGTGTTCCAAGCCAAGTTTTCGGCTGCTTTTGCTGCTGCTGCTGTAAACATCATTAACGTGATTTTAAAGCCGGGCCATAAAAATTCCAGACAAACCGCCAGCAGAGTGTTGGAAATTTGCTTTTAATTTCGCAGCAATGCGGCAGTGCGGCATGGGAGCAGTGGGCGTGGCCTCCTCTACACATTATGCCACGTCTAAATGCCTCTCCCTTTTTTTTTTATCAATGCAGCTAACCGCTGAATACCTGCTCTTTGTTTGCGCTACACCTGCTGGGCCTCATACATTTTACAGTGTTGCGTTGTTTTATTATTCAGCAGGATTACAGTGTTGGACGGAGGCGTTTGGGCATGGATGCTTTTATGTTTTATGTGTTGACCACAAAAGTTGATGGCACTGGACACCATTTTGCCACTTACAAAGAGCGCTTCATTTTTATGACTTTGACTTCCACTTAGCGTTTTTCCTTTTTTTGTATTGGGTGGTTTGGCAGGACTTTGAGTGTCTAGCGTGCTAATGACACTATTTAAATCAATTTTGCATATACTTAATGTTGTGATTAAAAGAATAATTCAATATATAAGAGTACCTCTCGCAAGTTGCACACAATCTCGCGGGTTTTGGTTTTTGGTTTTATGTTTGAAGAATTCATGAGTATTCAGCTTGCAGATTTTCATAGGAATACTTATTCCGGGGAGAAGCAGCAGTACCTTCTCTGGCCAGCTAATTTGCTATGTTGTCCCGCTAACTTTGAACTGTGAGCCGGCTCATGTAGAGATCTAGAACAGCTTATTACCCAAATCGAATCTGATGATTTGGAGTTAAGGACTTGATAGCTGCTTGGCTAACACATTTCATGAAATGTTATTAGAACACATGAGGTATAATAGGTTTCGGAATGAGAAGAAAACAAGATCTGTTTTTTACAGATTTGCACTTAATCCGCTCTTTGCTGTCCAATCGAACCGTTGCTTGAATTTACCTGTCAGCTGCTCCTTCTCTGTCGCGTAGTAGCTTAATAGCTTTAGAGCTATGTTTCATAGGCGGGGTGTTATTATCCCTACTTTATGAGTATCCTGCCAAGTCGATGTATCAAGGGAAGTCTTTACTCTCCTACTTTGAGCAATTGATTATGCCGATTACGACTCAGGCGCCACAAAGCCTGTTAATCTAAAAAACCTTCTTGTTGTTTCCATAGACGTGAGGGCGTTAAGACGCGATTTCCGATGGAAATGTGTCGCACTCTATGTCTAAGCCTGTTTAGCTGATCTGCGATCACCTGTGTCAAGGTAGAGTGGTGTAGGTTTTAATAACCTGGTAAGTGTGGAATCGGACCAACAGATCAAACTTCTTCTCAGAGTGTTACCAAGAAGCACAACTCGACGCTTCTTGACCGGCATCAACTCAGCAGGAAGTTACCATGAACCATCAGAACGCACGGACTAGCACGATAATCAGTATTGCCGGACTTTTAGAAAGAATAATATTTTTGTACCGACAGAATTAGTCGATATATGTACATACACATAACTTTACTTTGTATCTTTTTTTAACCTTTCATATTTGACGTTGATAATCGTATAAATAATGTTTTATGTAAATTTTTTTTGTAACGCTTTTAAAAGTTATGTCATATTTATTTCATTTATTATATTACAAATTATATTTTCATTTTTTTTTATAAAAGAATAATAGTTACAAGTATTCAACAGATGCTGAGTACTCGACGCGGGACATTATATCTTTATTCAAAAATATGTATAAATCTTGTTATTGTAAATTTTAGTTATTCAATAAACATCAATAAAAAAAATTTAATAAAATGTTTGGCGTAATCTGAATACTTGAATACTATGAGTATGAAAATTTAATAAAATAAATATGCAATTATAATTTCATATATTTTGCTTTGTCAACTTTATTGTATAGATTAAATGTACCATTCAAATCTTTATAAAAAAGCGTTTCCAAAAATGTTTGGTTTGAATAAAGTACGTTAATTGATCACAGAGATATTTGACCTGAAACTTAGACTTTCACCCCAACTTTTTGCTTTGCATGGTACAGCGAGAAAGAACACCATATTAAGCAGCGTTGTGCTTGTTGTTGCTGTTCTACAATTATGCTTTTCTTGTTCGTTAAAATTCAGTTTTTTATATTTTTTATATTATATATTTTTTATATATATATACTTTTATCAATAAAAAAAACAGTGCAATAGTGCACGGCACTTGTCTCCTCACATAAATAATTTCATATATTTCATGATTTTCACATAAGTACGCTTTCATCACAATTTTTTGTTTGTTTTTGTGGCATTTTTAAATTGACGTTCAATAAATTTCTATGCAAACCACGATCCATCGCGATGTTACCCATCCATACTATTATAAGTTTTCCTATTTTTGGTATGTTTGGTGATGAATTATGACTCATGACATAATTATTTATAATAAAATTTTTATACAGATTAAAGCGGTGTAAATCTGCGAGACTGTTAATGAAAATTTTTACTCACGTGCTACTTGACTCCCGAAGGATATTGCTTTCTGAGCCCAAATCTTTTTTGGTAGCTTTTTCGTTATAAATAAACAAGATTTCATTAAATTCGATGGTTAAACTCAGATATAGTGCATTTGTGCGAGAGTCCCTAAAGTTTTAGCTGGAAGATTTTTGGTCAGTAAGTGCATTTAGTTGAGAGCTTATTTAGTTTCCGCAACAAGTTAGACTATTGAGTCTATTAACTTATTTATAGAGCTATCAAAATCCTCAATACTTTTTTTGGTTAAAGATGGTTTTTCAGCATAGAACTGACGAAAACCACAACACGACGATTACAAAAGAAGTCAACAACTACCATTTAAAAGTAGTTCTTTAACGAAAACTAAACTTGTTGTCAGGGTTGGCCAGTCGTTTTTATGTGTAGATAGACTCCATCAACAGCTAAAAAGCCCAATCTGCAAATTCTTTTTAATAATGTTAATTTTTTACATACATTCCTAACTTCGCACAGTGGATCGGCTGAAATCATAACTCTTCAGATAGTAAAAATATTTTCAAAATTTAGAAGGCATGTTACAAAGATTTCCTTAAGCTTCTGCGATACACTGAGTTAAATATGCTGTGAATAGAGGGAGCTTCCAAAAACTGATGTAAAGTTTGATAAAAAGTGCCTATTGCTTAATAGAACGTTAAAATTTAGAATACTGTTGATAAGATGTTTGCAGACTTTCGCGAGATTGACAAATTTTCGACGAGAACAATTAATTAAAAAATGAGCATAATTTAGAAAATGGAACTTCTGCATGTCATGCAAAGATAAGACATTTTGCGTATATAATATCGAAATTACTTACCGTTTTTAAAAGTTCACTCTGATCATAGCACTTTTACCATAGTGTATCGCAGAAGCTTAAAGAATTATTTGTAACATGCATTTTGAATTTGCATAATATCTACTCTATTTAATAATAAATAAAATTATTTTTGCGATAAGAAGTCTCAACATCATCCACTGAGCAAGAGTCGCACTGTCTTCATAGTTTTGTAGAGTTTAGCTTCAATTTGTTAAAATAAATTTGCAAACCATTCGCGATTCCTGTGCTTCATTGTAAAACTTTAGTCTGTTTTATTTAGCCCTTTTCACCATCACCTAAACACATAACCTCACATACTGTGATAACATTCTAATATTCTAGTCTCAGCGTGTAAGCTTAACAAAGAAGCAAATTAATTTTCATACAAAAAGTTTATCGTGCCGAAAAAAACAACAACAACAAGCACAATAATAAGTGCGGAAACAACATCAGTACATTTGCCTTTAACGAGTGTTTGTAGCATGTTGTTTTTTTTTCGGAAGGTTTTTCTGCTCTTAGAATTAAACGAGCACATGTTTTATGTTACAGTTATGTTGTGCTTCATGAAGCCCTTTTTCTGGGTTTTTCTGAGAATTTGAGCAGCTGATTTCCGCTTTCGAAAATATGCAAAACACCAGCGTCAAAATTGTGCGAACCAATTATAGCTGTATAAAACCAGCCCCGAGCAATGGCGTCGGCAGCCATTTTGTTCTAGCTGTAGGTGCACATGCACTGCCAACTATTTGGCGCACTTGTTGTGTCTGACTAGTTGTTGTTTATGGCCCGTATAATTAAAATATCCAATTAGACTAGACTGCCAAAAGAACGGCAATAAGCTGTAGACTGACTCTGCTAACCAGGGTTGGAACTCTTCGAAAAATCGTTGCAGATGCACTTACAGCAAAGATTATTAAAAAAAAAACCTTGAATATGTGCAGCTAGTTTTTTAGCCTTCTACAACTGAAGGTTGCACGACAATTGCTAGCCCAAAATGACTTGAAAATAAACACAACAATGCTAATAATCGATTACTTAACCATACAAAAGTCGTTGTTATCGACCAGTAATTGTCGTATAACTTCCAGTGTGAGAAGGATATTAGCTTATATTTTTTCAACGGAAAACAAAAAAGATTATTTTCTAAATTTTTCTAATACTTCTAATAATTTATCCAATTTTCAATTTCATATCCAAGTATTATAAATTTGGGTGTTTAGAAATTACTGCTTCAAGCTCTCATTCAAAATGGACTCAGAGTAGCGCCAAAGTTCAAAACAGTCAAATTACTTACCTTTTTATATAGTTCCTCCAGTTCGAGCTTAATTCCATGATAGATAGTGTAAGATGGAAATGTGCAATGTGTTTAAAACCCAGAAAGAGGCGTGGCACACCATAAGCTTATTGGACAAAAGTGTTTCAGTAACAATAGACGAGTCTTTCCAATGACTATGACCGACCATTCGTATGAACATCTAGACATCGGAAACCATAAAAGTTAAAGACACACAAAATGGTGTACAGACTGCCGCCTGGGAATGAATCCTGGGCCTCCAGCCTCTGCTACCGGCACAAAAATGGTCATCCACACCACCAAGTGCCTTAATGCTACATATGTTAGCTCTGAATACATGGCACAATGTTCCACGGATGCATGACACAAAATTCTGTCAAATCCAACAGGAAAAGCGTTCCTTTGCTTATATATCTATAAGACCGAGATCACTTTCTTCCGAAAAAGCTTACTTACCAGTCGAAAATATACACAACTAACTCACATTATATATCCCCTAACTCCTATACTGTGCGAATTTGTGTTCCCATATAGCTACAATACCATTGACGAAACGTAGAACAGTTAATTCTAAGTGTTTTAGAAACATTTTTCTGCCCGACGTTTTTGGAGAATCAAGGATAACCATTTGGTAAAAACGCATGCGAGCTATCACTCATCGACTCACGCCAATGCTTTTTGAGCACCCTAAACTACGGCGTACAGTCCAAAAAGATTTAGTGAGCACAAAGTTTTCGACAACAGAAGAACTGTTTTCATAACATATGTTGTGGAGCCACCTCATTGTAAGTGGCAAGATTGTTTCGAAAACTGTTTCAAACATATGCAAAAGTGCATCAGATCTCGATCTTTTGAAAAACTATAAAACCGTTTACGATAAAATTTCTCTGTTCTTGTCTTCTATTCCAAAAACATAGAAAACAGCCCCATAATAATGTTTTCAATATATTTTGTGTGTTTTGATGACTGGCTTCTCGCATTTCACAGCAGCCATTTGTCCTGACTTGCAGTTGTTTTAGCGGTCGTTAAAACAACGGACTTCACAAGTTCATCCAAATGTGTGGCAGGCTTCTAAGCCGCAGTATATTACTTCGTGTTGTATTCCATCATTGCATACATTGTGTAAATAAGGCACACTCTAATGTTGTGGAAGCTTGAAGCTTCATATTGGTGACAGCTAAATGTTGAAAATGCTAATGAAAATGCATTTACCACGACTTTTAAATAGTAATTACTTTTTGACGCCATTCCACAAACAAAATTATTGTGTTACATTATTGCATTCGTTACTCTTCAAATTAAATTTTAATTATTTTCACGTTTAACACACATTAACTATGTATGTATGCCAAGTCATGTATGTGAAATAATGACTTAGCGTGACAACACTGATTTACATTTTCCGCCAATAGTGCAAGGCAAGTTAAAAACTAGTAATTTCTACTAAATTTTGCCTGCGGTATTGAAAAAGCGAAGCCGATCAAATGAATCAGGCCACACAAATCAGGCCACTCGAATCAAGCCACATAAGTCAGGCCTTCCGTGGGCTTACGTGGCAGTGTTTTGCTTGAGATGTTTTACATCCAAATCAAAGTTTTTTTAACTATAACTTTTGTTAAAGCAACACCTTCAGGGTTTCATATATGCCGGTCTGTTTCAAAGTGCAAAAAACATGGAGAAAAAAAACAGTTATTTGCAACTTATTCAAAATGAATTGGTTCGTGGTGCTCTTCGGTATTTTCATTGTATACAAACAGGTTGGAGGCTTGCAGCCCTGCTGCTAAACGACTTTTATGAGTTAAGCGAAACTAACGCACAAACTGCTTTGCTGGGCAACAAATGACCATCGAGGCGAGTTGGCAGCTCCGTGCATAAATTCGCTCTTTGGACTAAAATTAATAAAAATGATTGCAGTTGGTCGACGTATTCGCTGGGATGGCCACAATGAATGGCGCATGCCAGCTGTTGGCGAAACATGTTTTTGATTGCCAACAAAGGCAACAACAGCCACAACAGTAACAAACCCAACAACAACAATGTCAGTGAAAAGCGGCAAAGAAAAGCAACCGCATTTGTATTTGTTTTTATTTTTGTTTTTCTCAGTGAGCTGCCCGGCTAACTGCAAATGCGCGTTTATAAAAAACGTCTTTCATCAGCGTGTGCTTAACAAGCGGCTGGCCACTCACACACACACACACACACACACACACACACACACACACACACACACACACACACATGCATATCACACGTTGCAGCTTTTGTAAACCTCTCTTTTGGCTGGTTCAGCTGTCTGTCATGTCTCGCCGCACACTGCAAAATGACAAATAGTAGCACAATGGCGTACGCCAGGAATGCGCATCACGCGGATGTGTTCAAGACGTGTTGACAAACGCAAAAAAAAAATGGAGAATAAAGACGCTACAAAACAAAAAGAAAACCGTGGCATTTCCATAGCATACACAAAGACGCAAGGCAGCGATATTGAACGGGAATGGTTGAAGTAGCAACAGTTTGGTGGACACGAAATGCTCAGGAGCTGAATGCATATACTAAATCCGTAATGGGGGATAAAAGGAGTTTTTGTGTAGGGACTACTCGCCAGTTTTTGTGTTTTGGGCTCTTCGCAACACTGGGCAGTTTAAACACATACAGGTTAAGCCATACGATACACATTTTCTCGAATCAAAGAGTATTGATTTCATTTTAATTTTTAAACCATGCATTTTAAAAGTAGGCAGGTTCTTCTAACTCTACTCCTCTTCTTCAACTTCTTATTTGTATTTCCATATCCATTTTCGACTTCTATTGTCAACTCCACCCTTCTTTCTACTTGCCATTTTTATTACCACTTCCACTTTCTCTGCCTCTTCGTCTTTCACTTCGACTCTTCTTTCGCAGTCGCCTTCCTTTTCAACTTCTCTTTCGCGGTCGTCCACCGCTTCGTTTTCGAACAAACGACTGACTTTGCTCTAATCGTTACTGATATTTTGGAACTTAAATTGATTTCCAAATGCCGCTCGTTTTCTTGTAAGTCCCTGAACGATTGTGATGAAAAATTGTACAAAGTGGCTGAACATATTTGAAAATATCCTAATGTCGCGAAAAATCATACTTCCAATGTCTCCCAGACGGCTTACTTTCACTTGATTGTTGCTTATAGGCGATTTTTAAAAGCGATATTTCAAAAAATTTGCCTGAAAATCCCATACGGTTGCCAAAATCTTTTATAAATGTTAATTTTGTTGTCTAATGAAAATTTCCAATTCAAACGAATTTTGTGAAGTAACAATTCAGCATATGTGTAACGGAAAAAAAAGTGAAACATTTTACTTCTGCGTAACTCCTTATAAAGGTACTAAAACAAAAAAATACCAAAAAGTATTTAAAACCAAGGTGCCCACCGTAGAAATTTCACTATATTTGTGTGATTTAGGGATGAGGCTCGTTGCGGATTTTCAAAGAGAATCTGTCAAGGTGGATTTGATAAAGACATAGCTGAGATCCTAGAAAATGATGGTCATTCGATGGAACGTTGTATACTATTGTTCTACGAAGAAGCTCCTGCGGCTATTGAAGGTAGGCAACAAATATATTGGCGGTGATCGAGTGTCCCTTTGGTATAACATCGAGGTATGACCACTGTCGACACTTTTCAATGAATTCTGAATGCCATTTTTCTTTATCTTAAAAAATCTTTTGGTAAAATTTATCAACCATAAAGACCTTTTGTAATTTAAAAAATATGATGCACTTTTCTGAATGCCATATCCAACCATACAAGTTATAAGATTTTACTTCAAAGATTAGTACTAAAAGGCAAAATATCTGATGGCTTTTCTTGAGCATTTCATTAGTAATCCTTCCCTACCGCAAACACATCCCTCTTACCTGCACTCCTTGCAACATATTGCAAGCCCTAATCTAATGCACCACATTGAATCAATTATGCAGACTATAACTTTACCGGGAGCCCTCCTCTAAAATTAAATATGTATAAAGCATTTTAAAGGCATTTACAGTTGGCATTAGTATTTTAGTCGCTGTTGTTGTCTGGCTGCCACAAAATGTGGCACGTGCTTGCAGAGGCAAGCAACTGGCAAAAAGCAACTTGGCAGCCAAATATGAATGCGAAATGAAACTGTAAAAGATAGCGGACATCTAGAATCTAGAAAGAAACAAAACAAACAACAAACAATTGAACGAAAATACAGCGAATCAACCCGGAGTCAGGCTAACTACGGGGCGGATATCTGATGGTCGCCTCGAGCTAGTTGCTGCTCTAATTCTGTTAGCAATTTTGCCATGTCTCGAAAAGGAAAAACGCAGCAGAATGAGAGCGAAGCGAAAGATAAAACTATATCCGGAACTTTGTTGGGTGCATTTTCAAAGTCAAGTTGAATTTTAGTTACGCTTTCTTGGAAAGCTTAACGCTATTCGGTTCAATTTAAATATTTTCGATGGACATTTCCATGGCTACTCACGTGACAGTCGTAGGTGTTCAATATTAACAAAAATAAATAACTAGGATCCGTCGTGAGTATAGTCTTAAGATACAAGCAAGCAAAGAGTGATATGTGACGTGACAGGAATTAAATGTGCCTTTTTTTGTGGGGTTTTCCAATGCAATTTTAAAAACATATGACATATGTTACCTGACAAATTTACAATTATTTACTATATAAGCCGCGTATAAAAAGTTGTAAGAGGTTATTTTAAATAAAATATATTTTTAAATTTTCGCTCATGGAATTTTTTCCTATGTATCTCTATATAATTATGCCATTTAGATAAAATGCGGCATGAATACATAAGTAAGTGAGACATAAGTAGTGAAATTATTTATTAATTAATGAAGTTCATTGGCACAAGTCGTTTGAGGAAAACCGCTTATGTGACGTCACTACCGTTGTCGAGATTTTTTACTTTTGTTTGTTTTGTACTCTTTGTACCTTTCTCATAATACATATCGTCACAATTCGATGATCAACTCAGACAAGGGGTGACAACATTAATGAGTAATTGCCAAGTGGATTTGGTTTTTTGTTCAATTTGTTGTTATATGAACTTTAACCCTTTAGCAACGAATACCGTATTCAATTAGAATGACGAAATAATTGAATAATACTACGATATTGACATAATAAGATATATACTCTACATGGCCGGTCATACTGTGCTTATGGAGAATAAAAATACAGGGAGAAAGATCTTCAATTCGGCTATTCATGGAAGGCGGCGAAGTGTTTGGTCCTTCGTTGGAAGGACGAGGTGAAGCGAATCAGAGGCGCTTGTAGAAGTTTTCTACAGTGAGTGGTTCACGGTTACGTAGCCAGTTACGAAGAACAAGTGTAATATTAGTGTAATGAAAACACTGATTTATTTATGGTAAATAATCTTTTTCGTTGTGTGCATCCATTTGTAGGCATGCTCAATGCCTATGGGTTCAACGTATAAAATGTCTGCTGCACATTTAACTTCAGTTCCTTGATAAGTTTCAATTCCAAGAGTTCGGGAAATAAAGAAACAACTGCCTCTTGCACGTGACTGCAGAAACACTGCATACAATTACGCAGGAAAAATGTTTCCGTAAGCGCCGAGGAAATTGTGTTAGTATCGCGTATCAGCTTAGACCGGAACTGAGAGCGGGGAACGCCAGACACAAACGTCATCGCAGCAGATTAACTTGTTTTGCGCTGCTAAAAGCGCGTTTTTAAGGACAACAGAAACATTCTCACACACACACACACACACACACACACAAACACAAGACGCACAGATATATCCAAAAGTGGACAGCATACAAAAGCAACGTTAATTGCATTGAGGCTGTACAGTGTACACCACACCCACTCACTCACTTGAGCATATACACACTTTCACACACACACACACACACACACACACACACACACTCACTCACATACAAAGGTTGTTGTCTCGTTGCTTTGCCTTCTTTTGTAAATACTGTAAATGGAAAGAGAAAAAACTGAGTGAAATAAGTGAAAGAAAGAGCGAGATGTTGCGAAAAAACCCAGACGGACACGGAGGTTTCTTTTTGTGTTTTTGGTGTGGAAACTTTGTATTTATTTACATTAATTGGATTTCAATGTGTTGGCAATGGCAAAAGGCAAAAAGGGAAATTTTAAATGTGTAAACTCTCTCCAGGAAATGGATTCTTTTTTTATTCATTTATATGTACATAAAGATGTGTAATTCGTGAGAGTAATCTAAAAAAGCATGTAGCTTTATGGGAAAATCTTTTAAAGTGTAAATAAGAGGAGTGATGAAAACGAATTAATTTAAAAAATTCATTAATAAGTTTATGGCGCGAAAGTAATATATTGAATCAGAGCGTCAGGAAAAAAAATTTTAAGCGTTGCGAAAAAAATAAAAGGAGCCATTCTCTACTTCTTCTGTTTCATTTAAATAGGGATGGTAAAAGCAAAGGTAGGTACAAATGTGACAAATGAACTAGAAACATCGAATAAAACAAAAATAAAACAGTTACTTTGAAAAGGAAAGTCACGCAAAACTCCAAATACGTAGTTTTCAGTGCATCTTACATGGGCAAGAAACGACTTTTTAGTTTCTATCGCGAAAACAGTTTTTTTCAACAAACAACTTAAGTCGTTAGAGATTCCTAAACCAACTTGACCTAGCGTTCAAACCGCCTTGAGATTTTAGGACCACCAGCGAATATGCCGTAAAGTATAACCAAGCGTTAAGAAAGGCGTCAATTTCCAATTTAAAGATGATTTTGCTTAAATTTTGTTCGCAATCTCTTAAATAGAACGATATACTTCCAAAGGTCCCACAAATAGTTTTGAACAAAAATAAATTTTTTCCTCTTTTCGTGTTATTTATTTTTATTTTCTCTCAATTTTCGCCTTCGAAATTACCACTTTCCATGTTACGAGCAACGTCGACGGTGTTTTCCAAAAAATGACCACCAGGGGTTAGAATCCAATTCTTTCCTCGGTTTAACCACGGTTTGGAACCCACCGCTCATATCATCTCGTCCCAGATTAAAGATAAAGACTCCTTTAAATTCACTCTGATTTAAGGTTATGTACCTAGAATGTCCGGATGGTGCCACCACGCAACTGCTCTCGAGCTATATAAAGTACATATAACCGCCAATCAGGAGATCTTAAAGCTGCATCCTGTTAGCAGACTGTGGCCAGTACCATAGGAACCATATGAAGAGGCACGAATTTGGATACGGATTTGTTGTTGGTAGGAGAATACTTAGCTTTGTTTCTACAGGTATACCAGTGACCGGGAGGCTAGCAACAATCCGTATGAAGGCTGAATTCATTAACCTTGGACTGAATTAGAACAGCGCGAAACATATCAGATTTGTGGTGACAGATTTTAGCAACACACAAGATTACATGGCTGTCCCTGATCAGTCCGCAAGCAACCGGATTGATAGAGTTCTGATCGATGGTACAGTGTGCTGCATATCCGTACATTTTGTGAAATCAACGTAAACCGTGGCCCACACCTTATTCCATCAAATATTACGAAAGCTGCACATCGCAACCAGAATGAGCTTCAATAACATTCCGCTCAACTCAAAGAGCAGATGGACATTATGTCCGGATTTAAAATCCGAATAAAAGAGCTTCTTCGTCCATATGCCAAGAATGACTGTTTGGCATGAAGCAAAACGGTGATGATGAGCGTCTTATAGAGTGTTAGTTTCGTTTGACAAAAGTGACCTCTATTACTCATTTGTCATCTGCTAGAGTGTTTCTCTTAGTCCTTCATTGTGACCTTGGTTCCAAGGTAGACAAAATCCTTGACAACATCAAAACTATATCAAGCTGAGAGTCTAGCCGCCATATCTCTTTGCTTGAAGAAAACTTACACTATGTCTTGCTCTCATTTACAATAAGATCCACACTGGCAGATTCCCTTTAAACAGCCGCAAAGTTTCCTGCAACTGCTCGCTTAGCACGACCAATGATGTCAATATCATCTGAATAGGCGACCAACTGCACACTCTAATAGAAAATAGTAACGTACTGATGTACTTTGGCCCTTTGCAACATTTACTCCATCGCAAAGTTAAAGTGGCCGTGTCGCAAGTCGCACCTACTTAGACAATGCTTCATATAAACTAGTACAATTCTGACAAAATAAATGATCTCTGGAATAGTACGTCTTTACGGATTTAGAGCAGCTGTCAAAAAATATGCCAAAATATATGTAGATAGTGTTAGCTTGTTTTTATGCCTACGTCAAATGTAAACTTAAATATAAGCACATATAAAGCAAAAGTTCCAACAAACTTAAAAAGAAAAATCAAACTAAAACCCGTACAAAAAGCCAAACAATTTAAAAGGAATCTATTTGTGGGGCAAAAAGTAAACACAGCTTTAGGCAACAGACCGTGCTAGTACATGTGCTACTAGAAATGACCGAAGCAAAGACGGCAAGAAAACGTACCATTAAAAAGAGAAAAATGGCCTAAACAAATTTGAGACTGTTTGGGCCTGTAATGCAAGATGCTTAAAATGTGGCCCAAACGAAGTGGCTGCAGTCCGGGAGACTATAAGTTCAGCAGCTGTCGCCAGGGGCGGAGTTTCGTTAACCAAAGCGAGCCGCTTTTGTTGCAGCCTAAAAGCAGGCAACATTAAACAGCTTGACTTAATGTGAGCAAAAGTGGCAAGAACATGATAGATGATAGTTGGTAGTAACAGTAAAGTGAATGACCAGACTTAATGACGGTTTCGCTTAGCACAATGCAGCTATAAATATAAGCTGCATCTAGTCAGGATGTGTGTGTGTGTGTGTGTGTGTGAGTGAGTGTGTGATTGAGTGTGTGAGTGTGTGTGTGTGTGAGTGAGTGTGTGTGTGTCTGACGTCAGCTTTGTTCATGTACCTTTAAATCTTTTCGGTTTTACGCTCAATATGCACATGTCACAGCGCTCTCTTACTTGAACTCTCCAGCACTATCTCTATCTCTAGCTGGCTGCTCCGACAGCGTTCATTTGTTATTGTCGCCTCGGCGCTGTCTTGCGGTTTTTGCCTGCTCAGCAGACATTGTCAACTTCTTGTCCATGTGTGTGACTCTGCGTGAGTGTGTGGGTTCAGAAGCGTAGATAGCTCTTAGTATAGGAAGGGGCATATACCATATTGATCCTATAAAAGAGACTGAGCATCATGGTCCTAAAACACAGCTCATTTTTTGCTGGGAAATTGTAGGGATATGTGATAGTAATATTTTTAAAGAAAACGATAATTATTTTATTATTCAAATGTTTGAATTTTGAAGCCCTTCTTTGTTCAATAAGAGAACAATGCAGTTATAAACTTGCCTGAGAAATCATTAACTTAAAGCTTGAGTTCTGCACGGCTCTTACTCGGAGCTAGCGAGTTTTTGGTATCTTTTACTTTTGCCACTGTCACTTTTCGGAACACTACCTCTTCCTCAGAGTCACAAACCTTCAAATTCTTTACTAGCTTTCAGGATTTTTGATGTTTTCTTCGAGATTAGAAAACAAAAACAATAATTTCTCAATGCAAACGAGGTTACTGTAATTCAATATATTCTCCATGATCAATACAATTTTGTATACGCTGGAACTCATTTTCGTTATACTCTTACAATTCCGAATAAGGCAGCTGGATTCCTCAATACATTTTGAGACGCGAGAAGAAGGTAATTAGATGCCAAATAAGGACTATATTCAAAACGGTTCAAAACGCCTTTTGAGTGATCCGATGTGTGATGATGACGCTCACCGCATGGTTTTCTTGAATTTGCCGAATATTTCCTCTAATACTATGGTGCTCCTATATTCGGGTTTTCTAGGGATTAGGTGTTCATTTAATACGCCTGTGAACATATATTGTGCAATTTGGCTTGTCTTCAATACAGTGGATTGCAAAGTTCATCGATGCACAATTTTTGTTTTTTTTTATATTAATTAAAATCCTTCTTTTTTCGAAAAATGCTGTCCTTTTTGTTTTCAATCAATGTCGAATCTTTCGATAGCTCTGAAAAATATTAGCCTATTATTACTTATTCTTTTAGCTAGTGATTAATAACACCGCGAGAATCCCAAAAAACTGGTGCCGTGACTTTATTGGCCCACAGACCCATCTTGTTCAGCCCAATATCCACGGTTATGAAACTGCGCAAAAACTCGTCCGTATTGCGGTTGCACATTGTCTAACACTCCTTTGAAGTGGTTACATGGTGGCTCTCAAGGTCAAGTGTAAGCAATTACGGCATTCATTTTGGGTAAACGTTTTTTATGTCCAAATATTCGTGTAAAATTTTATGTAATCGCTCAGTTGAGCTGTCTGCAATCACATCCACTTCACGCATTTTCATTCTCCTATCGTCCAAAATAGAATTTTTGAGCGATTAGAATGTTCGGTGTGACGAACAATACGGAGTTCTGCAAACTACTTTTGAACCATTGAAATCGATGATACAGCTTGACCCTATATTTTTCAAAACTTTCCTTATTTTCAATGAGGAGTTTATTATCTTAGCTCATAATAAGGTCACGTGTTCATTTCTTTTAAAGTCACAGTCGCCGTTCTGGTAGCAGTCCTGTGCTGCATAGAATTATCCGTAGTAATTGACCAGGACGCCTATCGTGCACTACTGCTTTAGATGAGGTTCAAATCAGCTTTCAAAGGCGCCGGCGAAATGCTGGTTAATTAATTATTTTCGCTTTACAAGTCTTAAAACACAAACGCTGGGTGCAACCATCGGAGCTATGCATTCTTATACAGACACTGCCAATAAGGAACCCGAGTTGCAGAACCCAAAACGGGCTACATGAGTCAGGCCCCTTGAATAAAGCCTCACGAATCAGACCACAGGAATCAGCCCAATAAATACAAGCCACATGAATCGCTCCTGCCGGTTTTACCCCCAAGGCGCGTCTATAGATGTTCCACATCATAAATTTCACACTTATCTATTAATAGATGGACAGTTGAAAGAAGCCGCATTGGATTTAAAGTTACTTCGCCTGGAAATTAACAAATACATTTACTTGCTAAACACTTCCGGTATCGTAACTTTCTTTTGAACCAAACTCAGACTCATTGGGGGAATCGATACCCTATATCCCCACCATTTGCAATACTATGTCTGTGTGCATGTGTGTGAGTGTAAGTAGCTTCATTATACTGGCAACTGCAAAACACATAGCATATCAGAGTTCCAGAGTTTTACCCTCAAGTTGTGCGCAATTCGCATGCTCAAAGCGTAATTATTTTCAGCTATTATTTCTTATGCAAACATATGGTTGCATAATCAAGTGGAAAATTGCCATAAATTTATATAAATTGTAAATAGAAAACGTATTTTTACAATTAGTAAAACAATTTCAATAGACGTTCCCGCGGGGTTTTTAACAAACGCTTAAATAATACAATTTAAAATTTATGTAGCAGAACTGCAGGGTTGCATTTATTATTTATGCATAACGCGATTTTCTTTATAACTTTGCATAAACAATAAATTATACATATACAAAAGCGAATACACATGAATGCCACAACAACAAAAACTACAGCTGAATTATCTAGGCATAAAAAAAACAGGTGAAAAACTGAGCAAAATCTCTTACTAGGCGTTGATAGCATAATGGGCACTTAGTCTAAAAAAATGTAGCGCAAAGCAAGCAAAACAAAATGGCGGCATGAGAATTATAGGCCAGAGAGTAACAAAACATAAACAGATTACCAGTAACGGTAGCGCACGTAACGGAACTAGCAAACAACAGTAAAAATACGGCATAAAAGGTACAAAAATAAATAAATAAATAAGGTTTGCTTCTGCCGTCGCAGTTTGATTTCATTCGGGGTTTGGCCTATTTTCCCCAAGGTAAAAACACAACAACAACATCTGTATATCTCCGAAATGAAACGCAGCAAAGCGAAACTTGAACAATAAATGGCGTAGATAATGCTCTGAAATATTCAATTAGTTTATGGTTCTGCCTATTCTTTCCTTTTGGGGGTCGCTCTCTTTTGGGGTAATGACTTTAATGTTTTGTTTTCGAATCCCCCCCCCCCACTCCCTTAAAATGTTGCACGTGCTCGTTTCACCATTTTTACCATTTTAATGGTTACGGTGAAAATCTCTATAGCAAAATGCATAAAAATATTTTTATTGCTTGATCTAGCAAAAATTCATAAAATTTTAAGCAAAGAAATTGAAAACTGAGATTACGTAAGGGCTACGGCCAGAAAAAGTGTCCGAAATATCACAGTAAACAATTACGCAACAGATTAACAATTGACAGCAAGTAATTTGAATACTCGCCAACAAGGCCGACCAAAAAGGTACACTTAAACAGGTAAGCTGAGTGGACACAGTCGCCATTGTTGAGTGGACTCTTTTCAGTTTTATTACGAACTTCAGTCTTTTACAGCTTTACTTACTCTTTCTACTTGAGAGAGTGAAATGAGAGTATATGGTTAAGTATATCTTGGTATTTATAGTAATCGGGGTGATTATTGTCCCTAAGGAAGAGCGAACGTGCCTCAGAGCATTCTGACAGTGCCAACAGACTGTTGGTACAGCCTGTAGATTGGCCGAACGGTTTACGCTGGTTATCAATAGCCAATCAGGCTCGTAGTATCATACGCATTAGGGGTTTGGTGGAAGAGATCAATAGTTCAGTACAGCATCAGTCCGCTGACCAGAAGCATGCCTGCTTAGAGATCAGAGGTGCTATGAGCACTACCGCTCTGGCCGAGCGAAATGGGATTAGGTCACACACTAAGAGGTAGATCCAAGAGTGAGAACTACTTGGGATAACTGTAGGTATCTGTAGTGTCAGTCAGAATCCGCTAAGTGCATTATAGCAGTGAATGTAAAACCAGAAGCAACATAATTTGACGTCATAGTTAAGTCAATCTATACTAACTTCTTCGACACCAAGGTATCCACGGTAATGAAATGACAGATGAGATGGCAAACCTGATTCCTGATGATTATTAATTCTGTAAGCTCGTCATAATTTGGTGGATGGATAGTGGTCCACACAGACGAAATCTTTAAGGCCTTAAAATATATTCCTATAAAACATAAGAACGGAAAATGAATAGCATATATGGCGAATAGCGGGTAGAGAGAAGTGAAAAAACTGTATAGCATATTAATATTTGAGTTTGCGAATGATGGCTGCAAAGGTATGACGGAACATGAAATTGTATGACAACAACGTTAATGCAATATGCACGTGGAATCTTACTGTTAGGTTGCATGAACACCCTTTTCATCATTATGCGTGTTTTATGCCTCTCTACCGACCAATTTGTCTGTATATCTGCGAAAGTCTGTTATGTCTCGCAGCAAATTGATGCACATTGAAATCAGTCAAGAATGTCTCATTTTATAGTTGTTACTGCTCGAATATACCAACAATACTTCATTTAAAAGTTCGTGAATTAAGATTCAAGCTCATTAGACAAAAAAAGAATCCAACAAAGGGAGCAGCTGCGACAGCGTCTAGTCGACTTTTGTGCTGCTGGGACATGAGACACACCCGAAAATCTCATTTGTTTGACATGCATGCCACGCCCACAACAGCTGCCGCCCATGTGAAAATGCGCAACAATTCGCTCAAGTGTAAATAAAGCAAAGAGAGTGAGAGAGACTGTGCTTTTTTTCTCATTCATTTATCTGCTTCTTGCTGCTGTGGCATTAAAATGACAAAACACCTGCAACAAACAGCGGCAAAGTAGAATACTGCAGACGACAACAGTAATTTTTGAGTTCTTTTTTTTAACACTAGCGGCACACACACTCACTCTGCATTGTTCTCATGTGCACATGCTGCATGTGCTTTTCATTGACTCCATTTTGAAACAGAGTCTGGGGAGCTGTCTTATGTGCCCTAGTGGTTGTATTCAAGCGCCGTGTGCTGTTCGTCCTTCTTTGTGTTTTGTTCCTGTCTAGCGACTTGTCTGGAAGCTGTCATGCTGTTGCGTTTGTCCACATGAGCCTCTCGTGCCGCTGCTCTGGAGCAGTTCTCGACACGGTAGAGATAATAGTTGCATGAAAATGGCGTAAATTAGTTTCTGCAATGTTGACTTATGAATGCGCATTGCAATGGTGCATTATTTAAGCTTGTTAAAAATGTGTTTCTATGTTGATTACTAGCAGGGGATTTTCATACATAATGAAGCAGAATATTCTAGATATACTATGGATAATTTGGGTGTGGTTCAAACGCCAACAAAACTTTCTGCCTGACACAATATGACCGTATTATGGCCTGTTCTGAGGAGCTAAGCTACACACCATATCCATTTCAAAGTTAAAATCTGCAGTCCATTTAGATCTTTCAAACATATTTGAGATATAATCCAAATTGAAACTGCCTAGTTACTTGAGCTGGACATGAGCAGAAGAGTTGCTCAACCATTTCTTCCGTTTACTCGACATAGTAGCTTTTGCAAAAAGGGTCAAAAGTAGCAAAAAGACGAGGTACATTTCTTTAAGTGATGATTATACATATAGCCATAGGTATACGTCGGCCTTCTCTTTCGATGTGAAAGTGGGCGGTTCTACCCTGTCTGGCAAGCTATACAGTAATCCGCAAAGCCCTGTTGTGCCGGTAACCATATCAGGCATAACTGTTGAGCCATCTTATGTAGATATCTGCGGCAGTTGGTAACTTAAATCGAAGCGTAAAGAAGGAGGAAGCGTCGGTGAGTAATAGTAGAGCAAGGAAATCCTAGGATGAGTCTAAGTAAAGCAGCTTCAAGCTGCAAAACTCAGGTGTGAAATGCTTAGTATAGCATCAAGGGCAGCATAAGGCGTGGCACGCAGAGCGCCTGTAATGCAGAGTTCTGCAGCTCGCTGTATTTTACTAAGGTTACGGAAAGGTATGGCCCTTACGTCTGCCTTGTAAAGCCTTATAGCTCCTCCAGGAAGCATGCCCTAATTCAGGCATATGGTTTGCAGGAATAGAGTACCTGCCTATTTTATGCGTTCTAGTTGAGATTCCAGCTAAACTATTGCTGAATGAGACCACAGAATCAATTAGTGTGGTGGGAGCAAGCAATGGAATACTAAGAGTAACTTTATACCTATTTCAAGCCGCTGTACGAATTTAATATATTCACGAAACAAGAAATAACAATTGACTTTTATTTCACAAAATTTAGTTATCGAATTTCTCCCTATAACCCAAAGAATTTCCTTTGAATTGCCTAATCAGCAAATATTAGTAAATGGGAAGAACTTCAAAGGACCCCCGTTAGCTTAACAATATTTACTTAAAAAAAATGTCATGACCTTTTCGATAATGATAATCAACTTTTTATGTAATAAAAAATGGCCGTTGACTTTTATTTCACAAATTTCTCTTTAATTTTTTCAAATTTTTCAAAGTACAGTGCTGAAATTCAGTCGAAATAATGTCAAAAGCTTCATGGGTAATGAATACTAAAAAAAGGACTCTTTAGGATTATATCAGCCTAACAGTTAAAAGTGATTACTTGCCGGGCATATCAAATGCTCTATAAATATCATTTAAATAGAAAAGCCACATAAAACTTTGGCAACATCATAATAAAACTTTAATGGAAAAGGCTCATTTTGGGGCACTCTTCAAAATGAGCTCTTAAGCATAACTAAAACAAGCTATTATTTCAAGCCTTTAAATATGTTGAGTGCTCTTTCACTCTCTGCGATTCTCATCCTCTCTCAGAACGTCTCAAGCAATACAAACAGCAAGGTCAGTGGTTAGTTATGTCCCATAATTAAACTAATACTAAAACTCTTCATACACTCAGAAAAAAACTATGTAAAATTGACAAAACTTTCATATTCAGTTGCCTAGCTCGCTTTTAAAAAACTTATTAAATGCTGGAAAATTCAAATTGGGGAGTTGGACATAACCCTAAACACAGACCATACCCTAAGAGGTTTACCGACATGGTTTAGTTTTCAAAAAGGATTTCCCAAATCATGTTACTTAGTATAATAGCCATCTGAGCCATCCAAATTTAACTTTTTTGCTTTCTAAAATAAACTTTTTTCATCGCTGAATATAACGATTACAAATGTTAACCTTGTATTCATTATAGACTTAAATTCGCTAAAGTTTTGTGCTGCAAGAGGTGAAAAAAGAAAGATGACATATGAGATATAAGAGACGAGTGACGAGACACGAGAGACGAAATACAAAAACATAAAAGGAAATACGAGGGATGAGAGATGGCAGATGAAATATGAGAGATGAAAGACTTGAGATGACGGATGAGCTATGAGAAATGCGAAATTAGATATAATAGATTAGAAATGAGAGATTATAAATTAGAAACGAGAGATGAAAGATAACAAATAGGAGATGACTGCTTTGTTATGAGTCATGAGTATCAAAAGTTCACGTGTGCCCTTTAGTTCACCCATCTATATTAACCCAGTTATGCCCATATAATATGGATAAAATAAGACACATTTTTATAAAGAAGTAGGGTTTGAAGACGTGCTAGGTTTTGAAGCCGTGCTGCATATAGGTAGTTGGAAACTTATGATGGCAATGTTGTAGCATTATTGCGCCTAAATGTCAAATGATCAAGCTCTAGGCTTTCTTCAGTGTGGAGATGCCATAAAATCTGAAGCGCCATATAAAGGCAATGCATATAAAAAGGAATGCATAATTCTTAGCCTCTTTTTGAGATTCAATAGATCTTAGCGATCGATTCGAGGTTAACTAAGTGGTACTGTATGATTTAGGTACAACCATTGTAGTAGTTGGGTACCATTTCTTCACCAATTTTCACGACCAAATATGTCGACTGCACAATAGAAAATGAACACTTCTCTGAATGATTCGTTGTCTCTGCTAATTGCAAAACTTTAGAAGTTTTCAGTAGAAAAGCTGTGCCTACTTGTAATAAAAACAATTTAGTCAATTCTCATTGCAGCTTCAGACATCCACAAGCCATTTTTATCAAAAACTAAATTTCCAATTATAGGAAACTAAAAGTCTGCATAATCATATGGAGTGCTCTGTTATTCATAAGTGAGTAAAGATCCCCCCGTGTGGTGAGCGGGTTAGAGAATACCTCCTCCGCAGGTCAAAGCTTGTCGTATGAGGCGATTAACAATGACACTGGGTTCTTTCGAAACCAGTAGGCCTTAAAAGGGTTGTGCGTAGAGTTTGGCACCCACACGTAAAACCACAATTCCAATGAAAGATGTATTTACATCAGGCCGTAACCCGATAACGGGTTGTTATGGCCAGTTAAGACAAAGAAGAAGTAAAGATCAAAATATTTTTATGCGCATATAATTATTGACACTTATGTAATATTTGAAATTGACAAGGTCATAGCGTAGCCTTGAAAACACTTGTTTACCTTATTTTTGATTAAAAATAGAAGCTTACAAAAACCGAGTTCCTAAGATTCTATGCAGCACTTTCTTAAAGTGTAACAAGTAACTCATTAAAATTGCTCATTCGACCCGTTGTGCCACTGTCAACAGACAACAAGCCAGCCCTAGAACAAAGCGACAAACTGTTATAACAAACAAATGTGCAAGCCTCAAACTAGTGGGTTATTATAACTGTAAATGCGTCTCGGCTCCTGCAGAGTCTGTGTGTGTGTGTGTGTGTGTGTGTGTGTGTGACCAAGAAGTCTAACCAAGCAAATTAACATAAATGAATTTGCAGCTGTCACTGGCAGGTTATAGCAGTCAGACAGACGGACAGACAGCACGTCTCATACTTAGAGCAGGACATTCTTAGCTACACTGTTACAAATCACAATGAACTAAAGTATAGTACGACTAGAGTCAAAAAAATTCTTAGAGTGAATTAAAGATGAATGGCAAGTGCGTGGCACAGAGAGAGGGGCATGCTACGCAGCTGTTAGGTGGCAAGGCAGCTTTAATAATGTCACATGAATCATTTATGCTATGCTAAATTCAAGGCACACAATAAACACAAATACAAAAGCGACAAACAAACAAAAAACCCAAAACAAACAAATGAACAGAAGGTCGGCAACAAACAGAAAGAGACAGACAGAGAAGGAGTCAGAGTGCCAGAGACCCAAGAATTGTGTGAATTCTTGTGCAAGGTGCGAGGCGTATTAAGTAACGCACAGCTAGGAGCCATAAAGTAGTGTATGTGTGAGTGAGTGTGTGTGTGTGTGTGCGTGAGTGTATCTGTTTGCGTGAGTGTATCTGTGTGCGTTAGTGTTTGACTTTAAGCCAAAATACTAACCTATAACAATGTGAGGCAAAAAGTGTGTCAAACACGTTAAAGAGCACGCGTCGGCGCTCTGCCACTTAACATCCACAAACAGTTCGAAAACGGCTTGGCGCGTTCTCTCAGAGTTCGCTGGCGCTCTCCTCTCTGCTAACATTGACCAAGAAAATAATACTAACCAAAACCGTATAAGCCGCCAATGCCGACAGCAGCATCCGTTGTCAGTCAACTGAAGTTGCTGTTAGCGTGCAGAACACACACAGAGAAAAAGCGAGAGCAAGTTTTCACATTTTCCGGGCGTAACCTAAAGCGCGAGTTTTTCACAGCTCTCGTCAAGTGTCGTTTCGGAATTGTTGCCGGTAATGTGTTTGTCTGTATGACTTGTGACGCTGATAAGCGGCGGGTTTCAGTGTCGCTTTGTATGGGAAAATTGAAAAGCCGTGCGGAAAATCATTACGAGGTGTTAAATCAAGCGCATATAATTGCTGTCAGCTGTTGTTAGATACCCATCAAAATCGAATTGCCGCTGACAAGCCTCAAAAAGTCAAATGCAAATAGCCTGCTAACGCCCGAAATGTGGGCGTGGTTATGTTTTCTTTTTTCTACAGTCAAGTCTGACTGTTGCTGGCAAGTGACAACAAGTGCTGGAAAAACTTGTGCTTTCAATTTAAGTCAACAATAGCAACAACAACAACAAAAACAGCTAAAATGTAAGGGAAAATTCTTAAGTGACAACTCAAAAGCAGCCAAAAACATTTCCTAAGGGCTTGTAATTAAGTTTTTTGGTTGTTTTCCTTTTGTTGTTGTTGTTGTGCTAGTTGCAAACTCATTAGAAAAGCGGCCTAAAGAAGAAGCAGAAAGAGTTGGTGGTAAAGCGAAAAAGGCCCAAGAAATTATACAAAAAAAGTGCTGGCCAAATAGAGGCTAAATGTAGTGCTAACTAGAAATAAAAAAAAATAATAAAAATTATTTCGCGTTACGACGAAATATTATTTATATTAATAGAATTGGTTTAGTTAAAAAAAGCGCAAAAAATTAAAGGATGTTTATAAAAAATTACATTAAAAATAATAAAAAAGTTAACAATTTCATTATATTGCAAAATAGTCTAAGTTAAAAAGAGCATGAAATAATATAAAAATTGTTCGAAATCTTAAAAATTAACTCAAAATTGATTAAAAAAAAATATCAATAGGCTGTAGTTAGTTAAAAAAAAGTTATTAAATAAAAAGAGTATAACAATAAGTAACAATTCCTAAAAAATTTAAAACGTTGTTTTGGTTTAAATAATTAAGGAAAAGAAATAAAAACTTAAGATAAAAAAGATAAACCAAATATAAAATCTGTTCTTTTGAAAATTTAAAAAAAAAATTAAAAAAAATAAAGTATTTGAAAGTTAGTAAGAGGAATTTGGAAAAATCTCTTTATACAATAATAAATTTTCCCTTTCAAGGTATTTCGAGCTAATTGAGTGGTAAAAAACAATTATAAAAAAAAATACGAAAAGTCACATTAATAAAGCTTTTTAAGGTAAAAGCAATCAATTCCGTGCTAAAAACGAATAAAATAAAAACCACAGATAAAAAAATTTGTAAATCAAAGAAAGTGCTAAAAATTTGTGTATCAAAAAGTGACCTCTTCATTTGGAAATAAATTACACAATAAATGTTATGAATAAGTTAGTGTAACTTTAGAAAAGTCCCATATTCTTATTCATTAAATCCATTTTTGCAGATAAAAGCAGAAATATAGTGATTTCAAAGACTTAAAAAAATAAAAGATAAAAATATATGTATGCTGATACATATACATACATAAAAAAAATTCTAAAGTTTAACCAAATAATTTAGTGCGAAAACGAAATAAAATTACAATATAAGTACAATAAAAGTTATTATTATTAAGATATAATTAAAATCTATAAAGCTTAAAAAAAACAAAAAAAAAATTTAAAACTTAAATACTCTCAAAATACTCAATATACTATATATATAATCGAAAACTAAAATTTTTCTAAAAGTTTAAAAATTTAAGATTAATTTCGATTTAAAAAAAAAAAGTTAAAATATTAAAAAAAAAAAAATAGCAAAGCCAGAAAATAAATGCAAAAATAACTTTGGGCCAATTTTCTACATATGAAGAACTTAATAAATTAAATAAAAACTAATGTAAAAACAATTTTTGCGAAAAAATGAAGCTAAATAAAATTTTTTTTTAAATTCTGTGCGAAATTGCAAATGCAACTAAATTTAAAAATTAAAAAAAAATGTTGTAGCCGCAACCGAGAAAAAGCTCATGCGAAAAAGTGCAGCTGCAATTTAAAAAAAAAAGTGTGAGTTAAACAAAAAAAAAATGTGAAACTGATGCAGCAAATAATTAAAAAAATATTTATCAAAAATGTTCATGAAAATGTGCAGCTAAAATTAAAAAAAAAAATCGAGCAATTATAATAAAAAAGTGCATAAAGAATAATAAAAAATAATAAAAATTAAATAAATTGCTTTACAATTGGAAAGCAAGAAAAGGAAAAACACATTCACACATTGTTGTAAACATAAAAGAAAGGTTTTTTTGCTATAAAAAATATAAAAATATATAATATAAAATATAAAGAATCAACTATTTGCGTTTGGCTACAAATAAAATACATAAATAAAGTGAGAAAAATTGTGCTTAAATAAATACAAATAAAAGCTGCATTTATTTTGTAATAACTAAAAAAAAACAATAAACAAAATACTGCATTTAAAATAATATGCAAAATCCAATAAAAAAAGTGTTCTAAATCAAACACAAATTCTAAGTTTAAACTAAAATATATTAAATGTGCGGCAAAGTAGTCGATAATAAATCAAACTCATAAAGCGTTATAAATAAACGAATGAAAAAAATATTGAGTGCAAAAAAAAGCAACTAAAAACAAATGCTTACCAAACGTGAAATAGTTTAATTAAAAATCGTCGAAAAACTTACTAATATATTTAATAAAAAAAGGGAAAGCTTAAAAATTAAATCAAAATTCCCATTGTTACAACGCAACAATTCACAATAAAATAAAAATCCTATAAAAAGTTTGCCAACAAATTTAAATGCAAATGCCAAAAGTTGCATAAATACAACAGCAACAACAACAACTTCAAAAGTGCGTAAATAAAAAGCAATAAATCGATGACTTAAATCGATTGCTGGCCGCATTTTAATCAAAAAAGCTATCTATATATTTATGTGATGTGCATACTAATATAACTGCACTTGTGCTGTAATAGTTTAAAAAATAAAGGTAATAAATAATTGCATAAAAATAAAATAGCAAGTTTTTGCTATATTTGCAAATAAATTAAATCGTGTCACATAATCGTTAAATAAATTAATATGCCGAATGAAAAGCATTTTTCATTGATGGCTTAAATAATTGTTGATTAGGATTACTACAACAACAAATACAACTACAACTACAACAACAACGAAGCCCTGTGGAATACATAAATTAGGTGCGTAACTGTGAAAAAGCCTAAAAATTGATTGAAAGTTTTGGGTTTTGTCACATTTAATTTGGTTATTTGCTGAATGCAAAGAAATTGCAGCTTTTGTAATTTGTCAAACAATTTGTTTCATTTATGCGAAACTTTGTGTCAGTGTAACTAATTTAATTATGACTTTTTGACAAATAAATTGCAAAATTTATTTGTCTCAAAATTGAAACATTTGCATTCATTTCACAAATTCGATTTATTGGAACTTTTTAAAAACTTACATTCAGTTCTGTGGGCCTTAAAAGGGTTGTGCGTAGTGTATGTAAAGCGCGGATCAGGCTGAAAATAATTGAGTGTTTCGGAACTATCGCCACTTGATATTTTTGATGTTTTGACGACATAAATGCCATGCTATCCAATAACAAAGGCATTTTATTTCGAACTCCGAAAATTTTTGTGTAGTAACGTTCGTTTTTCCACAATAGAACAAACCGGGAAATCAAACAGCTGGTTTTGGAAAGGGGACGCCTGCGACGAAAGTGCCAGTCCAACAGGTCACCAACTGCAAAGCACAGGCTGCGAGTAGCTGAGCGCAGGCTCGCCAAGGTGCTTTAACTATATACGTATATATTATCCATCGAGCACAGTCCAAAAACTTGAGAAATATCACTGGGACACCGTTGTATCCCTGGAACGAGAACAGTCACAAAGACCTTTACATCAAACTCATAAAAGACGAGATATCAGAAAAAAAAGAGTTAAAAATCAAGCAAAACTCGCGTCATATCCAAATCCTTTTGCGAAATTTCTAATTCAAGTTTGCAGACATAAACGCAACGCGAAGGCAGCCCAGCGACAAATTTTCTTCTTTAGAAGACTTCCTTAGTCCCTTAAGGAAAAAAGGAAATGCAATAAATATATGCAATGTTTATAAAAAAAAGAGAAAAAGATTTGATTAGATTTGAAGAAAAGAGTCGAATCCTTCTCTAGCACTTACGTAGCCTTACCCATTGTGCCATGTCCTATAGAGCATATATAGGTTTTTCATTAACACAATCTTCCCGACTCCTTAGGAATTCGTGAATACTGCGCAAAGGGACAGTATACAAAGCATTTATTTGAGTGAGAGTTCCCGAAATATACATTCGTGTCCTTGCAAAGAGCAGACAGTGCCATATTAAGTGTTGGCTTCTTCAACACAAGTCGCACAAGTTGGGTCGTCATTGAGACTCATATCCAACTAAGGACTTCTTTCGACGAAGCTGATAAGTGGAGGCAGAGTGTGTTTTGTTAAGTGCATCCAGTGGGGAACTTCCAGCGTTCCTTACAGATTTTGTCTGTATTGGCCCCTATCCATTCGATCAATACATGTGGATTCGTTGATAAAAATGATTGGCTCAGGATATTTTGGCTGTGACGAAGAGCCTTTTTTCTCATCAGTTCATCAGCCATTTCATTGCCCTAGATACCTCGGTGTCCGGAAACCTACTGTAGACTGACTTTATTTTAACTTAAAGTCATGGTGAGTGGTCTTAAATTCACTGACAGCAGACATTGTGCGAGAATTCTCCAGAACCACGCTTTCTCTATTTCGTCCAGCTTGCGGAATTTAGAATTAGCTAGATTGCCGTTTGCAAACGCAAACCGCCAGCAAACTACCTTTTGTCTATGAGGTGCTTGAATTTTCATCAAGATACCAGCACTAGTCTCTGTTTTATTTTTTGAATGGTCCGTGTGGTAGGCATTGGCATCCTGGATCGCTTCAGTAGTACCTGTATCTGTATCTGCGGCCAAAGTTCAAGGTTGACACAGTAGTATAAACAGTTTCCTTAGCTTGTTTCCTTAACTAGCAAAAATCAGCAAGCACACATCATCACAACCAAGCACCAAAGAACCGGAGACAGAATAACCTCTTGTGGTCATCCGTATCCTACCTCCACTGTAACCTTGCTAATGTCACCATTCCCTGCCGAAATGTTGCAAGTCTTTCCTCAAAGCTCCCATGAAGTTTGTGCTATTTCAAAAATCGTAAGTTTTTCTCTTTGCATATTTTGCCATACCTATTCGAATCATCAACAGTTTGCATCATCGTAGATCTCTTAAAGGGGCAAGTATGTGCTGTCTGAGCCTTAGCTTATGCATCCACCATGTACTAACTTTCGCTGTAAACTATGATGAGCCATTTGAATCCCATAGTTTTCTTGCTTTTTATACCTTGATTTCTACCAGCTACTTGTCAATTGTGGCCTATGGACCATCGTTATTATTATCTGGTTGACAATTTCCCATATTCTCTTAATGGAAGCGTATGTGTTGCCAATTGAGTGTAGACGGACAGACTTAAAGTCGAAACGCAATTAAAACATAAGAAATTGGAGTCCAGCCTTGGTACTTACTTGCACTGTTTGACCGGCTAAATAATTCCTTCACAGATAAATGTTGATCTTTTCATTTTCAGTCATATTCTGTCTTCATGACTTACGACTACGTTGTGTTATCTGTAATATTTAATTTAGTTTATCTTGTAATAAACATTTGGAAACATTCGAGTTGGTCAGTCAGTGGGTCTTCATCTTTTATGTACGATATTTAATACCATGATGTGTCTTGCCTTTCACGCGAAGTATAACATTACCGCTAAAAATTTCAGCCACATTAGTTACGTCTTCCGAAGAACTTATAATTTCATTGAAGTCATTGATTGAGTTCTACATCATAGCCTAAGTGACTCAGATCGCACTCCAATTCATCGATGTTATCGCTCCAGAAGAGAAAGTAATGAATTTTAGCATCATCTAATGATTTCTTGTTGGTCATGGTACAAAAAGGCACATTAATCATACAAGAAAAAAATTTACGATTTTCGCCAGGCACGTTCCGAGGAGATATGTCCATCAGTTCAAAAAAATTGGGAAGCAAATTTCTTTCCTGATAGACTTCGCCTTATATTATTGCCATAGCTAGGTACACAGGAGAGGTGGCTTGACAGAAGTTTGATGAGAGTATCCAAAAATTTGACAACTGTTGGGCGTAAATGTACAATATTGCTGTTGGTGTATATTTAAACTTTACTGGATGTTCTTTGTGTCTAGGACGTAGACTTTCTCTTAGTTGGCGGCGGCTCATTGTTGACTATAAATTTACTTGTAATATCTGAAAACCTATGAAATAAATTAAGAATTTAAATTTTTTAACTTTCGTTAAGTTTTTTTTTAAATCATTTTGTGCTACCTTGCGTAAACGTTACTTCATAATGAAAAATAGTTTGTTGCCAATTTTCTTTAGGTTGCAAAAATGACTTCCCAAGAATTTATATCAAATTAAAAGTAGCTGAAGAAAAAAAGAAACTGTTTTATTATTTTGTAATTTGCCCTTGCTAACAACAGAAAATGCAATTTGGAAATTGATCTCAGCGAGAATTTCCACAACTTGCCGTCAACTATTTCTGTGTTTTATGAAAAAGAAAAAATGAAGCACTTTTCTTTGAAAAAAATAAATTATCCTGTCAGTGCTTTAGGCAGCACCACTGCCTCTCTCTCTCGCTCTCACTCGCTATCTCGAATATTCATTGTTGTAACTTGAGCGCTGGACTATGCACCAGAGAAGGAGGCGTCGTGTCAAAGGAAACGCGATTTGTGTCATTGTTATGGAAAATGCCAAGGGAAAATTGCTGGGTAAAAGAGAAAGTAATGAAAAATAGCTTTACTATTTTTTTTATGGCATACAAAAGAAATTATGGATAAACTAGCCGCGTTTAGTTTATAAATCATACAAATGAAAAATGATAACGAGCTAAGCAAATGTACTTGTATTTAGCAGAGCGTGTGGCACACACATAGATACACACACAAAGATACACACAAGTCAGCTCGTGGTTTTGCCATTGTGTTGCATATACAGTGCAGTTGCGATAAAGTGAACTAATTCAGCCAAAGGTGTTCACAATACCAAATTGGTTCACTCCATCGATTCGAACATTTTATGAAGTGTTTAAATGACATTATACACAAATCTAGTCGGGATATCCTTTCATTTGTTTAACATAAAACAGCCTTCATGGGTCATATTTCATCATAAGTTTCATTTTGATTCTGTTTTTGGTTAAAAACTCTTTAGAGTAGTCAATGTACAAAATAATTTGTTCGCTCTTACCAGTGTTCGCATAACCGAATGTTCGCATAACTGAGTGTTCATTCTATCGCGACTTCACTGTATGCCACCGTGTGGCGACGTGCTCAAGTGCATGACAAATACGCTGAGGTGCAGCTTGTGGCAGGCACGCAGGACCAGGAGCTGTAGCTACTGTTGCTGTGTGTGTGTGTGTGTGTGTGTGTGTGTGTGTGTGTGTGTGTGTGTGTGTGTGTGTGTATGTATTGGTTAGCTGCGTAGACAACATAAACAATTTGTAAGTCATGTGTAAACATCGTAAGTTACGCGCATTCATTCAAATTATAAGCGCTTAATGTCACCAAAGCGCACACAGATACACACTAACACACATGCACGCTCACACACACACACACACACATAGCCACAAATGCAAAGAAATATGCACGCAGAGCAACAGCCACGTAGCTGCCAAGTGTATGCGCATATATTACACATACGCCACGTAGCCGTGGCAAGTTGTGGAAACAAATACAGTACATGGAAAAATAGCGGAAAAACCGAGTAAAAGTGTGTTTTTTTTTTGCTCTGCTTGTTCTTATTGTTGTTGCGAGCGAGATAGACTGTCAGACAGCTTTGATTGAGTAAGCGGGATAGTCAGAGTTAGTTAAACAGCAGCAAAAGTAATTAGATTTTTTCGCCTGAAAGCCGAGCAGACTCGCAGCAGTTAGCGTGAAAATAGTTTGCTTCAAGCTTAACTGTAAACAAAAAGACACGCATCAAACACACACACACACACACACACACACATAGGCCCCAAACCTCTTAAGCATAACTGAATCCGTAAAATTCAATTGCAATAAAAAAAAAGGCTGCTAGCAAAAACTTAATGCGTTTAATGCGTGAGGGGCAAGCAAATGGATTAGTCTGTGGCAGCCACAGAGTTTCAGCTCACAACAACTTAGTTTTAGGTTTTAGCCCATTTGGCTAAACTTTTAGCCTCTTTTCCACACCCAAATGTCGTTAGGCAGAAAGTTTTCGCTACGCAAAAGGAAGTCGCTGCCATATGCCAAAATCTCTAAAGAGCGCGAACGAGTTACCTAAATAGTAGTTTGGTTTTATTGCGCACTTGCACATCGAGCATATTGACTTTCTGCTAAAGTTTGCAAAGTTTAAGAAAGTTTCAGTTGAAGCGAGTTAGTTGCTTATTTTAAGAAAAGAGGTACGTTTTTTGGGCTAATACTCTTTGTTTTACATACTTTCAGCAATATGACCGAATAGCTTTATCAATAGATTTATATCTTAACTAAACAAATCTATAGATTCGAACAGATTTTATTGAAAAATCTTGAACTTTTTGGAAAATCATGTTCATTCTTATATTTTCACTTTTTTTTTGAGTTCATGCATTTTCTTTAGAGAGGCATGCATTTCATGGTTAACATGCGATTTCGAATTTCGAACGGCAAACTCAAAAAACTTGGAAGCTGTGGTGTTGTTAGTGAATAATGCACTGCGACCTTTCAAACATAATTATCTGCGATGGTTGAAACCGGGCCGCGCCTGTCATGAAGTAATGTTTTAACTTAGGAAGGAAATCCTACATCTCGACAGGGCATCACATTTAGCAGATATGCGCTGCGATGATTCCTCTTCAAAATCACAGAACATGCATGTACTGGAGCTGTTGATGTGTAGCTTACTCAGGTGTCCCTTCGGCCTATAGTGTCCATTAAACAGACCTGTAAGAATACGTATAGATTACTGTGTTTTTTCCTTACTGTGATAGTTTTTGAACTTATTTTTGTTATAGCAGCCGAGGCAGGTGGCTTGTCTTAGCATTTCCTCCGTTCTTAGATGTTGCTTGAGGAGTTCTGGGTTAGGGAGTTCGCAGCACCGTCACATGCTAGCGGATAGCCAAGTTCCATCGAAGTAAGATCGTGTTTCGTTTCCAGGTTTTCCTAACCAGCTTGAAGTTTATTCTAGATCCTGTAACTGCTCTTATAAAAGTGACTAACCGATAGCATCGCTATTTATCTATTGTGGTAATTCTTGTTTTTTTTTGATTGTCTGAAAGACGCTGATATGAGTACCCCTAGAATCATACCAATGAGGACTGTAGGAATGTAGTTCAGATTCGTTTGTTGCTTATTACGCTTTTGGCCTTTTCATATCTGGGTTGTGGTAGTAGCGAAACTATCTTTCCTAGTTTGTAAGCGTCGTGGGCATTGATAAGGTGGCCCTTCCCAGTACCCTCCACTGACATCAATTACTACCTGAATTGGTGTTGAATAATTGTCATTGCTCCTGTCATACATACGCAGGCTAACAACTGTCTTTTCATAAGGTTGTTCTTGACTAGAGGCACATTCACTCTTGTTCCCCAGTCAATTGCTCCGTAGTTGAGAATCACTTAAAGAGTATCTTAACTTTGGCACTCCCTAGCTTTCTGTTTTCTTCTTCTTTTTTGTACAATTCCCCGAAATGTTTTTTAAGCCTTGTGCCTCTAGTTGCTCTGTTACAGTTATGCAGTTGTTGCTTTTGTTGTTCTAGTTATTGGTGTTGTCGAAGTTGTTGATATTGCTTGTGAGACAAACTAGTGCGCGAACAACATTAGGGCTTTACAACACTTCTTTCGTAACAACGGAATTGGCATGTGTGCGCACAAAATTTTGTTTTTTTTTTTGCGATATTCTCTCAAATCAAATACTTAACATAATTACACAAAAACATGGTTGAAAATAGTACAATAACTATTGTTTGTTGACTTTTGAAAAGAACTCCTGCGACTCGCTCTTCTCAACTTTTTGAGTTTATAAATTCTATTTTGAATTTCATGCCAAGTTTAATTTTGTATGAAAGTGCCTTAATATGTAATCCCAAGTTGTTCGAGTAGAGTCAAAAAGTTACTTGTGCTCTTGTTCTTCTGCTTCTATGCATATGCAGTTATGTACAGTACAAAAGGATATTGTCTAAAAAAGGCTGCAGGTTATATTAAAGTCAAATTTATGCATATTTTAAGTAATATTAACTTTTGTGCATGTGATCAGTGGGGGCTGTGTGTGGCGTTGCCAGACTTTGCTGTGCAGCCAAAAGAAACAAACGGTAATAATGGAGCAAGATGCAGTGTGCACAGCAGATAAAAAGCACTCTTACATATAAAGCATGTCAGAGACAAGAAAAAGTGAAAAAGAATAGCAAAAAAGGTGAAAGAAAAGCAACCAATGGTTAGAAATAGTTACCTTCAGTTTTATACTGGCATATAAAATAGAAATAAAATATTATTTATAAAGCTCACTGGCATAAATTCGATTTAGGAAAAGGTGAGCTAAGCTTTTTTTTGTCGAAAATTTTTAGCTCCAAGTTGAATGTAATTCCTTTTTGTGGTTTTCATAGGCAAACTTATAAACTTTCTTTTCAATTTATTACAGCAAATGCAAAGTATGTTTTGTGTTTACAAAAAGCCATTTTAACGCAAAAAGTTTCTATTTATTTGTATATATGGGGATGTATGAGTACATGCAAGTATATTAGTTTCAACTTCATAAGGACTTAGATTTTGACATATTTGGATTCATGTCAATCCGATATGCTGCTTTGAAATATCCATTTCTGACCAAAACCTAAAATACGCCAAACAACTTTGTGTAAAAAAAACTTAGTAAATGTTGTTATGCAAAAGACTAGCCAAAACTGCGAACATTACTAACTATACAGTATGACATATCCAATTCCAATCATTTTCTGGAACAGCATAAATAAAAGGTTAAACCGAGATAGCAATCAAAGTTATTGAACCAAAATATTCCATACCTCAATTAATTGTTTTCCAATCCGAAACGTTTTTATACTATTTTGCTTTACACAAAATTTTCGTTAGTTTTGACTATTATTTGAAGTTCTGCTTGATGTTGAACTCTCATTTCATTAGCTTATTGATGTCATAGTCTCATTTTTGACTTATTAAAACACTCAAGTAAGAGCGAATCTCTTTACAAATTCATTCCCCGAGTCCTCTACGTCTTTCTTCCCCTTCGTCTTCATCATACTGCGCTGCCTCTTTGTCATCCTCTTCGATCATATAACCGATCCTTCTCTTTTTTGTCTTCGTCATCTTCGAACTATTTTCTACAAAAGGGCTTTGAACTCTGCTTGCTTAGCTCGTCAACCGTCGTTTCGTACCCATCATTCTTCCTCCTCGGTCTTATTCGCCATTCTCATCCTTTTTCTCTTCATCATCCTCTTTACCTTCGACTATGTTCATCATCCTCTACGTGTTTATCTCAGATAGTATTCGCCATCCTTTTCGTCTTTTTCTTCGATCGTATTACTCTTCCACAACCTATTTGTATTCGCCTTCGTTTTGGTCCCTCTTCCTCTATTTCTCTTCTACTACCTATTTGTCATCATCTTCCTTATGCTTTTCCTTCTTATCATGTTTTTTATATTCGGCTTTATTCCTTATATTCTTCACTTCCCTCTTGGATCGTATTTTTTGTGCACTACTTTGTCGTCTTTGTTTTGGTTCCTTTTCCTCTTATGCTCTTCTTCTCCGTTTTCATTCAATTTCATTTGGTCATATTTTGCAACCTCATTCTTTTCAACTTTGGTCATATTCCTCGTAATCTTGGGTCATATTCCTATCCTGTCCCTACTCTCTTTGCCATCCTCTTCGTCTTCGTTAACCTCTTCATCTTTGATTCTACTTCTTTTCTGTGCCTGTTCCACGACCTATTCCTATTCGGTCATATTCCTCATATATTCTTTGGTCACATAATAATCCTTTTATGCTTTAAAATCTTGAGCCAATAGTTGTTTCACAACAGAACCCCTCATAAATTGTCCATACTGAGACTTGCCATATCGACAATGTATGTGACATAAATATTTCGTTAATCTGCATACTAAGCTTAATAGTTAGTCACATTAAAGTTAATAATACGACATAATGGTTTACGATTTCACGTATAACGGTCAAGCATACAACAGTTATTGTCAAAGCACTTGAAAACCACTTGCAGCAATTACGCGCTGTTAATGATGGGGCAATCAAGTGATACCACAATAAGTTGAAAATTATGCCCAATGTGGCAAAGTCAACCGAGCAGCTGCCATTGACAGGTGGCACACACTCAAAATGTTTATGCAAGAGAGTGTATGCGGGTGAGTGTGTGTGTGTGTGTGTGTGTGTGTGTGTGTGTGTGTGTGTGTGTGTGTGTGTGTGTGTGTGTGTGTGTGTGTGTGTGTGTGTGTGTGTGTGTGTGTGTGTGTGTGTGTGTGTGTGTGTGTGTGTGTGTGTGTGTGTGTGTGTGTGTGTGTGTGTGTGTGTGTGTGTGTGTGTGTGTGTGTGTGTGTGTGAGGGTGTGCGCTTATATCATGTCTGCATGGCATAATGCAGCCAATTAATTATTTTTTGCCTGCTGCAACCACATGCTGTGGGCAGCAATTGACCAAAAGGTCCTCTGACTGACAGCCGGTGCTGTTATTATTCGCACACTCACACAGACACACGCACATTACCGTGTATACACACTTCAACGGGTAATAAGTTTCGCGATGATTTATATTTTAATATTGCTGGCTTTCATTATAGATCTTCTTGTGGGGTTTTATTTTTTTGCGTAATTTTCATTTCTCTTGTTTGAAAATTTATGGCCATCAATGCAAGGATATTGCGGACATTGTCTCAGTGTAAGTGTAAGAGTATGCAAAAAATATGCAAAAATAATTGCATTTTCTTTCTGCTGCACAGTGGTCAGAAAGTAACATTTAGCTGGAAAAAACAATAATTTTTCGGAAATTGCTTTAACTCTCTGAAGACTTGCCAAATCGTGCAGCTGTTATAAACTTGTTTATTTTTGACAGCTTTATGGATTTTGACCACTGTGCGCTACTGCTGCGATGGCGAAAATTGAATTTGTATTTCGATGCGGCACATAACACAAAAATAAGTCCATTGTAGCAAAAATTGTTGTAGCATCAAGCATTTTAACCGTTAATTGAGAAAATCGCAAAAAAAAAAGTTTCACAAAAGCATTTAATGAGCAATCGCTGCTCACAAACTAAAGCAATTTTCCTATGAATAGACAAGCCAAAACTTTTTTTAACCAATCAGTCAGAGTCAGCCAGGCCAACTTATTTAACGCTCAGCTGATAAGCTGGCCAAGAGTATGTTGAGCAGAGAGAAAAAGAGAGGAGAAAACAAATACTACCAACGTAAGCAGTTAACATCATTAGACACGGCTGTCTGCAACTTTCATGGCAATCCTAAACTTTGTCTGCCACTAAATCCATATAAATAAAATCGCATAATAAAAATTGAAGGCAAAAAAGTTTTCCCCTCAGCAAGTTGGCAGCACACACATACACGCACACAGAGAGAAAAAACCGAAACCAAAATCAAAGTTGATGGCCAAAGATAAAAGCTGTTAAGTATGTGCGACAGGTATGAAGTCAATAAAATTGGCACTAAGCAGACAATTACTTGGGGATTTGGTGGAGCATTCAGCGCCAGATTTGAAGGAGACTGATCTAAGTAAGTATGGATTAGGTGTTATGAGGGGGCCATAGTTTAAGCGTAATGGTTAATGTGGCTATAAACTTAAAAGGTTTTGAGAGTTGGTGGTATTAAAGAGTAGAGTCTATGCGAGTGCAGCAGACTCAGAGACGTTTTTTCGTCAAAAAGCGTTTTACTTCTGGATATATTCTAACTGTAACTTCTTTCTGACTTATTTATGTGTGTGTTAGCTCATTGTATTGCAAGGATACCTAGTATCCAACAACCTACCCGGACATTTGAACTCACTATAGTCTCAGCAACCACATGCACTTTCATTCTACGATCGTACTATAACTGCCCATGGATTTCTCGAAGTTTTTTGGCGTGAAGTTCCCATTTGGTTGAGCTGGATGCTCAAAGTTACTTTTACGAACACAATTGAATTTAGTAAGCCACTTCGTCAACCCTTTATAAGTTTAGAGAATTATGTAGGACATTTAATCTTTCATTGGGAGGGGAGCTGTACGCGGTGGGTGTCAAGCTTGTTGGGGCCATGGTGAGACTTCATGTTTTGCCTCTAACGAGGAACCACCATATGGAGTTCGTACATTCTCTTGATTAAGAGACAGGAATCAAAGAGATCCTATTAGAAGCTAGACCCATCTAAACCACTACGTATCAGTCAATCAATAAATTAACAGCCCTCGTCAATACTTCGCTAACCAACCAACAAGCTACTAACTGACTGTTATTTCAGCTATGCATAGTAAAAAAACAACAACAATGCTGCCACATCACATACAAAAACTAATCGTTCACCTGGCAATATACTGAACTGCGTTTTTCTATTACAACTATTCGCCTTCTCATCAACATATTCAACACGCACTCCTAACAATTGATTGTAAAGAGGAGAAGAGAGAACACAAAATGACAACGTTTGTGTGTACAATGTATTTTGTAGTTGTTTTTTTTCCAACTTATACAGTGCAATTTTTACTTCAAATCAAGTTTTACCTGACTAAAACGCAAATTATCTAAGTGAAATTTATATTCTGCAAGCTGCAAGCATTTTATCTTTCGTATGCTACAGTTTTCAACTGAAAACATTGTGTTATTGCAAAGTAATCGGTACCACACTAATTTTTTGGAGTGGATGGAAGAACACAACGTAACCTCTAAGCTTTTTGTCCTTTCAAATACTAGCTAGCTATTAACTATAATTAACATTCTTCTCATCTTCTTCTACTTTCAGCTTGTATTGATTCCAAACAAGAACGTAAGTTATCTGCACATGTTCTATTAATTTTTATAGCATATTTTTAGGCAAATAAGTTTGCATCAACCGCACAGCAAGCTGGCCATTAGGGTGCTCTCTCTCACTCTCTCTGTGGCAGCAACAACTGTGGCAGCATTAGCTTTAAGCACCTCCAGCTGTTGCCATAGTTGTTGCTGTCATTGTTGTACAGTGGGTTCCTCTTCCATCATTGTCCTCGTCCTTGTTCACGTACTGTGGCTCTTGTCGTCAGCGTTTTTGTTGTTTTTATGCGCTTTGTTGCATGTAATCAGTTCAGGGATATTCATGGACATGACTATGATTTTAGTTTGCACAACTTTGCCCAGCGTCAAGTCACAGCAGGACCAAAAACATCAAGAAAAAACAAAAAAAACTTAGTAGAAAAACATGCACTACTATGCAGATTCTGCAGCAGGACTTAACATGAGCTGCTTGCATTGCGTCTAGTTTTATTTGTATGGGTAGTTTTGCTTCTTGTTGTTGCTATTAGTCTTGGCTTCAGCTTTGACATGATGGTAGGATTTGGGCCTTTAGCCTATAATCTGCCGATTGACAGGCACTATGGCCGGTCAACGTTAGAGACACAGAGAGAGCTAGAGAGAGAGAGAGAACTGTTAGCTTTATGATAAAACCTTGTGTTTTGCTACTTTCTGCAAATGGAAGGTCTTTGTGCTGATGAGTTTTTTCTAAGGATATTCTATTTTCAAAAGAGTGAAAAAAATCGGAGAAAAAATTCCAGAACCATGGCTGGTACACTCACTTTAAGTCGATATGCATTTGTAGTTGATGTTATCAGTTTTAGGCTCGTTTTCCGAACTCATCGTAGAAAGTGTCATTATGTCTTTAAATCAGCGTAAATGTCATAAAGACAAAAAAAAACCCTATTTTTTTTTTTTAAATTACTTACAAAACAAAGAAATTTACCTAAAAACAAAGACTTTTTTAGTTTTTTTAAAACAAACATTGACCTGTGTGGTGAGCGGGTTAGAGAATACCACCTCAGCTTGTCGTATAACAATGATACTGGGTTCTTTCGAGACCAGTAAAGCTACCCCAGGCCGTAAAAGGGTTATGTGTAGGATTTGGGACTCACCACGTAAAACCACAATTCCAATGAACGAATGTGTTTACATTAGGCCGTAATCCGGTAACGGGTTGTTATGGCCAGTTAAGAAGAAGTAAAACAGACATTTTTTTAAAGCAAATTCGTAAAAATCGTTGGTAATAAAAACGAAACGTTTGATTTGCTTGGGTTTTCTTTGATCTTGTCTTCTTCCCATTCCTAATGTGTTAAGAAAATCCGTTAAATTCCGCCGGGAGAGAGTGAAATTCTTGAAAAACCAAAATGGCTTACGTTTAGGTGAGTTATGTTAAAACGGCATCCAGATTTTCACTTGGCACACTTAGGCCGAGATTCGACTCGTTGTGAACCACTGCAATGTGTTTCTCCTTTCCCCCGCTAGAGATACGCACTTAAGGGGAGAACCATGCAGTCCGCTATCCGTTTAGGACAACTCTTATATGCTGTTCACGAAGTACCCACCCAGGCAATGGGTAGCCCATTTCGGATTCTCAATGGTTTTTGGGATGTCTCCCGCAAAGAGGCGTGATAAAACATCAAGACAACGATTATAGTTGATCGTGTCAAATTATAAATTTAGCATCTTTCCACACTTTTGCCATGGCTGATTGCTTTGAAATTTTGTAGACAGGATTTTCATTGATTTGCTAATGCGTCTAATGTATGATCTATTCCAATGTAAATGCAGTTAGCTTTTCGCCAACAAACGAAAACAATTAATTCAATATTATAATATAATATTAATAATATCACTTAGCAATTGATTTTTCAGAGATTTCGTAAATAAAAACTGTTTCACTTAAAATTTAAACCAAAATGATAAAAACAAAATTATCAAATCAGAAAGAACAAACGAACCCCTACAGCTCCACCTGTTGAACTGTAATTGAATACAGCGTCCTAAGCCCTTGCGTAGCAATTACGTGCAAACTCGCTGAAAGAAGTATCCAATTTAGTCAAGTCGTTATCAAGTTTTGAGTGCGAAGAAACTACAATTCATTTTCATAAAAACAGATAGTAATATTCAAACGAAAGTTTCTTGATACTGATTGCCCGAGCCTGCTGCTTCTATAGCAAACCAGCTCATTTCCCATTTATCATTTCCTTCGTTTTCGAATTCCTTTTTATTGCCAGATTTTTTCCGTGTTCACTAACTTTCAAATGTAAAACCACATGTGGTTCTGTATGAGCTTGAAAAAATGACACGAAAAGCACTTTTCAAAAAATGCTTTGCTACAGTTATCAAGCTGTTCTTAACCTATTACACTTAAATCTAACCAAACATACTTTTTTTTGTGCCTGGTTCTCGAACCTTATCAATTATCCTGTGGCCTTTCTCTTTGCCTTGACTCATTTCTTACGGTTTTGCCAGTTTTTCTTCAACCTCTCCAACTAATCTAAAGCAGCTTTGCTTTGTTTTCTTTTGCTTCTCTCTTATCACTTTTGGTACACTGTTTCTTTTTTTTTTTGTTTCAATTTTTTACGTGCTCCTACAGTTTGCAAACTGGTTTTTCATGTAAATGGCGTTGCCAGATGCTGCTACTATGCAATGTGCGAAGTTTTTGTGCCCTTTCATTAGGTTCCGTCATTATTTTCTGGTTACACTTGTGCCAAAGAATTATTGCTTTGCATATTCCATTCTTTTGCGTTTCGTTTGCTTTCATTTCATTTATATTCTACTTTTGGTATTTTTTTTTGCGCTTTATAAAAATGACAGCTGACACTTGTGTTTAACCGCAGAGATTTGCTTTTGTCTTGAATGCTCGCTCTTTTCCTCTTGTGGGCTTAGCAGTGCCTCAAATTACACTAGGCCACAAAATTGGTTTTCAATTTCATGCTCTAGGCTGACTTATAAAATTTCGGGCAAACTCAAAATTCGCTTGCAGCGCTTCAAAATATACCGGAGTTTATGCGTATTTTTCAGCCTGTGGCATTTTTTTGTTGTTTGTTGCCTAGTGTTATTTTCCTCTCGTTCATTTGCTTGTCAGGACTTGTTGAAATGCAAGTTCTAATTGTCGTTGCCTTGCGAATAACGCCAAATACGGTTTTATGTGGCAATGCCAGATACAGTTTCAGTTTGGTTGCACTTGCGGTTAGTTGCCGTCAGAGTTAGACAGCTGTTCTGCCACTCCCCCTCTCACTCATTCTATCGCTCTCTGTCTCTCTTGGGCACACATTTCTTTGCTGTTGTTGGCACTGATATCTGCGCTTGCCTGTAGCTAAATTAATAAACCTTTCAGAAAACTGAGCAGCAAATGAAGTTCCGTTGTTTTGGCAGCAGCTGCTTTATAAACTTTGCTTAAGTTTAAGCAGATTTTCATCTTAAAGCTGTCCAAACTTGTTCAAAAATGGTTTCCTGAGACGTTTTATAAATATTGATATGTTTGACATTCAATCTGTAAACCAAACTTTGTTTTAAAAACAACCGAAGCTGCCTTCTTTCTCACACTCCATTCCATCCGCTTTTTGTTGCTTTTGTTGTAACTGTACATGCATATATTTGCATGCAATTTAACTTAACAAAATGGCTGACTGTATTGCCTGTACGTTATTGCGACTTGTCTGGCTTGCTTTTGGCTTACATATTTGCTTGCTGCAGCTGGAAAGCCAAAAATTTACATGCGCTCAACTTCGCTCGAGCAACAACAACAAACACACACACACACACACACTCACAAACTGAAACGGCGTAAAAAAAGGTTGCCTCCGCCACACTCGCTAGGCTGGCTCACATTGCGTATGCTTATTTTGTGTGAATGTGGGTGTTACTGGACGCTTGCTTGTCTGTTTGGTGCCACGCCCCTTTTGGGCACTTAGCACGCCCTGTAATTTGTGCTGTTGTTTTATTAGCAAGCTGTCAAACAATTTTTTGATATGCATGAAATTCGTCTATCGTCGTGCATATTTTTTTCTTTTTGTGGTATTATTTTTGTAAAGTGCGCAGAATTTTCACACAAATATTGCCTGTTGAAGTGTGTGCATGTGCCGGAAAAGTTTGTTGTTGCCTTTTCATGTATACATAATTGCAAAATTTGTGAAGCAGTTTTTTGGGTTTTCTGTTGCATTTTCAATTTTAAAAGTTTTTACATTGTGCTTTGCAAATTTTTGCATACTCTTGAGGCAGTGCAAAGTGTTATTGGTTTATCGAGTAGTTTGCAACGTTAGAAAGAAGTTGTTGAGAACTTTGCAAAGTATCTGCGGTGTGTATAAACGCAAGAAATTACTTTACTTATTTTTTCTTAGTTTTAATAATGTCTTCCTGTCAGAGTCATAAATTGACTGAATTAAAAACAAAAATAATTTTTTCCCAGCTTAGATTTGTGCAATGTATGTTACAGTCAGAAGGGGTCGTGGCAGATCATAAGTTCCTTGGGAAAAAATGATCAGTTGCAATAGTAGAGTCAATAGAGCCATGTCCGTCTGTCTGTCCGCGTTGTCGCACCGTTCTCGAGTTGGAGTAAAAATTGTTTAACAAAAGATGCGCAGGTAGAACCAGTTTGTCGATTTTTGTCGATATTTCACCGCTTTCCCCCGTGACAGATATTTTAACCGGTTTTAACCCACACCATAAAAGCTATTCAATTAAAACATGGCACTTTTATGCACACTAATATTGCATGTGTGGTGTAAAAATGATCATGTTGGGATAGGAACTTTAGAGGATATTGGTAATAGTGTGTCAAAATTTAAGAACATTTCTCCTACAACCTGCAACAAAATTTCACTTTTTACAGAAATGTTAATATTTAAGCTAAAGCTACCAAATTTGGTACCTACATTCATATTAGGCTTATAAGCCAAACAATGTTGACCTTTTACCGAATCATCCCCCTATCCCCCTAGTACAGTTCCTTCCATAGCACCTATAACCTTCAACGCTTCAATACAAAAATTTGTACTGAAATTAGATTTTCATGGGAGAAAAGGGTACAGGGTATTCCTCGGGCACCGTACCGACTGTGTGTATGGAATTTTATATTATTCTCGAAATTATTGATGCACTGTTTTTCTTTCCTTATTTTTCTCTGCAACCTTATATTTTTATAATACTAAATATTATATATAGTCAACACAAACAAACAATTCCTAAAAAGAAAGATTGTATCCTTAAATTAAAGGTCTAGAGTGCTCGATCAGAGATATTGTCCAACTAAAATACCATCTAACATTTTGTTAATTTTTTGTAAATTAATCTAAGATTTAAACAATAAAATAAACAAATCAACAAAAAAAAAAGAGATAGCGTTACAGTTAAAAAGAGGTTGCTCGCCAAAAATTTCATATCTTCTATTTTTACAAAGAAAATAGGTTTTCACCCAAAACATACAATCCTCGAACCACAAATTACACTTTAAGCCACATTGAATACACTATAAAAATTAAGCCCAAATATGCCAACAATTGCCCACTGTTCGATAACGAAACTAAGGCCAACGTGCGTTGGCAGAGATAGGCGCGAGCTGTGATTGCTGTTAATCGTTGCATTCGGGCTCAGTTGATCGCCGATCGCCGGGCTTGCAGCATCACTGGCATGTGCGTAGTTCGTTCTAGTAGCAGAATCAAGATTGGTCACTTTTACACGATGTGCCCTTTATCTTGCTGAGACATCTATAGCCATCGGCAGGTCTGATTCGGGTGGCCTAATTCGTGTGGTCTGTATTTTACGATTCCTATAATTTTCATGCATATTGCAGAAAACTGATTCCATATCGATGAACTTCCTCGTTGGAATTTTTGTCTTCTCCGTAAAGTGTAAGGTACTGCTCCGCCAGGCCATGAGTCATCAAACGGAACAAGTGGCAGTCGTTAGAGTAAATGTTTGGAGAATACAGCGGGTGGTGTAGGATATCCCATTGAAACTCATCTAATGTGCCTTGCTGAAAGCTAACTTTGGCAAGTTCGGGTCGTTTTAGCTTCAATGTTTAGCTTAATTTTGTCTTTTTTGGCTGTGACGCCAGCTAACTTCGCGATGATCCCGACAGATACACAGGAATAAGCTACTCTTCTTCTTAACTGGCCATAACAACCTGTGTTATCGGGTTACGGCCTGATGTAAATACATTCTTTCATTGGAAGAAATCTTTAGCCATTGCATTTATTCGCATGGTCGGGCTTACTCTACGATTTTTGGCTCTTTGGGTTGCTTTAGTGGATCCACTTTTCGTTCAGCGTCATGTTTCTTATGATTTTGTCCTCGTGAAAAACGGCATTGGAGGTTTGAAATTGATTGTTGAGTCGCCCTCTAGGTGATCCTCTTGAATCTGGAATTAATCTTTTTAAAACAACGCCTTAAACCTTGATGTCTGGTGTTGAATTTTCCACTTTTAAAATGCCGTACTTTAGTACTCATTTGCTTTTATTCATGGAGCATGCTTCATAGGCGATTCTCACAAGTACTTTTCCTCAAATAAAAACAAAAAACAGCGTTTCCCGCATATAACGTTATCTTAGAACAAAGAATGGGAAAGCATATACCGATGTCGCTTGAACATGTATAGAGTTGCCAGATGGCTCGAAGAGATTTAATTTAATTTAATGGCCGCTAATCGCTGCGGCAGTCAGTCACACTGACAAAAGCCGCAGCCAAACAGCTGTTTTTTTTGTTTATTTTGACAACAACATAGTTGTAAATTCGTCGATGCTGTTTTGCTTTCCCGCCAAACCCCCGAGAAATATAAAAAAAAATAAATGGACTAATTATAGAATATTACTATTAGGAAAAATATGTGCCCATAGCAAGTGACTGTATATTCAAAGAATGAATTCAGAATGGATAGGAAATGGGTTGCCCGCCTTGTTTCAACGTTACCACAAATGGGCTTGGAAAACGACAACTTTCGAAAATTCATTTCCCTGGAGAAGCGCTTCGCAGTTGCCCTCTAGACTCTGGGCTTGTTTGCAGATTTTCACATAATTGCTAAGCTATTTGGAGTAAATAACGAACGAAATGCAAGGAAGTATGGACGACTTTAGCGCTGCAGTACTTAGGGGAAACCTTCGAAGATCTTGGATTCCCACAATTATTTGGCGGAATAGATGGGTACCACATTGAGATAAAACTCCCTGTAAAAGATGCTTGTGATTATTACAATTACAAATACTGGTACTCCACTTCAAATTGGTTCTATTGTTTCAAATAATGAAAAAATTGCGCCACAATAACCAACTGCTTGGCGTGTAATTAATATTGCCACATCGACGTAAGCAGCCGATAACCATCGATAGCCGTAGAGTTACCCATTTGTTCGCATGATTTGGTAGCCGCAGTAACAGCGGCTCGCCGTGTTGGTCGCTGTGTTGAATCAAACTGTCACTTCTTTGTATGGGCAGCGGCTGTTTTAGCGGCTGGCCACAGGATTCTTTTTAGCTTGCGGCTCTCTGGCGGCTCCAGTGTGAGAACTACATAAAGCTAACTACGCCAAGAGTACTATATATGAAATTTTTTTTTCGACACATATTTTAATATTTGTTATCGATAACAATGTCATAATTTTTAAGCTCAATATTTGTTTATATGTCATGAAAGATAATTCGATAGTTTTGAAGAGTAAACATTAGTCGGCACTTCAAAGCCAGCCTTTGGGCATACAACAAGCTAAATTATTTGCTTTTGATGCACGATATTGCTTTTTAAATTGAAAAATTATTGCCTAAATTGATTTTGGGCTTTATTTCTTATAGTAAAAAATGTTTAATTAAACTCGTTTCACTACACAAAATTTTTTAACTGAATGCTCCTTTAATTTGGCAAAATATATATATATCTTTAAAATAACTAATCAATAAAATAGTGTTATATAAGAAAACTTTTTATTTATGATTATATGCTTTGTAGCTCACAAAATCAAAGCAAATGGCTTGGAAAATTTGCACTAGCCATTTGCCATAAATAAAATGCAAAGTACAATATTAGGCAAAAGCTGGAAGCTTTAAAATTTTATTCTATTTCGAACAATCCGAAAAAAAATGAAAAAACTTTAAGAAAAAAAAACTTGTACAGAACAGACGCCAACAGGCGCAAAACTTTCGATTCCATGTTTAAGAAATGTTTTGGGGTGTTTTCTTTTCGACGCTGCGACGTCAACAATGGCGGCCATTAAATGAGAAATCATTAATCTTTTTGCGCTGAATCAGCCTAAAATGAAGCTGGAGTGTTTGGGAGGGGTTCTGGGCTTGGCTTAAATGGGATTCGAACAAGTCTCAAGAAAAAAAAGTTGTAGGAAAATAAACAAATTTGGCAATTTTGCACAGTCATTGAGCATGTGATGATGACGAAATCGCCCTTCAAAATGGCGGAAATCTTTCGCGCCTCATTTGCCAATGTCTGCCCAATTTGCTATTTATTTATATAGATTTTATTTGCAGAGCGTTCAATTTGCTTAATTTATTTGTACTTAATTATAGCAGCAGCTCGAGTATTTGTCAAGCTTTTCAACGATTTTTCATATTGACTTTGTACCTCTCCGAAAAAGACAAAAGAAAAAAAGGCACCTTCTGTCCACTGAATTGTGCAAAATTTGTTGTTGTTGCTACCGAGTGGCATGCCACTTAATTTGCCATGCAATTGAAATTATAAATGTAAGGCAGCAGGAAAGTTGTGACTCAAAAAAAAAAAAAAAAACAGAACAAAATTAAAAAAAGATATATGCGCTTGTTAACTTGTTCATTACCCTAATGGAGCGTTTTCCATGCGATGTATGTGTTTTCCATTTTCCCCCATAACCCACGTGTCTGTTTGGTATTTTTGTTCTGTGCTGCTTTTTGGCTGCTGGTCCTTGCCGATGTTTTTTATTTTTGTATGACTCTTTTTTTGCGCTGTTTGTTGTGTCCCTTTTTTTATGGAATATACTCTTTAAATGCGTAGAGAGTACATTGCTTTTAAGAAAATGTTTTACAAGTTCCAAGACGATATGCTTAACTTAACTTACTGCTTGATCTTTTGCAATTTTTGTATTTGCAGTATCAAAAGTATGTATGCTCCGAATCTGGAAAACTTGTGGTAAGAGAAGCATATCGGTTGGATGAAGTGTTTAAGATTCCTTGAAATTCTTATTTTTCAATGAAAAAACGCATTTCCTGTGTTTACCGTCTCAGTTTTTTGTCACTATCGCAAAATCTCGAAAAAAGTGAAAATTTCGTTAATTAGTATAATCTTCGTCAGGATTTCTGAAACGATGGAATATTATTATTATTATTAGACGCACAAGAGCTGCGTGAGTCGAGTTGTTTATGTTCCTCAAACAGCTAAAAATATTTTTAATTAAATTAAAAATTAATCGTTTTGGGCCTGTTTTTGGTTTTGGATCACACGGATATTGATGGCAACAGTACAGCTGATTTACTTGCTAGACAAGCTACTATTGGTCCTCTTCTCTCTGATAGAGTAGAAATAAGCATTACTATGGCAACTTGTATGACCCAAATTCGGAAATTTTTCAAATACAAGGCTCCCAATGATGCCATCTCGCCGTTCCGCTTTTTTCTGTAGACGCTGCTAACACAGCATCAGAGTCACAGCACCCGAATCATCCTAAATTTACTTTAGAGACATAAGCAAATTAACATAGGACATATCCTTTGATTAAGCACCGAAATGTGGAAGTCTTTCGAAGGAAAAGTTCGAAGCAGCTGAAGGAGTTGAATAAAGTATAAGGAGCACCTAGACGATGACTCCTCAATATTAAGAAACAAACAACTAAAGTACACTAACACAAACTGCATGAGTGAAAGAATAAGGAAACAATCAACTAATGAAGAATTAACAGTTCAAGGATCTCATTTGAGTTTATTCAAATTCAATTGTTGGTATTAGAAATAGGATTAACACTGGCTAACACTCAGAGTCCCCGCTTTTAGTCACCCTAGAAGAAGGGTATCCGACCGAAGTTATTACTTCATCTTTGTGGTTTTGCTGCTTACCCGTCCAGCACTCTTGTTGTTTTTGTTTGTTATAATAGACCCCACATATTTTGTCGCAGAATAGTGTTATATTTCATTTAAATGACATTTTAATTAATGTCAACAATTTTTGCCTTTCGCGCCCTAAGAACGTGTTTCTTTATTATGGGACTCCAAATGCCTTTGTGCGCACTCTCCCTCCATCTTTATTTCCCACTCTATCTATATTTTATGCTGACTTACTCCGTCTCTCTTTGTTTTTTTGGGGTTTTTCCGGGTTTCACTTAATTTGTGCGCATCGCCGCGTTTACATTTTTACAGCTTCTAATGTGATTATTCAAATTTTGAGGCAAATATATTATGCGCGCTTTTATTTTGGGCTTAGTCTATGTTTTATTTTGCTTTTGTTGATAAATATTGTAATTAAATGATTTGCATAGAACAGTACAACTTTTGACATTATTTGGAAAAAAAGAGAATAAACTTCTAGTGAAAGATTTCAAGTGCCAATATAACAGATTTATGCCACATGGCAGGCCCATAAAGAAGCTTAGCGAGAGAAAAGGCAGGCTACTAATCACGTCGTAATGTCACTTTTAATTCCAAACAAAATGTCGTTTGACAGTTTTTTTTTGGCAACAAACACATGCTCAATCACACGTATAGAGCCACACAATCAAGAAGCAATGCTCTATTAAATTGTACGCCAGAGGCCCACAAAACTTGGGGCCTTAACCCGTTTCGGCTGAGAAAAGCCATAAAGAAATAAGTTACAATAAATTATATGCAACAGTTTAAAATGGCAAACAACAAGTCAAAGACGCAGATAGAACGAGCAGCAAATAAAGCACTTGAGGGAATTGCACATAAAATGGCGAAAATACACACCAGAAAAAAAGGCCAAGAACTCATTTCATTTGGGACGAGACCATGTGTCGTATGTGTAATGTGTGTGCGCAGGTAAAAAAAAAATAAAGCATAGTCGACTTGGACCAAATGGGACAAATCCCAATCTGCCCCAGCTTCTGGCTGGCACTTTATTGCAATCCCTTTAAATAAGTTTTTTTTATTATTTGCTGCCTTTTTTTTAAACTAAGAAACAAAAAAAGGCAAAACTTAAACGTTTTGCTTTGCTGCCTGTACAGCAAAATGGGACAGCTTGGCACACATGGCGTATGTGCAATGTCATTGGCAGCAGTTCCTGGTAGGCCAAGTGTGAGTGCGAGCGGTACGGGCTTACGTGCAAATGCGCAAACAAATGCGACTACTTTTCTTTTGTCAAACAAAGTAATTGTGTGAGAGAGTGTGTTTTCTCAAATCCTTTTCTTACCACTTGAGCCTGGCCATATAGAGTATACGCCGTGTATAGTATATCAGGACCTCAGCAAATAAAATATGGCATTACTTAACACTCACATACACACACGACACCAAATAGCTGTGTGTGTTTGTGTTCTTGATCTATTTGTCGCTGTGGCTGCTTTTGTGCTGACTTTGTCTTCTTCTTGCACCACTTTTTATTTGCACTGATGTGATTTGTTTAACTCGTGGGACTCGCTGGCAGCACTAGTTTGCAATAAAAGTATCTAACAGATACTTCTGCTACAACGCACATGCATCACAACACCGTCTGTCAGTTTGTTTTAAAGTCTACTTAAAAGTTCCACTGCCAGTGCATGTCACTCAAGTTATTGTTGTTTTTTCAGATGTTGTTGTGACTTGCGATTTGTTTTTATTAAGTGAAGGGTTTACTTTTCAGTCCGCTTCAGTGTTGCCATGCAGCGTGCTTGACAGCAGATCAGTGAAGGATTACATAAAGCGAAACATGTGTTTACTTTTTTCTCTTTTTTTTAATACACTGTAAACAAAGGTCGAGGTGTTATACACACTTGTCTTGATCGACAAAATCGAATGTTTTTCAATGACATCTACCTCTACCTCTACCTCTACCTCTACCTCTACCTCTACCTTTACCTCTACCTTTACCTCTACCTTTACCTCTACCTTTACCTCTACCTTTACCTCTACCTTTACCTCTACCTTTACCTCTACCTTTACCTCTACCTTTACCTCTACCTTTACCTTTACCTCTACCTTTACCTCTACCTTTACCTCTACCTTTACCTCTACCTTTACCTCTACCTTTACCTCTACCTTTACCTCTACCTTTACCTCTACCTTTACCTCTACCTTTACCTCTACCTTTACCTCTACCTTTACCTCTACCTTTACCTCTACCTTTACCTCTACCTTTACCTCTACCTTTACCTCTACCTTTACCTCTACCTTTACCTCTACCTTTACCTCTACCTTTACCTCTACCTTTACCTCTACCTTTACCTCTACCCGTACCTCTTCCTTTACCTCTACCTTTACCTCTACCTTTACATCTACTTCAACTTCTACTTGTAATTCTATTTATATTTCTTATTCTAATTCTACTTCTCACACACGCACAGATTTTGACGACATTCGAGTCGATTTTACTCCCAAATGTTTTAACATAAAAAGTATAAGCTTGTCATTTTTGCATCATATGTTTTGAAACACATCAAAATAGTCTTAAAAATAGAATGTTAATTAGTTGTAGTGCGTTGCAGGGTATGCAATGTTCGGTATATTCCGAACATTTCTTTCAATTTATGTTGCTACTTAAATGTTTTATATGCACATATTCTTTTCACATTTGACGAATTCACAACTTGGGATGGAGCATGCTAAGAATGATTGATTTTAAGCCTCACTAAGTGAGCAGCAAAAATAGCTGCTGAATTCGTCTGAAAAACTAATATGCAGAAAGGTTACCTAATATCTGCTTTAAGCCCTAAGTTTGGAAGTGTTTCTATTTTTTCACAGGAATTCATATAATCAGTATTTTACATTTTGACAGTGATTGATGTAAATCCGCACAATATTTCTAAGCTAGAGCTTAACTTTAATTTGTACCTAAATTTGCTTAAATACAGTTTTGCTGTTGCTTCAGCGAACATATCATAAATATGTACATATAAACTTGTTTTTTTTTTTGCCAAAAACGTTTGAAAACTGTCCAAAAACTTATTAAACTTTTGTTCTTTTTCGATGCAGTAAACTTGTTTTTTCTGCAAAAACTATCTTCATAACTGGTCATTACATATTTTTTGCCTATCAAAAAGTTTTCAATATTTGTTCTTGACCATAAACAAAAATGTCGTTAACAGAAAGCTTTAGTAGCTTATCAAACTTTATGATGATTTTAAATTATTGAAAAAGTTTTTTTTTTTCAAAAATTAAATTACTTTGCTTATCCATGTGCATAACAAATAACGTATTCACATTAATGGGAAATCGTCATTCGGTCATCACTATTAATCGCAAAGCAGTTTCCGTGCTCGTGTTTACGAAATATTCAAATTATCGACATAATGTGACAACTTCTTTAAGTGTTTATACTTTACATGGTTCAATTGAAAACAGAAAACATTTCCTGGGCCCTTCCTTTGTGAGGACAAATCATTTGACTTGGAAAGTGATCTCCTGCAAATGTATGCTTTAAGCTATCTTTCTCTTTACAAACTTTAAAGTTTCATAGAAGTCACAAAAAGAGAATCGAGAATATTCGTAAGGAGCTAGAACTTTGCTGGGATGTTTTTTACCGTCATATTTTCCTTATATCCGACTATGTATTCGGGAGAATTCATCTATAATTACGGGGATGGTGGTTCTGATTGGTCGCCTGTTGTGAATGGTGACTATGATAACGAGCTTGATATTTCCGAGGGTTGGGAAACCCGAAACCCGTTCGTTGGCAGTGAAATACAGTTTGATAGGGATTTATGGGTATGATGTATGGATAATGGTCTTTTGCTATTCCAGGACCCACCGTGTCTACTTACTTCGCCACTAACGGATTAAAGTCAGACAATCCGACCAGATCAGAGCAGATCAACATAAGGCATAGGCTAAGACTTCCGGATCACTGTAGTGTGTTTCAGGCAGAAGTTCTTGCTATAAATAGAGTAACATACCTTAAGAACTCGGGAAATATGTCGATGAATATATAGATATTTATATATAGTAACAGCCAAGCGTGTGGTGAGCGGGTTAGAGAATACCACCACAGCAGGTCAAAGTTTGTCGTATGAGGCGACTAACAATGACACTGGGTTCTTTCGAGACCAGTAGGCCTTAAAAGGGTTGTGCGTAGGGTTTGAGACCCACCACGTAAAACCACAATTCCAATGAAAGAATGTATTTACATCAGGTCGTAACCCGATAACACGGGTTGTTATGGCAAGTTAAAAAAAAAAGAAAGCCACGCGGATATCAAACCGATGGCTCAATGTCGTCAAATTCGATATCTGTAACAAACAATCACAGTTCTTATTATAGATACCCATTTCAATATATAGATTTTGCTTTTTAGCAGCAACTAGATCAATCATTCGCTCAGCAAAATTGCGAAATCGCTTAGACACGTGAGCAAGAAACATCAATTCGCAAGAAAATTTAAAAGAATGGGATGAAAATCGCTAACAGCTCACTGATTGAGATAGGCCTTTTAGATAGAAATAAAAGGAGGGTATATATATTATATTCCAACGACAGTATGTTCAGTTAAAGTGTAAAATTAACTTAACTGCTCAACCCAACTATAGAAACCTCTAACATTTCTGGTAAGTTAGGGCGTACGGGCGCGAACCTTACCATTGCCTCGGGTTCAACGTACATTACTCTAACAATTACCAGTGTTGTTAAGCTTGAAATATGCACCATAAACAGCTTTACTTTAATTCAAGCGTTAATCTGACAGACAGACACACAAACATATAGATAACAATTCCACTAATGCTCATTAAAAAGTTTCCGCTATCATAAATTGTGGAACAACTTTAAAATGCTGATGTGCCGCTTGTAAGCTGCATGAATCCGCTAAGATGAAGTTGCCGCCCAAGAAAACAGATGAAATTTTCAAAGAATTTTATATAATAATAAAAATGCGTGAACAAAAACTTGTTTTTGCCTGCAAGGGTTGACTGCGTGCGTGAGTGAGTGTGAGTGAGTGACGTGAGGTTTGTGACGGAAAGTTGCTGTGACAACACTGGCTGACAACTTTAGAGCTCATCAGATATTCAGCTGGCGTCTTGCAAGACGAATCCTATGAAAACTTGAAGCCGTGATGACATTTATTGTTTTGAAATGAAAACTGCGAAAGGAAATGCAAGCAAAATTTAACTTTGTGAATTCAATCTAAAATTCAAAAGCGCTTGCATAGGATATGTGGCAACACTTTTTATTTTTAGGGTTTATTTTTAAAAATTTACAACAAAAGCTTAAACTTGCGCAACAAATGACTTTCATTTACTTATTTGTTTGGCAGGTGTGTTGTAACGTTTTTGCTGGCTTTTCTTTTGCCAAAACAGCTTGGAAAAACTTTTATAATGAAAAATTCACGGCTAGAGTGCTCGAGAAACTAATGTTGGGCGTCGCAAGTTTTGTTTATGAAAATGCAGTTGCTTTTTAGTTTCCTGAGATTAACAAAAGGCGTAAGACGCTTTTCGGCATTTCGCAGATAAAAGCTTAAAGCGTAAGCTATTCTATTAAGCGCCTGGGAAATGTGCCAAATGGCAAGCTGTTAGTCTTTTATAATTTGTGCAAAACTGTGGAAATCGCTTCAAATTTACCATGCTTTATGGAGTGTCAAGCTGAACAAGCCAGCTTAACGGCAATACCAAGATGGCACAATGTTTATGGCCTGGCCAAGAATGAAGCAATTTTAATCTGCTGCCAGCATTGGTAGTAAAACATCAACAGCAACAAGCTACATGCTACAAGCTACACTCGAAAACGAGCAAGCACGGACAAAGGGATGCACTGCAGTTGGGCATGGGGGTCAAGTCATGTGTTGCATGCTTCATAAATAACTAGTGGGAGTGTGGTATATATCAAGTGCAGCATTGCGGCCGTAAAGATACCCTTTAGCATGTTTGTAAAATGAAACATGGTTCCAAGAAAGAGGAAAAACACGATTCGAACGTGACCAAAAATCGAATTTTTTTATATAAACACTGAAGGAAGCGAATTCTTTAACCCTTTATTAGGGTTCGTTAATTCACAGATTTTATTCCATTGAAATTTACTTCTTTTTTGACCCGATATTTGGGACATAATTTTTCAATGACGGTTCATTTGTGCAGTGATTAATATAAATGTTATAAAAAAAAGATAAATATAAAATATATGATAAAAGTAAAAAAAGGTAAAGAAAATCGGAAACAATGAACAGCATTAAGCATTTATCACAATCAGGCATTTGATTTGAAATCTTTTAAAAAATAAAACTTTCATGACAGAATTTCAACAATCTGAATTGTTTTTTGCATCTCAAAGGATGGTTTTTGAGCAGAAATTCCTTTGAAAATATATTCGGTTTATCGAATGATTGCCACTGAAATTCGCTCGAAAGAAATATGGATGTTCTTCACTCACATTTGCAAAAATGAACTTTTTTAAATACCTCCTCAAAATTGTTAATACCTCGCTTTTTGAAATTATTTTTAGGCACTAAACTCTGTTTAGAGAAAATTTATGTCACACTATTTGAAGGTAAAATAAAAATTAACCCTAAATTAAGATTATTTGCAAGACATTGAAATGGTTTGCCACATACGAACACATGCTGCTGACGCGTTTAAACAATCGATTGGTTTCCGATTCCGACTATATCTTACTTAATCAAAAGTAAGATGATTTACGCGGAAAAACTCATTGCTTTCCCTACGTTACTTTCATTCACTCATAATTAATATGCGCATTAGGTCACTGAGTACTTATAGAGTATGACTCGCAGCAACAGCCAGCCAAGCAACAAAAACTGCAAGGGCCAAAAGTAGTGCCAAATATGTAGGACGTGGTAGTGCAGTCAGTAAACTTTTGCCACCCACTGTAAAAGCATATTTTCTGGTTTTAATTGCAATATATTCTTTTAGACAAAATGACTGATGATGGCTAGCTGGATGGCTCGATGGCTGGTTGGCTCTCTCTTTTATATATACTGTTGTTGCTGCTGCGGGTTACTGCCTTGTTCCATAGTTAGCTTAAAAAATATATATTGCCATGAAATTTGCACAAGGCAGGAAACGGAAAGCCAACGACACAGCGGAGACAACGTCGGAGACAGGAGACAGCGGCGACGGCCAACTGCGTTTGACTGTTAAATGAACAAGACAAGGAAGACGGGCTCATCCAGTGTTGCCACTGCCTGGGGCATAGCTCTGGCCAAGTGCCTTCGGCATTGTGGTCGGCATGAATCCTTTTAGAGCGCGGTCATTGTGGTTGGTTGGTGATACAAATAACTCAAACTGGCCAAAGCACGCCCGTACTGAAATTCATTTGTTTGAAGGACTTTCTGTGCTTAGAGCCCCTTGATGAATGAGTAAATGAAGCCAGCCAGCTAAGCACAATTTATTTACCACTTTCATTTGCTTGACGAAAGCATGAAATAACCCCTTCTCAGTTACAATTGGTTTCTGAGCTGACAGAAAAAATACAAAAAAAAATTGCGTGATTAAATTAAATGTCATGCTGAAAAAGTTGCCAGCTCGCTTCAGCTCAATTTCATAAATTACACTAGCCAACAAATTTAGGAGATATTGCCACTTAAGTAAGAGGTGATTGAAGGTGGTTTAATCTCCCTTTGAACAGTTTTGGGCATCCTTGACGCAATTGTGGGTAACAGCACAATGAAATTTGTATCAAAAAAATTAATCTGAAATCCAAAAATGTTTGTTCGTAGTCAAATCACCAATAAAACTATGCAACAAACTTACCTTAATAAAAGGCCTATGGCTAAAACATACCTATTCCATCGTTTTTGAATTTCGAATTCTGGCTATTTAAAAATCTAGATTTCGAGAGTTGCGAAGTTGACGGGAGATGAACAGTATGTCGAATTAATGGTAATTAAATATCTGTTAAATGTTTCTCAGATGGCTTTTGTTTACCTTGATTAGAGTGTCCTCTAATACTTGTAATTACTTTAAATATCATTTAAAGTTTAGGGAAAGCTGACAGAATGTTTTCGAATTTTCGAAAATCGACTCGCTGAGTCTTTTCGCGCAATCATAATAATGGTCAATTACATGAAATGTTGTCTAAGATCAATTTCGTAAAGAATATCGGTTCTCATTTATCATGCTTTCTATATCGATTTTGCAAAGATGTTCACATAAACTTCAACAGTCTGCAATCTTATTCTTCATGCTCTAAATCAATTTTGTAGCGATTGGTGTCCTCCAAAAACTTGTAATGGCTTTAAACATCACTTGAAGTCTAGTAAATGGTGACAAATAAAGTCTTTGAATTTTCGACAATCGACTCGCTCGGTCTTTTTGCTCTTTCTAAAAATGGATTAATTATATAAAAAATTTAGAAAGATCAATCTCGTAGCGATTTCGATGCTCTACAAATTTAACTATCGTTTGACGCTCAGGAAACTTAATATTGGCAAATATTTTAAAGTTAACAGATAGCGTTTTCGAATTTTCGAAAATACGCTTCCTCTCTGTGCTATCTGTTATTATCGGCTAATTATATTGAAAAATGCCAAAACTCGGTTTTCATGCTCTACAAGTATGTCATAGCTTCAAAAATCATTCAAATTCAAAGTTCGCAAAACTTTGAAGCAAAAATTCACCTTACTCCCTTCATTCCGAGATGAAACCCTTAAGGTTTCCAAAAAAATATTTCCCTTATAACTCTAACGCTCTATCTTTTCTAGTTTATAGCTTCTTGACTTGTAGAGCAATTGCTGTTTTAAGTTTCGAGACAAAAATGTTTCTTAGATTGCCTTCCTAGAATTATGCTTAATTTCACTAAACCTCTTCTAGTTTTTGTTGTTAAAAATTAATAATACGTTTACTGTTCGCAAGTAACATGCATTTCGAATATTGGCACGAAATCATGTCATTTTATAAATCGCTGGATTCAGCGATGGAGAGATTTAAATTTAACCGCAGAGGGAATACACATTTGACTCCAGTGATTTTTTTTGTTGTGCAGTGTTATTTCACAGCTGCCACACTATCTTTTACACACTCTCTCTCTTTTGCTCAATCCTGGCCTCCCTCCCTCTGTACCAAGGAACGAAAAGTGAAATTGAGTTCAACTGCAAAAGCTGCAAATCACGATTTGCAAAAAATATCATAATTTCCTTCTACTTTCTTATAATTTTTTGTTATTGGCAATGCCAAATGCAATAAGCCCGCAATAAAGTTGCTGCAACTGAAAATGAAGTTTTCCCTTTTTCAGTTTGGCAGTTTCCTTTTCTCTTTTCGTTTCTTCTTCCCTTTTTCACCTCTCTTTCGTCTTTCACTCATACGAATGATTAATGAAGCGTTGAAAACTTTGGCGCGCAAAAATTTAATCAAGCGCAAAAGCATTCAAGTCGCTTCCACGTTCGAATTGAAACAATGAAAAAATAAAATAAAAAATAAAAAAAAATTAAGAAAATTAAGCTCAAAATTGGCACAATACGCTAAGAAAATATAGTAAAACTTTCTTTTGCGCTTAGAATATAAATTATGAGACTTCAGCGCTGTGATTTATTAGGCTTTCCTTTTGAAATTTTTTATTTTTGTCCTGAAAACGTTACTTGACTTTCGCATGGAAGTAAAAAATTGTCTTTTTAGGAACTAAAGAATTCTTTTACTTTAAGAGGTTCTAAATAGTAATGTTTAAAGGATGCCATAGCTGTACTTCTTTATTTTGCGATAGAGATTGATTGAAATATGTTTCAAAGCTGTACTTTATTTCATATCTTCCAATTGCAGATTTTATTAAAATGGATAAAAAATTTCGGTGAGTTACAAGTAAATTATGCCATTATTGAATTTTTTAGCTTGCAAGTCTTTGTTTGTACTATATACTATATAAAAACATTGTTTGTATCTCTTCCAATGTCACGTTTTACGTTGATCTTCAGAATAACTACAACTATAACTGCATGATTCCCTTTCAATACCATTTTCATTACTCATATAATAAAAACCGCTTCCAAAACGCCGCCAAATTTCAATCAGATTGCGCTTAAAATTTATATTAAACTGCAAACAAATTGTTTATGCTGCTTTATAATATTATTTATGACACATACGCAGAGAACCGCAGCTTTTTTGTTTTTTGCCATTAAATATTACGTATACGCAATATGCTCATACCCTTAAGTGTCACGTGCCACAAGCCTACCCAAAATTTTAAATTAAGCTTCACACATTTGCTACAGCGAAGCAGCGCCCCTTCCGGTTTGCCACTGCAACTCACACTCTGGCACCCCAACCACCCATTCATCTTGTTGTACTTCAAAGCCAGTCAGTTTAGTTGGAAGATTTCATTAAATACTGCCAGGAACCGGGCAAGTTGTGTGCCACGCTCTGACCTTCTTTCAGTGCCATTTGCCGACCATCAACGGAACAATCTAATATAATCAAGTGGCCCATTTCATGCGTATTTGTTTCCGGACGTATTCATGAATGCCTAACACCATCAATTTATATCATAAGCCAGTTGGACATGACAGCAACTCCATTGCCAAAGCTCGAGCTTGACTTGCTGATGACTGACTCTTGGCCACATTACCGACCTGTTACAATTTTGACAGGCCATATTGACAGCCTTGAGCCAGTTGTGGGGTCGGCAGTTGTTGTCCTTCTTCGTGTAGAGTAACTGCAGCTATTGGCCATCTGGGCAGCTGACAGCCATTATTATCATAATGCCAAATAAAGACAATGTTGGCAAGAAACTTTTAATGATAACGTTAAGGTTGCTGCTGACTGCCTGCCATGCTCTAACACGGCAATTAATCACGGTTACACTTTGAGTGTCACTTAATTTTTATGGCAACGCCGGCACAGACTCACACCACAAAAAATCACACCGACACACCAACACAGGCACACAGTCAGAGAGCTGCAGTGCACCATTTTGTTGCCAATTGTTTTTCCGGCAAGTACAAAGTGCGGCCTGCTTTATAGTCCGCATAATATAGTGTGTGTGTGAGTGAGTGTATCTGTGTGAGTGAGTGTGAGTGTGTGAGTGAGTGTATCTGTGTGAGTGTATGTGTGTGTGTGTGTAGGTAGCACTGCTTTTGCCTTGGTCTCATTTAAGCTGCCTGTGAGTGTTGAGTGAGCTCACTCATTGAAAGTTTGCTGACTGACGACATCAATTTGGCTGCAATATGTATGCAAACACATAGTAAGCGAGGGAGAGAGAGAGAAAGAGGCTGTGAAAGCGAGAAAGACACAAGTTTTTAATGGCCATTCAAGCGTTTTTACTGTAAGCGAGCTGACTGTGGCCATATTGTCGCGTTAGTGGTAAAAGTTTCGGTAAGAGTTTCGGTAAGAGTTTCAGCCAAAGTCCACTGCTCTCTTGCTTAGTTTCAAGTTGTTTGGATATTATTAAATTAGTTGCGGGCGATTTGTGGTAATTAGAGTGAAATTTTATGGCACTTTGAACTTACTAGTGGCTACAACTCAACTTAAATGAACTTGCGAGTGTGTGAGAGAGTGAGTGTATGTGAATTTGGGTGTATGTTTTCGTTACGCTTAAACGTTTTAATTTAGGCAATTTAACATCTCGAAAAGGTAATTCGCCTACTCTAATTGGCTTTGGTTAGGTTAAGTTGGTTTTGCATTTGTTTGTTTTTAGAGAGAGTGTTACTCTATATGCAAGAAAGGGCTAAATCGAATTTAAATTACTGCCTTATGTGCTCGGAACAGGCAAAGATTTTATTATCTTAAACAAGAATGTGTTAATTACAAGACCAAACCAGTTTCTTGGTAAGATTACCTACAATCAAAGTACCAAAAAGTTTATGTCTTTTCTCTTAAAGAGACCTTCCATCTCACATCAGCAATATTGTTTTAAAAAAAAACTAAGCTATATTTCAATTCGGCACGAAAGAAGAAAAAATACTTAAAATTCCAGTTTTTTATATATTATATATCTATAGCGGGGTATATCCGGCACGTAAGTAAGGTGATGTATTTCGCTAAGCCAGATTCGTATGGCCTGATTCGTATGCCCTGATTCATGTCTCCTGGGCCACTTCAACTGGGAATTGAAACATCGTATTGCCGCTGCTTGATCTAGGAATAGTTACTCCTAAATGGCACTGATCTTTTACTAGACTGACATTGCGCAATGTAAAACATTCGGCCTGAAAATCGGGAAATTGTAGGTATGGTAAAATATTATATAATGAGATGGAGATGGCTCTAGCCTACGATACTTTATGATACAATTTTAACCGTTTTGTGCAATTGTGTCTTTGTAGTATACGAGTATATCTGTTTCTTGAATTTTTTTTATTTTTGCCACCGACTTGAATGAAAACTCGCTTTTTATTTTAGTCTTCTAAAAAAAAAAACCAAAAAGCGTTAACGGATTCTTAATCAAGCAAAGGCATGTTTCAGCCAAGTGATATTTTGTTGCCTATAGGAAGCTGAGAAAACTGAGTCGAAGGTGCTCAAGATCACCTGTGAGACACTTTGATAGACATTTCTCTCCCTACAATAATTCCTTGAGTGTCAGTTTGATTGGCATATATTTTTTTTTTTCGTACAGACAAAGGGATCCAAGAACTTTTTTGAGCATGTCTTCATGAATCCAAAAAGATATTTCGATTTGCTGATCATGAGCTTGATATGCTCTTCGTATATTAGCTGCACATTAAACATAATTTTCAGCTCTTTAAAGAAGTCCATTCTGTTAAGAAGACAGTTTTTCTTAACTGGCGAATTGGCCAGTTGGTAACTACCAAGCTGAGAATTCTTTTTGCTCTTCATTTTAGCAGTTTTGTTCGCACTGAAGATTATTTCACCTGAAGAACTCCAAAATCAGATACTCAGTGATTTCTACCGTCCAAGTCAGACTATACCCCCGGTCTTAAAGGGGTTGTGCGTAGGGTTCGTGACCCACCACGTAAAACCACAATTCCAATGAAAGAACGTATTTACATCAGGCCGTAACCCGATAACGGGTTGTTATGGCCAGTTAAGAAGAAGAAGTCAGACTATATACACTCTACTAAAAAGTTCGCAAGTCCAATCACATTAGCTTTTAGCAGTAACGAATCATGTTTTACGCCATCTTTACTAAAATAAATACTAAAATCTATAATAAAAGCGAAAATTTCGCGGTATCTGAAAATTCTCGAAGATTCGCATTCATTGAACTCCCTTAAATAAAGCTATGGTGATAAGATTGAGTTTATTGAGCACTTTAGTTGGTCAGCAAAAAAAGGCTTAGTTTAGCAATAACTCGTTAATAAGCGATATTATTTGTCACAGTTTTTTTGTCAAGCGGGAAAATTAATGAACGCTTTTACTAATAATTAGACATAGCACCGAGTGAATATGGCAGCGTTCTTCGATTATGTAAAGAGTATATTCAGAAGTGCAGCGGGAATCATGTCAGGACTGTACCAATATGAAGCTTTAAGTTTTTGCTATAATGAATTCACAACTCAATCATTTTAGGGTGTCAGTCGCAGTTGTATGAAGAGTTTTGAAGTTGCAAATATGTTTCCAATAACCATGCCACGCGTTTGTTATAGTTTGTATGTTGTTTGCTGTTTTTTTTTACATGGTGTGCCGCAATGCGGAGCCCCCAGTTGGGTATACAACCTCGAGTTAAATAAAAGTTGCATCAGCATTGCAAAGATTGCTTCTATTTGCATTTTAAGCTATTCGCTGCCATTACGAATCCTGCTAATAACAACTATTATACAAATACTTGGCCTGGGTTTCACTTTTTGCTTGCCGCTCCCAATCTAAACATAAAAAACCAAACCCATTCAACAGCTGCAATACACTTGAGCTCACATTGTGCTGCTCCATAAGCTGAATTGCTTGCCAGCCAGCTTAAGCAATCTGCGGCAGAGAGCCCTGTGGCAGCAAGCTGTCCCAAGTCTCCGGGCGTTGAATCTGCAACATCATTTATTTATGCGTAGCACAGTTTGCTGCCGCAGTTGACGCATTGCGTTGCAGACAGGCAGAGGACAAGCGATGAAGGATACTCGAGTCGGTGGAGACGATGACACGGCAGCCGTGTTAATAACACATCAACAGGCGCGTATATCAAGTATACGCCATGTTGAACATATATATGCAGCAGCAGATCTTTGTGCGTGTGTCTGCAAGCATCATCTTGGCGTGTCGCTTTTCTGTTATGGCTGCCAGGCGTGTTATTGCCATGGTTGTTGCAATACCAAGCTGCATGTGGCATGCAGCTGTGAGCTCTGCCGGCTAAACGCATTTTATGACTGTGCCACCTTGTGCTTTTCCATGCAGGTTAGCTACTAGCGGCAACGCCACAGACAACTTCACGTTGCAAATTGCAATTAATTAATTGAAGTGCAACAGCAGCAGCAGCAGCGTCGTCGGCAGCAGCAGCGTCGTCGGCAGCAGCTGCAACTACCGCAGCGTCTATTAATAGCTGCATGTTGCACAATGCCAACTTGGTCTCAAGCTGTTTAAATGGACGTCACGTGTCTCTGTGTGTGTGTGTGTGTGTGTGTGTGTCTGTGTGTGTGTGTGTGGGTGTGGGTGTATTTGTGTGCGCTGTCTTATTTATGCCCCTTAATAGTCGCTCGGCATCTTAAGCACTTTTGGAGCAAAGCCGCTCTGGAAATTATGTGCCATTTACAAACTACTTTTAAACGCTTGAGCTCTCCGCTCAATAATTTAAATGCTTGCTTTCAGTTTGTTGCGGAAACTGCGCTCTCACTCACAACTCGAAGTTTATGCTCGTTTTTTGTATTAATTTAACGAATATTCAACTGAAACAATACAAATGAGAACCAATTAGTTGGATTTACTTTTGATTTCGAGGGCATCAGAAATACCAAGGCGCATTTTTCAAGAAATAAGAAGCCAATGGAAAACATTAACTTTGTGGTAAATCAATAAAAGCGCTTAAAAAAATTAAACGCTACTCATGCTATTTACGTAATAAGTAAAGAATTTCACGCGCTACAAAATAATTGTCAACAAAATTTTAATTAAGTAAATACCTTTAATTAATTAAAACTATAAAACGAACATAACTGTATTAATACTTTTGTATGAATTATTTTAATTTTAATAAATGCAAATATGTGCACTGAAAACTCCAGCAATTTTTGTTGCATTTATGTTTGTTGTTTTAAAGATAAGCCTGAAATATTATACCATTTATTTTGCGTGTTTTTCTTTTAAACATGTTTTAAGCCTCAATAAATAGCCAAAAAACAAAAATATAAAAAAAATTAAGCTCACATTTAAAATTCATTGAATGCTTTTTGCAATGTTTGCCAAACAGTAAAAAAAAATATATTATTTACATAAAAATAAATTTCATAAATTTAATGCTGAGAGCAATAAACATTACAAATTGAATTGCAAAATGTATTAAATACAAGAAAAGCAAATAAAAAAAATGGCTGCTATCAATATTAAGTCAAAAATTGGCCTTATCCTCAAACATTGTATGCTGGCACTTTGATTTGTTGTTGACTGATTTTATCCTGTACTATAAATGATTTCACATATAATTGTAAAACATGTCCTGTTGCACTTCATTAGCAATATTTAACATTTAAACCTTTTGCTGTAGTATACTTAATTTGCATTAATTATACATAAAGTTTAAAGTTCGAATCATAATCAGGTTTGCTCTGCAGCATTTGGTACGATTTCGCAGTTGTTTGTTTTTGAACGATGCAAACTTTGGAATTGTCCTATGAAATTAGGTACATACACAGGTTCCAACTTATGTAGCTGCTTGGGTTCAAGTTTCGAAACCATTTTCAGTGAAAGTCTCTTGCTTCGAAATATAGCTCACTTTTGGTTAAATTTTTAGCTCTTAAAGTTGTGCCCGTTTTGTGGCCTTCATTGAAAGTGATATTTTAGAATTATCATCTTTTTGAATGCCACATAAAAACAAGAAGATAAGTTGCCTTCCGCGTCGGAACACCAGCTCAAGTATGCTTCAGAGTCGCTAAACGCATTCTGGAGTTCGTCGAACGATAACTTATTCAAGCAACTAACATAGTTGTCGCTTGAGTTTCTTTTTGATTCTCGGTGCCAAGAAGGAGTATGCCGTTGCCAAGTCATCGCTGTAAGCCGTGTGATTCAGGGTTGCCACAACGCATTTCGCTAAGCACTTCGAGACATAAAATGATGTTCACTCTTGATACTGACTGCACCCTTTCTCATCAATGTTTGCAACCAATCTAAAATGTAAGCCAGCGAAAATCAACATTGAGTGCCAGGCATATGAGAGTTGTTAGTTCTCTCCAACTTTGCATAATGTGGCGCCGTCTAGCGTGCTCGTATGGGCTCAGATTTTTGACGAAAATTTTCGTAGTCGCAATTGGAAACTTTTCTGTTCACATCGCCGACCATGGTTTTACATCAGCTTTCAACTAAACCTTGATAAAAAAAGTATTACAATGGCCACGCGCATTATTGATACGTAAGCCTGTCTTTTGTCTTCGATTTACAGAATATCGAAAAACAGCCACAAAAACTGGTTCTTTTAAGTAATAATTGAACCGTGAAAATTATAAACTTGCAACAAAACCTACCTATAAATAATGGTTTTTTTCGGAAGTAGGACTCCGAAGACAGGGAAGTTATTGTAGACTTACTTCACAGGAAGTTTTTGACTGACGTCCTATTGTCTAGATCGTAACATCGAGTAGTTTTATATTTAAGCAATAGGGACTTTGATGCAACCCCAAAAGTAAAAATTTCACCCCGGGTCCGGTTTTTTCACACTTTGCTCCCATCAAAATACAAAAAATTATAATGTAAACAAATTCCATATGCACATGTTTGTGTTAGCTGCTTTTTTTTTTCTTTTGTCAAAAAAAAGTGCAGTTATCTGTGTTTTTTTTGCCGAATTTCAAGGAACCAACTGAACTGTTCGTAAAATTAAGCTTACTTCTCAGAAAGTGAAACTTAGAATTAACTTAAGGAATTGATTGCAAATTCGAAGAGCATAAACTTCGCTTAAAGAAATATTTGCATTAAATCAGTAAATTGCAACACCAATAATCTTAAATATGGTATCTTTACTCATTCGTTGGTATTTTCTCATGGTATTTCCGTTCACTTATGTGTATCTTTTGGGTGCATTGCATTCGAGTGAATGTAATATATAACAGCTCATATAATTTGATTTAATGCGCACTTTATGTGCATATTTATACTTGAGCATTTATAAGCTATAATATATTCAATTAATTTGGTCTCTCAAAATGTCTTATATACGTGCATATCGCACACACACACTAATACACATAGATAAAAATACTTGTTTAGCCTTATTATGATGACTGATTGCTGCCTATGTATCTGTCTAGGTCCAAGCAACTGTATCTAGGATTTTGGAAGGCTTTCGAGATGGAATCAGCAATTTTCAGATACTCTTGTTTTGGAGCATGGTAGTAGTCAAGACACTAAAGCAAAGTGGGTAAAGTGAGCAGAAAAGCTGCTGACTTACCATTCCAATGAATGAAACTCTGCCCACGCACAGTGGGGCAATATGACACGTCATCGGCGAAAATAATACCTTTTGTAGAAGTAAAGATCAAAATTTAGAATGCATGTTATAGAGAATTTCCTAAGCTTTAATATGAAAGCACACTAGCTACCTTTGATATCACCAATTGGACCAAGCTCGGAGGAGAGCTTTAAGGCAGACCGTAACCCGGTAACTAGTTGTTATAGAGAGTTACGTAAGCAAGTTAATATGAAAACACACACAAGTTAAAAAAAGCTCGAGATTTCGAAAGTTTCGTTGAGATGAATGAAAGAAAACTAAATGTCGGTACAATGTTTCTTAAACGGGTTTAGTCAACGTCGACCAGATTGCGAGTTTCAGTCAAAATTATTTTTCGAAATTAAAATGTTTTTTTTTTTTTTATTCTAAAATACTTAAAAATTAAATAATTAAAAATTAATTTTTTTTCTCTTTTTTATTTCGACAAATTGGTTCTTTGCGACCGATCGATACTCGATTATAATCTTAAATACTTACAATTTCCTAACACAATATTATTGAAAAAATCAATTTTTGTCAATACGAAGGAAAACATGTTATAAGACTCATCACTTGAACCGCTTATCATAAGCCAAAGGAACAATTCATCCAATGACGAAACATATCAAATATTTGTGAATCTTTTGCATAATAGCTCGTAAATCATTTTGTACAAGAGCACGAACCAAACCGAAGAAACATAAAACTTTTCTTTTTATAACGAAACACGAATTACACGATTGGCAAACGTTACGACGAATCATTCGTTTGGTATATGAACTGCAAGTTAATTAATTTCTCTAGCGAAAATATCATTTGCCAGACTTTTGCAAGGCATTTAATTCCTGAATTACTCACTTAAGTACTTAAACTTTGAAATGAATATTATTTGCTCCCATAAGTTACATTGTTTGGGTTTCGTTTGAGCTTTACTCTCTGCAATACACAAATCAAAAGTAAAAGTAACTTTGCCCTTTGTTTACTTGTCTACACTTGTTTAAAGAAAGGTATATTTAACCAGGTAAGCTTACTCCCTCGCAGCAGAATACTTATTTTTTAGATTTCCGGCAATAAATACACATACACTTGCATATGTGCCAGTGACATGACTGCGGTAAGAACTCGACTACATTTCAAATGACCAAACTTGTATTAAACCTTTAGAAAAGCAACCTAAGAAGCATTTAAATTGTACGTTTTAAATTGGATTAAATTTTTTTTTGTTCAAAAATCAAATATTTTTTATACGAAATGAGGGTATCATTTCGAACATCACACAAATATTTGTGTGTGAACACTCTAAACCAAGGCATGCTTAATAAGGTACGCTCACTTTGCTCCCATGCTGGCTTTCTTTTTGTGGCATTCTAAGAAAGCGTGAAAGGGAAAAGCAATTCACTGGCGTAGCTGAAAAAACAATTTCCCCCCGTATATTGACATAAAGGTGTTTTGAAGGAGACCAATTGTTGGTCATCTCCTTCCTTACGTGTTTCACTCTACTTTAGAGCCTTTTTAGGACTTCCAAGTAAACCTGACTGTTCACAGTTTGTCCTTGACTCAAACTCTGAGCGCATAGGCACAACCATTGTTATCGAAACTTGTAAAAAAAATTAAAACGTAAGACAGCAAAATAAGGGAGAGCTTGAGACTGAATCTACCTTATGCCTTGATCTGAATCTAAACGTGATTTATTGGAAGAATGGTAACGATCGGCAAAGTTTAAGACGAAACCAAAGACTCAATATAGTTTTGTTCACTGGTGATTACTCTTTCGAAACAATATTTGATAACAGGAACTTTGTTAGTTGAAGCAAAATTTGAGCTTATTTATAGAGAATATAAACTTCGCTGTGTCCAAACTACTTTTGTCCGTCGTTTTTACTGCTCTTTCCTTTCTCTTTTACGGGCTCCTGCATACCGTATTATTAATGTGCGGCAAATGTGCCGACATTAATTTGTATGTGTGCGTGCGTACTTTTGTTGGTATTTGTATGCGTGTCTTTCATGAACTCAAATGTCAGTAGCAACAACTTATAAATGGTTTATTTACGCACACTCATACACCGAGTAAACAAACACATATTGTAAGTGGCATCTTCAGATGTTGCAAGTGTTTTTTCGCACTCAATTTTCATGTAATTTTTCATTTGCGCAATCTTAGTGGCAAAAAAAAACCCACACTTATTTTACACTTCCTTGCATTTTTCCTGGTATTTGTTTGTGACACCGCACGATATGGTATGCGGAAAGCTGCCACAACAAAGAGATGGAACTTGTTCAGGGTTATTGTTCATGATTAAGCAAGCAATTTGTGTTAAATATTTTCCAACTAATTAGTTCCATTTAGTGCTGCTGACAGCTTAACTTTTCTCTGCATACATTTGAGAGAAATTTTCTGTTTTTGCAAATTAACACCATTTTCCACATTTTGGCTAAAAGTGTGCGGAACTTTTAATCAATTAAAAGTTGTGTTTTTTTTTTTGTTTGGGAATGTGCACATTACCGGCATGCAAATATGTAAGCCACGTGTAACCCACAGCACATTTGGCAGCACATTAATTTTCCTAACACGCACAATGCGTATACGCCTCGTGTGTTTGGTGCCCCATTGTTATTAGTACTATGTGCCACACGCTGCGTTTGGCAGAGCATAGCAACAAACTAAAAAAGTTTATTGACACAACAATTCGTTGTTGTAGCTGTTGTGTTTGTTGGTTGGCATGACAAAAACCGTGCACCGTAAAATGTTAGAGTTTAGAATAAAATATTTTACGTGGAAACGCGACTGAAATACAAGCAAATGAACCTTTGTCTATATGTTATATACATATAAGCCAGGGTTGCAAAACTTCAGGGGTTCCTATCGAGGTTCGGTATGTGGATGAATTGTGAGCTTGGGTTGTGGTTCAAGAACTTGTTCATTGAGAGCTCTGAAACACTTTAAACACAAAAGTTCAAAAAGTTGTATTTATACAAATTTTTTAACTCTTTACAAAACTGTATACCTACATGCGAGAAAAAGTCAAGAATTCTTGACAAATCTTCTGAAATATCTCACCCATATTTTCATTTTTTACTAGTCTACAAATTTATGCAAAGTTTGCCCAAAATAATTCCATCATATCTTGTAGCTGCGATAAAAATTACATTAGACAGCAAATTTGACTTGAATTTAAAGCCATTGTATGGAACATACCGTTTGAGGTCATAGGTTCCGTGTCAGGCAACTTAGCTTTTTTCTAGCAGGAGTTTTAAGGGATATATTTCATAGCTTCCAATAGACAAAACTTCGTAAAAAATAAACGAAATCGATTTTTCTTACTTTTACATTGTAAAACTAAAGTAGTGTTATAGGATGCAATCAGAGAGAAACACCGCAAAAAGTCGTGTACCTTGTACTAGACCTTAAATGAAACAAAAAACGTATATTTTGTGTACATAACCAAGAATATCTCAATATCCTAAAGTGACTGAACCCGAATTCGTTTTCCATTGGAGGGGGATTCTACGAGGCGGGTCCCAAAACATACGAATAAACCATTTTGAGGAGAGAGGGCCCAGAGAAGATTTCGCTGCGCACATTAGGTCACCGGGTGGCGGCTATCCAGGGGGTACAACGTGGAGGTTGTGCGTCAATTTGGGTCAGGGAGAGAGAGTTATCACCCTGGCCATTCTCAGTGAAGGCGATCAGAAGCTTTCAACCTGTTCCACCATAAGAAGTCCAGCAAACAAGCACTAAGTCAGTTGCAAGCTGTCTAAACTTTAGCTCAAATAAGGTAAAATTTAAATCTTTTTCAAAAGAACTTAGTGAGCATTTAAACACTGATTTGGCCAAATTGAAAAATTTTACTAACCTGTTTTTGAATTGCAATCTGTTTGCTGAAAATTAATTTTGGTTATTGAACACTCATTTTACTGAAAGGATGCATCGCACGGCCCCACTGTGCCGTCAACCGAAAAAAATAGAAAAAAAAACTGTATGGACACAATTTGTAAAACTAATAATTGCTTTGGGTAAAGAAATATTCAGAAAATTATAAATTTATTTAATTTTGATAGTTGCTTGCTAGAACATCTCAAAGTTGAGCATTTTATCTGTAGGCAGGAAAATCAAAATTTTTGGGATATAAAGTTTATCTTTGAGATTGGTTTTCTGTTAAACTACGTAACCGAATGTTATTTATTTATTATTATCAGTATATTCTTTCAGAAATGTTTAAACTTTTAGAAATCCCTCCCAATTTGAATGACTATGCTAAAGGATATATACTAATTTACTTAAAAAATAAAAATTTAATTTTTTTATTTATGTGAATGAAATAAAACAACATATCTCCTTTGAATACGTTATTCGTGCATTGTTTATGAAATCGTACTTTGAGGCACCCTGTATTTACAGCAGCTTATAAGAGAATTCATTTTAAAGCTTAAACTGATTTTAACACGAAGCGAGATTTTCAAGTGATAAAGTGGAAAAATATCTCACAAACTCTTGCACGATTTTATAATGCATTCTTATTTGAAGCAAGTCGCATTGGAATGCAGGCGAGACAATTTACGGATGACATTACGGTCTCTACAAAAGGAGCGAAATATAAATCACACGGCCTTGCTTGAAAATCTCGATGGCCCCACTGTGCGCTGTTAACTTTAGCTGTTAATCATATTGAAAGTTATGTACCCCAAAATTTGGATTTCCTCTAAAGATCTATTATATAGATATGTATAGAAATATATAGAGCTATTGCACGCTCTGTACATAGAGGAGATATGGTTTTCAAAGTTAAAATATATTCAAATGATTTCACGATTCAAAATGAGTCACAAAAACTTTAATTTCTTAGTGTTTTATACAGGAATTGATAGTTTTTGAAAACACGTCAGATCGAACAATTTTCGTGATCAAACGCTCAATTTTTTATCGCTTTGACGTCCAAGTGATAACATTTTAATGATAAATAATTATACAGTTATTTTATTAGTTCCATAAAACAAAATATGTTGTTCGAATCTACTTTTTGACATTTTAAACTTTTATGTAAGATTTGACATAAAATTTAGAGCCAAACACATTTAGGCATAAAAGCGATATGGCTTACATACAACTCAAAGTGTATAAATTGGACTCTGTTGGGTTTGTTGTCCTGTTCAAAACGCAAAGATACATCCTGTTATGAACTTGGTTTGCAGCCCTGATACTTATACATATATATATATGTACATTTGGCTTGATTCTGGGAGGCAAAAAAAAAAACCAATAAACATAATGCGTCTATTTGCCACTTAATGAATTTCTCAGTGTTGGCAAATACTCAAAAATAGTATTAAGCAGCGCATGAACGATGTGCAAATGGCAAACCTGTGTTTTGTTGCCGCATTTTTGCGCCATTTTGGCTGCCAACTGTCAGCTTTTTTGGCCCCTCACATTGCAAGTGGCACAAGAAATTCAAGTACACTGAAACTGCTTTTGTTGTCGCAAAGCGCCGAATGGTAAACAATGTCGACAACTTCTGGAAAGCAAAACTTATTCTGCTTTTACGGCTGCTTCTTCTTCTTCTAGCTTGGCAACTTGCGCCAACTGAAATGTAATTGTAATTTTTAATTTTAAGTGCTTGCCAAAAAAGTAGAGTATGTTTGTATGCAAAAGTATTTTCTTGGCCTTTGCTTTTTCCGTTGTTACCTCTGGAAAAGTTTAATTGCGCAACGCATAACTCAATGCAGCATTTGCCATAAATATAATTATAATTCCGTTGTTTTTGAAGCTTACTTAATTGGAGGGTTATGTGCTAAAGTCGTAAATTCGCAGGGCAAATTCTATGTCGAGTTATGGAAAACCTTATAAACACTAATTCGCTCAATGCATCTCAGGTCAGAAAGTTCTATAATATTTTCAAACAAAGATTCTGCGAACTGTTGCAGGTTAGTTGAGTTTAGAACAGAAATAACTCTAAATCGGTCAATTTGGATACCCTAGAAACTCAATAGCCATTTGAAACCCTTTTGCTTTTCGCCATGAGGCCTGGCGCATAAGTAAACGTCTGCAAGCCGTAGGGAATCTCCCCTTATAACCCAGGAGAAGCCAATCAGTGGGGTCTTATCAGACAAGCTCGTAGGTTATGCAATTGCTTCGAATGTTCCTGCAATCATGGTCGCTTGTATACCCTAGGTAGGAAAGGTCAAATTCTATATCAAGGACCTCCGTTTATAACACACTAGAGTGGCGCGAAAAACCCGTTTTATGACAAGCTGTTCTGAAGGCACATCGGCTATATCACTTCCAGCCGTCGCTTAAGTAGCAGATAGAGTCAGTGCGTCATAGAATAGAAAGCGTCCATAACATCCTTAAAAGGATAAGAGTATTAAAGGATAAATTTAAATAGGTGCCACACTTGAAAATGTTATGTTTAGGGAGCTACGAGAGAAGAAGAAGCACTCTGTCCTTTCAATACAATTAGGAATGCTCGTTTTTTATACTTTTATTTGTTGTTCTTTATGTTCAACTCCAATAAGCGAGTATTATCGAAAGCTCATGTAATTCAGAGCGTCACCTTCAACATAAGCACTCTCCACTAGTTTGTTGCTTTAAAGCTTTGAAACTCATTATAATTTTCCAAGAGCTTAATACTAAAAGAACTAGTTCAACAAAAGTTAGCATTGCTTTCTACAAAATAATAAGCGTACTTGGTATTAAGTAACCCGTAAGCTTAAACATATTGATGCTTTTTCCGTAAGTACTTGCTGATTGGCCAACAAGAAGCAGAAGGCAGCCTGATTGAGTATTAGCAGCTTTAAACAGTTTAAGATTAGAAAACTGTGAACTTTTAACGGTAATTAAAACTGCTATTTTTTTCACCAAGCATAAAACATTGTAGCTACTCTGCGAAAGTCTTCAAACTCATCTTTACATTGAAACTCGACCACAAAATCGAAAAACTTGTGCCGTTTAAAGGCAAACCGTAACTTGAGCATCTTGCTGTTTGTCATCTGTTGTAGAGTGACAAGTTGAGTATGCCTTTCTTTTATGTATGTATGTGTAAATATACATGGGCTTGCCGAGCTGTCACTGCATGTGTTTGTATTGGTCTAACGGAACTTGCCTGATGACAAAACTTTGCCGTCTATGCAACATTGCAACATGCCCGGCATATTGATCGATACGTCGAGTGGAGTTCTCGGCAAATAGTTGCTCTTCAGCTGCTGTACAGTAATAGCTCACAAATTGAAACGCTTCGATTCTAGAGATACAGCTAATTTTTGGATAATTTAAAAATTTAAATAGATATTTGCTTAGCTGTGTTTATCAGCTCAGTTTGACCAAATGTTATGAATTTGACGATTTGCCTCGAGTTATTCAAATTTGGTTATTAATAAATCTTTACTTCTTTTATTTATGTCATTTAAAATAAGCAATTATTCTTTATTAGTTTTAGATAGAAGCACTTGATTTTCTGTTCATTTTCACTAACATTTGTTGAGTATCCCTTATCCTTATCCTTACCTTACGACTTTTTTCAGGAATTTTTCATTAGACTTTGTAAACCTCATTTAAAATTGTACCCACGTATCTTCAGCACCGTGAATTGTATGATGCTTAAGGTTTTGCATTATAGACTCATGGGATTTTGGTCTATTGGCACAACTATCGCTCTTTCTATCATCACTAACTTGCGAAATCACATATGTAATATGACAATGTCCTAGCCAAGGGTCAATAGCCCCTAAATTATGTTTTTGCGATAATTGGAGGATAGTTCGTTTACAATTAGCACATTCACGGGGGGAAATGCTTATTATGATATGAAAAAACTGCGAAGGACTGCCAATGATCTGATTTCAATTGGCACGATGGAGTTGAGGGCCTATTTACAAGAAGATTTTGGGTTTATCTGTTGTTTTTGAGCATTTGTGTTCTGTTATACTAGGCGACCCCTTGAGCTAAGAATGCTCTGGAGACACTCAATCCAATATAAAGGCGAGGCCCAGGTATAAGGGTACATGCTGAAGGGTTTTATATGGCGAAAATGTTTTGAAAATTACAAGGTAGTTGTGAAAAGTTAAACTTTCCTTATTGGCGAGCGTGCACTGTACTATCATTCCAGCTATGTTTCTACTTTAACAAACTTTAGCAGTTGCTAATTTTTTGGCAAATTCGCAATGTATGCTGGAAGTTTCTACTTTTTTTTTGTACACATTGCGGCACGTGTTGCATTGGCTGGAGTCAAAGTTTAAATTGTTTGCAAGGACCTTGCATGCTTAAGTGCTGCAAAACCGCAAATAAATAGCATCAAGATTCAACCATCGATTGGATTTTACAGCACATCGTGTCTATGTTTGTAAGTGTGGCAAAGTTCGGGCTCCCAACGTGCTTTGCCAAATTAGTTTGGGGATTAAATTTGTAGTTCTATAGGATTGCTCATTAGGTTGCCTCAATCCTCAAAATGGCTCATTGAATTTGAATGCAAAGCGGCTTCTCGTGATCCCTGCAATGTTTGGCATTTGGAAGGCAATCATTAGCATTACAATTGGAATTTGATGAGCTGCTCACTGCCCACTGGGCAGCAGTTGCCAAGTAGGAGAATATTAAATATTGGTCCAAGCAGTGTTCCAGTTCTAATCAAAGCCTTCCACAAAAATCTAATTAAAACTTTGTTGGGTTTCTATTGCGGCAATGTTTCACGTGCCTTTGTCAGTGGACACAAAGGATATATGGTAATGTGGATAAGCTAAAGATAGGTTAAGGTTACACACATAAAAGTCATATGATGAAATTTGTACGAGCTAATTCACTGTGTTTACTTAGGGATGCTAAACACTGAGATTAGCAGAAACTTCACAAATAAATAAGCTAGTTAAATTTAAAAGCAACACAAATTCCATATGCGAAAAGATATATAGTAATAAAGCTTACACTTTAACTAGGTGGCTTAGTAGTAGATGGCAACCTACAGGTCTTATAGGACACCTTGAGTTTTAAAACAAATCGTACTTATTTCGCGTACTTTGAGACCAATTTAAATTGGTAATATCTTTGTTGTATTATTGAGTACTCAGAAACTTGGAACTTTGACTATAATTCATAAGAGAATCCCTCAAAAATACCTTAAAAAAGTGTTTTTGAAACACCTTAAAGGCAATCTTGGCTGCATTAACTTAAAACTACTACTTTAATATGCATATTGGAAAGCGCATAAAAGTCAACCATCAGGCTAGCTTATACTCTTTAAGTACCAAGGCAATAATGGAAAACAACAACAACAACAACATCATCACTAATGGCCAACAAGAAGCCATTCAATAAACGACAAACCAATCGTGGAAACTCCATGCAATCAACGATTTCACGCTGATTAAAATCGCACCATTTTCGCAATGACCTAGCAAGAGCATAAAAGAATAACAGCAGCAACAACAACAACCACAACATCAGTTGCAACAAAAACATGCCACATTTGCAACAACACCAAAAAAGGCAAAGGCCAACCGACTTGGATAACTACTGCAACATCATGACCATTGAGTAGTGCACACAATGAAAAGGACCAATAGAAAACAATTGCAACTGCAACGCGTTGAAGCGCATGAAAGTACAAAAGTCAGAAGGATAACTACAAACCGGGAGCAGACCACAACCTATACACTATTCAGGAGTCCGGACAATGGACAGTGGACCGTGCACATGTGCACATGATGCACTTACATACATTCAAAATTTATGTACGTATTGTGCGCTCTTAAGCCGTTACAGCCATCTATCATGGCACAGAGTAACGGCGATTGCAATTGGTTATCGAATATGGTAAGAACCAGATTTGGACTGTGCGAAATCAAGTGAGGTAAATAAGCTGGGTAAATGAGTGAAATGAAATGAAAATGTGCAGGAAAAGTGAAAATCGAAATATGTCAAAAATATTTCTGCAATATTTAATTTGATTTTCAATTTTAAAGAAAGAGTTTTTCGCAGTAAATGCCGAATATTTCTTAATTTCCTTTTCTGATGCAAATTTGTAATTCAAAACCAATTAAGCAAAAGTTTGCGAAAACTGATAACGAGAAAAATATATCAATAAATGTGTGGATAAAAGTTGCTTTGAGCGTTAAAACTTAACAGCTTACATGTTTTTGGAGTAAACGAGGAAATGGATGCATTTCAAAACGAAGCAAACTGTTCGCAATTAGGTAAAAAATTTAAGCTTTCTTTTTGTTTGACTGCTAAATTCAGATCTGAATATGTTTCCAGAAAATTACGTTCATCAAGATGTTAAAATGACGAAGCAACGGTATCAGAGAGATGGGATGAAGTAATGATGGCTGTCGAAATTCTGATGACAAATTTGAATTTACTGTCCCAAAGTGCAAAGAATGAGGGTTAAGGAGAAGAAATAGCTTCTTGTATATTTAGATAACATCTCCAGTTGGCTCTATCTCCAATCCGTAATTCTAAAGGTAGTTTGTGCACATTCTACCTGCTCCTTTACCCCCCCTTGAAGACCTTTCGCGCAGGACCTTCCCAGCTAGCGCTAAACGTTCATTAGCTTGACTATGTTAATGTCGTGGTAGAACTCATGGAGTTCGTCATTCCATCGAATCCGGTAGTCGTTGCCAACGCATAAAGAGCCAAAGATCGAACGGGTCACTTTCCGCTCAAACGCTCCAAGGGTATCTGCGTCAGAGGCAGATTCTCTTTCAATACGCGTAAAGGCTTTGGTAGCCGCTCACTTAGTACGGCCGACGATACGGATATTATTCGCATATGCAAGCAACTGGACACGCTATAAAAAACAGTCAAGTTCCGATGTAATTTGGCCTTTCGCAACACACTATCATCACAAGGTTGAAAAGGTTGCAGGAGAGAGCATCTTCTTATCTGAATTCTCGCTCAGTATCAAAAAGGGCGGAGACGTTTCGTACATTGACAGATATGCGTTTGTTGCTCAAAGTCATTATGCACAGTTGCACTAATCGATAAAGAGATGATAGCCCTTCTTCTTCTTCCGCAGTCTTGAGCCACTCTGCAGGCAGTTCATATGCTCCAGCATCGTTGATTTCCAGCCTACCTTTTTGAAGGCTAGTCGGCGATATATACACGACGTCATCTGTGATTGGGGACATCGGGAAGTTAACTCAGGAAGCAGTAGTCTTCCTTTTATCGCTCGAAATTAAGTTAGAGAAGTGTGTTTTGCAATATTGGGTAGTCCTATTAAAAAGTAATTGCCTTTAAGTAAAATAAGAAAGTTAGTTCTCGGAATGGGCTAGGAGACAAACCCTGACTGAATTCTTGACTTACCTTGTGTTTTACTACTACATAGAGTCACATCGAGAAGGCCTTGCATAACAACTTGCGCTTGAAAGTAAGCCATCAGATCCTGAATATGCTGTTACCATCTCTTTTTCAATAAATGCAATATCCATATAAAAAGTGACTCGCCAAATTGTAGGATAATGAAATTTCATGCATTTGCTAGTGCTGCATAATGGAAACTTTATGATTGTTGAACTTTTTAATGAAATTGCAGTGGCTAAAGGCAAGCTTGACAGGGTGGAAAACCAAGTCATTTTCACCAGGACCAAGACCAAGACACATAAAGGCGCAGCATATAAAATGTAATTGGCATGCAATAAAAAGAAGCACAAAAATGTGTGTTGGAAAAAGTTGCACAATCTTACATACTTATAAGTATCTTACATGTAAGTCTGTTTTTGCTGGGATTCAATCTATTTACACTAAGTGTTCGTTAGAAAATGTTTGCATAGCGGCAAGAAACGTCACTCAAGACAGAGAACGAGCGCAGGAGAGAGTGTGAATGTGTGTGTGGTAGTGCGTGTGTCGGAATGGGAGCGCAACAACTACTTGATAGACAGTGTTGGTAAGCATGTAAGTAAAAAAATCAAAGAAAATCAATAAAGTAAAATTGTCGCTGGGAAAAATGTGCATCATTTTCACTTTATGCAAATTGCAAAATGTTTGAGCTCTGTGCAACTGGAACGGCAACTCACTTTATGCAATGAACATCAAATTGAAGTCTATGAATGAATATACAAATAAATGTAAGCCATGTGAGTGCCGCCGCGCGGTCTCCCTTCTGCTCGCTGTCTCTCACCCTGTCACTGTGTAATTGTGACTGTGTGTGTGTGTTTGCCTTGTGTAAATGTGAATGCATCATGGCTGACAAAAGGCATTTGCATATTTAATGTTATTACGTTATTTTGCGTCGCACACAAAAATTTATGATTGCATGACGGTTACAGCTAGTACCTCTTGTTCTTCCTCCAATTCACCCTCTTAGCTGCAACTCGTAGACTCGGTGTGACTGTTGGCTTACAAAATGGCTGTTCCTATGCATATACATAACATATATATATTCGTTATATTTTCTCACAAATTTTACAATAATTTCGTTTCAACTTTTTAGCCCAGAAAACCCAACAACCATTTGGCACATAGTTTACAGCTTTACACACTTGTTCTTGTTGTTCCTGCTGTTGCTGGCGTTTTGTCCTTGTCGTCGTTACCATCATCACCATAAATAATAAAATTATTGTCCCGCCAGTTTAAATTTACATAGCTCTTCATATAGATTTCGTACCTTCCTACCATATAAAAGTTAGTCCAACCAGGCAAATGGTTCGCCAGTATTGACAAACAGAAAAATAAAATACAAAATACCGTTCAAGTCATAAAAGCGCCATTAAAAATGCGTTTCAGATTACAAGGCATAGTTGGGCACTATAAATCTATTTTGGTCTAGATTGTCCATAAAAGTCATCAGCAAAATTAATATTTATAAAAAGTATAAAATAAAGTAATATAAAATATTTATAAAAAAAACAACGAAAACTGAAAATAAAGGTAAAATAATGTGGTACTAAGTAATGGCTTGAGTTTTCTTTTAAAACTTATATATACTTAGTTTTTTAATGCTTATATAATCTTATATCATTTTATATAATCTTTTATCATCTAATTATTTCTTATCTTATCTTATCTCATCTTATACCATCTTATATCATTTAATATCATCTTTTATCATCTTATTTCATCCTTTACCATCTTATATCTGCTGTTTAATATATAATCTTATATCATCATATTCATCTTATATCATCTTGTACAATCTTATATCATCTTATATTAACTTATAACATCTTGTCTCATTCTATGTTCAGCCATTTCGATTAATTGAAATTTAAAACAGGCACGACTTATGTAGCTTGTTTCCCGTCCCAGAACTTCAAAATTGATTAGTGTTTCCCATACCAGCTGAAATATTATTGTAACTGCCTTTATAGCAGTCTGTCTATCCGAGAGTATTGCTATTACCTAGCTTTTGTTTATACATCAAAATTGAACATAATGTATTTAAGTTATAAACTTACTTATATACTAACAAAGCTTTCAACCTCTCGAACTTAACGGCATTTAGCATACGCATGCATCTCAGACCAATTAATGCGCTAGAGTCATTAGACATGTCTATATGCTAGGCCATCACGGCATACAAGGGTCATGGCATACCACTAAGGTATGTTTTTCATATTATTTCTCTGCTCTGTCCGTTCAGTAGATGGAAATGGTACGGTTGACAAAAGACGGAAATTTTATACCCTGTACACAAAGTGTAAAAAGTTATTATAGATTTGTGCAATGTATGTAACAGTCAGAAGGAGGAATGGCAGACTATATGTTTCATGGGCGAAAATGATCAGGAACACTAGTCGAGTCGATATAGACATGTTCGTCTGTCCGTGTTGGTATCTGTTTTTCAAAGACCATTGAGGATAGAGCCTTAAATTTTGGAAAAAAAAATCGCATTTTCCCTAGGCAGAAGGAATTTGTCGAATCATGTCGATATCTTACGCCCTTCCCCCTTACACCCACACTATTAAAGCTATCCAATTGAAACCTGGCACATTTCTGCATTTTAAGTGACGACTTAGGTTAAAGAGTTTGATTTTGGTCTCCGAAGTTCCAATGTTATGTCTAGTAGTACATGCCGTGACGGTAGCACATCAATTAGCTGGAGACAGCGCTAGCACACACGCATAAAAGATAATAGTAGCGAATGCGCACGCTAGATAGTATTTGATTATATCAAGTTATAATATCGTAAACGATTTGAAAATCGGTTAACGGTTTGGGTTTAACTCACAATTGTGAATTGTCTTATGTCACGGAAAAACATTTGAGAATTTAGAATCGCAACTTAAATCTTAAATTAAATTTTGAACATGAAAGGGGCCATTACTGGCCAATTACAAACTCAAATTTGAAAATTTGTCAATAATCATTTTCCAAATTGTAATGTTTAACCAAAACAAACTTTCATATTGTAAAAATAGCAAACAAATGAGCCCAAATATTGCCACAGCTGCACAGGCAGCAAACCCAATCATCCAATTAAATAAAGAGTAAGCCAATGTGGAACTACAGGACTTTAGTACAAGTCAGCCCATCCAAACCATTGTGTTAATTTTTAATACATAATGTTGGTGTTGTACAACGTAAGCAGGAACTAACTACGGCTCGGATGTGTGGGAAACATTTTATAACCAACAATCAGAGCCCACAGCAAACCGCAAATCATCATGCATATTTTCGAAAATTTCATAACAATGTCGTAGCCTTATCGGTGTGTATGAGTGAGTGTGTGTCTGTGTGTGTTTGTGAATGAGTGTTTGTTTGCTGTACATTTGGCTGAATGTTATCTTTTACAATATAAAATGATGTCAATGAATGGTTAGATGAGGTGTATGCATTGTTTACATGTCTATATGTAACTGTGAGTGTGTGTGGGTGTATGGATGTGTGTGCGTGCAGATTACATAACTACATATATAACGGCAGTTAATGATGGGGCCGTGCAGTTGTTGTGTGTTCCCGATTGGGGGCCAGCTGTTGCCGCCTTTTATTCCGCCATTGCTCCCAGACTCGACTGCCATTTTTTTTTCTTCTTCTTATTTCAAATTGTTGTTTTTTCCGGCTGTACGCGTGTGTGTTTGTGCTTGTTATTATGTTTGTTGCTGCCGCTCAGCGTCGTGCTCATTGTCTCATTGTCTGCAAGTTCTTGCATTTTTTTTTATTATAAACAAGCTTGTGGGATTGTGTGTGTGTGTGTGTGTGTGTGTCTCTGACAACTAAACTACGATTGTGCTATAAAATGGCTGGTAACAACAACAACAACAACAACAATGACAACAATGACAACAACCCACAAAGTCCAAATGGTCTGGGGCAGATTCCCGTTGCGACTAACATGCCACAAAAATGGTTGTTAACATTAAATCTAAAGATTTTAAGGAAACACAAACGGATTTTCCCTAAATATACAATTGTTACATTAAAGCAACAAAATAAGGAAGTAAATATTTTCAAAATAAGACTTTCGACATGGGGAATAATTTAGTTAATTAAAACAATTGCAAATGTACGGTATGTGAAACAATTTCAACAATATAAATATTTAATGACATTTATTTGCATTTCAATCCGGAATAATGTGCGTCGAAAATGACATAGAAATAGCCAATTTTTGTTCACCGATCCCTTGGTGTGGGAGAGGCTACAAAGAAGAAGCTGAAATCAGATGAAATTTAAAAATATGCATAGAATACTTTTAGTGTATGTCGACATAACCTGGTTAATGCTAAGGAAAATGTATAATTTTAAAACAGCAAGTTTGGGAGCAATTTGATCTCATTAAGAGCAAGGCCTCATATTAGACGCAAATTGTGTTTAAAGGATCTACAAATCTGAAAATTTACAGGAAGAAATAAGAATGCTTATTTTATCTCTCTCAGGGAAGATTGAAGCTTATCAGTTATACTTTTGTCGTCAAAGGTACATCCAATACCCAGATGCGGCTAAAAATGAAAAGTTCAGTCATCTCATGTAGACCGTTTGTTATCTATATCGAATTTACGCTTCTTGATAAATGCCTTATCTTCATAGTAGATGTTTATGTTGCCCAATACATAGTTAGCGTCTCTAAAGAATGATAATGTCTCATTTATGGCAAGGATCCTTACAGCAAGGCTTTTAGTGGCTGATTAGTGTTCTTCATCGATTGCGGTGATACTTCGCAGCATAAATCGATCAACGGCAGTCTTGTCCCAATATTATGGTCTATCACCTACGAACATTCATAATACGATGGGATCCGATTGATGATAGATTGAAACCACGGTCTTCGAACCCAGTTACATTGCACAAAATTTCAATATGTCTTGCATCGAAAACATTTTTGCGCGAGACTTTGGTCGGCTTTACAGAGCATAAGTCGAACACAAATGCTAATTTTCAGACACTTCTGCCATTTATGAGTCACTGGCCAGTAGTAGTTGCTTTCGGGATAAGCAATCCTTAACAAACGTAGAGCAAATCTATTGCATGACTCACAACTGAACCTGCATTTCTTGTAAACATCTTGATATTAAACTGTACAAAAATGGTTGTTAAGATACGTAGGCCAAAAAAGAAGTCCGTGGCCAAGATTGACAAGGAAGTTGTCAAAGAGGCTGTTGAGAAGCGTCCCAAGAATTTGGTATTTCTTAATATATTCCGTCCAAACTCGATTTGTCTCTCTTCGTCAGATCATCATCATAATCCAGCCTTGCCGACACAAGTCCTAAAGCGTCTTGCTGAAGTTAATGCCAAAGGCAAGGTCATTGATAGAAAGAAGCCTATCTACCAAATGACCGTCACAACGTTGGTTGTAGGTAGGTAGGCTCAGTAGCTCATCGTTGCTCACGATGTTCAATTCCTTAGATAGATGTGTCACACTGCATTGTTGAGGTCCGTATGGGAGGTCCGTATGGCTTTGACCATGCCAACGACTTGGCACTGACAAAAACTTTTTGCAGTCAAGACAAACTTAAATGAGCGTCATAAAAAGATGCGTCGCCCCTTGTTTGGTGGTATTCTGGAAGCAAAAAGTTTCGTATTGCCGAGGTGGAGCTTGCCAAGGTTCGCAAGCTGACCCAGAAAAAGAGTAAAGCGAAGGTTACAAATGCGCTTTGCTTACGTTGGATACTTTTATAAGTTCTCGAAATTTCGATACAATCGGGCACATGACACGCTCTCTATCTCGTCGAGATGGGAAGATAAAGTACGGAATTTGAATTTGGATTCCGAATTCATTTGGTCAATGTGTCCAAAGATGCTGCTTAATATTAAGCTCAACTGTCTTCAAGAATTGAAACAAAAAGACAACAAAATAAAAAAGTTTTAGTTATCTTCACCTATGCGTTCATGGGTCAGATTGACTATTGCACAAACCAGCAAAATTATCTTTTTTCAAATCAAACATTTATACTAACAAGAAATGCAGCAGTAATTAAAAAATATTCTAACAATTTGAAATAGAGCACATTATTGTTCTTTTTCCCACAAACAATGATTTCAAGCATTTATCTTATGAAAATTCTTAAAATTGTATTTATGTTTTAACCCAAAACAATGAATTATATATCCCCAGTGCTAACCATTTATCATTCACTTCTTTCTTTGCAGACACAACAATAACTGAAATATACAACTTTATTTTAAAGGTAAGTAAACAAACACACACGCAAACAGTTCTATGGGAAAATGCTAAGAAAAACACACATACACACAAAAATTATTTAATGGTTTCCAGTTTAGTCCTGTCTCTGTCTCAGTCTGTGTCTTCATTAATGAATTGCCGAATTGCCTTATCTAAACCACAGAAGAAAAACCGAAAGCAATTTATTTTCTACACCTGACCCATTTCATATGTAAATGTGGCAATTGTGGGAACAATGTGTTTGGAACGTGTGAAGCATGGAGAGAGTACTTGCTACACACAAAAATCCTGACAATTTCAAAAAAATGTAAACCAAATTCACTTACATATGTGTTTGCCTTCGAAAAACCTTAAATTTCACGTTTTCCAGGGATACAATTCGGTCACACGCAATTTGTATTTAAATCGTAAACCAAATTGATGCCACAAAACTCTGTGGCACGCACAATCGTTAGATGTGTCTTTATATGAATAACTCGATTGCTAACGCAATAAGAAAATAGGAGAAGCTACGAGAGAAATAACAACAAAATGGAGACTCATTGCAGTGAAAGCAAAATCCCTGGTTTAAATGAATAATGGCGTCAATGAATGCCAAAGCCAGACATCAGCAACAACGACAATGGCCGCTCTTAACTTGGTTAACTGAGACTCTGTGAGACTTTAAGCCAAGGAAGGTTGTTACATTTCCATTCACTTGATTGACATTATGTTGTTAAGGTGCAATGCAGTTCTTGTTATTGTTGTGCTGATAGCCATTGTTGTTATGCCCTCAAAAAGGGGCGTAGTATTGACTGACTGCCGGAATGTGTAACAATCTCAACTGAGATGATGACATGACTGCTGACAAATGCAATGAATTGCAGGTTCCTCTATTGTCCTTGTTCTGTGCAAAATGACTTTACACTTAAGTAAATCATTTCATTTTCTCATTTTTAAATTGGCAAATCAAGTTTGCTGTCCAGCAATTGAAGTGAAGTGGAATTGTGCTAGATAATCTCTGGGGTTTGCATTGCGCACGTAACACAGTGCGTATGCGCAATGTACATATTGACTTAGTTGGCAGCAAATGAAAGCATCAATGTTTAAGCCCTTTTAAAGATGGTCTAAGTACAAAATGGTAATAAGACAAGAAAACCAAAAAAGAAAAACTCAGAAAATCTTCTGGAAGAAGAATGGCGTAAACTAAAACAGTCAAAAAACTATTTTGTGCAGGCTAAACGGGTTTTATTTTCGCGGAAGAATTCTCTTAATCTCAATGAATATTTTAGTTAAGAAAACATGGCTTGATAATATAAAAAAAGTTTATAAAAACAATTTACTATGACACACTTTCGTAAGTAGCGCAATTTCCGCTTTGAAAATGAATAAAAACAGATTTTCCGAATGGTACAATGGAGCAAAATCGTTTATTTTGGCTTAAACTAGAAAAATGAGCCTGTAGAACAGAAAATTGAAGTAGAAAGAGAAGTAGGAAAGGCAGTGGTTTGGGAACTGATAGTGTTAGTCCAAAAAGCACGGAAAGAAGATGGAGATATTGATTCTAATAAGAAGTTGAAGAAGAAAAGGGGGACTAGGTCAATGATGTGCCTCCTTCTTAGTATTGGGTTGGCGTGCAAAGCGCGTAGGGGTTTAAGACCCCTAGTCGTCGTCTTCTCGACTGGACATAACAACACGTAAACGGGCTACGGCCTTATGAAAGGCACTTCTCCAAACAGCTCACACCACCTTCCATTTGGAGCGGAGTTTAACGCGTTGGGTCCCAAACCCTACGCTCAAACCTGATAGAGTTCTGGGCACACTTCGCTGCGCACATTATGTCACTGCCCTAATCCCTAGGGGTAAGTAGAGCAGCTAACCAGGCGGCACCACGTGGAGGTTGTGTGTCAAGGTAAAGTTTAAGTCAGGGATCAGGTGGCTACACCCTATCCTAACAAAACGAAGGAGCTTCTTAGTACATCTTTATATATAAAAATGTGGACAGAGTCTGGCGACGTCCATTAATAGCAAACTTGGAAATAGATGAGACACCTGTCTCTTACACTGAGGTGGTAGCGTAATAGTACGGAAATTTTAAATTGCCAATACGGAAAGTAAGCTTAAGCCCGAGAAGGCGGCGAAGTGAAACATGAGTCGGGGATTTTCATAAGGTCTCTTGGAATTTTCATCCGATCCATAGTAATAATAAACTTGGCAACCAATGAAAATTCACTGTTTCTTTTCAAATTATTTGTGCTTTTCGATAGAAACATAAGAAATGACAATCGCTTACACAAATTACTATGAAATATTTACTTAAAGATATTTTAAAAAAAAATGTAATTTTGCTCAACCAGCACCAATTTATTGAAATTAAATGCATATATAGCGAATATCTGAACATGTTCACGTTTTACATAGTACTACTACTTATTGACTTTTGCAACGCTTTTCGGCCTAAGGCGCCACTGTGCAGTTAAAGAAGAGAGCCCTGGCCACCTTTGGCATTAGGGAGTGAGAGGCACTCCAAACTAGACTGTAAAAATGGAAAAGCTGTTTACGGCCAGTCAAGAAGAAGAGTGGAAAGAATTCACAACCAACATTGCAACTGTTCTTGCACTTTTCTGTTGTAACCAAATAATAAGCCACAAAGTTGCAGCCAACTATTGAAATAGTTGCTTAAACAAATCTACAGCTTTCATTTAATTTTATTTATTTATTTTTACTTTAATTAAACTTAACTTACATGCCTCGGCAGACACGGCAAAAGTTGCAAAATTCTAAGCCCTCTTGTCTGGCAGAAAAGTGCATACAAAAATATTTTTATATCTCTCAAAACCTCTGTGGAAAGTCATTTAAAAGTTTTTCATGCTTGGTCAACTCTGGCATCTAACATGAATATTATATGCAAGTTACTAAACGCAAAACTAATAAAATGTCAAAAAAAAAAACCTAAAAATAAAAGTGTTTGCAAAAACTATACAATAAGAAAAACTTTTTCGATATTTCAAATGCAATGTGAAAAAAGGAACCTTTGACAATAACTTTCAAATCCAATTACAGTGTTCAAAGCAGGAAATACAAAAGGAATTTATTTTGTGGCCCTTTTGGATATCATTGTTTTAGGATATTGTAAAATTTTGTTTTTTTTAGCTGCACAATGAATAGAAAATGTCACGTGTCATCGAGATGATGCTGAATTGCGGCTATGATTTTTTGAGTTTTACATTTTTTATGCTATTAAAATCATGTATTTGACATGCATACGAGGGTTCCTTTTTCTATTTCAGGAAGGGAGCACAACCAAAAAGATAGCTAATCGGAGACGCTTTTATTGTCCCATTTCCCCATAGGCTACCTTTCATCTTTTTCTTCCTCTGCATCTTCACGGTTGTCATCCTCTTCGTTTCCGGACAAAAAACTGACATGTCTCTAATCTTTATTCTTCTTCTTAACCAGCCATAACAACACGTTACCGGGTTACGGCCTGAAAAAAAACCTAAAAATAAAAATAAAAGTGTTTTCGAAAACTATTCAATAAGAAAAGCTTTCGATATTTCAAATGCAATGCGAAAAAAAGGAACCTTTGACAATATTTCTTTCATTGGAATTGTGATTTTACGTGGTGGGTCCCAAACCCTACGCACAACCCTTTTCAGGTCTGGGATGGCTCTACTGGTCTCGAAAGAAACCAGTGTCTTTATAAATCGCCTAATACGACAAGCTTTGACCTGCTGAGGTGGTATTCTCTAACCCGCTCACCACACGGATGATAATCCTTATTTAGCTGTCGTTAATTGTTAAAATTGTGTTAAGGGTATCCCACTGCCGGACACCATCCCCAATGCCTGGATCATGAATTGGCATATACACACAATCACATAGCATGCATCCATGCTGGCGCCACTTCAAGCTCATTGACGTGTGCTACCATCACGGCATGTACCGGCAATCGATTCGAAATTAAAAAAAAATGTATTAAAAATCGCGATATCTCGCCAAGTACTTTAAACTAAGTTTACTCACTTTATCAATTTCTGATATCAAAAGATGTGTACGGTTCGAGATTTGAATGAATTATACCATAGAAACACTTACATATCTAACAACGTTATTCAAATAATGTTATATGTGAAACTAATGAAATAAGTTTTGAAGTGTGAATAATGTGCCACAATAATTGTGATTAATGCGGTAAATAAAAAAAAAACAATTATAATTTAAAACCTGAATATACAAATAAGTAAAACAGTTTCTATTTATTTGCTCGATTTTAAGCATGAACTTCTTAAGACTCATATACATAGTATTTTTGCTGTGTTTTCTGTCCAGACACTCAAAGGCCGAGTGCTGTTTTGACTTTTATAAAATTGCATTTTCATTAAAGTCGCCGACAACCCAGTGTGAGAATTATGGAGCTATAAGCTTAAAAAACATTAGTATGTGCCTTATTTACAATGTATGTAAGGATGGATTACTTCACGAGGGAACGTATTGCGGGGTTGGATCCTGCAACATATTCGGCTGCTATTGTGATGGCGGTTGTATTAGGGGTCCTCGCAATAACTGCGAGAAAAATTGGAAGTCTTTGTGGCCAAAAGAGATAGCTGCGGTAAAATGCGTGAAGGGACAAAAGATTTGGCAGTGGTGACAAAAGTTTCCATCAAAAAATATTCCAAAAAAGGTTGTACGAATATATACAGTTGAAAACAAAAATCTTACAAAGGTCATCTTTTATATTTTCGGAATATGGAGGACAAGATGTAAGATATTGCATAAGGACATTTGAAATGAGGTGCAAAATCAGGACACTACGACCGATGAGAGCTCGTATTGTCGTAATAGAAATTGATCCATTTTCGACTATTGGTTTCAATACTCCAAAATGTTCTGGTAAAAAAATGCTTGTATATTTGTCAGAATTGACCATCCTAATTTTCGAAAAAAAAGTTAAATTTTTCTAAATTTCGGAAAAACTAAAAACAACGACCTAATACATTTTTGAAAATTAATAGTAAGGGATCAAAAATTAAAAAAAAATCTAAATCAAAACGAGTTAATAAATTTTCGAAATACGAATAAAGTTTATAATATTATTTTAATTCCCAAAATGTTGTATTTTATTTTTAATTTTCGAAACAAAAACAAATTTATTTTATTTTAGTTTTCGAAAATTAATAAATCTTTAATTCAAAAATTTTATTTTAAAAAATTTTTTAATTTTAGAGAATAGAAAAAAATTGTGAATTTGAATCATTGCAATTTTGTTTGTTTGACAAAAGAGCAAGGAATATTGAATTTTATTCAACTTCAATGGTGTTCGATTCTGAACAGACTTATCTCTCGCGAGTTACATTTGGGTTGGGAGCTCTGCGACTATTCAAACCTAGTTTGCCCTATGTCATTCGAAGAATTTTTTCTGCGATTTGGAAAACTTTTTGAGGAAATTGTTTTTCAAGGCACATACTCTTGCTGCAAATTCTTCAACGGAACTTAAAGAAAACAGTCAAAAAGTGAATGCAAAAATGAGAAACTAAAACTTTTTGACTTCTAAGCATATGCATAGTCCTGCACATATATTTAGTACATATACATAAATAGCAAGTATACGCTCCATGTGCAGCAACAACAAAAAAGTCCCTTGGAATACTTGGCATAACTTGTCATCTACAGAAAATTACTTTACACCCAAAAAAAACCATATATATATAAAAAAAGTCAGTTCAACTTTCAAACCAAAAGTTTATATGCCAAACTTTTGTTTGCCATACATACAAACGCACACACACACGCACACACACACACGCACTCACACACTTGACTCGACCATATACAACAAATTTCGCCTGGTGTTTCGCCTAACAGGCCTGCCTGTCGCAACTCTCCACTCTCTCCAGCTCACTACCCATTCTCTCCACTCTCTCCCTCTCTCTCCATTTTACTCCACTTCCTTTTCCTACATGTTACGCGCATTTCTTAGAGCATTTTTTACATTTTATTTACTATTATTTTCAACTTGCTGTTTACTAAAATTTCACCGCACAATTTCCGTGTTGCCTCACATGCAAAATGGCCGCCTGCCTTAGACACACACATACACACACACACACACACACACACACACACACTCGTAGAGTAGCTTGTTTATAATGAAAGTGTGCAAAGTGCAGGCGGCATAAGTTTCAACTTTATGTGCCAAGCTCCGAACTGTTTTTTTTTTTTGATTTTCATGTTTTGAACTTGGCACCTTCCGCTGTAATTCAAAAACTGTGTGCTTCCAGCTTGATAACGTCATCATATGTGTGTGTGTGTGTGTGTGTGTGTGTGACACACTAGATTGTATGTCTATTATCAGAAGTTTCCTGTTGTTAAGTTTTAGCATAGCAACTATTTTAGCCATTTATGCGGGCAAATACAAAGACCTTTTAGCTTTAAACTCAACTGCAAATTACCTTAAAAGCGGCAAATGCTTTATAAATACGTCAATTTGTTTACCGTTGAAGATGTCAGCTACAAAAGGAAGGCTCTGTATTTACAGTTAGTTGTTTTCAAAGCCTTGAAAGATTATGATGCCGCCGCAAAGCTGGTTGTAAGCCTTACCACGATTAAATTCCTACTTAATGCTGGTATTAACCGAGCATTTATTTGTTGCTTGTGCTTTGTTTATGGCGTATACTTGATTTTCTAAAGCAAGTAAATTGCTTTAAATTCTAGCAAAGTGTTTTTCAGTTACATGAAATACTTATAACCTCATAATCTTGTTTATTAAAGATCAACTAAGTTTTGATAAACAAGCTTAATAAGTGATAAATAAGAAATCTACAGTTATGGAAACTGATCGGGTATATAAGGCCGCTGCACAGGCTTTTGATAAAAGAAACTATCTTCAACAAACCATTTCCGTTTTCAAGAGTTACAATAAAACTTATACTGTGCAACATAAAAAAAGCTTGTGTCTAAAACATACCTTTTCCAGTATTTTGGTTCGCCGATTTCGAATTCGGAAACCATTCTGGATTTTGTAGCAACGTTTTCAAATAATCATCATTTAAAAAAATTCAAGATTTTAAGGCTTACTATGTCAGCAAATATCATATTACTCGGGAACCTTTCAACTGATCGAGATGAATTATTACTCGAATTGAAGTTAATTTAATATTAAATTAATATATTCTCGAATGTTTTGGTCTAACTTCATTTTATTGCACAGCAATCAACTCAATTTGTTTTCTTCGAATATCGAAATTTCTTCTTCTTTTTATTCAAAATGAATTAACTCAAAAACATAAAAAAATTTTACGATCGATAAATTGACTGTTTGCAAGTATTTGAACACCAATTTGAGCAAAATCGGTATATAAATGGAGTAGTTATTAGGTAATATTGAAAAAATACCACAATCGAGAACTTCCATAAATAAAATCAAAACAAAATCCCAGTAAAACATGCCTTTTCGGTAAATCTGGGGTCGCTGATTTCGAATCCGAAAACAGTTTTAAATTATCAAATACGTTTTGTGAACTATCTCTTTTTGAAAAAATTCGAGAATTCCAGAGTTGAGAAGTCAGCAAATATAATATTACTCGGGAACCGGATCGAGATGAACTTTATTTTGAAATTGAAGTTAATTTACTGTTGATTTAATCAGTTTCAGATAGTTTCTCTCTACCTTAATTCGATAAAGAGTTGTAAACTGACAAAATATTTTGTAAGTAAACATTTTTTTTTTTTTTAGTTTAGTGCCTTGTAATTCCACAATCGAGATAAGATAGACCAAATCTGTCCGAGTACCATTGCAGCAACATTTAAATATGTTTAATTCAACTTACTGTTGATCTCGATCGGCAGTAAGCGTCCCGAGCAATATAAGATTTGCTGACATCGCCACTTTTGAAATCTGTAATTTAAATTTGAATTTTGATATAACAATATTTCGAAAACCGTTCAAGGCAATTCAAAATGATTCGCGGGGTTAAAATCAGCAATTCAAAATTTACCGGAGAAGTTATGTTTTAGCCATAGGCCTTTAATTGATGCCAAATTTGTTGAATAGCTCTCAAGTAGGCTCTTATTACAATGTTATGAATACAAATAGTTGAGATTTTATACTTTAAGAAGGCGTTTTCATTACATTCAAAATATCTACACATACATTTATTTTACATAATTTACGAAACTTAGAGCACATAACGAAAAATGGCGTAAGAAATGTGATTATAACAATAATGGACTCATTTTTAACTCGTAGTTCTGCCTTAAAATTTCCGCAGTGAATACAAGCCCGGCCAGTTGCCGTATCCAGAACAGGATGAGCGGGGTAAATTTTTTAAATTTCACTACAAAGGCGCCCTGCTTATATTGATACCATTGATATTCGCACCAATTTTATTGGGTCGCGAAGTGATGGTGAGTCTGCATATTTGTTTTTTTTTTATCTTTAGTATAATTTGGTTATCTTTTAGGCCTATCGGTACATATATTTAACAGTATGCATATACTTATACTTAGTGTTCAATGTAATGGCACCAGGCGCTACGGCATTTCTTTATATTGTTTTACTTCCGATAATGGGCATAGCGGTAAAGCGATGTTTATTTTAAATTGTATATGCATTTAATATTATCGGTATAGGACTCTAAACCTCTGTGTGTTTCGCATTATACGGATCTAATTTATGTGGTCTATGGATCACTTTGGACAGGTATAATGATGGATCTCTCAAAGCTAAGCGAGAGGCTTGCGATTATATTCTTAAATATTATCGGGACAAACATAAAAATGTAAGCTATCTAAAAATCAAAACTCCAACCTTTAAACTAAGTGTATTCCTCAAAGCATACAATTGGCTTTTATGTTAATGAGTGCATTTATGTCGTTCGTGTTCGAAAGTACATTTGTAACAGCCTTTTTGATGAAAATAGCTCAAGCTGTCATGGAAGAGCTCAATAATGTGAGTAAACATAGAATATTTTAGATACATAAGTATTTCACCTGATTTTAATACCATAGGCTGGAGTTGTAAAACAATACTCAGAGGAAGAACCCTACGAACGTGGATCGTAAGCTTTTCTAATAAACAATGGATTACATTAACTTGATAGCAATCTTTTTATAGTAAACCATATCCGTCCCCCCCTGCAATTGGAATTTATCTTACTATTTGTTTCGCAGCTACAATGGGCGCCATGCCTTCTCCGTTTCAGGACCCAAACGGTGTGCTTTATAACGCATTGAATTTGTTAGTTTTTGACTGTAGTAGTTTGAATTGGTTTTTTAAATTTTGCGTTTTCCAGCGCCTCGCCAGGAGCTGGTCCAACCTCTTTGAGCTATTTTAAGATTTTTGCCGTACCTATGGTGCTCGGTTTAATAGTGCTTTGTCTTTGGATCAACATAATGTTTCTCGGTTTAGCTGGTGGACCAGTTAAGCAAGAGTTGGCCGACGGAGTAAACAATTTTGGTGCATTAAAAGAATCCCTTCAAGCCAAGCGGAATACCATGGGCCCTTGGACCACACACTCTAAGCTTGCACTAGCACTGATTATTCTCGCCCTGCTGTTGATTGTTACTCGACGGCCTTTGTTTATGGCCGGCTGGTACAATGTTTTAAAGGGGAAGTCGGCCGGAGCATCAGTTCCGATTATTGCAATGGCAATTGTTTTTTTTGCTCTACCTGCTAACTATCTCTTTTTTCGGTACTACGTTTGTATAGGTGGGTTCCTTCTCAACTAAGTAACGCCGTGCTAATTTATTATTTTGTAGAGCCTTCAAAAGTCGGCAGTGCGCCATCGGTTCTGAACTGGAAAGTGGTTAATTCAAACACTCCTTGGCACTTAGCATTTGTTCTAGGCTCTTCTTGTGCCGCAGTTTATGGCGGTAGAGAGTCAAAGTTCTACAATTTAATGGGCCAAACTCTAGCTCGCATGGATCTTGGCAAGAGCGGAGCCTTAATGTATGGCTCACTTTTAGGAACGATCCTAACCATGCTCTCACCGGCAACTACCCTGGTAAACTATGCCCTACGAATCTTGATAGATGAAGTAAGTATTAAAAAATTCACTAGCTTTCTTTATTTAACGTTTGTTTTATAGGTCTCTGAATTGAGTTCTGGGGCCCTTCCATTAGCAGTTCCATTTGCAACTGCCCTACACAATCAATTTATGCTTCCATGTAGCACACCTGCTAACATCATTATTGCTGGTTGGGGCAACGTGAGACCGTTTCAATTTGTAAGTATTCTACGTATAGCTTCAACCCAAAATATCTTATATGGTGGAATATCTTCTTCCCTTAGTTGCTCGGTGGTCTACTGCCCACGCTGTTCATGTTTGTATTTATTTTGGGATTTGTTAATTTGATGGGATCGTCAGCCTTTCCAGGATATTAAGAAGCTATAACTAATTTTAACAAAATTTAATTGTCTTAAATTTGGTAAACTCGCAATAACCAATGAAAGAATGTCAACAAATAAAACAAGTATAACTAACCATTTATGTATTAGTTTTTCTTGGTGGGTGAGTGAGAACCAATGGTCCGAAGTATACGTTGGGCATCTTCACAACTGCTACTTGAGCGCCGACAGCTTTTGGCACAGCTTCAAGCAGCGAACGAAGGGGCCGCCCGATTAGAGAGTGTCTCGAAGTGAAAGATTCGCCGTCATTTGCGTTGATACTGAGCGGGCTTATAGGGCGAGAGTTGAGTATCGACTTTACTTAGCCGAGTTGCGTGTTGGGGGTTGGCCAACACTCGTTGCAGCAGTCTGTGTTTGGCCGACTTCTGGACCGCTAATCACAGCGCTCTGAAGTGAAGGACTCGATTCCTCCCAGCGCCTTACGAAACTGGCTGCTTGAAGTACTTCAGCACGTTGCTCAAATCAGAACCACTACTGGCGATAAACCTTTTAAAATAATTTAGAAAAGAGAGTCAGTTGAGAGAGAATATTACGTAACAGGTGGTCAACCACGAATTCTAAATGGTGGACTTACCAGGCCTAAAGTCACACTGATCAGGTCGCATCAGTCCTTTCGCAAATGACTTTAGTCTTTCACACAATACGCTCGATAGACCTTTATATGGGATAGAAAAAAGACAGATATGATAGTTACCTTTTTGGAGATAGGCCAGAAAACACAAAATTTACAAGAATCGGGCATGAGCTCATGTATTCTGCAAAACTCATGGCCGCCAGTCTTGAACATCTCATTTGTGTTTGTAACTTTCGTGTTATTGAGTCGCTTTATTGCAATTCTAACTTTGGCATGTTAAGGCGTCGGTAAGTTTAGACCGTCATCTATGATTGGGGACGTTGGGAAGTTAACTCCAGGACTGGCATTATTCTCATCATAGCTCGGCAGTAAAGAAGTCAGCCTTAGCGCACCCTCTGCATCCACTAACAGAATTCCTCGGTACTGAGTGTACGAAGCCAATGAGGTGCCTATAGCCTCTCGGCTCTTCGGTAAACGGAAAAGGCTCAACCAGGAACATGTCCTGGTACTAAATTCTTTATTCAGGAGCTTGAGTTTTTAAAAAACCTCTCAGCGATGTTTCTGTTCTTGCAATACACAATACAATATTTATATTTATTCGACAATCTCTTGTGACCGTTGCCAACTTCCGAACCAAGATTTATGCAGCTGCTGCTTGACTTTTTAAGCAAACTGAAATAATGATGCCAAAAACAAACAAACAGCTGACAAGTTACTAATACTTTAAAGTTTAAACACATACAAGTGATTGTGAGTATAAGTTGCAGGCACTTAAAAGTATTTCCAATGTATTTGAAATGAGTTTTGTCTTTTCACTGAAAATGGTGTCACCTTTTCTTCCTTTTCTCTAAAGCACTTGCCATTTGCTAGATGACATTTGCTCCTTATTTCACAATAAATGCTTGAACTGCTATTAGTAGCTCACATAAATTAAACTGTTTATTGGCTGCTAACCTAATTCCATTATTTTTCACATTTTATTTTTTGTTTTTTTCTGTGTAGATATACACTGCAAGCTGGCAAATATTTTGCTGTAGTTAATTGAAAATGCGCTACTTCAACGGCAGTGCTGCAATTCGAGCAGGAAGTGCTCCAAGCTCAAGCATTTTTAATGAGCACTTAACAATTACATATATCGAGAGTGAGAGAGCAGCAGCAGCAGGGCAGCAGTTTTTCTTGCCATGTTTTCTTCTAGCTTGCATTTTCCACTTGCTGCCACTTTATCTATTGGAAAACTTTGGCACACACACACACACACACAAAGATGCACATTGAACTAGTTTACTTTTGCAACGTGCTTTTAATCAAAGGCAGTCTGAGTCAGACAGTTGGTCAAGGCAGACGAAAACAGCTAAGGACATTTTGGGAGAGATAGAGGGAGGAGCGGTGTGGTAGCTACAGCTCACTTGAATCTGGCATGGATTTAGCATTGGCAAGTGTACTCCAAATAATGCCAAGGATGCACTCGTTTAATTGAGTGACCCAAAGTGAACGAGCTGCTGTACTTAAACTCAGCTACAGCTCACTCATTCACTCACTCACTCACTCTCTCTCACTCGCTCTCTCTTTTCCACACTCTATGCTCAGTGTCTACTTTATGCATTGATTGCATTCAAGTAAATCCTTGTTTCCTTTAAATATTTAAGCTTAGCTCTCAGCTGTATGTGCTCTTAAGAGCTCTACTTCTTCCTTTGCTTATCCTTTACTAATTGAAGTTGTCAAATTGGTTGATAACATTAATTTATATCTGAAGTTTTGCAAGAACAACACTTAGGCTATGAGCATCCTGCGGCTATTCCACACGTGCGCTTAACAAATCCTTGCATGTCTCAAGTTTATTAATAAACAAGGATTAAACACTCGGAGCGCTACACGCAACATAACACGCCAGGAGTTTTACGCTTATTTTACTCTACGTGGAATTAATTTAGTGGCATTTTCAGTGCATTGGGAAGTACGTAAAAAATGAACGATAACATCATAGACCCAAACCAACTGAATCTTGAGACCATGTCCCTAGAAAGTCGCTGCTAAGCGGATGTTACAACAACGCATCATATACATTCTTTAAGAAAAATCTTCAGTGAAACCATGGAAAATTTTAGCGACAATTATTGAATAAATGGATGGAAGGACAACGAATGTTACAATACCAGATCACCACCAAAACAACCAGATCCTAAGAACGTATTTTGGAGAGTTCTGTTTGTTATGTAAACGATTTATTTATTACTTCAAATCAGGATATCGAGCAATTTCGCCATTACATTTGGATTCCGGGTCTCTGGTCTGGTTCGACTAAGTTCGGCGGCGAAATAATCGTAAGCTATATTTATAAATGCGTATTAAGTGATATGATAAGGTTGAGTTCGATAGAAAAAGTTAGGATAACGTAGAAAGCGAAATACAGGGTAGAACAGGAGGACGTAACGTAGAATAAGATAATATAGCAAAGAATAGGGGAATACTTATTGAATACGGATTCACAAGGCAGCTGCTTGACAAGTTCGCTTTTCTCATTAACCCTATAGCCGTACATGGACTGCCTATATTCGTATTGGCGGTAGAACTGGATCACAGAACACGGCTATTTGTCACTACAACTAACGTCAAATTATTCTATGACCCTAGAAGACTTAACGTTTCTATCAAATTAATTAATATTAATTAAATTACACTTTCCCCCTTACAACTGATTTTATGTACATTTCGGAAAGATTACGAAGTAAACAGAAGGATTTGGTTACATTTATTGATCTTAGATAAAAAAGAGAAAAAATGCGTATTAAACTCATGTTTAGAAAATGGCACAAACCCCATATACCCTCTTTGAAGATTTTGGTAAACGCCATACAAGAATTAGATAGAAAACCATTGGAATGTATGACGTGCACATTGTTAACATTAAGCTGAGAGTCTAATCGCTGCGTCACCCATCTCGAAAAAACATATTCGGACTTTGCGGCATATACACCATCCCTGAACGAGCTAGTAAATGCTACTTTATTGTCGAAAAAAAAATTTGGTTTTTGGGTATCTTTTCCAGAATTTTGCGTAATGGGAATATGTGAAAATATAAAAAACTCCGCTCAGTTACATTACCAAGAAGTAGCATAGTTGCTAACTTAAATTTGATTAAAATTCGAAAAACTTTTTTGCCTTCAGAATCAGATTAAAGTATTCCTTCTTCTGCTGCGTTTTTTCCCAAACTGAACTCTCTCGATTGTTACTACGACTTTAACGCTCTAATGAGCGCTCATGAAAACAAACTGTGATTTTTTGTTTCTCTAGAACTCAGAGCTCTTCACTCCAAACTCAACCCCAAGCAAATTTATGCGCATTGCACGTTAATGTTATGACCAAAATTAGTAGGTTTTGGGCCGGGGCACAGAGTTTGCTAGGCGAAAAACCCAAAAAAAAGCAAGCTCTAGTTAATTATGCGCATGTGTTTCAGTCTGTGTAGTCCTGGGGCTGTCCGGGGTTTTGGTTATTTTGCTAGATTGGACCATGCTTAACCCACATTAGTTGTATTATGATAACGAGCCAAGAGCAACAACAATTAATCGTTAAAGGCAAAGGAAAAGACGATAACGGTAAATGGTATGCAAAAGAAAATTTCAATAAAATGCCAAAGAGTGTGAAAGCATTTTTCTTTTTGTGTGTATGTGTGTGTGTGTGTGAGTCAGTGCGAGTGAGTGAGTATGTAAACAATGAGCGAACATTAACACCTGCAGCTCATTTAGAGACCGTTAATAAGTAGCAAATAACTGAAATGGTCTTAACACCTGGACAACTCTGGAATTTTGTGCATAAGCATGTCAACTATTTGGCAACCCTTAAATGCACAGAGTGCTTTACACTTCATTGTTGTACTTGTTATTGTTGTTGTTATTACAAGCAAAATTGCAACAATTACAATAACGACATGTCGTCATCAACGCCATATTACTTGGCAAACATTGAAGCACACACACACACAAACATACATGTGTACAGTCACTACATGTGTGTTTGTGTCCTTGCAAATGCACTTAATTTTTAATAACAAGCATTTAAAGTACGCCATTGGCATCCCCTTGTTTGTGGGCGTATATGTAAAAAGTGGGCATGACTGTTTCATTTCCACTTCATTCACATGTCATTACTTGAGTCAACATGCAATTAATGTAATATATTACGGCCAAAGTGCAATCTACTGTTGCATAATAATTATATTTAATCGACGTAATATGTATAATGAATATAGTTGCACGTTGGGGGTGTCGACTGTACCATGTAGAGCTTAAGCAGCTGTTAATAATGGGAAAATAAGTGAAAAAGATATACGTACGTATGGTAATAATATGATAAGCTTAAGCTCTGCTCACACTGGGAAAAATACTTAAGTTGGTCATAAAATTGGTTCTGGGTACAAATTTTGTGTTAAATGGATATAAAGTGTTCTATTCCTGTTTTTTATTTTTCGATTCTTTTTCGATTATTACTTTTTCAGTCATTGTGTAGCGCCCGAAGTATAAAGAAGAACATTGTTTTCTATTGCCACTGTCACAACTTTCTGCTATATACTCTTTTTACTACCAAAGCGTTTCACTTGATTTTCGTTGCAATTTTCTCTCGCTTGTGTAGTTTTACTTTTAAGTAGATCATACCTCTGCCGATTTTGAAAGTTCCAATCATATTTCTTAGTAGCGTTTCGGAAGGTTTGGATGACCAGGCGGCCATTTCTGATAGTGAGCATAGGATCGAGCACCCCTTTACAGGTTCATCGGGAATCATGTTTTTAATGGATTTAAAATTAAGCTGAATAGTTCTAATATTTTCCTGGATGCCAAGCAAGCGTTTCAACGCGTTTAGCATTATTTATTTATAAGGTCAAATGCCTCCTTCCTGCTTTGCAGTTCAGCCTGTTGAGAGTGTAGCACTGGTGGTCACACAATAATTTGTAGATTGCTTTAGTGAAGGGTACAGCAGATGGAATATTGCGGTTAGTGATTCCAAGAGCATTGCGTATTTCCGCTCAGGCAACTTGATTGCTCTTCTGTCAGCCTTCAATTTGTGGTTATATCTCAGAAGAGTGTCCAACACCAAGGACAGGCATCTTGCCAGACTGAAGCATATTGCAATGGTCACTGCTACATGCCATTAAAACATAGTAAGCTTCAAGCGTCATTTATCAGATCCGAGTCCGTGCGAGAGCGACAACGATTGAATCATTCATATAGTGAGGAAACCAAATGCACTGCAGTAAGCCATACACTTCATTACTCAAATTTTTACTACAATCTACTCTTAAATTTTATTATAAAAATGTATTCATTAAATTTCCTCTATTCCAAGTTCTATAACTTTATTTGCTCACTGAACTTCATTAAACTTAAGCGAATTCAACTGACAGCCATGGCAACTGAATTCGAAGTATTCCAAAGTTGGCTTTTACCCCATATCTTTTTTGGTAAGCACGCGCTTAATCCAATTTTCAATGCAATTGTCGCTGCTGTTGAGATATGTTGCCGTCACGCATATCAGATGCAAGCAAACACCCACTCACACACACACACATACACACACACACACACACACACACACACACACATATGAATATGCACACATGTGTGTGCGTGTATTTATATACATATATGTGTATGTGTGTGTGTACTGCTTAGTCAAATCGACAGCAAAAAACTGACGGATATACTATCTATATATGTATGTGTATAGTATATGTATGCAGGAGCATAAGCCAAAATGGAGCCACTGATGGCACAAGTGACTCCATTGTGGCATGACAGCGACATTTCGCTTCAATTTTATCGTTTATTTTTTGCACTGAACTCAAACTGCATGTGTTTTGGGTAAGCGAATGAATGCATAACTTGAGGGAATGACAAAATGACTGACGGCAGGCAGTCATGAGAGTCAGTGGCGTAGTTAGGGGGATAGTTTGCCATGACATTGCAATCACAGCTGATGACGTTATAAATGGTTTTTGCACCCACACTCAAAAAGCTAAGCACGCCACTGATATGAATGAGTGTGAGTGAGTGAGTATGTGATGCTGCGGTTGCCTCTGTAATTGTCAAAATTTCAAGCTGACTTGAGCTGATAATTATGGTCATCATCAACTTGCAACTTGATGACAGCAACTGAATTCAAAATGGCTACCGCAAACCCGTTGACGCTGATGAAAACGTTGCGTCATTCTACGGCAAAAAGCTTGACAAGTCTCAATGGAGTAAAACTAATATGTCAGCCGGAGCACTTCAGCCGGATTTAGCTGATTAGCAGCTTTGTGATTTATCAGATCACGTAGCGAAAGCGTTAAATGAGAGGGTGAAAGAACGAGGGGGCTTCAGTGGGTCAGTTGTAGGGTCACTTAGTAATTTTGTAATTAACGCAAATGTCGAGCACGCAAACGCTTCGTGTTGACCCTGAAACGCAACGTGTTTCTAAAATAAATAGGAGCACGAAAAACTGGACAAAAAGTGAGCATGTCATGGCGTAAGTTTTGGCTGTTGGTAGCCATTTTGTGTGCCAAAGTTTGTTGTTGCTGGTGCTGCCATTTGCTGCCATGCATTAGAGTGTATGTGTGTGCACTGTCGACGTGGTAATAATGCGCCGAAGCGTTAAACTATTGTGGACACTGGGATTAATGACATTTACATAATTTGCTCATGTATTGGCATTAGTGTTGTCGTAAGTGTGATTGCGTGTATGTCTGTGTAAGTGTGCGACAGTGTTGGCTAACGCCGCACTCGCACGAACAGCTGCTGCAACATGATTGAGCTTTCAATTTGTTAGCCATTCTCAATGGACCAAAGACCAGCCCAACAACCACAAAATGCGTTCCAAGTTCTAGTCCCAAATGGCTGCACGGCTTTCTGCTACTATTTTTTTTTTTTTTTTTGTTCTGTTTCTGATTGTTCTGCTTACCCATCACACTCCATGATGTTTGCCACGCTAAGCCGTCGACAATATGTGGTTCGGGTCAATTTGTTGTGCTCAGCAAAGTAGTTCGGGCATTTGATTTCCGTCCGTTGTCTGTTCAGGATACGAGATGGGGAGTGTGTTAGGACTGTGCGTGTTAGAGGCAATCCACTGATTTCTTATGACTCTGCTGGTAATTATTATGAGCTCGACACACGAAGTAAAAGTTGCTGCAGCGTTATTGTCATGAGACAGTTTATTTGTGCAAATGAGTGCCAAGTAGATTGAGGTCTTTAAGACTGAATGAGCAGAGTTCTTGGGAAATATAGCTAAGCAGTGTAGGGGATAGATGTCCAGTGTAACTTTGGTAAAGCTTATTTTAGGAACATGCTTAGTTAAAGCATATAAGTTGTAATGTCTCAATTGTCTTAAAGTATCATAGTATTTGTGCGATGTTTTCTAGTACTTTAATGCTTGTACTTAAATGGTTGATGCTTTAACAACACTGCCTATTGCAATCACATTCCTAAAGGGTCGCACCTTGCAAATATTTTTCTAAATTTCATAAAAATATGAGCAAAAGTTACTTACAAAGCTCGACCAAAAAGTGAAAGCTGTCCAGAACAGAAACCCTTAACGTGATTATATCGAATGCACGTCAATGCCTTTGGGTTGGGTTTCTTCACAAAGTCTTCGTTCTTTCCAGATATTGTCTGTTTAGAACACTATTCATCCAATTATCGGCTAAGACTCTTCTGGCCAAATCTTTTTTTTGGCGGTTATCGGCCATTTCATTTTGTATGTATAGACTGACTCTGTTATGAAATTATTGACCATGATGAACGTTGTTCGAGGTTCGCCAAACAGTAGCCTGACTGTTCATAACCTGTTCTTTTATAAATACGTCAAGAGTGGCTTGATAGTAAGTGTAACTTGTAAGTAACCTTACTATTTGAGGTAGTGCTCATATCCTCTCTCAGCAAACGTGCTTCAGAAGTTTTGTAAGATGGGTGACGCGGCAATAAACCATTAGACTGAATCACCAATCCAGTGCTGCATATGATATCACGGGCCTAAATAGAGCAATGCACAGTCCGTAGTTTTACTTGAAGTACGTTTGCACAGCCAAAATTCTCTAACGGCCTTCTGGTTCTTCTTCTTAATTGACCATAATAACCGTTTGCCGGGATACGGGCCTGATAAAGAGCATTCTCTCCAATCGGTGCTACCAAAGGTAGTAAGTTTGCTCTGAAGCTGGTCCTTCGAACAGAGACACGGCCTGCTTCAAGAGAAGCAGGAAATTCTGAGTTGACATGTGTGTTTTTTTTGCTTTTCCTCTTTCTCAATTTTGCCTACGACTGAGTCGGTCTAACAGAGACAGCAGCCTCAAACGTACACTGTGCTGAAAATAGTCTACTACTTTCAGGCTCTTTATGAAGCATTGAGTTCCTTTTTGCAGGGCCGCACAACATGCCTAAGACAGCGAAACCGGAAAAATGTAATTCGCTTGTCAATGTCAATGACGTTCTAGAACTCATAAGGTTCGTTGTTCCAACGCGTAAAGGAACAAAGATCTAAATGAGTACTTTAAGCTCAAAAACTCCAAGAACATTTGTATCAGACTGCACCATCAGCATAAAGCAAAACGGGAAGGATGACCGTCTTATATTTTCACCTGACCAGAATGGTCTCTGCTACTCAATTGCTTATTGAGACCAAAGTTGCATCTATTGACAATAGTGATACTGCGATTTCTGTGCTGACATCATTCTTCATTGTGGAGCTAGTGCCAAAGTAGACGAAATCCTAAATATCTACATACAATATAGTAAAGTTTCTCTGGCTAACCCCTAAATCAGAGAGCTATGCCAATACTTGAGCTATACCGCTTTATCATACACTTAGCTTCAATCAAATTAAAATATTTGCGTAATGATATCAAAAACCTGCTTTATACCTTTTTTGACTCTAAAATTCAGTGCACACAAGGCACATTCTCTAAGCCAAAACCGTAACCACTACCCAACATCACTTGCGCCCGAAGTGCAGCTTGTTAATATGCATAAGTCATGCAACATCCGAAAATTTTTGACATGCACTGTGCTGACAGCAGCTGCTTTTTAGTCAGCCATAAAATCTGTATGTAGCACTCAACACAGCTCTCTTCAATCTCTGCACTCTTGCTCTCTTATAAAGTTATCTTTTATGGTATTGCATTTTTAGCTGTCTATTTTTGAATTTGTTTTGTGTTTGCGTTTGACGTGACAATGGCAAGCAGCTCGCAGCAAGTTGGCAGGGCCGGCAAAAAGTCTACTGTAGCTTTAGATTTCTTCTTTTTTTCGAGCCATTTACTTTGTATTCGAACGTGTCTCCCAATATATATATATATATATATATGTGCGTGCCACATATTACAGTTGTCAGTGGCCATGTCAATTGTTTGTGGCATGTTCAGACAAGCGTTTGGCAGTGTATTTATAGCCAGTTAAGGTGTGCCATAAAGTAGCTACAAATATACATATATTTTTATGTGCAGCATTGTAAAATTTTATTGAAACAACTTGCTTTAATGTCGAGCACTTGTTTGAATATTATGAATTCCGAGTGGTTTGAGCGTTTATTGATAAATCCGCGCCATAACCGCAACAACATAAATTTTAGCTGAATTGACTAGTCGACCGAGTAGTTTCAACCGCGCACTGGGAATCATGGCAAATCAGCCTTATAATTAACAGCCACAAAACCACATGCTGATTAACCCAACTATTTACGCAACTTTAATATAATCAAAAAGTTGATTATAAATTGGTATTTGCGAACCGTTTTGTCTGGTTACGATATGTGTGCAATTTCGGAGCAACTTTCGGCTCTTAATATCATGCGCATTTAATTTGATGTGACAAGAAATTTGGAAGCAAGGCTCAAAGTTGTTCCTTGGCGCAGTCTTAACGTTTCTGCCTGGCCTAAAAACCATTGCTAATTTCTTAGCTCGATAAACTGCAAAACGTTTAACCCGCTTAAACTGAGCGTAAATTTGGTCAAACTAATTAGTGGGAGACCGATGACTGAAGGGCTGAAGTTGTGCAAGGGTTGCTAATAGTCACGTGGTAATGATAATCACGATAATGACGATAACGACAATGACGATGATGACACTGTGGATGACGCTGATGGCGCGTATGTCAAGGGGTTTAAGTTGTGCCCCGTTTGAAAAGGGAGCGTAAACGAGCTTGAAAAACTGTGAGGCAAACAATGGAACTTTCTGTGGTCAGTAGCTATAGTAATTAGAAGTGGGAGGGATTTTCTTTATGGGAATTCCAATGCACAAGAATAAAATAAAATACTTAAAATATTTTTTTGTTATTTTAAATCAGGGATGGGCAGCAAAGAATATGCGATGCAGCAGAGAAAAATTGTCAATGAGCCTTTTAGAGCCGTACGCGCTGTCAAGGCAATAATCTATTTTGAAGTTTGTGTCTAGATACTATCTATTATTTTTTCCTGACCAATAATTAGAGTTTTAAAACTTTTGACCATTTTGTGGTGGATGCGACGGTTCATCAGAGAAAGTTGACTCATCTCAAATACTTTGCCAACATTGGAACCTTAATCCCATTTATTTCCATTAATGTTTTAACGTGAGCACCTGCTTACTAAGGCTGAATCTCACGGTGCCAAGCACATGGATCAATTTCGCTCATTAATAAAACTAATAATTTCCATTTGGTACCCAATTTTAGGTCTTCTAAGTCGGTTTGGCACGAAGTCTACTCTTCGCTTTGCTGTTATTTCGGTCCCAGCGCCCTGTTTTTATTGAGCAACGCCACTCCGTGAAAAAAGCGCTGCTCGTTTTTGGGTATAATAAATACTCGCCCGTGTGGTGAGCGGCTTAGAGAATACCACCTCAGCAGGTCAAAGGTTCTCGTATGAGGCGACTAACAATGGCACTGGATTCTTTTGAGACCAGTACAGCCACCCAGGACATAAAAGGGTTGTTCGTAGGGTTTGGGACCCACCACGTAAAACCATACATTAGGCCGTAACCCGATAACACGGGTTGTTATGGCCTGTTAAGAAGAAATACAAGGAAGGACAATTCTGCTGCTGTAACTCTGTTCGCTTGCCAAATGTTCATTCTACTGCGAATGTCAAAGAGGAAGGTTGTGCAGTGAATGTTATTGCCATGTCTCATTTGCGTGTTCATTTCTCTCAAATAATTTTGGCAATTGCGTCGGAGGAATAGACTTCCTTTATAATTATTTTTCCATGGTATATGCTACAGCCACCAAATAAATTGATTGAAAAATTTTATACTTTAAAGACTATTCCCAATTGAAAAAGTGCATCTAGCACCTCCTTTTTGTATTCAAGAGCAACCTCTGAAGCTTGAAATTCTAGTCGAACATCACGATGCATCATTTAAAGCGGTGAATTTCTATTAAAGAAAAGTGGTTGTTATGCACCACTGCAAATGTTATGTTAAATTCTCCCGTCTTGCCTCCAATTTCATATAAACAAAAAAATAAATAAATTATGCATATGGCATGAAGAGAATTATATGATGAAACTCAGAAGCACACCACATAAAAAAAACAACAACAAACACCCAGCTACAGCATATTCAAACTATTTTTATTCTACACCGTTATCGAACTATTAATTTAAAGTAAATTTTACGGATATGGATAAGGCTTCGAAATTTGAAGAGGTTCATTTTTTGCTTATTCGATGACTATTTGTTCTGCAGCTTTGTCTTAAAGTGTATCTTTATAAAAATTTGGTTAGCAAAATCGGTTAAAAACGGTTGACTGACAGTGTAAGTTTTCACAGTTTTTTAAACCAATGCATCTTCATATTTGATGCAAGTATTAAGCTCTTACTTAAGAAAACAAAAGTAACAAGTAAGTAACAGTTGCTATTCACATATGTGGCAAACACTTTCAAAATATATGCATATCCTTATGACTACAATGCATCAAACTACAACAATGTAATATTTGAAAACTTGTGGCTTTAATTCATCAACCGAGACATTAACAGCTGTCAATTTCTGTCAGCTTTTATTGAAATTGCATGCAACATATTACTGGTTGTTGTTGTTGCAACAACATCTGCAACTGCAACAGTTGCTGCTTGTTGGCTTTTGTCCTAACACAACAAAAACCAAGGCACTCCCCAGCAAGGAATTACAATGCTTGGCTTTTGTGGCATGAATTACTGTTCATGCGTTTTGTTTTTTATCCTTTCTAACAACCGCTAAAGACAATGATGCGGTTTTATATGAAAAATTGTGCTAGACGTATACTTACGTATATATACTCTATAGTCACATAAGCAGAGTATCCTGGTACACACACACACACACATATACTTGTCACTCGAGCTGCTATTTAATTTACGAAGTAGAGCGCGCAAAAATTGTGCATTGTGGCAGGACTTTTCACATTTAGATCTAGAGAGAGTGAGAGAGTGTAGGGGAGAGCGGGTAACGGGAAATGGGTGAATGCGTTTTCCCCAGTCGGTTTGCTTGTGTTCTTGGTTGTCTACAACAAAAGACAGTTTAGAAATCAGTCAGTCAGCTAGTTCGTCTGTCAGATCTGCCAGAGTCAGACAGTTAGGGTGCGCACTCTGCGTATAGAAACAAAAGCCGTATATCTTGAGTAAACCGGAAAATGTTTGTGCGCTTATTCTAATGTGAGCAATGCAGCATTCTTACTTTAAGGATAAGCCAGTTGAGTACTTAGCCGGTCTGCAATTGGGCCAAGTTGAAAAGTTTTAGCTGTCAACCAACATAAATCTAGTTCCGAATTTCTCATGGCTTAACTTTAGTCATACATAAATTCAGGCGGAGGTGCAACAGCTTAAACGCAAATGTTTTAACTTTTTGTGTCAAATCCATTTTGAAAGTACCCGGATTGCCTTGATTACGTCACGAAAGTCATTAGTTTATCATGTACATTGAAGAAACTTAAACTTGCTTCATGTTTAGAAACTTTCTAGTGATAAGATGATTTAAGTTGTTCTTTAGTACATACGTGTAGTATATCTGAAGGTTTCCACAAACCACATTTACTGAAATTATAGTGATAATAGTATACTTATCTTGGATTTCACGCTTTCTTCTTCAATTCAACTTTTGTTCTTTTGCGGCTGCTTTTCCATTCCCCATCTTTTTGCACTTGGTGCCATTTGATTTGTCGGTCCTCTACGCCGTTTGGACTAGAACGTTAGTTCACCTGTAACGTTACTTCTGTTGCTCCCGACAGTGTTAATATCTGTGAGTACTGTAAACGTATCACCTACTTACCTCCGTCATCATGCAGCTGGATAGCCACAAGCTAATAGAGCGCTTTATAGAGTTGCGCCAAGAATGGCGTAGCTTGCCACATTCAAGTATATCGATCAATCTCAGTATTATAGATTTGTTTCTCTGTTGTAACCAATACATCAGTTATATCCATGGAGCCGGATGGAGCATCACCATTTTATTAACATTGTCGCTCATAACCTCTTCCACTGCTATTTCAACAACGTCCATTCAATTTGGTTTCTTACTCTTGCAAGTTGTCGCGTTATCATGTTCCCAGGTGGGTGAGTACACCCAGGCATGCCATCATCATGACCAAAAACTATTGATCGTACGCAAGGGGATTGCGGCAGCAAAAGCATTAGCCTAGCCGTCATTTTGGGCAGATTACCCTACCCTTACTCAGGCGCTCAGCTCATAAATCCGCAATGGACCACAGCTGAACTTTGTTTTCGCGAAATAAGGTAAGGTAATGGCACCGCTAGTTACAACTTACTCGTATGCCGCTACATGCCGTGATGGTAGCATATCAATGAGCTTGAAAGGGGGTTATGCGCTCGTCACATAATGGCATGACATGATATAACTATAAGAGATCTTAGCTACTTCTCTTAATATATATATGAAACACAATTCCATACTCTCTGCGGTCGTTCCCTTGTCACGAGTCTCCTAACCAAATTAACAGTATTTGTGTGAGTGTTTCATTCCTATGCATTCCAGTGTTTGCAAGTTAAAAGCTATTTAACTCTTTACAATTAATAACAACGAGCTGACTTCGATATAGATACAATTCAATTTTCTCTTTCTCAAATTCCTATATAATAAAATAACAGTTTAACAGCTTTTGTTTCGGTGCGTTAATCATTCATTATTGTTGTTTGAATACAATTTTTGTATTATATAATTACTTAAAATGTGACAAACTGTGTGATGGCACGTCAATTCGATCACAGTTAAATAACAGTTATGTTCCTTTGTGTGTACATAACGGCACATGCCAGCGAATTTAACATAACTGTAAATATTTAACGGTTTGTTGCGGTTATTTCGCAAATTGCTAAAAATCAGGTTTAAATGCATTGTCGATTGGCTATTTTTAATAAACGCGTCGAGTTATATTTAATTAAAAAGGAAAACATAAAGGAAACATATATTAAAATTCTTTTCATGAAAACACAATATAATTTAAAGACTTATTTTCAGCTTTAAAGGTGCTAAAATTTTAAAAATATTGTAATTTTTGTAATTAATTGTTTTTGGTGCTCTATTCACATAAAGTTGTTCCAAGGACTCAACTTTGCGTCCCACTATCATAAAATGCCGATGCCCAATAGTTCTTATTACTATGTTCCAAGACGTTAAGAGAAAACGAGATTCAATCTGTCTTTACACCTTAGAATACAATCCGGTATGTTAAAAAGCTATACCCTATCACAACGTGTGTAACGTATGTAACAGGTAGAAGAAGTCGTGGCAGACCATATGTTCTATGGGTAAAAATGGTCAAGAGAAATAGTCGAATCGTTATAGACATGTACGTCTGTCTGTTTGTACGTGTTGTCGCAACGTTCTCGGACTCTATAAGAGCTAGAGCTACAATTTTTTCACCAAACGATGCGCATTTCACCTATTCAGTGCAAGTTTGTTGCATTATGTCGATATCTCACCCCCATGACAGATCGCGTTTTTAACCCACACCATAAAAGCTATTCAATTGAAACTTGGCATAGTTATGCATTATACACATTACATGTGTAGTGTAAAAGTGATTCATATCGGATAAGCGGATAGCAAATAATTTGCCAATTTTAGGCTAACTCTCCTATCAACTGCATCAGAATTTCACTATTCTGAGTTCAAGACTTCTTTTTGGGAATATTTGGAGTAGGCCAAGAAATAATATATTTTATGGTTGGAGATAACTGCTACAATGTTAATTTGTAGGTTTGCAACTGATCCGCGTAGGTCATCGAGATCCTGTGTCCACGAGTTACATCCTTCTTCTCGCTAGGTAATCAGGCTCAGCTAGTATATGCTGCGAGGATTCGTCCTTTGATTCACTGAACTTTCAGGTATTGGAATTAAGCCTATACTATCCAGTAAACAAACCTTTCAGAATCATAACTGAATTCTTTCCTGATAGTGATGGTTTATCGAACCTATTTAAGTTTCAGGATGCGCGAAATTGTTAATCCTACCAGAAGCCTGCAGCTCGTCTCAATCTTTCCTCTTCTTTTGGTAGTTGAATTGTGAAAAGAGTCTCTTGCCTTTTCAAGAGCTTCGCAGCACCGTTTGTTGCTAGTTTGTCCCAAAGCTCATTCAATGTTGGTATTTTTCTTAATTCAAAAATGGGTCTATTATTCTTTAAATACATTATTATACACTAAAATAATAATCATTTTTTTATTTGCTAAACTAATAACCCATTTTTTTTTCTTTACAGAGTTCGCAATTGGATTGCTGAGAAACCTAAATAAAAAGTGCATTCAAATAATGCCAAAATTTTATAAAGATTAAAGCAAAGCACAAAACCGAAAGTTTATCGAAAATTTCGAGTTGAAATTAAATAGAGAAAACAGAAAGAAAGAAGAAGAGCGAAGAAGAAAACACAAAAACAAGTAGAGCTGACAAAAGACGTTGACAGTCAAAACCAAACGGGGTCAATTCAACCCTAGCATACCAAGCAAACCAAAGAGACCCAACAAACAATTCAACTAAAAGTTTAATTGGCGCTGTTGTTGTTTTTGTTGTTGCTTGTGCGATTGTGCAACAAAACTAGGAAGCAAACCTGAACGAATGCAACAATTAAAATCAAAAAGTTCCCGACAAGATGTTGCTGCTGCTGCCGCCTATGCGAAGAGCCCCAATCGCTGAGCAAATCAATCTGCAACAATACGCAGGAGTCTAAAAGAAAATTGAGAGCGAAAAACCGGACGAAAGAGTGAGAAGGAGTTTTTGAAAATTGTCTGCTTCTAATTTGAATGGACTCAACCGCATTCAACATTCAAATGCATATTTGGAAACTTTTGTTAATTGGTAAGTGACAGCTCAAGCTATGCTACAACTTTGATCGGGGTGACAACTCCGCCCAAGTTGGTTCAAGGATGTGCACAACTTGTAAACAAGGCCGAAAACACAAAAAAACATGCTAATTTTCAACTTTAGTTAAATTAAAACAAGCGAAAGAAAGTCGCAGCGGCGTCTGACGGCAAAAAACAACTGCAAAACACGAAAGTGTTGATGTGAGTCGGGTAAGACCGACTATAACATACACTATACGCTTGAAAATTAAGTTACGCGGGTTTTAAGAAATTTTGACGCACTTTGAAACAGAGTCTGGAAACACTCAATTCGAGGTGTCTGAGTAATAGACATTAGTATTTTCAATAAACAAATGACAATTTTTAGTATATTGAACTCTGAGCCAAAAACAGCATAAAATTCTGTTTTTTTTTTATTTTCGCTAGAAATACAATAAAATACAAATTGGTTTCAATATTATGAGCTTTATTTGTGCGATTTTAGAAAATTTTCGTCCTAATCATGTTAGTCTCTAAATAAATATGTATATGACGTGAAAATGAAATTATGAACCCAAATTTCTCAGTAATTTATGACGTTAAATTCTCCTCTTATATCATTTTTCAAAGAATACTATACTATAAAACTTTCCTTTTTATGTAAAACATCTATCTAAAGACGCTACGAAAAGTTGTTACAATGCTTGGATGTTGTTAGACTTAGGTGGTGTTATGCTTGAGCGGTGGTACGCTTGCGTGGTGTTACGCTTTTATGTATTCTATTAGTAGCACCCACAAGAGAGCGTGTTAATAAGAGCATGCTGACGTTAGGCTGTTCAAATAAAATACGAAATTTTATCAAATCCCAACATACAAACGCTAAGCGCAAACTCAGTGTGGTACCGATTACTTCGCAAGAACGCAACCTTTTCAGGTGAAACCTATACCATTCGGAAGATAAAATACTTGTGGTTTTCTGAATATATGTAAGTTTCACCTGAATACATTGATTTTGATTACGTTGATTTGAATTTTAAGATTAACAACAAAATTCATTGTGCACACAAACGTAATCACACTTCTTCGTAATCAGCTGTTATGAGAGCGTGTATTAAGTCGTCGAATATCGACGAGAGCCCTGATGCATATCTCGCTACTAACTGCAGAGTCATCTGGCATATCGCCGATGTTTTGTTCTCGTAGAACAGCGATTTTAAATAGCCAAATAGTGTCTGGTCAAAACGCAACACACGTTGCTCTTAGCAAATCCATAGTTTCGTAAATGGAGCGAAGTACTCTTTGCAGAGATTTCGAATTTCCACGATTTGTAAAAGTTGCTCAGATGTAAATTTTTCCATGGTAATTTAAAAGCTGGTTCGACAGATTACCCTAACGAAAGTTGCATCACTCTAAAAAACAATACTCTTTCTTTCTAATTCTTACCAAAACGCAAATATTCTTTATATTCTTACAAATGACACTTCTCTTCTACAAAAATTATAGATTACTTTTTTCGATCGAAAATATTTCTTAAAAGAAATTATTCTCTTAGATTGGATATAACAAAGAAATACCAGTTTTGAGAAAGTAGCATTAAAAATGTGCCCATAAATTGTTTTGGAGAGCAAGTCGTTTCTTTCGCAAAACGTCGTCTCAGACAGCTGGACAGACGAACAAACAGACAGATTAAAAAGAACAGGATTTAATCGTTTTCTTTTTTTACTGACATTAATCATTCATTTTGGTAGTATACACTTTGTGTGCTCCTCATTCCTTTCCTTACACACATCTTTTTGCACTCACTAAATATACCCTTCATCCTTTGTGTGCAGTGTATAAAAAAGGGTTAAAAGTTACACACTGACTCTGGCCATGTTCATATTTTTCTTTGGCCTTTCTCTACTCTAACTTGCTGTTCATATTTAACTTGTTTATAACGGGAGCAGCAGCAGCTCTTCATTTCGAGCACACTCTCTACATTCTCTCTCTGATTCAGTTTTTTTTTTTTTTGTTACGCTGATTTAAATAGTACTTTCACCTACTTTCATTTACTTTCCACCAACTCGTGCTTCAACTTGGCGCATCCTTAACTTAAGTAAGTTAACTTAAAGTTGCGTTTTTCTCGTCCTTGGGTTGTTGTTGTTTTTTCTCGCCGAGAGTTTGGTCCTTTTCAAGGGAGGTCGTAGGAGCGCACTTGGAGGTGTTTAATTACTGTTAAGCTCAGATATTGTGGGCAGTTCCATGGATTCTTTGCTAATTTGTTTATGCGCGCAAAACTTTTAATGAAGTTTTGCTTGCAACATAAAATTACAGTTCTTCAAAAGTTATCTTCTTCACTGAAATGCAATTTTTTAAATTAAAAAAAAAGGTTGCTTGCTAATAAATTTAGTACTTTTTTTAATTTGTTGCAAAAGGCAGCTTTATCGGTTTTGTGGCAATTATATAAGCAGCGAAGACGGTATGAGAAATTGTTTTGGTTTTCACTTTAACATGGGGCTTATTATGAAAAGTGTGTCAAAGACTCGTTTGTTCTATAAGTAATCGCTACTAGAACTAGAACTATCAGTTTCCAATAACCTAGTAAATAAGTCACACGTTTCCTTCGAATATGTACCATTTAAAGAGTTATTATTCCTTTTGAGCATTATAGTGAATGTGGAAAGCTAAAATTTTCCAGTTTGGACAGTAGACTTTAAATGCGTGGTTCTTATTAAAAGTGGAGCGGTTTTTGGAGTTGCCACCTCTTTGACAGGCCGGATTTGAGGGCTACAGAAAAAAAACACAAACGTGCGGTGCAACCATCGCGCCGAATCAGTTCATCCAAATCAGGCCACACGAATCACATCACTCTATGAGTAACATGCCGGTCTTTTTAATGTGCGTCTATAGATGTTTCATGTATAAAAATATGATCTTTGGTCTCACGATCTTTTTTCGTGGAACATAAATCTAAATTGAACATCTCATCGTAGTATGGAGTGAATTTTTCAGTTTTTGGTTTCGCTGAGTGGCATTTGCATATATATGCCTTAAGGTTAGGTTAGTTAAGAACAACTCTTAATTCAACTGAGGTAATCGAAATTCACTGCAAGGAAACGATATTTAGCACAATTTGTAGAGGTAAAGCGGCTTTCGAGTCATGGAAGGGCTTAAGCAGCATTTATTACAGGGCTTTAAATCTGTTCAAAATTTGGCATTTTCAGAATGAGATTGCATGCTATATAGGTCATTGCTGATCCTCATCTTTACTGGCAGTTTTATTTTAGCGAAGGAGTAAACCAAAACCCGTAATAACATGTTTTCAAAATAGAGCTGGGAATGTACGTAGCTTGTTATAAGTAGAAGGATTGCCATCAATGTGCCAAAATATCTTCAATCCTCCTACACTAGGTACTCGTATATGGCCACAGGTAGCACAAAAAGACTAAAAGAGTCTTGGGTCTTTTGGACTAAGGGACACGGTTATATCTTTTGCAATTTACAAATCTTTATACAAAAATAGCGACCCAAATCCCACCAGATGTATTTTAGAGTACAGTGGAAGATGAGCTACGGGATTCATTTGAAGGAAATCGTTTTATTCAAAACAAGGCAAGGCTACTTAAGAGCTAGAGATCGGCCAGCTTCCTTTGATAAACCATTTTACTCAAGCCAGATGGGGCCTTAAGCAAGAGCACAGTGTAGGATTAGCTGCGAGTTTCGGGGAAAGGAAATCCTTCCATCCAAAACAAGGCAAGGCTGCCTGAGTACAAGTACAAGTGGCCCTTGAAGCTTGCCCCTGCTGCTTCCACTGCTGTTGTTTCATACACGGCCCCTTCATAACTTCTTGAAGTTAACAGATACCCACTTTCTCACAATCCGTAAGGATCGCCTGCTTTCAAAGAAAGTAGGTTGCCGTTGAGTTACCTAGCCTGGATTTAGTCTTTACCACCAACATATATGCTAAACCTTTCATAATTGGCTTATCGCATGATAGATGGAATCGATTTCTATTTCAATTTAGCGAACTTTGCTAAAAGCAAAGAAAATTGCTATTGAGCGGACTATAGTCTGCAATTAGTCCTTACCACCCTTTATAATAATATCGCATGGTGAATGGATTCGATTTCCACTTCGATTTAATGAACTTTGTTAAAATTGCAACTCATTATATACGACGTTTCTGTCAAACACGTTTTCCTAGCTTCAATTCGTTTCATTCCAAAATAACTTAAATTTAATCACATTGGCTTCCAAAACTAAAAGCCAATTAATTTTGCTTAATTTCTTAAGGCAACTTTACAACTGGCGTCAAAGTTTCATTTCGAATTGTTTCGTATAGTTTTCAACTTAAACTAACAATGCGTATACGCAACAAATGTATTTATATAAAACGCATGAACTTGAGCCAGATACTCACTTAGTATATGTACTCAAGTATCGCTAAGTAAAAGTGAGCTCGTCTGACTTTCTCAGCTGCATAGTAAAGCGTCAAGGTTTTACACTACTTAAGTGATTGATGGTAGCGATAAGTATTTATAAACTGCAGTACTTGCTGCACTTAGACACACACAAACGCATTTTCCTTTGGTTTTCCCAGCGCACAGTTTATGTGCAGACAAGTAAAGAGCTTATGGCTTAAAGGCAGTTATTTAAGTTGAAGTTTTGAATTTCTTTCAATTTCGGCATTTTACATCCAATAAATTTGACACACTTAGCCACAAAATGTACTTTGTCTGGCGAATTGCTAAGCCAGGCTTAAAAGCAAATTTCTTGAGTACTTACCACACATTTATATTTACTTGCTGTGTAATTACTTTTAGCTTAAGTACACACACATTGCCAATGCCGAGCAAAAAGCAAAGTTAAATATTATACACTTGAAAAAAAAAAGAGTCAACAACTGCGCTCGAGACGCTTTGTGGCGAACTCTAGTTGACTTGGCCAAAACTGCTGAACTTTTTTAACGCCCCAATTGCTGTATTGTTGTTGCTGTTTTTGTTGGTTATATGGCAGCTTTACTCTTAGCAAAGCATTTAATGAGTGTCTCGTAAAATAAAAAAATAAAACAAAAAATAAAAGTTTAACTAGAGGCAAACACTAATGGAAACTGAAAACAAGTCAAACGCAGCAACTCAACAATTTAACTTTTACCGAGTACTTTTTTTCTTTTGTAATTTTTTATTTTATTCTCTGTTTTCAACTGACAGACCAAAAGTGTTTTATAATGCATGCAGTTCTCTTTTTCAATATGCAAAATGGCTGACAAGGCTAAAGTAGAGTATGTATGTGTGTGTGTGTGTGTGTGTGTGTGTGTGTGTGTGTGTGTGTGTGTGTGTGTGTGTGTGTGTGTGTGTGTGTGTGTGTGTGTGTGTGTGTGTGTGTGTGTGTGTGTGTGTGTGTGTGTGTGAGTACGATAAACAATTTAAATATAAAGTGTGAATTTCACACAGCAGATTTTGTTAATTTTAATTGATTAACAAAAGGTACTTGCAAATTCATACGAAAAACTGAACCCAAAACGAGCTGTGGCTTTCAAGCTTAATGGTATATAGTATTTTTACTATTTTTAAATATTTAAATGGAGAAGAAGATTGAGCATTTTATTAAAAGTCTTCTTTCTTCCTGTTCAAAGGAGACTTTTCATAAATAACGTCCCCACTAAGGTGTGTAGGGGGATTCATCAAATTGAGAGGATTTGGAACACTAGGTGAGGAATGTGTTACGTAAAAGTGATGTTACTATTGTCAAGTCGGAAACAGCAATAAAATGCAGATATCCCTAAACATTTGTGACGTAACATTAGGGGTAGAGAGATTGACTAAATGTGAGTATTGTTTTTAAGTAAAGTTTGGTTATCTATTTCGAAGGTTCATCATTGACATTTTGGGCTATGTATGTAAAATTACATCACTCAAATGTTCAACATCTCTGTTTTTGCATACTTAGTTGCAATAGACTAAATTTTTGATACAATCTTCCAAATGGGTCGTTTCTATGTCATTAAACCCAGCAATACTTGTTGCTTTTGCTAGAAAAGAAGTCTTATGCTTATTTTATAGGCTAATTCACACGTCCGCGAAAAACATTTTAAGCGTTTTCGAGAAATCCTTGCAATTCCTCAATTTGGTCACGCGAACAAGTTACGAGTGTCGTCGAAGTGTTGAAGATTAACATCATCCAAGTCGATTCCAGCATCCTCCAGGAGCTTCTGTTTAGCGCGCGCCTTCTCCAATTGGTAATACGAAAAATAGGTAGCGTGCTTTTTATCTATAACCTCCAAGGTAGACATGGACTATCTTCGTCGCGTTCCTTCAGCAGCCCCATTGAAGACCTTTCCCGCATTAGCTTCTTCGTCCATAAGCAAAACCATCAAGTAGGGGCAAAATATAGACCATTATCAATGCATGTTATGCGTAGAATTAATGCTAGCTTCGTTTCCGTCCTCTCAAAGCAGTCCCTTTTGGGTTAAACATCAGATACCCATAAAATTCATGTAAGTTCTTGCTGGTGCAAATTTTTCGATTCCTAAATAAAAATGCAATATTTCATGAAACAAAGCATGAGGTAGCATTAGTCATTGCATTCTGGTTACAGCGTAACATACGAAGTGGTTCGAAGCGTTAGGAACTGCAATTCGGAATGTTGATCAACAAAATTATCAAAAAAGTTCTTCTTTCCTTAAGAGTAGGTAGATCAATCAGCCTCAAACGGCTCTCATACGTTGGCGGATCAGTCCATTGCCATAAGTTAAAGCTTCTTAATGCAAACAGTAAAAACAGTTTTGTTTGCTCCAAAAGGTCGAGCCATATTGCAGCATTGGACGCCTAAGAGATATGAATAGCCTCTTGGTGATATAGAGAACCATAAACTCCTTCGTCCATCTTTTAATAAGGTCGGGGAGACATTTTGCCTTATTGACAGTAACGTTAATATGCTCATTAAATGACAGTCTTAGAGCAACCATGATTCCCAGGTCGTTAAAGAAATCAATCCTACTGAGAGGGATATTACCAAGTTTGTGCTAATAGTCAGAAATCGCTCTTCGCGAAAAACTGCTCATTTTGCATTTGTCGCAGTTCAGGTTGCGATGATTGGCCGCAAACCATAAATAAAACTACCGAAGTCATACACCGCTCTCATCTAATAAGCAGGAATAAAGATTAACCTCATCAGCATACATTAGGAGTTTTAATAAACGCGGCAATTGTGGCATATTCTTCATAACTAAAACAGGATTGGTGTAAGGTAGCAACCCTGAGAAACTCCTGTGGTGACATTTATTGATTTTGATTAAATGATACCTGTGGGGTTCTTCCTTCTCAGTATGATTCCAATCAGTTTACTAACGCTTTGAGAAAACCAATAAGATTTAATTTCATGGTTTACAGAATCGAACGATTTACTAAAATATGTAAATATGAAGTTAGTTTGGCAGTAATTTGACAACACATCAATTATATCAGCCATAAACTCTAAAGATTAGTGTTCGAAGTTCTGCTTTTTACGAATCCATATTGAAAAGTTGAGATTACTGAGCGAATTGATCATTTCAGTTAATATGCGATTGGAAAAAAAAATATATGAAAGGTACTGAATTTCACATAACATAAAGATGAAAAAACCAACATGTCTTTCTAAAATGTACGAATAACTGCATTTGGTCATCTAAAATGAGATAAAAACCGTGATTTCTAACTAAATGCGCGCAGAAAGTGCACTTTCAAAGCTGACTATAAAAAATAACCATAATAATCTACAAGAAACTCTACAAACTTGCACATTTTTATAGCAGTGATTACTTATATGCAACACAAAGCTTTTTCCCTTTTAACAAAAAGCTTTTCTGAACAAGTGTGAAAGCTCATTTTATATAAGAGTGAAAAAGCTTTTGTGCACATTTGTGGGAAATATTTGTGGGAAATAATTGTGCGAAATACATAAAGTCCTTTTAGTAGTTAAACTTTAGTACCCTTTAGCTTCAAAATTTCCCAAAGGACTTTTGATATGCATTTATAGCAAATGTGTTGTGTCTAAAATGCTAAAAGGTGAAAAGTTCCCAGAGGAAAACTTGAAATTATATGTAATAAATATTTTAGAACTTTTAGTGTAAAATTTCCCACAAAGCGTTAAGAATAGCAGTTTATAGAACATATTCATTAACTAAAGAACTAAAATGTTAAGTTATTCTTGCATATTTATGGGAAATATTTGTACTGAACATAAAAAGGTGCCAATGTTAGTGCTATAAAATTCTATGTCATGTTTGTGGGCAAATTTTTATGAAGTATATTAGAACTTCTATCTAAAATGAACCTTTAAATTAGCCAAAAACTTAATAAAAAAGTATGACAAGTTACCTTTCTATTGTAATATTTTATTAAAGTTGTATATGAATGATGAACTGCACTTCATATTGTAAACAATTCCTACTTTTTGCGTAAAGAAGTCGGAGTAATTCAGTAAGCCATCTTATGTTAAAAGAACTGCCGACTTTCAAGAAGAGACGAAGATATTTTTGGAACTTAATTGCTATGTCTTCCGAATTGCATTTCGAATCTGCTTATTTAGGTGGTGCGCTCAGATCTATAAAATCTAGGAGCTCTTGAAATGCTGGCTTACAGCGCCAATTCTACAGTATAAGTAATATTTTTATTTATCAATTTTCAATTTTTCATTGTGACATTTCAATGTTTCTTTATATTTTATTATTCTTAGTCGTTATAAATAAATATAAAATTACTTGCAAGTAATTTGCACTACAGAAGTAACTATACAATTGCAAGCATAATTATGATCTAAATGTTCTAAATATCTAGCTTTGATTACTTAAACTGTTATACAGCTCTCTTTCCTTCACTTAGTACACATGGGAACTAAAGTTAAATGAAGAGAGAACATCTTTTAATGGGCTCTCTTAACTAAGAACTCTATAACAGTTCTTAGAAAGTTCTCTTCTTATAAGACTTATGCTGTTTCGGCTTGAATATGAAATATTTAACAATACATTTTTTATAGTTTTAACAAATATTTAGTACAGTATGTAATAAGTTCTTTTTCGTTCTTTTTATAATTTGTTTCTTTGTGATATTGCCTATTTCATGTATTATTTTTTTACCTTTCAAAATTCGTATTCTGCCTAAATAGGCAAAGTATTTTCTTCAAAATTGTCTTTATTCTTAGAATATTAAATATAATTATATATATAATTAAATAGCTATTTTACTTTTATCTTAGCAATTAGTTTAAAGAAAATTTAGTTTTTTGTTATGATCTCAATAATTTCCAATTAAATTCGATTTGAGCACGTGACCGATGTCAGCCATTTAGCACAGTTCGAACCCAGGGACCATGGAACATTGCTTCTCCTGGTATTTGGTATGGGACTGTGACACCATTGTATTCTTTGCAGTTAAAACATTTAGATGTCGAAGTTGCTATCGTTACTTACTATTACTCTCAAAGACTTTTAACCTATATTTGTAGTCTATTTTAATTCTCTTTAAATATGTAACTTATGCATATATAACCCAAAATTACAAAACTTTATCATTTGATTCAAAAATAATACACTTAAAAATAAATCAATTAACATTATTATTTAAGAAAAAGTTCGCTTATATCGAAAGTCTATACTTAAATAAATTGTTGTTGTATTATTCTTTGGCACCTGTAAGGAAGTACCAAATTCAACTTTGGGTTCGAAATGTTACGATTCTTTTTAAATGCTTACATGCCTATATGCGAAACAATCTTTCTCCCTTCCATTACTTAGTTTCCAGTGAAAATCTCGCGGAAGCTTAGTTGCTTAAAAATTTTAGTTAAAGCGTCTTAAAAGACGTTCATTTGAGCCAAAACTTCATTGTGTCATTCCGATTCTCAAACAATTATTAATCTTGCTATGAGGAACATGCAAACCAATTTAACTTTTTCACTGCTTTAAGTATTATGTCCATTTAAACGCATTTAAAGTCATACTTATTTCGACAGGGATGCAATATAAAACCGTTTGAAAAACAAATTGCATTTTGCTGCTAATCATTTATCATTGTGCAAATCATAATTCAATTTGTTGCCACAAATGTCATGAATAATAAAGTCAGATTCCAGTATCATGCACGTAATAACACATAAACAAATTAGAAATTACGATGACAATGCTTGGCAACCCTGATGCGGCTAGCGGGAATTTTTAACACGCGGCGATAACACTGAATCTACAGCAACAAATACAGCATAAAAGTGCTGCAAGAGCAGCCAAAAACTGTAAAAGTCAGCTGAAACTATAATTTGTATTTCATGCAGCCAGAAAGTGTTGTGCATGGCCGGAAGCGAGAGGAGACAGACGGAGAGACTGAAAAACCGACGGACGGACAACCACCTAACAAAATGTATTTATGTGTGTGCATAACCTCACACACACACACACACACTCACTCACACACTCACCCAAGCCTCGCTTTATTATTGTGGCTTCATTTGCAATGCAGGAAAAGCGTTGGTGGCACGGATAGCAAAGGAAAAGCAAGAAGAAAACGCGGCTAGCTAGGCAACCGCATCTAAAATGAAAAATCTGAAGAACACACGCACACACACACACACACACACACACACACATACGCAAGGACATGCGTGTGTGTCGGCATATAGAGCTTCCTACTGACATACAGCGACGAAATATTAGCAAAAGACGGATACGATCTGAGCTGCAGCGGCAAAGCAACAAAAAACACAACAAACATGGCAACAAACACAACACTTGTGGCTTTTGGCCATGACTGTGAATATAGACACAAAGATACACATACTTATATTCATATATTTGTGAATGCACTGACAAAAAAAAAAGTAGACAAAATTATCTTAACTCGACATAGCAGAGTAATCCTGGAACTTAATTTGTTTCTTTTAATTGTATCAATTCCTTGAGTTTATTACCCAAAAATAGAAAATGGTCATCTTTGTGTGTTTGGTTTACTGAAGCACCCTCTACGTGTGCCTCTTATGTACTTCATTCTATGTGCTGCGTTCTATTAGAATGAACGCTAGCCCTCGAAGCCTTTTAGTCATCTTATAATACAATTTTCCTGCAACACCAAGTCTCAATAAATGCTGTTAACAAATAAAGGGTTTTTGAGATTTTGGACCGCTCACACTTTTTCGGAACCTCCACTTTCCCAGTTTTCACAATTCGTCACCATTTTTGACATCCATTTCCCCTTCCTCAGAGTGTTGACGTCATTGCTGAACAAACCATATACTTGACAACTGTTCTCAACCGACCTTAAGTCGTTAAGCGGTAGAATTAAACTCAAATCATAAAAATTATGCTAAGAAAGCGACGTATTTACAAGCTTTTTGTTTTCTATTCTTCTTGCCTTAGAATTCACAAGCTGTTTTAGCAGAATCTTCATCAATCTCTTATCTCGCTATAAAGATATAGTAGAAGGGTTCATATAGTATATAAGCTATATAATCTTTTGGTTATTGATTTAAGGACCTTTAACCAATATTCCCTAGTCAAACTATCAACGCTGGAAAGAACTCCTTATATGGCCACAACCATTTAGTGTTATTAGAAAACAAGCTAAAAAGCAATTACAAAGAGAAAAAGAGAGATTCAAAGAAATTTCATGCCTCTAGTAGAGTAATAAATCGTTTTCCATAACTTAGATATGTTCAAGAATTTCTCCCATTTAGATAGGAACTTGATTGATAATTGGATATTAGAGACTGAAAGGACATGTGGGAACGGTGGGCATCGACCCAAGAATATTTGGTGCAACATAAAGGGAATGATGACCCAGCAAGAAGAAAGTAAAGTTACTAAGTAGCAAGAAGAGAACAGTACCAGCTAATTATGCCTGTTGTCAAATTGTCGATCTTTTAGTTCTCAAAACAGTAATTTCTGTCATTCTGAAATGGAAATGGACCGGAAACTACGCCTGAATAAAAATGCTGATAGTAGCAAGTGTTGCTCACCTTTATACAAATAGAAATACATTTTATGAATCAGTTCATTATTTGGTAAGTTATCGCATCATGAAATGAACAACGGCTTTCTCTCAGTGTACATACATTCATTCGTTCATTACATGCACGCATATACATATGCATAAACGTTTATATGTGTGCAAAAATGGTCACAGCCACAATTTGTGTTGTCACGAAGTAAATGTTGACACTTGACATAGACAAACACACACCCACACACACACATACACACACACACACTCACACACACACTCACACACACACTCACACACACACTCACACACACACTCAAACACGCAATGTCTTATGCGTGAGGAATAGAAAAGCTGAACCCGTTAGGAGCTTGTTTTATGCTTTCGCAAACTCGACACAAACGACGCCGCCATTGCAATTCATGTGGCCAATGCCGACTGTCCTGCTGATTCCATCTCTTTTGCTGCTTCTTCTCATTTAGCTACTATTGCCACTTCTTCAGCACTTGCTCTTGATTCGTCTTTGTCTTGTTTTGTTGTTCATTTCCTTTAATACTCTTTCCATGGCACAAAGTCTGAGCGTTTTGTCCTGAAGTTTGTATATTATAGAAGATCAATTCATCCAGTCAACGTTTATTTTAAGCAGTTTTCAAATAGTTCTTAAACTATTTGAGAATACGTGTAACCATGGTTTTTATTGGTTTCGCCTACATTGAAAATAAGTTGCACTTTTACATTATAGTCTTCTTCTTCATAACTGGCTATAACATCCCGTTACCGGGTGCAGAGCACTCTTCCAGGCGCCTATGCTTTGCGCGCGTTATCTTCAATCGATGATACCCAAGGTAGTTAGTGTGCTCCTGCCTGCATTGCCTCCTCTCCACATCTGCATTGAAGACTTTTCTCGCAGCAGCTTCTTCTCCTTTGTCAAAGTCGTCGTAGAGCTCATAGAGTTCGTCGTTCCAACGAATGCGGAAGTCGTAGCAACGGAGTTCTTTCCGCTCAAATACTCCAAAACTGAGTCATCAAGATAAGCGAGAGTGGTCTCTCCTACCCATTTGCCTACTGAGATCAAAGTAATATCTTTTTGGAAAGATCGATTCTTCGCTTGATATCCATGCTGAGATCGTATTCATTTTGACGTTTGTGCCAAGGTAGACTAAATCCTTGACATCAAAAGTATAGTGTTTATCATCCATCTAAGAAATCAACCGCCGAGACTCTTACTCTAAACATAGTTGTTACTCTCATTTACAACCAGACCCACTCTGGCAGATTCTCTTTCAATAGCCGCAAAGGCGCCAGTAACTGGAGCTTAGTACGACCAATATTATCGATATTATCTGCGTGTGCGAGCAACTCAACTATCTTATAGTTCAATATTGTCTTTTTCCGATGTACTTCAACGCTTCGCAATGCGTTTTCTATCAGAAAGTTAAAGAGATTACAGAAGAGAACAGCGCCTTGGCTGAAGCCTCGGTCGGTATCAAAAGAACAGAGCTGCGAGTGTGGCTTAACATCAATCATAGTCTTTCTTTATATTATTCTACATATTATTTTTAAGATTTTTAACACCTGGAAATACATTATTTTATGTAAAAGCTATCGGAGGTAAGAAAGAATAACCAAAATCGCATATTCCGAAACATCCTTATAGTTATCCTTGCATACATGATACAGATGAGGATATCTAGAATTACAAAAAAGGTAGCTCAGTTAGAATTATGTTTTAGTTGCACTCAAACCGAAATGGATCTGTCCAGACCCAAATGTGTCAGCAAGGGTTAAATGCTCTGTGAAGTTATTGCTGCTGTTCGAGGGTGTGTGTGTGTTTTTTTTAGCACGATTTGTCTGAAGCTGCCTGTAGAGTATTAAAACTTCGGTGTTGCCAGAAGTTTCGTTTTTTTTTCTGTTTCGTTTATGCGTTTCTATGGCTTGTTCGTGCCTTTATTCAATTTTGCTTTGACTTTTCCACACGGACACTCACACAGCCATGCAAACATTTAAATAGTGTGTGTGTGTGTGTGTGTGTGTGTGTGTGTGTGTGTGTGTGTGTGTGTGTGTGTGTGTGTGTGTGTGTGTGTGTGTGTGTGTGTGTGTGTGTGCGCTTTGGGACTCCCAGTGTGTGATAGCAAATTATTACAGTCTGATGAGTTCGTCTTTCTGATGAATGTCAACCAATATTTTTGGCTTTGGGCCGAGCACTAGTCTTCCATAGCTTGTTCTTGTTTCTTGACTGTTCATCTCTTCTCTTCCTCTTGGTAACTTCCCTTTAGGCCACATCAATTTGTTTGTTTTATTCATGTTGCTGTTGTTCTTTCTAAAAAATTGTTTGCATATATTTTTACCAGCCGATTGTTGTTTGCCATGCATTATGGCCAATCCATCCTAGGTAAATATTGTTGCAAGTTTGAAAACTTTTCTTCTTCTTTTTTGTGTGTTTCGTGTGCCGAGTGTTACGAGCACTTGGCCGCAACTTAATTAAAATGCGCTTAAATCACAAACAAAAAAGAAGAGCCTGGCAAATCATTTTAGCCGCACGGTGCTGCATATTTGAAATATGTGGCAAGCTGTGCCAAGACAGCCAGAGGAATCTTTTGGTCTTGCCACAAATGTGCGCGGCAACTTTTGTGCTTGCCAAAATATTTCTACAGAAATTAATTACACCGTCACACACCTAGACACATAGAAGGGCACTGGGGGTTACCTCCCCGCCCACTTTGCCACTGGCCTGTTACCTTATTGCGTATTGTATTTTATGGCAGCCATAGGGCAAACGTTAAGATATGCCCCATGTAACATGCTTACCTGTGTGTCCTTATTGGCCATATAATCCGGTCCTACTTGTGTGTGTGTCTCTGTGTGTTAGCCTGCATTCCGGCCAACTTAATGCGCCACTTTTGCTACCTTTTGCAACCGCAATCGTTGCAATATAAACTACTTTGCGGTTCAAAGTTGATGTTTCAAACTTTTCTCAGCTTTATTTTTGTGTTGTTTGTTGTTGTTGTTGCTGCTTTCTCGAGTTAATTAAAGTACATTAAGTCAGCTGTTTTTGGTGTTGAAAGGCAGCAACTAAAAGGCAACGCGTCTGCAACTGGCAGCACTTGCAATTGCAACTACCAGTTTTTGGTCTTTTATCCTAAGATCTAAGGTGTAGCGTTCCAATTTAGCGCATTTCTCGAGTGTGGCAAGGCCATATGCTACAGTGCTTATGTGTGTAGCTGCTTTTGAAATGGACCAAAGCTTCTAAATGTGTTCCAAAATAAAACTCTTAAAAGGTAAAATAAAAGTACGTATAAATTAAGTTTAAACTCAGCGGAAAAGCTTAAAATTTCAAAAATCGTTAAAAATTTTATGTGAAAAATCATAAGTTCTAAAGGAAAACAACATTTTAAATTGCACAAATTAAATTTTTTATGGTAACCACATGATAACAAAAGACAGACTCTGCCATTTAATAGAAGACCAGTTAGGTTTATCCAACAAACGCTTTAGAGCAGGGATTGACAGTTCCATTTACAGAATTTAGTACGCTGCAATTGTATTTGTGTGTCAGCAAAGAAAAGCTGCCCATGTGTTGCGCACAATTAAAACTCTGAAAGTGAGCGACTTGAATCTGCTCCAATGCTGCTTTTTGTCATCATTTCGGCAGTGTTTCGGTGCGCAGACGACGAAAGTTAGGCCCGTGCGGACTAAGGAAGCACTTGCTTCTCTGCCGAATCTGCCGATTCCGAGACTCGAAGTGAAGATTTGGTTTTCGCTTGGTAATCTCAAAAAGCCATCGAGATATCCTCGCAGACGTGGTGGAGGAGATGAGATGCTGAACAGTTTTGCAATCTTTAATTGTCACTCATGGTTTGTTATTAGTAATAACCTAAACAAATGCTTTTAATATAAAAATGTCAGCTATTTGATCATATTGTCACTGCTAACAAGTTTCTATGGATTAGTTTAAAGGAACAGCAATTCGCGTAATTTATTGTTATACTTAAGTTCTCAATAGAATACCACTTACAAATATAATTACATGGCTTCACTTACACCAACTAACTTAACAAACCGCTATAACTTGTATTTTCATTGCCTTAGCCGCAAAATCAATTGTTTATCATTAATAACAAAAATAAATAAAATATTATGTTAATGCTGGGAAAATTTTCAAATATTTAAGTAAAATGAAAACTTTGCCCTCTGGCGTAGGGCGCACTTCCCCAAACTGAGCAAATGAAAGTTTAACATAAGTTGTATCAAAGGCACAGGAGCAACAACAACAACATCAACAAAGACAGCAACAACACAACAACTTCTTGTAAGAGCAACAATATTTAATGCTAAGCAAACTCGGCTCGGTCTATACATTTTCAGCAGTTTAACTTCAACGCTGCGCCGTACTAAACAAAGCAAAAAAAATAAAATTTTGATGCAGACAGTCGGGACGGTGCATGACTGTGGAATACCCTGTAAACTTTTTCTTTAGAAACACTAAATACGGTAAAATTGGAACGGAAGTATCAACTTCGTGGGTGCTTGACTGTGGAATACCCTGTAAACTTCATCTTTAGAAACCTTAAATACAGTAAAATTGGAAGGAAGTATCAACTTTTATGTCTCTTTTCATAAGATCGTTATTCCTGTAAACATTTTCCTATTAGGAAGTTCCAATTGACATGTTTTCCTTTTGGGAAGATGGTTTTTATGGGGCACAAATTACTTTTATGCTCATACTCCACTATTCTTGCGCCAATAACGTTGAATTTTGAAACATATATTAAAAGCACGTTTTAAAATATATGCGTCAATTTTCAAATCAATATGTTGCGTAAATCAATTGCGGGGGCAGGGGAGCTTCTATTGGAAAATGGTGAATACAGTTTTAATGATTTGGATCACACGAGTCTCCAACCCAAATTTTGTAACTCTAGCTCACATGTATCCATATCTACAGGTATTGGAATTTTGGAGCAGTTTAATGGCGTGGGTGGTGAAATTAGCATATTATCTGATTTCGATCATTTTTATAAAATAGATGCACATAAACACTATGCAAACATGTGTTGAGTTTCAAGTTCATAGATTCAACGGAGCGGCTGTAAAGTGAGGGGGTGTGATATCGACATGAATCGATAAACTTGCACTTTTCCGGGAAAATGCGCATCTTTTTGTAAAATTCGTTTGCTCTAACTCTTGTAGTCGCCGAGAAACACGTAACAACACGGACACACGGACGGACGGGCAGACGGACATGGCTATATCGACATTGAACATATGGTCTGCCACGCCTTCTTCTGCCTGTTACATACATTGCACAAATCTATAATACCCGTTTACACTCTGTGTCCAGGGTATAAAAAATTATAAACTTTTTACAAAATTGCAACAGTAACAACAACAGCAAAATGGTAGCGGCAAATGCAAAAGCCGAGTGAGAGCGAGAGAGGCAGAGCAGAAGCAGCTACAACTTTACATGAAAATTAAATAAGTAGCAGTTTAAATAACTTGAGGGCACACACAAGAAAAGTAGCTTGGGAAATGGGAAAGCGGGAAAAGAGAGGCAGTGCAAGCGAACTCAATGAAGAGCGCAGCATAGAGCAGCTACACAAAAAGCTTGAATAAAGAAAGTCAAGATGAAAGAGGGGAAAGGCGCAGCACAATTACCGCTATGTGATTGCAGCGAGCAAGCGAGAGAGAGAGAGAGGGAGGGCGTACAGTAGACAACAAAAGGTCAAAACTTAAAAAAGTGCGAAGCCTCTCTAGCCACTGCTCTGCGCTCTCTGCCCTCCGCTGCAACTCCGATGCCGAGCAATGAGCCAACAATGGATACCGTAAGCGCAAGCAAAGCGACAACTTCTTGCCATAAATGACAGTTTAGAACACATCAAAGCAAACAGCAGGCGGGGGACGACGGTGGGGTTCTAACGGTGACAGCGACAGAGGCAATCTCAAGTTGAGCCAAGTCAACCGAAGTCGAGACGGGGGCCAGGACCCCGAACACAGACCACGACCAAGTCAGTCAGTAAGTCTTGGAAGTAGTCAGCATGCGGCCAGCCAGGACACGTGGCGCTGGGGCTGCTATCCTCATGACTTGTTGTTGGCTTAGGGGGTAGAGAGTTGGGTATGGACTCGGTTGACACAGCAGGTGAAACATATTGTATGTGTATATATTTATATTTTGCTGGTATTGTTATCATTTCTAAGCATTTTGCTTATCTAAATGTGGCCGACTTGCCACTGTCAAAACAATAAAAGTCTCTGTTGTTGATATACCCTAAAAGACCGCAAAATGAGTAATAGGCTATGTTAAGTGGGTGCAAAGGTATGCTGCAGGGAACTTTGAAGCTGAAGTTTAGCTAAGTTATCATAGATTTGGAACAGCGGGGGGGCATTTGCGAATATGTAAATATTTTTTGGGTGCGCACATTTAGAGGGTATCTCTTTATGCTTTTAATATAAATTATTATATTGGTTTATAGCGGGCAATTGAAATCCCATGTAGCTCAGTTTTCCGCTAATTTAATATTAAAGAGCATTTCGTAAAGCGTTTAGCGAGAAAGAAATCAGAAAAAGCAACCAATACGAAACCACACTTCCAATTATATTTCGATGTCATAGCTTAGTAGCTAACCAATGGAAATTCGTATTAGTAGTGATTTCTTCTTCTTAACTGGCTTCAAAAACCCGTTACCGGAATACAACCAGGTGTAGAGCGCCCATTCAGGTTCCTTCAATAGCCGTATTGAAGAGACTTATAGCAGCAGATTCTTTATCCACACGCATAGCATGACTTACCCAGCGGAGCCACTAGATGTTAATTCGCTTGAGAGCTCGTAGAGTTCGTAGTTCTATTGAATGCGGTAAAGGGCCAATCATTCTACGCATCAATTCACTCCAAGGACATTGCTCACTACTAATCCGTTCATAAAAACTTAATTTGCCGCATTAGGATAAGATAAGATATGAAACTTACAGTCCAAAAACTTGAGCCATAAAACACGCTGAAGGGGACCTCTCGAACTTAGCATATGTAACGCCATCTATCGTGCGCATTTTCTAACAAAATGAAGTAGCACACCAGTTCGAATTCTTATAAAGTTCTTATCCATTTGTGAGATGTTGAAGTTACAAGACCCGAAGAGTTGTTTGGACTGTCAGAGAGTCAAGCGAGAGTCTGAACGGGCGAGCATACGCTATTTGTAGATTGCATATCTCTGAGTGCCAGCGGAGACAACCTTCCTCAACGAACACATTCGCAGGACCCTGTAAAACACCGAACTCAAACCAGGGCATTGGCCTTACTCTCAAGACAAGGGAAATATTCGATATTTGGGATTATTTTCTTTGCTTTTAGTTCTGCAAAATGGTTTTTGAAAGGGACCAAGAAGTATATTGGAATAAAAGAAAAACAAGATCCTCTTGCAGCAAGGGTTCAATTTTTTGAAACCTGAGATATAATCGGTACATCGTCAATTAGGTTTTGTTTCAAATAAGACAACGCAGCTCAAAGGATTTTTAAAACATGCAAAGAAGGACATGTTGCATTGTCCGATTATCCCTTAGGAGTTGTGCTTTAGTTGGCATTTATATTTTCGGTTTATCTGTTGGTGGTGTTTAGAATATCTTGGAGCAGCTTTGCGGCGTCCGATATATCAAGGCAACTTGTCTCCCAGGCTATATTTGCTCGTAGATCTAACAGAGCTTAAAAAATCTATTTTAAGTGTCCGTGAACGGAATGTTCCCTCATGAGGTGTGTTTTGCATTCCTTTCCCATATAGCAATAAATTGGTGGCTCTGTTGTTACAAAAGGTCGTTGAAAGGCAAAGTTTTTCAAAGAATAGCTGGAGGACAATAGATGTCAGAAATGATGATGTTCCTCTGAGTGGTTCTTAATGTCGCTGCTATTGGATATGCATGAATCGCTTGCTAAGTATATATTATAGCTGAGAATTTTGAAGGTTGCTCTGGTGCAGAAACATTTGGCTAAAAGAGTGGAGGGATATTAAGTTGCGTTAGTGCTGGAGTTCACATATTTGGCACAACGACAATATCCCTAGTAGTAGAGCTTTTTATATATATGGTATTATCTTAGTAACTACGTAACTACATTGCTTTATGGAATTCTTAAAGTTTTATATGTTGGCAAAGATTAGGGCTTTTTGTTTAAGATCTGCGAAGAAAACATTAGCTTATGCGACATTACTTTCATTTAAACGATTGTTAATATTACACTTAGAGTTAGAGAATTTAATTTAAATTTGAGGCCACACCCATGGTCACTTTAGTCGCCATATATGTTTTACATAAGTTAAGAATTCAATACCGTCACACCGCCTAAAAAACAACAACAACAGCGCACACCTGTAAGTCAACAGTTCCAGCTCCTGCTCCTTAATACCCATTCGTTGGCCGAAAGAGCATCGAATAGTCCAGTTTAACTCCTCGTTATGACCCCACCTTACCTGTTGTTGGTATTAAACGTTGTTAGTCCTTGGCTGACAGCTGCCCAACGCTTTGATTTGGGTTTTATTATGTATTTAATTTTTTATGTACATTTGCTTTTAATTTAAATACCAAAGGCAAACAGTTTCATTCGCCAAGAGCCAAGTACAAAAAGTTTCTATTAACTAAACGTGTATTTACTTTGATAATATGGGAAAATAAGTGTTTGACAGTTTTTGGTTGATAAACAGTAGCTAAAATGCATTCGCACGATGTCCCACATCAAAGTCTGTCTGTCGATAACTTAATGTGGCATTTTATTTTAATCAAATTGAATGGAAACCGATCGAATTTGCCAGCTGGCAACGCCATGTTGCACATTCATCATAATATCTCATAATTTCTCATTTTAGCTTTCATTTTTTGATAGAGACTCCAGCTGTTTGCCGCTTGTCACAATCAGCAAAATGTCACATAACCATTATTGAGCTCGCGAACAACTTAATTTTATGGTAAAGAAAAAAAGTGCAGAGGCGGCTCGGCTTTGGCGTCGTAGAGTTGCCAAGTTGCTTGCAACTTTATGTTGCAAGACTCGAACTTTTATTTTCTACTTTTTTTTATGAATTTGCATTTACTTCGTTGTCGCTGCGGCAGCTGCAACGAGCAGTTTGTTTGTTGCTGCAAATTGTCGCATTAAAGTTTTTATCTTTTGCAATCTTTAGCTGCATTTTGTGGGCGCAACTTTTGTGACTGTCAGTTCACCAAAGTCACCAACATTGTTGTTGTTGATTCACTGTTTATTGTTCCTTTAGTTCATACTTTGGGCAAGTTATCAGAAATATGCTAAGTCTTCTGCACTTACCGCATAACTATGCGTATACGTAATATATAAATAAGGCCAAATTACTTGCATGTAATTATGTGACGCTTTTGTCTTGAATTTCACCTATTTTGGAATAATGCTAATTAACACTACTTGCATATTGTCTAAGAATTAAATGATTTATTGTATAAATGCATTTCGAACAAAGGACTGACTGACGCATAAGCTGTAACTAATACGGACACACAAAGAGCATGCAAAACTAATGCAAGTACTTTTAACGTATAAAGTACAAATTTTATGGTTTCCATGAGTATTAAATTGCTCATAGATTTCATAATCGGCTAACAACAAAAAGATACATGAAATGTGTAGCGTGACGAAATAAGTAACAAATATTGTAGCTTAAGAGTGAAGCCTAATTAGTGTTAATATTACTTTAGATCTTAAAAAACGATTGCCGTGACGGCAAGCTCTTACAAAGTCTATCCAAATGGTCGCTGACGGTATAGCTGCCGTAAGGCAGCCCAATACAGAAAACTCAGAGTTGCTCTCCAAAATTTAACTGAGCCTCCGTATACAGAAAGCTACACATGAGTAGCAGAGGTGTCCAAGTTTTTTCTGCTCTTCGTCGCTACTGCAAAAGTCAATGAAAGGAGACTATCTGCATGAACACTAACGAACCAGTGTACGTTAAAGCCGAGCACAGCTGCCGACCAACTCTCGCGCTTCAAAGAGCGGAGGTCCACTATGTGTTTTTTGTCAGGGCAGGTTTGCTTAGCTTTTCGAAAGTTTGTCAAGTTTTGTCATTAGTTGTGCTTTGTCTTGCAAGCTCATCGGCCATGCCTTCATTGCCTTCGATTCCACGCGGACCAGGAAGCTATAGCCGACTATTAGCAAACTGTTGAGACATCGCATGTGGATATCGGCTGTAGTTTGTTACTGGTATCAATTTTGATGATATTAAGCGGATGGATTTGGAAGCGGCACCAGCCAGTGCCATCTGCCATACTTCAATACTAGCGCAATCTCAAGTTCACAAAGTCGATACTCATTTCCATCCAAAACGTGCCATTAGATAGTACTAGTTCATATTTATGTACTCCGTTGACTCAATATTTAACCTTCTTCTTCTTGACTGGCAATAACAACACGTTACCGGGTTACGGTCTAATTTAGGGCATTTCTCTAGGCGGCCCATACTATCTTCCGTTGGGAGGAGAGCTTTACATTACGCTTTTGAAGTCCTGCGCAACAAGTATCAAATATATAATAGAGCTGTAAGCCATTATGTATAGAAGATCAGTTTGATAAGTCTTTGAATTTTTTAATAGAAAAAGTAGTATTTTGGACTAAAAAGCTTTCTTAGCTTCGTTCCTGTTGGCTCTATATTGTTTTTCCAGTATTTTCAAATGGTATTTGAATTTTCACCACTGATGTCCGCAGCGTTCGTCATAAACTTCTAGCAGCAGCGGCACTTCTTCAGGTTTGGAAACAGTAAGCAGTGAGCTAAGTCTGGAGAATATGGTGGTGGAGGTTAGCACAATTTACGGATTTGGGACATGAATACCATTCTTCAGCCCTGGATTGTCATAGTGAAATATCGCTTTTTCTTCGCCCTTCTTCTTGGTACCGAAGAGAACGACACCTTATGTCAAAGAAATTTTGTCATGTCCATGTTGGCTTATAAATATCTCCATTTAGACTGCTGTTAGACATGTTGGCCAAATTCAGAGACCCTGGAAATCGCTATCCTTAACGATTTCTTAGTCTCCTGTCCGTCGAGAAAGCGGCATTATCGAGTATAGCATATATGTTCAGAAATATATAACATACATATTACCAGAACTCCTTTATACCCCTAGAATTCTATCTATAAGCAGGCGTTACCTGACAAATGTTTTTCATTTATCCCCAAAAATATTTTAAGTGCTAATTAAAGCTGACTAAAATTGCAAATTTTTGGCCAAAACTCATATGAAATCATGGCAATCAAACGCTAATAAAATGAAATGGTCGTAAACTGCCGAAAAAAATTAAAAATTTCCAAAACTGAAAAACAACAAAAGCAATAACAATAACAAGAAAAGCTTGTGAAAATTTATAGTGTTACAATGTTTGGCAAGAAAAATATTTGCATAAATATTATGTAAATAAAATTTGATATGCACGAACAACTGCAGCTGCATTACACGCACATGTGTGTGTGATTGTGTGAGTGTGTGTGTGAGTGTGTGTGTGTGTGTGTGTGTGTGTGTGTGTGTGTGTGTGTGTGTGTGTGTGTGTATCTGTGTGTGTGTGTGTGTGTATCTGTGTGTGTGTGTGTATCTGTGTGTGTGATTGTGTGCGTGTGTGTGAGTGCGTATCTTCCGTTTTGGTGTGCAATATTTGCATTTCATATTTACATAGATGTTTTCGCCTGTCGGTTAGCGCAAAAATTTCCCAACATTTTTCGACCAAAAGTCAAATGAAATGATGCCATTTTTTTTTGGTTTTGATTTTTTATGTGTTTTTTTGGTCTATTGGCTAGAATTATATTTTAATTTTAAATGAAGCTGCAAATTTTAATGAAATTTTAGTTAGGTTCATTTTGGCAAAGCGGTTTTACTTCTAGCTCGTGCCTTATCTATATTGCCATCTCGCTCTAAAAATGGATTGGGATTGCATTTTGACCGCACGCAAAACGTTTTGTTTAGTCACGTTTTGTCACAGGCTTTTGCTTGATTTGTGTTTACACCAGGACTGAAAATCTTCAGTTTTGATTAGTTTATGTAGAGCAGTAGAGAGGTAGTGTGGGAGGGGTCTCCACTTTAGGCAGTATGTCAATCATTTTAGCTGGTGCTTAAGCATTCAAAGCATGTTCTGTGCTAAGTGCCTTGTCTTGGGCAATTTGGGTTTCAAGCTGGGAATGGAAAGATATTCAATTTTTAAAAAGTTTTCTTGTCGGTTTTTAAGGCACATGAATTGTTAGGATTTGTGAGTGAGTAAGACATTTAGCTCGGTTTTAAAATACAATTTGATTATCACAATTTTGTCACAAATACTTGAAAAACAGTACTATTTGAGGTAAATATTTCACTCACATTGTCTAATATGTTGGCCGTCAACATAACAATAATAAATATATTTACTGTCACTACCACTATACTATCATTATACAACTATATTTAGTGTAAAAGATATTGGCCGACAAGTAAAGGTATGAGCAAACAGAGTCATATTTGACGTGACAAATAATATAACAAATTTTTGGTTTCTATGAAAACGAAAAAGTCTGCAAGAGATCTAATTTCATCTCATATTATGACTGAAATAACGTTGTTGTTGAAAAAACACTCTTTTAGTAGTATTTATTCTTTTGGCCATAAGAACCTCGTTGATACCAACTTTTTTATTCAAGCCATAATATTATACGTGACGGATCATTCGTTACGTGATAATAATAATAAAATTGTGTTTGGTGAACAATGCACGGCATCCTTTAAGATCTATTGAGCTTACAGCTTTCCTTCCAGTACTATCTCTGAGGTGAACCCAATTATAGGGGATGGTTTCAATAGGGCCACGTCGGCTATCGACATCTTCTCGCCAGGGCATCATACTCAGCAAGTCTATGCTGCGAGAATTCCTTCTTAAGTTTACAGAACATTCAGTTTCTAGGACTGATGATCTCAGGATGTGCAGTAAGTAAACTTGTCAGAATCCTAACAGACTTTCATCCTAATAATGTTATTTCCTTGAACCTATTTAAGTTGTAGGTGTCGAGAAATTGTTTGACCTATCTGAGGCCTTATCCAGTTCTCAATACTTCCTCTTCTCTTAGTAGTTGCTCTCTGGCCCTATGAAGGGGTTCGCAAAACCATCTCCTGCTAGTTTGTCTGCAGAGCGCGAGTGTGTTTCGTCGTCCTAAAAGGTTTAGCGTGATTCGTGTTTCCAAGTTAGCTTGGAGTTTATTTTATTTCTTCCAAACGCACTAATGGCAGTCTGACTGTCTAATATTTCGCTTGATTTTGATAATGTCGTCAGAGCTCGTAGAGTTTGTTGTACCATGGAAAGCACTATACTTTACCAACTCGAAAATAAGCAAATCATAAGTGGAAATTCGAGAAACATCGATTAACAATTTAATATAGCTTCTACACGATTCGTCTCAAGCGACCATTTAAAAGCTTTAATGGCCATCAGGTGACTTGAGCCTTGCCCGTGGAATACATTATGCCCTTCTTACATAATGCCTTACCATCCATTAAGTCTAGTGCTGAGAATAAGTAGACCACAAAAAAGCAACAATATGCGTTCGCAAAATCGGTTTTTAAAAACAGTTGTTGATTTTGTTAAGACTGGGCATGAAACAACATGTTCAACAGACCGTACCAATATCTACATCTGTTCTTAGTATGATAAGGAAGAAGAAGAGGAAGGATAAATGGTTGGGTATAATAACTAAAGGGGGACTGGGAAGAGGAATATGAAGTTGAAGAAGAAAAAGAACATGATCTACCATGGGAGGGACACGGAGATTGGTGAGCGGAGCGAACTAGTTACTTCATATATAAATAAATTAATGTCCAGAAAAGTAGATATTTAACGATTTTTGTGAACTTTTACCTTGAATACCTTAAAGCACACACACACGAGATTCATGGTGACCTTTAACAGAATGCCTAACTTTCATTTCAAGGCTTATTCTTAAATTGGCTGTACTGTAAGCTCTAAATATCATAAATATGCAAATCCTTTAAATCTTTTTGACCTTTTTGAGCCGTTGATGGAATTGAAAAGTAAAAAGGTAAATAAAATCAGTTTTCCACGGTTTTCGAGAAGGAAAAGTCTAGTGCCTTTTCTTGTACGTATCTCTTGTACGTAGCTCATTTATCTATTCAACTTTTGATGCTATTTAAGCATTCGACAAGTTCATCGCACTACAATAGAGCCTCTGGCATAGTGTGTGCATGTGTGTGTGTTTGTGTGTGTGTGTGTGTGTGTGTGTGTGTGAGCTGTTTCATTGCTGTGCATTTGCCTTACTCACGCATATGTGCTCTTTTATTTCAATTTAGTGTTGCATAAAACGCGGCGTTGCCAGACACTCAATTTAACTGGCATGAAATATATACGTATTCATATTATATAATATATATGTATATACATATATGCAGGCTGTGTGTCAATGTGTTTGTGTGCGAGTGCAGACAAAAGTAGACAAATAAACAACAATTCATTTGATGTCTCGCACAATAAACTTACGCAGTGAGTGCAGCAGAGACAGAGTGAATAGGAGAGAGTGTGGGAGCGGGTGAACCAAGACAGCCATTTATTCATGCACTCACTCATGCAGTTAGTATGTCAGTCAGTCAACTGAACCATAGCAGCCCCTACTTACCGTCACCGCATCCCGCTAACCGCTACACACACTTACTCACTCACGCATATTTTGTCGCAGCTGTACATTATTCATGCCCCACTCACAGTCATGGCGGACGATGCATTCATCTTCGTTTCGAATTGCATTGTTTGAGTTATTTGTTGCCGCTGTAGCTGTTCCTGTTGCATGTGTGTGGCATTAGCGGGTTGGGCGGCTTGCAGGCTGTGTGGCATGCCCCTGGCATAGTCATTTGCTAGCTTTGTATTGGTCGAACTATTGTCATTGCAGCTGTAAGTCACATAGAGATACTTACAAAGTGCGTGCCACAAGCTAATGCATTTGATAGGTACTACCTACTCATTGGCCATGTTTTTCGTAGCATACTATATTTGTACCTCTATTTTTATTTTTTTTTCACATACGGCATTTTGTTGACATTGACAGTACGGCTACGGCTTGACCATTTTATGACAATTGTTGCTGTTACAATGTCACAAGGACTTGACATTTGTATGAATGGGATGCCAATGCAAAGCCAATCGCCACAAACAGATAATATGGTGGCTATACGTGTGTCTGTGTATAACTGTTTGTGTTTGCACCTATTTGAATGGCAAGTGTGTGTCCTTGCATGACATTTATGTCAGTTCAGCATGAATGCCCTTGCTCTCACTTGGCTTTGATGGATAAGAGGGATGGAAGGGTTCAAATACAGGGCAAGTTGTGTCTTGCTGCTGCACTATATTGATTTCTTGCATTTTTCAATCAAATTGTGTATCCGCATTATTGGCACTTTTTGAAGAAACCTTTTTACAAGCACATGAAAGAAGAAGCAGAGGAAGATGTGCAGCATTAGATTGTCAGATAGTTTTGTAAGAAGTAAGTGAAAGTAATGTAATTGATTGGTTTTTGATGCAGATTGAGTATTTTTCCTTGTACAAGTTGTTTGGTTTCGAGTAGTCAGTTTGGTTAGCTAATAAAATTAAGTTAAGATACAAATCTTTTAAGTTTTTGTTATAAAGATGTTTGGAAAGTAAAGAGTACTAAGTTAACTTATAACTGGTTACAGGAGTTTTTGCGTCGCTATTCCAGTTTTTTTGTGGATACATTGTTAGATTAACTGAAAAATCTCATTGGTCCGAATTAGATGACGCATAGCGACAGCAACTTATTTCCTTTTTCTTAACTTAATGTGTATCCCCTACGACTGCTTATGTCTTTCACTTTGATTTCCGTTTCACTCCGGCAAGGTCGTTACCTTCACAAAATTACCCTTCAAGATGTCTTCTTAGCTTCAAATCTCGTTTTGACGAGAGTAAAGTATACAATGAGCACTAAACATTAAAGTGTTTCATTTTGGTTTCCGTTACTGTTTTAAGGCTTTACTATCTCGCTTAATTACACTACATTACATATACATTAAATTGCTATTTTTGCTTCAAATCCACAGTTTGGCTAACTTAAAATTAGTAATGTTTACTAACGAGTACTTTGCTCTGCTCCTGCATCAGCCATTATATAATTTACTTTAGATAATAACCACATGCAGAGACATAGAGATACAGAGAGTGAATTGTCTCCGTGCTGGAGTCACAGTTTATGGCACATATTTAATGTGTTGCCAGTAATCGTAGAGTTTGTCATTGTGTTGTAGCTGTTATTGCTTTTGGTGTTGTTTTCAGTCCTGTTGCTGTTTTAAGTGATCTGGCCCAGCCAAAGAGTTGTACTTTGTGCCTGTTGTGGACAAGATGTTGACAGCAAACATTGCTTGCAATGCAGGCTGAAATTATACTACACACACACATAGATACACAAACACACACATATGCAACAAAAATATTCGTTCTGCTGCTGTAGTTTACAAATGACATAAACGCTTACAAGCAGACCAAAACAACCCAACAAACTGCCCAAGTGCACAAGCGCCAAGCCTTCTCTGACATGACAGTAAATTCAGCTACAAACAACCAACAACAGCAGCTAAAACATCAACAACAACAAGAACAACATTGACAACCAACAACACTGTTGCTTTGTCTCTACGCTGAGTAGAGGCTCGGGTAGAGTTGCCTAGTTTTGGGAAAGGTTTGAGTTACATTGTATTCATGGAAGAGCAGGAAAAGTTCCATTTATGCATGTGACGCATTGGACAAAGAGCGAACTACAGATTTGCTTGTCATTGGCGCCAAACGAAGCGGTTAGTGTGGTTTAATGTGCTGCCCATTAAGGCCGGAATCCTTGGGCTTCAGCCTAACTTCAAAATGTTGGTACTCTTTTGGCTTTGTATTGTTTGGAAAACACATTTTGTGTAGCATACTTTTCCGCTGCGGCACATTAAAGGATTGTGTGTAATTTAAAGCCAAATGTGATGAATGTGTTATACAGGCAGTGCCGGATTTAATATGGTGCGGGGCATAAGAGCCGGTACTTCATTTATGAGCAGATTCAGGTGTGTTAAGTTCAGTAAGGAATAACGCACACAGAGTTAGGAATTGAACTGAATTCAAGTTCAATCATTATATTGCAAATCAAATATTCTAATTTGAGAACTTAAAGTTAAGTCAAGCTGTTCTTGCCAAACTTTTTGTACTCGCTGCGACAGGTCTTATTTCAAGAACAAACGTATTTCTAGTTTTTCATGTTTATTCTGAGACTATTTTAGTTAGTAAAAGCATTAAACATTTAAATTAGAAGAATGTTCCCATAATATATGTAGACAGCCAAGACCCCTATAATCTACTTTTTCCCAGCCCTGCTTACAGTGTTGCATTAAGCAGTTTGTCTCTATATGGGTCAGTGATACGTAGGTTCACATAATGAATACTTTTAGAGGTCGTTGGCAGTCAGTTCCATCTAACTAAGTTCAGAAAAAATATGAATATGAATCCAAAACTAAACTAGAACTAAATCCCACGCATGGTAACCTTCAATACATACTTACATACATGCACTTTTATGTATGAGTGTGTGTATTTTTTCAATTTCATTGCGCACAACGGCTTTTGCTGCAAAATTTCACCGCATGACATTCATCATGGCATCCATGACTACACCCAAAATAAACCCACACACATACAAGCTGGGTTCTTTTGGGGGCAAATTTTGGGGCAGTGGTTTTTGTTTGGTTTAGATATTTGTTGGGTTTGTTGTTTTTCTTCTCGTTGCTGCACTTACAACGCAAAATGCAGACACATGCAAGTGTGTGTGTGCGATTGTGAGTGTGTTTGTCTGTCTGTGTGTGTAGCCAAAACAAACATTGCAAAATTTATGTCGTCTCATAAATTTGTAGCATAATTCTGTTCTACACTCCACACATGTTTGGTTGCAACGAGTTACGAAGCGCCAGAGACCCAAACAGCCGATGGCACCGGCTTGCTTCACTAGCTTTTGGGCTCTGAACGAAAGTATACGACTTTTGTCATAAATCTCGGAACACATAGCTGCGACAGAAGTTGCCAAACTTTAGTATGTAAACTTAAACAGCTTCCAGGTGCGACCACTTCTTGTCATACGCAAATCGTAATGCACTAGGCCACGGTTCAGAGTTGCCAATTTGCGAAAACAAAGCTGACTATCCTGAGAACAGGCAGAGCAGCGACCGCGAAAATGCAGCTTAAAGCGAAAGCCCAGCTTACAGTGTGCATTCAATGAAGCACGTTGAAGCGAAGCTTGACCGCTTCAGAAGCTTATTTTCAATAACTGCTTTTACTTGCTCAAGCTCGGCATCAAGCTTTTTCTCCCTCAGTTGGCAGCACCACTGTTTATCTCTGAATTACTGTGTCACAATAATTTACAATTACGATTGCGAACGTGACAAACTTGAAATATATCCAAAAATGCACAATCAGATGGGTTTGCACTTCTTTTTTATTTATATTTTATGTACGAAACTTTGTTTAGAGAAAAAATTGGACACTGCGTGACCTAAAAATAAAAGTAATTAAACTTAAGTTTTAATTAAAATAAACAATTAACGCCTGAATTCATTTGGCATGAAACCCACTAAAAAGACAAAAATAAATTATTTTTTACATTTTCTAAACAATTTATAGATATTACGAATGCGAATGTGACCAACTTCAAATAGCTGTTCTTGTTATAGAAAGTTTTGAAACGAATGTCATTATGTTTTATGTCTCTTAAAGAAGAACACATAAAGAAGGATAAAATGTCATTAAAATGGTCAAAGAAAAGGCTATTTTGAAGTTAGTTAAACACAGGTGTCAATTGTTTGAGTTTTTAATGTTTTTTTTTTGTATTCTTCAGACACAGTCATAACTATATACATTTGCTTTACAGTCGATATTTTTTAATTAACTTTTAATTTTTATATAGTGAAATATTACATATAAACTTGCTTGTCAATCTTTATTCCACTTATATTTTTTTCGAATACTTTTTTAGCATAAACCTTATTTATTTATTAATTTTTTATAGGTTTTGGTTTGAAGCTGCTGAATGTGACCACCATATGCATAGCAGTAGGATACAAATATAGAGTCCCCATTTTAAGCTAAAATAATTTTCATTTGTAATAAAGTTTAAGTATACTTGCAGTAAATACGTGATGAACAATAAATATTTTATACATAGAAAGCTACATAAATAATTTAATAAAATGTACACATAGCTTTGGATTTAATTAACAGCTTAAACAAAATAGAATGCTTTAATTATTATTTTTTTAATAAAATATTATTTAAGAAACTTAAAAGTTGAAAATTTTAATAAAAGAATTAAATTATAAACTTATAATTTTAAGTATAATTTTAAAAGTTTTTGAAGAAAATTAAATTAAATAACAATTGAACAGTTTATTCATAATTTTTTAGTATTCGAAATATTTCTCGCCGACTTCGAATATGGCTCGTAGCAATGATACTTCGAAGTTGTGAAAGCTTACATATTAGGCACACAAAAAAATTAATAAAATTGACCGGAACATGTTTATACACTCTCACATACAGTTGCAAACATCAAGCAATGCATACACACTCATATATGCACAAGAGTTGGTTGGCAAAGAAACAACATGCGTGGACACAACCTTCCTTATTAACATTCGCAGCAGAACGAAAGTTAAGACACAACAGCTACGGACGTCGACCGATCTGTCTTACCTTGTAATTCTTACACCTTAAACTTACATGCACAAAAACAAACTTTAAAGCTAGCAACTAAAAGTATGCTACAGTCTTTTAAGCTTTTAGACAACTACGAACGCAGCTCCGCTAGAAGGAGCTTTCGCTCTCAGTTCGCTTAAAATTTAAGTTTAAATTTGTTTGCAGATTATTTCACTTTTTTTAATTTCTGTTTTGATTGCTGCGCACCTGATAGTTTGTTTTGATCGGTCAGCTGATTTGTTGGATTTTGCAGATTCCGATAACCGGACGGAACGTTATGCTGGCGAAAGCGTTCATTCTACGCATTCTATTAAATGCAATTAGGTCTTATAATTGAAAGAATATCGGCTTTTGTTGCTGCTTATCTCTGCATATAATGATTTGAGCTTTTGAAAAGGGAAAAACGCTTAAATTCGACTGAGCAGAGTCGTTACTTACCAGAATTTACTTACTAAACAGAATTTGAAGCCAGCAACTAAAAGCTCGCTAGAGTTGATTTTTAAAAGCTTCTCTTTCATGCTAGATCGCGGCGTACCCAAAAGAGCTTTCGCTCAGTTGTCACCATTGGTCACTAGCACGCTGACAACTTTGGGCTGTTTGTGTTTGGTTCTTTTAAGTTTTGCTTTGAAAGCTGCGTGCCTGGCATCTCGGTTTCAGCGATCAGCTGATTTGGTTCATTTTGCATATGTCGTGGCTGAGCTTTTTTAACTTTTCGAGAGCTTTGACAATTGATATTTGGTTAAGGAAAACACGTAAGTCAGAGCGAGGGAGCACTCAAACAATCTCATTTGCATCTTGTCTTAAATGCAATAAGCAGCGAGAAAGCACAACGAACTAATAAATAATTAATATCTTTCGATCCAAAATTCATCAAATTCCCGATATATAATGGCAATAATACAAAGGATTTGACTTAATTTATGGTAGTTCATGGTCGTGTACTTTATTTTATTTCAAATGTTCGCAGCTTCAACTTCGGATTAGTATTCAAGTTCGAGAAATCTGAGTTCTTTTTTCCATTTATCAAGTTGTCCTTAAATGTATAAAACTCGTAATTTTTAAGTTTCGTTCTGTGTATGAAAGTGGATATTGTTAGCGACTATTTTCGGTCGCTGATTTTAAAAAATTATTTATTCTTCAAAGTCAGCTTCTATAATCGCTCATTGCCATTAGACTTTCCGCTTCGTTCAAGGGATACTCCTTTTAGAACTGTAATAATAGAGAAAAGAATATAGTTATTAATAATTTCAGCATCTTTTGGTATAATTTGCATTGTAAAACGTATTGAAACGCCTAAAGAAAACTTTTCTCCTAATATAGCAAATAATAAACATAGGATATATAAACTTCGTCATCCCGTAATTGGGTTTTCCTGTACGTGTTTTTGTTAGACTGCCCGAAAAGTTTCAGAGGGCTGGCTCTCTTAGCCCACTGGCAGCTGCTCTTGTGTTGCAGCTGAGACAGGACTGGAAAAATTGCCAAAAATCTCACGCCCACTGACACTGACTCGACTTCACACTCTTTCATTTTCCGCGCCCTCTAACCTTTGAGTGCTCAATGTGTTGGTATGCAATTTCTAGAATATGTGTGTGTGTGAGAGAGAGTATCTATGTGTGGGTGTCTTTGTTTGTGGGTCGGCTAACGAACCGCATAAATGAAATTTCAGCCGCTTTGGCTGCTAGTTTTTCAACGCAGCTTTTCTGCTTTTCTTGTTGTTGTTGTTGTCGCTCTTTGTCTTTTGCCTAATTTTGCAACATTTGGAGGGCAAGCTCGCAATTTGTTACTTTACTGCAAACATTTTTCTCGCATACGCTGCAATTTTCTTTAAGCCAAAGGCATAAAAAATTGGAAAATTGGTTAAAAGAGAAAATATTTGCATAAGCCAGCGTAAAAGCAAACATGATAGTTGGGCAAAGATTTTTGCTAACTTCTTAAGCTGCATATTATTAATTCAGGTATAAGCTTAACTTGCTGCCAAACCAGACCCTTTACAGTAACCTGCATTCAAGTTTGTCTTTGTCTTTTGAGTTTTGAGTCCTGCGGCTGCTTCTTGAAGCAGAAAATAAAATAAAGTTGAATCAGTGCAAAGTATTTCTTGTTGCATTTCTTTGCTGTCACTTGCATTAGACTCCCTTCCAATTTGGCTTTTTCCCTTTGACTTTTGGCTTTTTTCTTTGAGTATTTCAACTTACTGACAGTGCCGAGCAGCAGCTGGCATACGCAGCGTATGCGCAATCTGTGTACTTAAGCAACCACTAAGCAGTGTAAACGCTCCCCAAAACTAAGCGCTTTTAATGCACTTACACTTGGCCTGACTTTTGAGCAGAGGGAGATTTTTACTAATTAATTTATATTCCAAAACCCCGAGCTCAAAAGACCGAGCTGCAAACGCCGCGACAGAGGCACAGCTATCTTCGTTGGTGTCACAAATCTCTCGCAATGCCAAGTTGATTATGCAAATTGCATTTTGGAAATGCATTTAGCGCATTGGCATTTTCCAAAATAATTGATGGCCACGTGCACAACTAGCGCCTGCTCTCTCGCACGCCTGTCTTTGTCTCTGTCCCGCTGTGTCACCCCGGTTCATGATGTCTGCTCAGCAGATAGTAGTTATGGATTAGTTCTGCATCAGTTGCAGCTTTTGCGCTGACAGCGCTTTATTAATATTGGAAAAGTTTTTGCTTATGCTGAGCTCTTGGCTCTTCGGTGGGGGAAAATTCAGGAATTCAGATTTTCACCATTTCACAAATTTCATTCCGCCAGTCGATGGCGAATTGTAAATTTAATTGTCAGCTCAATTCATTGGCTGGCATTGAATTTGGTGCTATATTATTGTGGCTGGCAAATGGAAAACTGTCAATATTTTTGTAATGGCTTTAGGAGCTACTGAGCAGTCTATTATCTAAAGACGTTTACAATATTTGATAGGCTGCAGGCAATTTGTGAAAAATTATAATAGAATTTGCCTAAAGACTCATAGCGAAATTAAATTTCTCTGACAGCTCTTTTAGGGTTTTTATTCGTTCAGACTTCTAGTATGTGTTTCTTCGGCCGGTTAGTAATCGTGTATTGTTCACAGAAAAGTTTGTATATTTGATTATAGTTTATCTAATAAATAGCAGCTTTAACTACTTAGATAGAAGATGCAGTACGATGAACCTAATTTTGATTGTGGCCCGTTGGGTAGCATCATGATTGTGTGCTCCACCTGATTACTTCCACATGATCCTGGGTAGCGGCCCTTTGGGTACAATCCAGACCATGTGCGCCTCCACCTTGTCTTGTTAGCTTCCCGTTCGGTAACATATAGATTTGGTGCTTAGCCTTTCGTCTCTACCACAAACTCTGGATCGACGGCCTGTTGGGTAGAATAAAAACCATGTGATCCTCCCAATTCTCTGCAGCAATCTGATCAGGTGTACTGGGACACAAAAGCATGGCATGGCTGGCCGTCGTTCAAAAATAGAATCATTCATCCTAGACGTACGTTTCGACTGAAAATTGGAACTATGACTATTTCCGAGGTAACCGCTTAGAGCGAAGTTCCTCATCTTCTATAATTGCGATTATAATTAGTCATTGCCGACACCTTCAGATACAATATAATTGTTGTGATATATCGATTATGTGAGCAGGTTCCAACGAACAGACAGATTTTAACTTTGACAAAGTTTTGGAGCCTAACAAATACCTTGGGAGAAGATTCTCGAATTTTCCTTCGATCAAACTTCTATTCAATTAGAAAGAACAGAGGTAACACTTAACCGATTGCAAATTTTAGTTTGTATAAGCTTAATTTATGCATGGCAATTGATGTCAGCAATTACAAATTGCCAGCAAAGTGAGTCAAATCTGCCAAGTCGAAGGATTACATGTACTGGTTCTAGACATAGTCAAAGTGCTTGTCAAACTGTGGCCCAGCAATTATTTTTGTGTCAGCAGAGCAGAAAAAGCGACAAGACCAGAAGAGCAAACTATTGTCTGGCTTTGAGAGTTTTGGAAGGTAAGTTTTGGCCAAAAAATGTCTACTTGACTTGCAAAACAGTTAAATTGTGCCCAAAGACAATGCCCGAATAGCAAAGCCAAGCTGGCGTATACTTGATATGCAAGTCAACGTGCGAAATTTGACCCACATGCATGCGAGATAAGGGACTAAGGAAGAAAGCAAAAGGCGCAAACAGAGAAAGTACTTAAAGTGCGACAAGAAGAGAGAGAAAGAGAGAGAGACAGAGAGACAGACAAAGCGATTTTAATAATTCAGTGGCTACATTTGAAATTTAAAATGCTAAAACTAAAACATTTTTGAGCAGCACGGCTTGTTATCGTGCCACGCCCCTTCCGCCCCTTCCGCCTCTTAACTGTCATGACATTAAACTAAAGCCAAAAAGTGGAACCGTTATTGGATTTGCATTTTGGTTGAAAAAGTTATGCATCAAGCTTAGCAAGTGGAGCAATTTTGTTCGCCGGGCGCGCTCCTCTGCCACTGCTCGGGATTGTTGCTAAGGGCTGCTGCTCTCTAAGCCGTGTCATTAATTTGAGCTTGCTGTGCTCTACATTTTTTCTATTTTAGTTGACTTTTGAAAATTTGTTAAATCTGTTTTATGTTTGTGCCATAAAAATGTGTTATCAAATAAAATATCATATTTTTATTACGCATACGCCATGTGGCATGCATATTTAAATTGTGTAACAAACTGTGACATTTAAATTTTATGGCATTAACCTTGGTCCAAAGGTGGCAACTTTTATTTTGTTAGTTTTGTGCACATTAAGCATACGCAGTGCTGGCGCGCACAATAAAAAAATACACATTTTGACATTGAAACTTAAAACGTGTTTAGCTTGGGGAAAATTTGTGTACCAAACTTTGTTCATTTTAATGCTTATTAAATATGCCCGTATTCATGTATATGCAAATATATATAAATTTTTATTTTGAAACATCTAAAAAATGTGCCGAAATATTGGAAATAAAACTAAAAAAGAAAAGTTGGTTAAAAATCCTGAAACACAAAAATTGTTGATTTTTCGTTTCGCTGCGCATACTAACGAGTTTTGGAAACTTTGACCCTCAAGCCTTACACATATACCCAGATTTCTGCTTATACATGCATACATATATATTCTAATGCTAACACGGGCTAACACACACACACACAGACACAGCCATCCACGCACTAATGCACATTGGCATTTTCCACGCCTCTTTGTGACATTTTCGCACAGGAAAATCTCTTTGCTGATACTGCTTTCATTTTCATTTTGCATTTTTTAACGCTCGCTCGTTTTTCAGATTTTCTTCTTTTTTTGACATTGTCAGGCGCTCTTGTAATTTCCGTTGTGTTTTTTCGAAAACCTTTTTTTTGCACACTGCTTTTCAAGGCTTAAAGGGTTGTATTACGTTTGTTTGGCTGTAGGCTACTTGAGGTTATGGGTTGTTATTAGTAATGAAACTCTTTTTTGGTTAATGCACAAAGCATTGTTGTAGAATTGCCTTGGCCTAATGTTCAATCATGAGACTATGTATATTTGCATGCACAAAATTTGGAATATTCTTTAACAGAGTTGAAAAGGCATTAATACTAGAACGGGTTGCCAGAGCAATAAAGAGTTCATTTGCTTCAGTACTTCATTAATAGGGTCTAATGATTAACTTTGAATTTTGCAGCATTAAAAATAATAAGTACTGAAGATTTCTGTCTATGTAGTATATAAGTTGTATGGTATTATTAGCTACCATCATTAAGTGGGCTTAATGTCTAGTAATGACATTCGTAGATGTTACAATCAGCAATGTTTTCTGTCCATATTGTTTAATAGCCATTGTAGTAAGCATTTGAGTTGTATCATTCCTAAAGCGGGCCTAAAGTTCAACTATGAGTTTTATTGCTTTAAAAATAGCAATTACTGAAGATTTCTGTATACAATGTACATATGTAGGTTAGTAGTACGTACTTTAGTAGTCATAACAGTATATGAGTTTTTTTATTAGCTAAAATTTTAAATATATCAATATTTTAAAACATATAACTATCATGGAAGAAAGGATCCTCTGAGACAACTGCATAAAAATGCAAACTCCCTCTAAAACCAGGCAGAGACTAAAGTAGAAACTTTGAGGTGACTACGGAAATGTGGACTTACTGGTAAAGAATAGCTGTAGAAGGGGTAAGATCAACAGTTTCATTCTGAAGAATGAAAAAAGCTGGATATTGCATACTTTGTGAAAAGATGATGCTATAATAATACATGTTAGTCAGCCACCAGGCTTGACTTCGAGCAGAGACAGTGAGAAACATTGTTCAATGAGATGCTCGATGCAACGATAAAATTGTGTAGAATTCAAAGCAGCAGCAAAAAATTGAGTTTACTTGAGATAAGGAACTAAATATCATTCAACTTACCAATAGCAGCCCAAATTTGGTTATCCTACATCTAAATTGAAACATAAATTTTCTGGCACATAAAACCTATAAGTGTTCACACACAGCTTTCTCAGACTATCAAAAGTTACCTTAACTTGCAGGTTTTGGTTCTGGATTTGATTTGGTTTTGCACACAATTGCCGTCTTCTCTATCTACCATTAGCGAAATCCACCAACTGAAGCGTTTCACTTGATTTTCGTTGCATTACCTCCGACTTTTTCCATCAATCTCTGCCATTCATAGGCAGCATTCAGCTCAATTTGTAAAAAATATGTGTTTTATATAATTTGATTTTGTGATTGTGGCTTTTTACCATAATCACTTTACTTCAAAAGGCTCTTTTCGTCGAAAGTTCCGGACGTAACGTTGACCGCTTAAACTGGCCTGAAGCTCTGACTTGAAAACAGCCGATTTAAATTGCTGTCCTTGCATTCCATTAATCAATTAATTCCCCCACTCTACTTCAAAGCAATTAGATTTCTAACTTCCTTCTATGTTTTTCGTTCAAAAATAGTTGTTTAATATCAATCAATGCTCACTCCACTCTACAAAATCTATTACCGAACCCTTCATCCGCAGTTTTCCAGAAATTCTTTGAAGCCTGACTCAATTAAGATATCATATTACCCCCACGCAAAAAGCTCCTAGAACTTAAGGGCATCTAATAGTCAATCACTTTTTACTATTCTCTTTCTACCGGTTAAGCTGTGTTCCTTTTTTTCAACTTTCGCTTTTGGTGCTGCCACACCCCCAGTAGCTTTGTAATGTACGCCACTTTTCACCCCTGTCTTCACGCCCTCCTGTCATTCACAGTCATTAAACCCTTTCAATGCGTTTTTGTTGCCTGCTAAATGTCGCATAATTATCGTATTTCATTTGGCGTTTTTACAGGTGCAACCAGACAAGATAACCGACCCTCACCAGGCCCTTCCCCGCACCCTAAGAATAAAATCCGCCTCATTATACCGAATTGTCTGCTTGTCTCGTGTTAAGTATGTGTGCGCGGAATCCATTTTTTTACTTATATCCTTTACTCACACACAATATTTCGAATATTTAACGAAATGCTTTTATTAATTCCGTCATGTTTCGTATTAGGTTTAAGAGCTGCACAGATTTTTTGAAGAGCTTTGCAGGATTTGTCTCTCAATGCTAATTAAATTTTTCGGTGCTTTTTGTGTATTTGTTGTTACGCACGGTTGTGTTTAATTTGCTTTCAGACTCAATGTTTTGTAGGAGATTAAAAGGAACTAAAGGGTACACTAGAACGAGTTAATTTTTTGTCAGCTATTTTTAGACGAGTTTTATGGCCGCAATATTTGAAAAGTATTTTTTTGTTAAAAAGTTGATGAGCTGGAATATTTCTGAAGGGTTTTTCCCACCAATTAGTCAGATTTTTTCAATGAGCCTATTAAGCAAGGGATTAATTTGTCAGAACCATATTGTGTTAGGTAAGCATTGTTTTTGGAGCGCATGCCATGTTCATAAAACTTTTGACGACACTCGACGCATAAGCTTTGAGTCTGTGACGTCACGCTCCTTTATTTTTTAACAAGTTCATCGTTGTAACTTGACTTGATTTTATGTGGCGCCATCTAGAGTGTGTATAGACAAGCAAGATCTCAATCTTATTGATGTGCAGCTATCACGACATGTCTGCGACAAGTCGCATACTAAAAATCCCCAACTTTTCATGAAAATCAGACTGCCCAGGTATACCATTCTTCTTCTTAACTGTCCATACGAAACAGTTACAGGGATACATCCCGATTAAAAAAGGCGCACTTTTTTTAATCGGAGTTACCAAAGGTAGCTAGTGTGCTCTCTATCAGGTTCCTCACCTTACTTGCAATCCTTTATCGCAGTAGCTTTATTATCCATACGCACAACATGACCTAGTCAGCAGAGCCGCTGGATATTGATTCGCTTGACTATGTCAATGTCAGTGTCTCATAGACTTCGTAGTTCCATATAAAAGAATATATTCAATATAAAATGCCATAAAGTAAAAAGGGAGAGATGAGCGTCTTATAGAGTGTAGTTGCGTCTAACGAGAGAAGTCTCTTCTACTCATTTGCCCACTGGGACAAAAATAGCATCTATTGGCATCACTCTTGCCTTAATCTCCATGCTGACGTCACTCTGCATTGTGACGGTGGTGCCAAGTTAGACAAAATCCTTGGCAACATCAAAAGTATGTTTTCAACATCAAATTTGAGTGTTAAATGCGACCACTGATATCGATATACGTGCAACTGGAGACTCTTGTAGTTCAATATTGTCCCGTTTCAATGTAGTTTGGATTTTGAAACACATTCTCTATTACAAAGAAGATGTTGCAGGAGAAGCCTTCGACTTGTGTGATGTCTCGCTTGGTATCAAACGGCTTGGAGTAGCTCTTTCTTACCTTGTCGGAGCTGCGTGTGTTGCTCAACCTCATTTTGGATAGTCGCACCAACTCTTTACAATAGACAAAGACACCAACTATCGGTGTCGATTTGGTTATGTCATTAAAACTAACAAATGTACTAGGAGTAATATTCACTTACTTCTAATGCTTGTAACTTGTTGTCAATTCGCTACGAATTCTATTATGTTTAACATTATTGCATTAGGTCAATGTACTGCCAGCAGTGCCATAGAAAGGTTTTTGACTTTGTAGTGTTTTGGTGTTACTCAAGATTTTACCACTAGTTTATCTAAACGCATCAAATTTCTGCTAGACTCTGAGTCATTTCGTAGTCACCCACAAAATCGCATTCAAATCATGATTATAAAGATATGAAAAGTTTTTACCACACCGAAATTGCAATTAAAATGCACAATAACAATTAAAATCATTTAACCCATTCAAGTCCACTTAGTCGTTAAGCGTGCAAAAGCGTCTGTATCTGTATCTGTGTACCTCTCTAGCGCTGTGTGTGTGTGGTTTTAACGTACGTGTGTGGGTGTGAGTGGGTGTGTGTGGGTGTGTGTGGGTGTGTGTGGGCGTGTGTAGGTGTGTGTGCGTGCAATTGCAATAACCATAAACTATTTGCACTAAAGTTGTGCACGAGCTCCAAAAACAGCGGGACATTCGTTCAAGTTTTCAAATGCCGCCGAGCCGCAAAAACTTTCAAGTCTGCACTAATCGTTTGACAAGACAAAAGCACAACTCACACAGATACACATACACACACAGATACACACACACACACGCACATATACAAACGATGCGCGCCATTTACACATAAAATGCCAAAAGCGTGCAAGGGTGACCGCAAATTCGAGAGTTGTTCAATAAGTTCCTACAAAAATCATCATTGTCAATTAGCATGCGAAGAGTTTTTGCCAGCAGGATTCGGCAGGATGTAGAACTTGTAAATAGTCGCATTGTTTGTTGGAGATAGGTTTTCGCTTGCTAAGTTTTAAAGGGCTCCTGCTACGCTGGAGCTATGTTTGACGAAGTTAAGGCGCTTGTCCCATTGCACACCCAAGCACTTGTTCTCCTGTGATGGTTACTGGTCCTGCACGACGTCAAGGCAGGAATCCTTAGGCACTGCTTGAATTAGTTTTCTCCAGTTTTCCAGCGCTTTGCGCAGACTTTAAAGTTATTTAGGTACTGCTGTAGAACATCCAACCCTAACGAATTAGTCCTTTACATATTCACATTATCTAGAAAAGATGGAAAGGCATGATTTTGCGGACAAAATGCATGATGCCAAACTCTGACGAGGGCTTTTTGGCCTCAAAATCTTCTGGCTAAAATTAACTATGCTACTCTATTGCTTTGGAGAGACATGGGAATGTCGGAATACAAATTGAATGAATATTACCTCAAACTTTTTCATGAAATGCTCTCCAAAGAGAACAAGCGCTTCAGCAGGCAGCGTACAAAGTGATTGGCAACTGTGGGCGGCAAGTTTATTGGGCTGTATGAATCCAGAGAGGAATTTTTTCTTGTTTTATGCATCATACAGTTCCTTGCTTTCTTCCATGTGGTTGGGACATATCCCAATCCCAATCAGTTTTTATTCGCTTGCAAAGTTTATATAAAATGTCCCATTTGATTATAGGGGCTATATATATATATATAATGACGTCACCACTGAGGGGTAGTAGAGGGGTTCATGACGATTTCGTTAATGGGCGGCTGGGGAGTTTAAAATTTCAAAAATCATCGTGACGCCATGTATGTATTTTATTTTTGTTGGTAGTAATTTGTTAACAACTGAGTAAAATTTTGGCAAGTATTGTTTTTCTCTATGTAAAAATCACCATTCTCTTTGGATGAATAGGTTAGATGTACAAATTTTTTAAGCCAAGCTCTTTTTGAATTCAATTGTTGGGTTCAGAAGAAAGCTGTTATCTGTGGGAATCTAACATATTTTCCGTAGTGTGACGGCGGAAATTTCGATAAAGAGGTTTATTCAGTAAGAAATGTTTATTTTGATGTCACTTCGAAAACATATTTCTGGGAATGCTTAAAAAAGGTAAAGAAGCGTAGTAAGTGTTTTGAGCTAAAATCAGAAAGAGTACTTTTTAAGTTAATTCAAATATGATTGTTTTGTAACAACTTTTTGAACTAACCTCGTACATTGAGCGAAACCATAACAGTGAAAGGGTGAGAGGGAGAGAGAAGGCGCAGCGCAACGAACTTTTAGGTGTATTTGTCTGTGTGTGTGTGTGTGTGTGTGTGTGTGTGTGTGTGTGTGTGTGTGTGTCGCAAGTTTTTGGCAAAAATAATTTTTGGCTCAAGTGCGCTACATTTGTATAGTTGTTGTAGTTGTTGTCTTTGTTTTTGTTTTTGTTTTTAGAGTAAGCTTTTCGCTGAGTCATTGTTTATATATTTTGTTTTTTTTTTTGTTTTTGGCAGCTTCTTGGCGTCATTTGTTGTTGTTTTTGCGCTTCTTGTTGCTGATATTTATGCTCTGTCTCTCTCTGTCGAGGGCTGCTTCCTCTCTTCTTGCCTTTGACAACAAAACTCAGCATTTTATTATTATGTTACATTTTATTTCCGTTTAAAGTTTGGTATTTTTTTTGTTTGTTTGCTGCGGCAAAAGCCAGCATACAGCAGCTAAGGAGATTTCCTGTGGGCATTTTTTTTTGTTTGTTTTTATTTTATTTCATTGGTATTTATTTTTTTAAGGATTTAAAAATTTATTTTGTTGGCTGATTAACTTATTGTGTCTGTCTGTCTGTCTGGCTGTCACTGCCTCTGTTGCCTTTGTGTTATGTGTTGTTATCTTGTGATTTTCAAGAGCTGTTATCTAAGTTTTTCTGTCATTGAGGTTCCATTCGGGTGCTTTGAGTATATTTTGCTTAAAACTCAACATGTGTTGGTTTTGGTGTTTTTGTGTAAGTGTGCATATCCATGTCCTTTACTGTTTATATCGCATTTCGTTTGCTAAACGCTTTATTGTTTCATAAATACTTAATTTGTTTTGTAATTACTTTTCTCTCTTCATTTTATAGTTGTTACTGCCACAAACGCCTTTTATCTGTTTGTGTGTGTGTATGTGCGTATCCTTTACAATTATGAGCAATTTGTATATGGCTCTTATGGCTAAAACTAAAGGCAAAATCCTTTTTGTGGTTATAGTCACAGCATAATGGCAGCTAGACATTAGGGTGACCCACAAAACATATGTAGCATATATGAATAATCATAATGGCCTTGCTGTTGGCAATGCTACCGAACATACATAGAGAGCGAGAGAGAGGGAGAGGAAACGAGTGAGGGACTGAATTTAATTGCCATAAAAATACTTTAAGTTGTGGCTAGTGCCACATGCTTTTCATAGAGAATTATGCAGCAGTTAGCTTTTGTGTGGCAAGCAATTAGGAACAGTTTAGAAATCCACTCACTAATCAAGAGCTGCCTTGGAGTGCATTTATCAAGCAAGATATTACAAAGGGATACGAATATCACACATTGTATCGCATGTTTTCATTGTGAGCACCTATCAAAAGTTTTATCATTATGAATATTATGATATCAATGGTTATACCGATAAAATCGAACGTGGCTGTCAATATCGAACGTTTTCTTACTCTACCTGTTAAGATACAATCATAGTGAAACAGTAAGAAAGAAATGTTTAAGTAGTACTGTATTTTGGCTAGTCGTGAGCTATGCGCATATAGTTGTTTTCAGTACAGTCAACTTTGTGATAAAGTTGCTACCTTCTGAAATTTCCAAATATTTCTTTGTGAAGTTCAGTCTGGCATATTGTTGTTTTCAAATAACTGAGTTGGCAGCCTCCCGTAGGTTGCAATTTTACATTCGGACCTACTGATCACTCTCTTTCCTGCCGAGTGACAAGATTTCCTCATTTTCGGAAATAAGCAACGCTACGTAGACAATCCTTCGTTTGCTGCTTTTTTTACCAACAATGATTCCATTGCGTTTGACTTTGATAATCTCATTTGGACCCAAAGAATTGGATTCTTTTAATGACAATCAGCTTACCCAACTTATAGATATTCTCGTTTTGGCGATTCTTATCGTTGTTAGATTTGTAGCCTCGCCGATAGGTTGTTCATTGAACTGGAACATTAGCTCGACGGCTCTTCTGCCACAAACTTGCAAAAATAATAACAAAATCGAGTGCAAGTAAATTTTAAAGTCTGTTAAGATTCGGATTGATATTGGTATGACTTCCAAATTTTAAATACTTTCGTTTCTGAAAAAAAATACCATTTTCATACCCTTTCACTTTTAGGAGCAGTCAGTCCATATTTTGCAATTTGAAGATATATTAATGCAAAATCCCAAAAGGAAACGAAGAATGTGTCAGAATTTTGTTCACGATATCTGCTTCTTCTTAAATGGCCATATATCTTGCTTTGGGAAAAAAATCGAGAAATTTGTTCAGGAAATCTTACATTAGATTAGATTTGTGATGGGTGCGATGGCTTATCAGAGAGCACTCAGGCAGCCTTGCCCCTTGTACCATGCCCGACGGAGGAAGTTAAAGGAGAGAAAGGACAGTTGAAATAGGAGAAAGAGTACAAAAACAGATAAGGATGGCATATGTCATGGTATAGTCAAAAGTACGGTTAGTTCGGATTTCCCAGAGTAGAAAATTGAAGAAAGGCAAAATTAGAAATTTTGTCACAACGTATGTAAGGATCAAACAAAGAGCGAAATGCTACTAGATTCTCTGAATAATACAAATATTTCAATCCTAACTTGTTATCAGCTTGAAATCTCTTAAGTGCCTTTCTACAATTGATTTGACCTTCAAGTGCCGTTTCAAGTAAGCACGATTTCCGTGCCACTTGCTGCAGATTTCTTTCCACCCAGTAACTGTTCATGTTTCGTGTCACTTTCCCATTGAATTATGACCACTTACTAGAACTTACAACTCTATAAAGGCAATAAATGTCATCATAATAACAACTTTGGAGTTTCCATGAACAAGAAAAGTGGGATGCATTGAAGCTTCCAAAAAAAAAGTTACAAAAATATAACAATGGGGAAAAAAAAGGGAAGACAATGTTACATAAAGTTTGGCCAATACATAAAGTGCGACAAATGCATGAGAAAACTGTGTATATAAAAGTGAAAAGTGGCAAAATAAAACCCATAAATCGCCAGACAATGCAACAAACGTGCACCAAACACCAATACATACTCAAAAATGTACGGACAGACGGACGGACGGACACACGGAAGCAGCATAATAAAAATACGAGCAGGCAATGGCAATGGCATTTGCAATACAAACCAAATGACCGTGCCAGACTAAGAAATATACAGTTACACACACACACACACACACACACACACACACACACACACACACACACAACACACACACACACACACACACACTCATAAATATGCGTATAAATGTGTATTGTCTGAATGTGTGTGTAGGATCCAACCAACTTTCATTGCAGCATTGCAATTCAAAAGCACAATCCATGTGTTGGGTGACAATGCAGCAAAGGCAAAAGCATATTACAAAGGCGATTTTCAATGCATTCCCACAAAAATACATTTACAAATGGCTACACTGCGAGAAAATTATGAAGACTTTAGCAAATAATGAAGGGGTATTGAAGCTTTAGTGCTTTTGGATATAAACCAATCACCAATGCGTTTCACTTGATTCTCGTTTCAACTTGACTGACTTTTTGCTTAAGTACTTTCACTTATTTTAGGCTCCTTTTTGAATGGCTTTTTACTAGAGAAGTTTTGATTGGTAGAACTTCAAACGATGAACTGTAATCGTTTCACTTGATTTTCGTTTCAATTTGACTCGGATTTCACTAAAGAAGTTTTTCAAGCGTTGAACCTTTAGCTTTCCACATAGCTTACTTTCGCCTTTTGCTTCAAAAAACTTGAACCGATGTGCCGTAGTTTTACTTCAAAAACTTCAGCCGAATACCTATTAGCCATTTATAAAACTTTGATTGACTGGCATTTCGCAAAAGAAGTTTCATTTATTTTACGCTCCTTTTGAATGGCTTTTTATTGTTAAATTGTTAAATTGAAAGAATTTTAAACGATGAACTGTAAGCGTTCCACTTGATTTATGTTTAACTTCGATTCTCTTAACACTAAAGAAGTTTTACTTTAAAATAGCTTACATTGGATTTTTACTTCAAAAACTTTAACCGATGAGCCGTTAGCGTTGCACTTGATTTTCATTTCACTTAATCGGACGATTTGCTTACACAATTTTACTAAAAAAACTACAATTAAAAAAGTTCCATTAAAATTCTAACAAGCGGTTCTATTGATTAACGTTACAGTTTCGCTAACTTTTAACTCAAGAAGTTTAATTTAAAAGCAATTTAAACCAATAAATCGCTATTATTTTTAGCAAAAACGCTTTTTTTGGGGCCCGATATTCGCCCATTCATTTCGGTTTTAACATTAATTAATCAAAAAACTCAAATTTGCGTAGTTTGTTGAATTCATTGATGTGGCAAAATGAGTAGTCAGTTATTTGACAGCTAAGTTGGTTGACGGACCCTTATTATTGGCAGTAATTGTAAAGTTATAGTTCGACTCTGTTCGCTCTGCTCCCCTTTCTGTTTTTTTATTGCACTTTCTTACCCTTATCATCATACTAAGGCAAGCAAAATAGTTTAATAGTTTTTTTTCGCTTAAATACAATTTTCCTCATTTCCAGAACTATAAATTAAAGCAACCAGATTTACTTTACACTAAAGCATTTGATGTAACATCAGACACAGACATGTTTTTGGATTCATTTTTATATATACAGCCGATTATATTTTGCTTCCAAGCTGGCGCCAAAAAAATGTATTATTTAATCCCCAGCCGAAATCTATATTTGAATATCCAAATTTTATGCAAAGTTAAAAATAACTTCAATTTTAAATCAAGAAGAATCGGTATTGACTACTTTATTGAACTTCGTTCTTAAATTTAGAGCAACCGGAAATAGAATGGAAATGGAACGTTCTTGATTCAAGACCGTAATCAGTCTCAAAGTATGACAAATATAGGTTTTGAGACACAGAGCTAGGAATGTGCTAACTCTCACCGATGAGCCCACTTAAAATCCGGCTCCCAGTTTCACTATTCGTCACACATGTTGAAAATTTTATTTATTCCATCAAGAAGTGTAACTGCTTCTGAGTTATAAAAAAAGGTGAAAAACTAATAATTCATATAGCACAGTTAGTTTAAAAGAAATTTTTCATTAAAAGTTATATTTGTTGAGCTTTTCTTCATAAATGACTTTGTAACCGCTTGTGAATTACAATCAACCTTTAGGAGAAATACCTGAAATAAGTTGGAACAGTCTGAATTCCTTTCATTCTTCCTCTTTTCGATATCACGATAAGTACTTTCGCTCAGTGTGCGCATATATTGAATTACCACAAAGTACATTCAGTGTACCCTCCCTCCCTCCCTCTGTCCCTCCCAGCTTCCTCTGTCTATGCGTTTTTAATAAAAATGTGGCAACTCAAGTCAAACCGTAGCTTGCAACAGTTGTTGCGGCTGAACTCTGCTAAGCTTTACTCAAGTGTGTTGCCATTGGTCAGTGGAAAGTAGATAGTAGAAAGTAAAGAGTAGAAAGTGAGTAGTGAGTAGCACGTAGAGAGAGGTTATGCAACTTATATGGCAATATCAAAAAAGCTGTCGAAGCTGTGCCTGGCATATCCAGGCCAAGAGACGAGCTGACCATGGACCATGGACTTACCGACGGACAGAGAGACAGACAGTAACTAGTTAGAAGGACAGCCACTTGACCACATTTGGAAAAGAGTTATGAATATGAGCAAGCAGAATGTAATGCTTTATGTGAATGTGTGTATGTGTGTGTGCGTGTGTGTGTGTGTGTGTGTGTGTGTGTGTGTGTGTGTGTGTGTGTGTGTGTGTGTGTGTAAGTAAGCGAGTGTTAGATTGTGCATATGTGTGTGTGTGTGTGCGCTTGGGAGGGTTTGCTTGTGGTTGCAAAAATTGTTATTTTTATGCACTATATAAGTGTATATTAACTTTATAGTACAATAAAACGAAGATATTCTGACGTACTAACTTTTAAAAAAAATAAAATTAAAATTTTGGCATACTAACGTTCATACTTGTAGTTCGTTCATGATTAAAGAACTCAAGCTTACAGAAAAAAAAAATTGTAATAAATATGTTGAGAAAAGTGTAATAAAATATGGCAGCTTCGAAAATGGTACAAGGAATTATAGCTCACACCTTTAGCCATGACAAGATAAACAAAAACTTTCAGGCAAACATTGAATATTAAATATCTTTATTTTGACTCATAGTTCATATCGATCAGTGGCAAGGTTCTCGACATACATATATGTAAACTAAACTATATAAACTATGTTTAACTAATAGGCCATACATTGAGCCCAAATTTGTTGTCTTCCCCACCCGGCGAAATTTGGTTCAGAGCTCAACTTGAGCCGCACTCAGAGCCCAAACACAGCAAACTTTAAAGCCCTTTATTTGAGCCATAAAAGTAATGAATATAAGTATCATTACTGCATCATTCAGTACTGCTTTAGGCAACTATTTCAACCGAATTTCCACCAAATCGCATTTCGTCGTCATATGATACAGCTCTTTCAGGTGGATTTCTACCCAACTAAAATTCACTGATATTACAGAAATATCTTGAGCGTCGCAAATCTATCAAAAAACCTTTTAAACGATGAAATGCAATTGAAAGCGAAACAGTCCACAGATTTCTGGCACACCACGGAATATTTCAGTGCCAGGGTCTTAGAAAGTTTCTGTCAAAGCAAAAGGACAGCAGACCCAAAGATTCACGAAGTACAAACAAAGTTTTCTTTTAAAACATTTTTAATATGCAATAATGAGAAACATTTATTTGCCCGCCTTGGAGTTAAGCCGAATTCGTATACTCACAAACGTAAAACCATTCAGACGAACCTTCATCAGAGCATAACACCAACTGATTATTGTGTCCACAAGAGAGCGAGAAGTTTGCACGTTTGTGGGATGTGTGAGAGTGAAAAGAAGAGCATGCATTTCTTTGCCAGTGTGTTGTTTGTTGAATGCTAGAACGCTCCATTAAGCCAAGTTATGGCTGAAGCTATTTCCTCACGCTACCTCGCTTTATACGTAACATAAGACAATTTTTTTTTTCTACTTCTATTGCATAAGGAAGTGTGTTGTCAAAGTGCCGAAAATATTCGAACATCCGTGTTCACAGCGGCTCGGTTTAAAACCTCTACCGATCCGGCTAATGGCTTATTACAGTAAAAAAAAGTTAGTATTAGTGTAAAATTTCGATGTAAGAGCATCTAAGTTTTGGCTTTTTATAGCTAGCTGCCGCGTACGTTTGTTATTATTATTTATTTCAATTTATGAGCTGCTTTATAGGGCCATAGTGTTATTTGCAGTGTATGTGCCTGTATACAGACTTTACCCTTTCAAATTGCATTTTTAGATTAACTTCCAGTATATATTTTTTCAAGTTAAAGCTACGGCAAAGCCAAGTTAAGACCTTGACTATAAATTCAATAAAATTATCATGTTATCAGGCTAAAAGCAAGTCACCAAGACAAATGCAGTTAGCAATTAAGCGTTGCATTAAATCCTCTACGAATTATCTCATTCATTCATTACTTGGCACCTATAATGGAGACAGAAGGAACCCGAAGCCACCCCAGCCACAGACTTGACCTAGTCAACGACTCAGCAGCTTCCTCTGCTGCGGCTGCTGCTGCTGCTGCTGATGGTTTTCCAGCAATATGTCGCTGCTATTGCTATCACTACTAATTCAATTTTCCGCACAAAAAAGAAAAGCGCGTCAGTGCACGAAACGAGCAGCAACTGCATGCAGTAAAAAGCGCAGAGTAAAAGCCAGCAAAAATCAAGTCAAGTCAGGACAAAAAAACCAAGACAGTTGAAGGGCAAAAGGGAGTGGGGCGAGGTATAGAGAAAGGGCGTGCGTGTGAGCGAGCAGTCAATGTGTATTGAAGTTGATATTTGCGCATCAGTGCGCACATTGAACTGTCAATGTCAGGCGCTCGGCTAACGGGAACTCGTCTTCAATGGAGACTTTTGCCAGTGGCAAATAGCTGAACTCGCTCACACTACCTACAGAGCAATGGCGACGACCGAAGGCAAAAATGGCGTCTAATGCAGTTGAAAGTTGAGCAAATCAACTGAGGCCAGCAAGCAGACAGAGAGACGGACAGACGCAGGAATAGACTGAGCGAGTGCGCTGCATTTGTGTTGAAAAAGTAATTACAATGCTGATTGCTGGCCATAAATAACTTGGCCATGTCTGTTTTTCTTTGGCCAACTTTAAAAATGTCATTTTAGGGAAAGGGCAGGGTTTGGTCGGCGTGTAAAGACAGGAAAAACACTGAAGCAGCTTCATAAATTGTGTGTGCACATTAAAAGCCAAAAAGGCTAAAGCTGAAATTGAAGCTGTAGCTGCAGCTGAGCAGCATTTTTCTTTGCCTTTGCCGCCTGAGTATGTATAAATCAACGGAAATGAATGCTATTTAGTTCCATACACAAACACACACACACACACACACAGACACGCACACACTTGCACACAACTTTAAGGATATGCGCCGCTTCTACCGAGCAAACACAAACATCAGCACACACACAACTACAGTTACAGCTTACATTTAACTGCATTGAGCTGGCTAAAAGTTGGCATTTTCCACATGCATTTCTCAACTGTGGCAGCGGAAACCACGCCAAATGCAGCAATAAGAGAGTGATGCAGGGCTGGAGAGGCGGAGAGTCATAGATTGGGCGGTTGGGCGTTAAGGGCGTATAGGGCAGCTGTAAGTACCGTTAGCGGCAAACATCAACAATCCAGCAGCGTCTCAAGACGTATTGCATTAGTCTCTGACCTGCCGTTAGCAGCTATAAAACACGTTTATGCAAGCGACGAAATCGAGTTGAAGCAAATCACTTTTCGCAATAAGGGATTTGAAAGCAATCAGCAAGTAAAACATTTGAGCAACTCGCTCGCAGTGAGTACTATTGCGTTTAAAAAATTTACATTCAAGCAATTGTTTTCTTCAATTTTTCAAATCGCCACCAAGAAGATCGAGCTCTGTTAACCACAGATTAGAGAACGCGTCTTCAAAGTGAGATGACAGGGTGTGTTCCGAAAAGTTACGTCACTAAAAAGTAATAGACTGCAATTGATTTGAGATTTTGCTGAATGATTTGTGACGTGACATTGAGGGGCGTTGAATAAATGTGACTGTTTATATAGTGGAGTGTGGAGGGCGCAATACCAACATCGGAATTATCGGAAATTAGCGCAAAACTGTTTATATTCCGTTATTCCTTTGTTTTTGTCTAAGCGATAGGTTTTGAAATTATAATTGTTTATGCTTTACAATATAATTACATGCCATTAAAAAAAATATAAACTTTTGGCTTATCCTTTTTAAATACTATGATAAACTACATACGATTGATCCAAATTTCATTAACTTTGCTATAGCCAAAATATAATCGAAAACAATGTTGCTATATTCGAAATCAGTTTTAGCCAAAGTCTATATTCGAAAATTTTAGGGCTATGGCCATTTTTTTTTGCTTCCTTCCTTACATCTTTTTTTTTAATATAATTATTTTTATATGTTATCAGTCTTCTGAGATGAAAGAATTTACTGCGTACATATAGTAGATAGCAAACCGATTTGTTTATGCTATATAAGTGTACTTACACCTCCTGAATCAGTTATCACATTCACTTCAGGATTTGGTTTGTCAGAAATGTTAACCTGACTGAATTCTGTTATATGAAATTCAGTATGTATGATCGAACGTACTCAAAATACATTCGCTCGATTTAGCAGATAATTTGTTAATATTTTCGAAAATTTCTTGCAAGTACGGAATTTCGGAGAGCGAATCGAGCTGTGTTTTTTCTATTGACTTCTTGTAACATCATCCGTAGTGAGAGTTGCGATCTTGAAGGTGTTCGTTTTTATCGAATAAAATTCCAGATTCGATTCATGTTTTTTTAAGGAAATTCGAATTCACTTTTAATATTAAACTAGTAAAATTGCCTTACTTCTTTAAGCTAGGCAACTTGCACAACTCGTGAAATCCATATCCATAAACTACCTCCAACACACTTATTTACCCCTATACATGTGTAAATGGCACTTCCGTTTGATATTAGCCCGGTACTTATATGCGTTTAGTCAACAGCAACCGAAAACATGGACCAGCCCCTGAAATGAACATTTTCGTAGCATACATTTTGGGGCGTAATGCATTTCTGCGGTTACTGCCAAAGCTACAACGTCTCTGCCAAGAGCCAACATCCAACTGCCGACTGCCTTTTCATTGTTGCTCACTTACTACAGTTACTCAAGATGTTTTTGCCAGCAAACACCCGACATGGCTCTCGACTCCGGACATTTGCCTAAGCTTTAGGCACCCCTCCTGCCCCCAATGCACAGTTAGTTAGTCAGTTTCGAGCCCAGTCTGCCATATTTTGCATACTTGTGGCGCCTGGCTGCCATTTGTTTGCCTTCATGGCAGTCTGGTTGATGACTGGCCAGGGAATGTTTTGAGAGTTCCAATGCATAAATCTGACGAAAATGGCAGGCGTCAGTGCATCATCATAACCATATAGCAAGAAAGATCTGGCAGGACTTAAAGCTCTGCTCTAACCGTGTTAACTACCATTTGCTGCAGACGGTTTGATAAGCTGTAAGCAAATGAGTGATTGGTGAATGCGTACAGTTTGAGCAATTGACAGGGCTTGAGGTTAATTGAGAGTGGCATGAAGTGGGTAAAGGTAATTGGGCGACTTAAAGAGATAGGGAGAGCTGGTTGTTGAAAGTGTGCGCTTGAGTTGAGCTTCGTTTTTTTTTTAATCGAGATGCATGCAGGTAACGATAACAGGTGACGATAATATGAATATGAATGCAATCAGTTTTGGGCAAATCTTGGTGCTAATTGCAAGCAGAATGACTCGGAAAAATTGATTGAAAAGGAGAGAGAGACAAGAGCTTGTTGGTAAACGAACAATTAATTAAGGCTTCGATCTGTTATCGAAGGCCAAGCAGATAATAATATGCATTATCATTCAGTTTGAGCACTTGGCGGAGCTTGAGGTAAATTGAGATTGGCATGAAGTAGGCCAAAGTAATTGGGCGACAGATAGAAAGCTGGTTGTGAACAAATGTATTCGTGAGTTTGGTTTGGGTTTTCTTTAACGATATACAAAACAGGTAACGATAACAGGTGACGATAATATATATATTTTGCTGAAAACTTTTTGAGCAATTGGCAGAAATAGGGGTTAATTGAGACTATAATGAAGCGAGCAAAGGTTATTAGAAGAGATAGAGATTTTTGATAATAAGTAAGTAATTGAGTTTATTTTTCCTGTATTCTAAAGCCAAACAGGTAAAGATAGCAAGTGATAATAAAAAGCGCTATATTCAATCAATGATGAATCCACTGAGTTTGAGTAATTGGTAAACTTAGAGGTTAATTCATAATTCATAATCATTCAGTTTGAGCAATTGACAAAGCTTTTGCATAATTGAGAGTGGAATGGTTTCTCTTCTGTGAGAGATTGTTGTCAATAAGTAACATTGAAACATTGAAACCTATTACAATGACACGTGACGATAACTTTCAGTCAAAGAAATATGCATTTGTTTGTTATTAACCTGATTAAATGTTCTTGTTTATATGAAAAGTAATGTAAATAGTAGAAAGCTTTAAATCAATATTGTGTTATTAATGCATATTTTCTTTCTTTTTCAGGTAAGTGATTTAAATCGCTTTTTCTGCGTGCCTTCATCATGTCATTCATCATGCGTATGTAATTTTTAAAATAAACAATAATTTGTTTGTGGACATAATTTAACATCCAAATGCTTTTGAGTGCTGTGTTTGCTAAAGGCTAAAAAAATTCAATAAATCACATATATAAAAATAAATAAATAGTTGACAAAATGTAAGTTAAAATTTAAGCTTAATTAAGCAGGAGAAATCACATCAAGCGCATTTAATAAATGCAAATTTCAAATAAATTTTAATGTTTGGCTGATGGGCTTTATCCCTCAATGAACGCAAAAAAGTTAAAAATATAATTAATTGCGGGCAACTTTATGCCAACCACCCTAGATCAGCGACGTTTGCAGAATTTAAGTCGTTGATATGACACAAATACTGTCAGAAGAGAAAATTAGACCTTTTTTTCAGCTGCGTATCCCTGCTTTAAATATTTATTATTGAAAATGAACCATGGTTTAGTAATTCTTTAATTAGTGGGCTGAAAATTACAAATTTAGTTTCAAATTTGCTTGTTGGTTAGACCCTGTTCTCTTACTGAGTGTAACAAAATGAAAAGGGGATATTGACAACTACTCAAACGTTGGCACCGAAACGACAGCTGTGAAAGGCTTACGAAACGCGTGACGCGATTCTAGGACACTAAGCACTAGAATTTGGGACAAGGACTAACTACTCACTACGGAAAACTTGAAATTAACGAATTAAACTAGACACGTAGGAACTAGAGCTATAAAGCAATAAGACATTTGGTGTCCTTGTTGAAGTGTGCGGGACAAAAAGCATCCCTGCACTCGTGGCGTTGAAACGTGCGTAGTCGGGGATTAGCATAGGTGTTCCGTTGGTTACGACAATTGCATCACTACGAACATAACCAAGCAGCACTGGTTGAACTGTATGGCTTGAGCAACTGTGTAATAATGTAGACAGTTTACGCTTGTGTAGGCGTTGTAGCCAAAAGCAGTTTTCCATCCATAATCGCAATGCTCTTTCGACCAAATAACCAGCTAAGTCGTTCCTTTGTGTGCACTAGTGTCAAACCATACACGCCAGCTGTACCCATCATGCGCCGTGGGTACGGTTTCATGTCTGCTAGCCAAGATCCTGGCATCAAAACACAAAAGCCGCTTAAGCAAAGTAAAACACCCGAAAGGCCACGCTTACACAAAGGAACCTCTTATATGGTCATTTCGGCCAAAGAGCAGGATTTGTCTGGCATTGGCTTATATATATATATGTGCATGCATCAATTACTTATCTATGTCACAGTTTGAGAAGTACTAGAACCAAACTGCAATCACCTTTGGAAAAATGTCAAACAAAGTTAGTCGGAATGGTCAGCTAAATTTAGTCGCTAAATGGGCTGCAAAGCCTACCACCGCATGGAACTTTTAGTGTTCTTCGGTGCAAACCACGCCGCCAACTACCGATGTTCATGGCCTACCACGCAGATTATAGTGTACCATCGCAAACACTTTATTTATCTTCTGCACCATCTGCCTAGGATGGCCTGGCTGGCCGGTGCCAGTGGCTGTCTCATCAAAGAGCTCACGTGAAAAACAGCGCATTGAGTGTCAAATGCAGATAAATATTCAGTTCTTTTTTAAATTCTAGTATTGACCGCACTATTTCCTGGAAAAGTTCATCACACATATTTTCGTCACTGGAGGCCAGACCATGTTTATCATATGATTTCAAAGAAACTCGTGAAATTCATTCATCCAACTCACGTGTTTCTGCATCCAGGGCAGTTACTCGCAGTAACTCTGGGCAACGCAGTAAGGCGATTGTTACACAAACCGAGATTTTTAAGTGAGGCCGTCTGACTTGCATTTCGCACCGCTTGTAGGCACGGTAATATCGACCGTAAGTTGTCCCGCTTGCAACCCTATGTGACATGATTCATATTAGCGAGATTTCGTGAGAGATTTTTTTACTTTCTCGCTTGAAAATCTCGCTTCGTTTAGCTCATAAACCCGTAATCCGAATTGCGTTTTCATGTCGTAATGGCAGGCAAGCGACCGCAGTTCCACATTAGTTGGTGACTTGGAAGAAAGCGATCCTATGTTCCGGAATTACATGATTTGTATGCGAATTATGACAATTTTTGTTACATTTGTTCAAAATACGAAGTGGAATCTTTGACGCTGATAGTTGCAATTCTAATAATAAGCTGGGTTCCAACCCAATATCGATCGCGTTACTGAAGATATCGAATCCGTAGAACTAGATGACGAATACATATAACTATAACTGCTAAGAGTACACGAAAAATCCTTTATTGGTATTCCAGTTCGAGTTAACATATCTCTAAAGGTTAAGGCTTACCTAAAGATGGCTCGGAGCTTTTTGCAACATTTCTGAAAAAAAATGAAAACAATCTTCTAAAACCTAAAACAAAAGTTTGCATTTATCGCAATTGAACGAGCTCAACAGCCAGGGTAGAGAAATATAACAATATGCAAATACTTTAACAGTTTTTGAAACTCGATGTCAAGGAAAATGGGATAAAAATATGAAGGCACATTTCGTTGGATGTTGAAGCAAGACAGAGCGAAAATAGACAGAAATCACTGCATAGATCTATTGATGAGAAAAAAATCCGCACTAGTAGCAAAAAAAAAATGTGATTTTTGAATCTCTCCGCACTGCATATTTGCCTATAATAAAACGATCTAATATTAAAAGGATCCCCTAGTTACTTAGACTTATATCTAGAGATCTACCGTAACAGAGTTTCTCATAATATAAAAATAATCAACTAACACAACCGTTCTTGCGGATTCTAGGCATTTCTTGATTCTATCTCTTATAACAACATATCAACAGAATGATTCAGTTGCCCTAAAAAAAAAGTGTGGTGACCTTTTAATCAGCGATTGCCTGGGGCTTAGGTCGCGGAGCACCGTGCTTTGCTCAGATTCTTCTTTGATATGCAATTGACTTAAAAGGGACTAAGAGCATATGGAAGGAAAGGAAGAAACGTTCCTCATAAAACAAGAAAAAAAGTGGTGCGAGTTGAAATTTTCTTGAAACAGGAAATGTATTTCTTTGATTTCCTACATCTACTTGTAGTGCTGTGTCGTGCTGAAGATTCTTCACTGGGCATGAGAATTGTCAGCCTTTTTTCATGAGCATGACATTGCAAGTGACAGGTTACCAGATTAACTTACTTAGGTTCGTGGTATACTTGTTATCTTCGCCTGAACGTAGATGTTCATATATATCGTCCTATAGCCTGTACCTATCTCACTCTTGCTATCAAAATTGGTGACCTTTCATGCGAATCGCCAGAAATCTAAGCGAGTATACTTATTAACGAATTACAATTGTTGGCTAGTTTAAACTTAATTCTTAGAATGCCCATTTTAAAGTTAGTTAAAGCGTTTTTTTCAGCTTATCTAAAATAGCACCAAAAGAACCCTTGTATGTGTGTGTGAGTGAGTTTGTGTGGTAAATGGCCCATAATTCATGCAACGCTGCAACTGCATAATTTAAGCGCAAAAATGCAAAATGTTGCCAGTTGCAACAAAAATTGTTTAAGCCAAATAAAGGCAAAAAATAAATAAAAATCAAAGTAGGAATAAAAGTAAAAGAGTAAACAAAGGTAGCTGGGCGTGGCATTTGAGGGCGTTGAGTATGTGCGGTGCATTTACAATGTATTTAATAAAAACAATGTTGCCCCCGAGCCGCATTTTGGCATGCTGCAGCAGCTGCAAGAGCTGCAGTTATGTGTATGTGTGAGGTGTGTGTTCGTGTGTGTGAGTGAGTGTGTGTATGCGCAAGTGTGTGTCAAAGGCATTTTCATGAACTTTCCCTGCAACGCTGTGACGCTGCTCAAAAAATGTGCGTTGGCTTTTTAAAAGCTTTCAACGTCACACACACACACACACGCACACACACACACACACACACACACACACACACACTCCCATGGCACCCACTCACTTAGCAGCGCGCACACACACAAACGCTTATGCACACATTTACATATATGGCTGTATGTGTGTGTTTACTACGCGTTATGTTTGCTTGTTGTTCGTTTAACTGTACCTTTACTCACTGCAAAGTGCAACAACTAGACAACTCTAGACAGAGAAAGAGAGAGAGAGAGATGTGTGCTTGTAATCATTTTGAATTGAATTTATTGGCGCATAAAAGTAGGCTTCCATTCTTGACAGAAGCCAACAACAGCGACTCATTATTATATTCATGTGTTATATATGAATGTGAAAACTATTTTATAAGTGAAGATTGGTTGGTCCAGAGGAGTGAAAATGCAGTGGTATATTTTGAGAGTAAGTATCTACATTGTGACAAACTATTGCAGGAAAATAAAGCCCTTGTTATGCCCAAAACTTATTGCCTTAAAGGGGTTGTTCGTAGGGTTTGGGACCCACAACGTAAAACCACAATTCCAATGAAAGAATGTATTTACATTAGGCCGTAACCCGATAACGGGTTGTTATGGCCAGTTAAGAAGAAGAAGCAGAGAAAACATTTTTAGCAGAATTCTTAGCAAACCCCACAAAGTGTCAAACTATTTATTATCAAATATGGTCTTCGTTCCACAGAGTCCGACATTTGCTCAACGATGATCGCTCATCATACAAAAGATTTCAAGAAAGATTATCTACTTAAAGCTTTTTTCAAAGATCTGAATTAAAAGAATAGCAAATCTATTATTCTTCTTCTTGACTGATCAAAAGCAAAGCAAAGTTATGATCTTATCTAGAGCACTTCTCTAAGCGTCTCTGATTCGCGCGTTTCTTCTTCAATCGGCGATGCCAAAGGTAACTAGCGCTCTATCTACCAGTTCCTTCCAACGGAGATATGACCTGCACCTTCATCACTTTCCTTAAATTGCAGCATTGAAGAACTTTCGCGCAGAAGCTTCTTCATCCATACGCATAACTTGTCCCAGCCAGCGGAGTCGCGGGATGCTAATTCGCTTCACTATAGCAAAGTGGACTCTACTACTCATTTGCTGGCTGAGACCAAAGAAACATCTATACGCAAGAGTGATTACATCTTCGTTGTGACGGTGGTGCCAAGCTAGACGAAATCCTTAGCCACAACAAAAGTATAGTTTCCAACATCAATCTGAGAGTCCAACCGCCGCGTATCAGTTACTTGAAGAAAACATATACTTTGTCTTGCTCATATTTACAACCAAACCCATTCTTCAGTAGCCCCAAAGTCTCCGACAATTCCACCCTTAGGATGCCAAATCATTTCAATGTCATCTACGTAGGCGTGCAACTCAAAACTTTTACAGAAAATAGACCATGCATCTGGTCTCTCGCAACACACTCTCTATCCCAAGATTAAAGAGGTCACTGGAGTACGTCGCCTTGTCTGAAGCTTCGTTCGGTATCATAAGGTTCTTCCCCTACTTTCACGGAGCTGCGTGCATATCTCAATGTCATTCTGTACCAAACTCACACATATTAGCAAAATGATCGATAGTGGTGGCATTCAAGATTATCGATTTATCTGTAAAACAAAAATAAAAAATGTTTGGCTAACTATTTGACCGTTGCTTCCTTTTCAGCCCAGTTAAATAGTACTTAGTTTTCTTGCTTATGGAAGATACTACTTTATACTGGCTGATTAGTGCCCATGCGACTAGGCTTTATGTCCCTGCTGAAACTGCGCGGATGAAGAAGATGCTGAAACGACTTATGTTCTAAATGTACTTCCCTCTGCTGCAGAAGGCTCACATACCTTAGACAGCCGTTCTAAGCTTACTAGCGTACCTTTCATATTCCAAGGGTTCACTGTCTTAAGCAAAAATAGGAACCTTCAAAACACAGGCATATGACGTCAATAGCAATAGTTGGGCTTTGTACAAAAAGCTTTAACACCAGTTAGTGTGACGACACAGAGGTCCCAATATGAAAAACTGTTTCTTTTAATGGTTCCTTTAAAACCAATCCTATTTCGCCCTCTAACATTTTAGCGGCTTGTAAAATGCATAAGTGAAAAAGAAACCTTTCGTTTTTGAATAATGCATGCAGTAAGGGATTAGATTTTTAAATCGTACAGAAGCAGACGCGGTATTGTGAACAGCTTTAAATACCATTCGTCAATAAAGAAAACGAATTCGCAAAAATAATTGTCACCTGTGTAAAACGATTTAACTCTAATGGTTTTATTGTCGGTTTGCTTTAATTTTTTTGGAGACTTGTTAGCTAGCTATTAATGAAACTATGAAAATGAACAGACTTTTAGACATTATAAATGAATATATGACTACCTACGCAGTATTTTGTTTTTTTGCATCAAGACCACTCTCGCAGATGATCACCAGTTCTCTAATGAATGTAAAAGTAAATAAAACAGTCTTTTATTCAGTATATTTGGACTTATAAAATGAGCGAAACCGAAATACATATTTGACAAGAGCGCGTTTAAGTGCGTTGAAAATCCTTTGTAATGATATTTCTCTTTCAATGAGTTAAAGCTTGTAGGTATTACCTATCATTGGAATAAATTTAGCCATAGACAAGAAATAAACTTTTATGTAACTTTCAACAACTCAAGTTTAGTAAAAAGAGAAAAGGAACGGAAATAGCTAAATGTTATATTCTTCTGTTTCCTGCAACTGAAATCCATCTGTGAGAAACTAACAGTGCTATCGGTGACCATCAATTGAAACGAGGTTTTATTTCGATGCTCAAAGATGGCTACGGATATTGAAGACAAAATTGCATTAATATGAAGATTGATACTGCCTCTTGTTAAAAAAATCTAGGCAATCATGAAATAACAACTCTCAAAACATTATTTGTTATATGTTACTGCAGACGCTGATTACACTATGCAACAACAAAAAAAGCCTATGTCTTAAAAATACCTTTTTCGATAAATTTGGGATAACTGATTTCGAATTCGCAAACCGATTTGGATTATCTCTAGAACGGTTTTCGAACCCAGAATTACCGACCCCCCATTTACAGGAATAGGTATGTTTTAGCCATAAGCATTTCATTGAAGTCAAATTTGTTGTACACTTTATGTTTACTCAATTAAGCTTGCTTTATATGAAATTCATATTCTTCACTTTCTTCACACTAATAGTTCCATTGTCATCGAAATGAGTAGAATCAATCAATGGAGTTATTGAGATGCCCTAATAGTCGATGACCTGCACTTGTAAAAAAAAAAGGTTTTGCCAAAGCAGAGTAACGTTTGGAAGAAAATTCAATATTTCAAATCTTCAAGCTCAAATGTTTTTGTGCACAATTGAAAGTTTGAGTCATGTATCGAATTCTTGCACTTAAAAAAGGAAAAAACAAAAATGAGTGACTTCTTTCTTGTCAAAATACTTTTTCGAACCATTTTTCGGACGCTAAAACAGCGTCTGTGTGAAGGGCTTAAGCTTCAGGCTCTAAGAGAATGATTTAAACTCATTTTTTCTCCCATTTATGAATCATGTTTTTCTCTTTTGTTATTATTCAATTATGCATTGTTTAATTGTGTTGATTAAGTACGTAAGCTGACCTCAAAGCGGCACTGTTAAATATTTCATGTTAAACTCAATGCGGTTGATAACAGCGTAAGAGAGTTGTGCAGGTGCATTCTGTAAAAGTTTTAACAGAATGCGGGTGAACTATGTAAGAGCGCTTAACAGTCTGTTAACCAAACATTAAGAGCGCAAACGCTTTACTGTTAGGAAATGTTAACAGTTAAAGCAACCGTTAAGCAAATATTAAGAGCGCATGAAATCGCTTAAGTGGCAGGAAATGCTAGAATTGCAAAATATGCTGCTATTTTCTTTAAGTTATGTGACTTTTGGAATGCCTTTTCTATAAAGTGGTCTTTAAAGTTTTACGCTATTTAAGCCAAGTTAATGCAAGAGCAGCTCAGTTTTCTGTCACACGCTGTAATTTGATAACAAAACGTTAAAAGTCATGTCGTGAAATGTCTTCGAGACCGAGTTTTAGTATGTATATACATATAGCTAGCTTTTTATTTTGCAAAAGTTCGTGCAAATATCTGGTATACTTTTCGTGTGTGAAAGGATTATTCCTTCACACGGGTTTTCTGCAAAATTACGTTTTTTGAGTTATGAAAATCTTATATTTAAACAGTGTCAAGTATTCGAAACTGAACTTTCGGAACGAATTGATTGCCAATACAAAGTACTGCTCATGCAAAAGATATAACATACAAAGCGCTTATTGGTTGACTATTTCCGGAAGCTCAAATAGTCTAAAAAGCAAAATTACCGTCTATTAGTAACTTATCTGAAGTGTACGTTATAAAAAGTAATAAACTGAAGTGCAGGGCATACGGTAAAACATTTGATTATTTTTTACCTAAATTAAACTTACCTTTTCTTACTTTGATTAAGCGGCGTTTTTAGTACTACATTGTGTTAATATTGTCAATCCTTTGGAATGTGCCAGCCACTAGAACAATCTCATCGCTTTTGTCTTAACCATATAATACAATCAACTGAAATACTTGAAAAGAATTCCAAGAGCTGTTAACCATTAAGATTACTTTAATATTGCTGATTTCATTAAATTACCATCAGTATTTCTTAGAAATACTTAGCAAATCGTCAATTACCAAAGCCTCTTACTTGTTGAACTAACAGCGCTGTTAAGAGCGCTGTTAACCTCGCACAGCAACGCTTAGCTTAACAGCTGCAACGAGCAGCCGGCTTTGCACAGTAAAGAGTAAAATTTCCCTTTTAACAGTTAACAGTCGCTCACTGACAACATGCCGGCTGTGCCCACAACAAGGCAACCTACTAACCTACTGTGCATATTTCACATACTCTGTCTCGTCGTCTGTCTGTCTGTCGCGCTCTTTGAAATTTAAGAGTAACTGCCGTTGTTGCCTGTCGCTTGTTATCAGCCACTAAGAAATATCCCCAACAGCAGTTACTGCTGTTAGGATTTTGAGGCTGCGGCGCCACTGCTCTGCCCAGCATCAATGTTTGTGGTCCTTGGGAGCTTTGGCAACGGCCAGTCAGTACATTTTGAGTTGTTGACGGCGGTGCGCGCGTTTTCGGCACTACAGATCCGTGTGAATTCGACGAGTACCGAGTAGTAGTACCACGACGACGCCCTATACACAGGTCCTTACAGCATCTCCTCTGTGACTGAGTGTTGTATGCAAATGTAAAGCTACAGAGCGGCCAATCAAAAGTGTGTTTGTGCTCGCGTTTGTGTTTGCAGTTACGGTAAACAACAAAAAAAAAAAAAATAAAAAAAAATACGGTAAAAAAATTACATACAGGAAGATAAATTATCTTAATGTGATATGATAGCCGAAAATTAATGTGCATTGCGTTAAGTAATTACACGAAAATAATTTAAAAAAAGCTGGCTTTTTTGAGATGCAGATAATATGCTGATATATGGTGTGTGAAAACGTGGCAGTTAAAGAGATTCTTCATGTTTATCAAAGTGGATGTGAATGTTGTAATTAATTTTGCCATTTTGACATCAAGTATGCGTATCCACGAATATGTGACATCAATTAACAATTCATTTGACACGAAATGGATTTTAAATAAAGTGTAAAGCGGATTTGTTTTTAATACGCTCAATTAAGTTGTTAATTTATAATAAATATTTAAAAAAAAATATTAAAAACTGTTTTCGATTTTCTTTCTGTGTTGTGATTTCCAAATAAAACTTAAATTATCACTCAAAATGCAATTTATGAAACACATAATTTAACAAGAAGCAGTTAAAAGTTACATATACAAAATCACATGGAAAATATGAATACTTAAAATATTCATTTTATAATTAATTAATTTAAATAAATAATTTAATTAAATTATTAATAACAAAGAAAAGTCTTATATATCATTTAAAGACCTTATTTAAAAAAATGAAACAAAAAATGTAATAAACAATTAATTTAAAAAGAATGAATTTCTATATAAAAGATTTTAAGAAAACAAAAAAAAAGGAATTAATTAATAGAAATATGAATATGTTGCTCAGCAGTTTCTGTAATACTGCATCAAAGTTAAAACTCATAAAAAAATGTACTTTTAGAACAAAATTTTAAAAATGATGCTGTCAAAACTTTTAACAAAAATTTAAATTGAAGCACAGTGACTCAATAAGCACATAGATTATATTTAAAAAAAAAAAAAGAAATAATAAACAATAATACCTTCTTGAATGCCAATAGCTCTGAAACACGCACATACACCAATACTTCCATGACAAAAAAAATAAAAAAATTATTATTTTCGGTGTTTCTAACGCTTTTAGCCTTATGTTGCAGTTATATCTTATAATTACTGCTATTAAGAGTGTATTTTAAACATTAATAAATCATTAAGGATTTCGTAAACCACTAATTGGTAACTTAAGCCTTTTTAAAGTTAAAACAACAATAAAAAATTGTCCATGAAAAGAATATCTCTTTCATGAGCAAATACATTTTGTATTTGATAGAGTGTGATCAATGTGTGTAATGATGTTGAATAAACAAAAAATACCACAAGAATTGTTAATAACTTTGTTTAAGTATTAAGAGTTTCTGTGTGTAAGTTCTTATAAGTTTGTCTTCTTGAACTTAAAGCTCATAGATAATTATTATTATCTTCCTGTATGATTAAGATTCATAAGACGTTGAAATGAATTTAGTACATTGATTTCGGGTAGAGTTTTGAGGAATAGCAAACGTTTTTGGGCTTAGGCTTCTTTTTAAGAAGACGAAAAAGCGTCAAGATTTACTTAAAAGACAATCATTCTTAAATCTGGAGTATAAATGATTGCCGTGCTTAAAACTTACACAATATGTTATCGAACAAAAAACAATTTAAGACCAACATGTTCTTTATGTCTGTAAAGTTTCTGCACCTCAAGTTCTGTCATTCTTCGTAAAGCTATTATTATTTTTTTTGTGTGGCACTCGATAAATCTAATTTAGAACGTAATTAAGCTAAAAGTACTTTTAACAAAAGACGATAAGAAATTTAAATGAAATTCTTTGCTTAGCACTTTCTTTAAAACTTAGAAAAAAAGCGTTTTAAACGATGCACATTCGTGCATTCTAATCTGAAGTCGGAAATCTTAACGAAGTTGTGCCAAAAATTCTAACCTCAATAAGAAAATTATAGCAAAAGGTTTCTTTTGATATGCGTATGACTTGATCTCAATGCAAAAAATGCAATTCTTTTTTTAGTGAATACAAAAAGAGTGAATACAAAAGTAAGCGTTCTAAAATTGATGTCTTTTGCATAACAACACGTTACCGAGTGACGGCCTCCTACAGATGGCTTATGGAACCCATGAAAAACTCTGGACATACCATGCATAATATGCACCATGGCTTTTTTAAAAAGCAGAAAGTAGAAGAATATGTTGAAAGACTAAGCGAATAGGAGATTTTGTTTAAGAGTAGGCGACACTGTTGGAATAGTGAGCAATCGTTCTGACAACAAAACAGGTGTTGGTTGGTGTCTTCGACGATAAGCCGCTCTTATCTTGACCCATTCTTCAAATAAAACACTGCGTTACATTTGTGATACGTTTATTATTAGGCTGAAATCTATGTTTCATATTGTATTTCAATTTATACCTCTTTAACAATAACCCTCTAACCCTTTTAATAACCTCAGGGCACTTATCAACTAAGTTGTTGAAGGTTTTCTTTCATCCCAACTGTTTTTAATTAAGTTCCTCAATCCCTTAGCTTTATTGGTTGCAGAGATTTGGAAGCTTTTCGTCATTTTTTTACATTCCGTGACTTTTTTTTGTGCGGAATGTAAAATTTTAAGATTTCAATTTATACCTCTAGTATTGTTTTATATTTACTCTTGTGGCTTTCTTTCGCCTCTAACTATGCGGCCTTGACCGCTTTCAATCAATGCTTTACACACACTGATCAAAGGTGGCCAAGCAATTAACTGCAGTCACTCTTAGAGTGCATTTAGTGCGAGTGTGAGCGAGACACACACACACTTAGCCACACAGTTACACGAATGTGACAAACAAGTACTCAATTGGGAACTTCTGGCGCGTAGCCGGTTCATTTAGTTGGTAAACCACGAAAACTACAGGGCTTAAGCACTTTGTTTTCGAAGAACAAAAAAGAGTAAGAGAACGAACTTAAAAACTACTCAGATTTATTCTCATTGACCGATTCTATGAGAGCTGGCATTTGTTTACATCATCATGTTTTTCTTGTGGATAAAACAAGCCAAAAAGTATGTATTCATAGAAGACTCTGAAATCCGCACTCCATTCTTAGAGCTTTAATCACGCGTAAGCCGCTTCACCAATTATTTGGAATTTTGCTGTAAAGATAATAAGACCTTGGAATAAAAAATAGGCTGTTTTTCTTAACGACTTCCCCCGTGACAAAAAGCTCACTAACTGTAATGGTAAACTGTTAATTATCAAAAAAATTTATCATTTCGGTGGACAAAAACTCGAAAAACCAAAAAAACAATCCAGTTATCTGGAAAACGACCCGACCGATTAGCGTGAAATTTGTTTTAACATCTTGGTTGAAGTTTAGGGGTACTAGTAAATACTGAAATCAAGAAATGCTGTACCATAAATGAGATGTTTTTTTTTAATGCTCTAATCAAGAAGAAATTCTGTGAGAATCAAGAATCTTGATTCTTATATGGAAACATTTTCAATTACAGAATGTTGTTTGAAACTTAGGGTAACAATCTGACCCAATTTGTTATTCTTGACTTAACAAAGAAAAAATGTACATATTTTTCCCAGTGTTTATAGGTTTAAACAGAAAACTAAGTAAGGGAAACGATTTCACTAAAATTTATGAACTTCCAAGCGAGTAAAGCATTTTGCAGACCGCTTTCCACTGTTGCCAATATACAAATTCTTGAAATGCTCAAAAGCCACATAAAAATCATTCGAAAAGTAGCTACCCAAAGAAATTCGTTGAAATTCCTTAAATACCGAACAATCGCTTTAAAGCATTTAGTGCGTTTTCGACACGGAAACCAATTACATGCTGTTGCTGCATGCCATTAAACCGCAATCAAAACATACATACATATGTTACAAAAGCAACAATAACGGTAATAGTAATGTCGCACACACACATACAGTTATACTATATTTAACTGTAAGCAGCCTGGACATCCTATGAGCTCAGTGGCCTAACGCTGAAAAGCCTATACAAAGCCGCTTAAGTGCTATCATGTTGCACACAATGCCATCACTGAAAATTCTTTCAAAAACATGATTAATCTCAATTTATGACAACAACAAACAAAAAATCAAAGTTGTAAAAAAAAACAACAACATATGCAAACGGCGTAAAAATGAAAATTGTTTTAAAAAAAACGCGTGAGTGCGCAAAGGACGCGGTTATCATTCTACAGGCAGACACCCTTGTTGTATTTGTTGCTGCTGCTGCTGCTGGCAGCTGACTGCGTCAATCTGGCCGCTAACGATCCAAACAGCCATCAATCAATCAATTTATCAATCGACGTAGCGTGGCAACAAAAATTATAAAGCCAAACAGGCTAAACGAGCTGCAATTGCTCCGAACCTGCTCCGAACTGAACTGACCTGGCCGAAAACTGAACTCGACATTGAGTTAAGGTGTAAATTCAATTTGGGTCGACTGCATTTCAAGGCCAACTTGTGGCCCCATGGGGGATGCCTAACTAAAGTCCTAACTTGATTGTTTTTGATGCATGTCAGTAGCATAATTAGAGTTCCGCTCGTTTCGGCGTTTCCCCTGTATATATGTGCATCTACATCTGATGGCGAATGTTGTACATGGCCAGTGCGGTCGTATTTTGTGTTAATAAAATCATAATGATTATGATAATATGCTAAAGTACTAATAATTATGTGTGTTGTTTTGCTAATTAGCTGCATAAATTAAGCCATTAACCGGATGTACGCACGACTACGCACACACACGCATATACACGCTAATTGATTTGATATGTTTTTCATTGGAGAGACGCGCACACACACACACAAACACACACACATACACATACTTATATATATATATATAAAATATTCAGTTAGTATCCGGAAAGCTATTTATTTCTATTTAAACAATATTTATGGAAATCTTTATGCAGCAGAACTGGATTTTCCGCAAACTTTTGAAAAAACTAGACTAAAACGTGATAGCTCAGTTTTGTTTTTGAACCTAATATCAAGCCAACAGCATTGCTAATATCTCATTTAAACACATTTCAATTCAAAAGCAAAGCGTCAATGAGCTGGAAAGTTGCTTATTAAGAACTTTGGGAATCTATCACGCAAAAGGATCCCTATTGAAATTTAAGATTAAACCGTCTAGTGATATCTGACCAAACTCCAATGCCATAAGAAAGTATTAAATCTCGAAGCTGGAATCTCAATTTTTTCCATAGTATCGATGGTATAAATTCCGAAACTAGATTTCAAAGCCAATTTTATCAAGTTAATTGTTGTTTTCGTTGCTGTTATTATGGCTTAAAGTCATTTTAGTAAGTAATTGAATCAAGTCTAGGTATAGTTCTTTGTAAGGTTTAAGTGCCTAGTACGCAGATAAGCGAGATTTATTTCATGCTGTGAAACTTCATGTCAAAAAAAAAACAGCGCATGAATTTTTCATTACGAAATTTCATTACGCAGTGGCATGCTGAGCTTTGCCAACTTTTTTAATGAGAGTTGACAACTAGCCTGTGTTTGTAGAAAACTTGTGGAGCTGATTAACAGCTGGCATTTCTTAATAAAATTGCGCCAATTCGCTATGTCAATCGGCATAATTGTTGAAACAACTAAAGTTCTTGTAAAGTACAGTTCATTAAAAAGCTGAAATATTAACAAAATTGCATCTTAAAAATGCAAAAAATAGCTTAATTTGTATTGAATTCCAGCAGCATTGTTTGGCCAAGCCACAGACCTGGTTAGCATAAACTTTGATTGTGTTCCGCACCTGCATGTTGTAGTTCTCTAAGCAACTGCGACTGGGTTGATGTGTTGTATTTGCAGTCCGTACTTGAGCTATACTCAATCTTCTTTGCTCTGTCTGGGTGACAAAGCAAAGTGTGTTGCAGAGCCTGCCAACTTGCGCAGAGAACGACGAAAGTGTTCTTAAGGCAACGGCGAGGTCAGCTTAATCGGTAATTGAGTAAACGTTCCTCTTTGTCAGATGGTGGGAATCAAACGGTTTCGTGATGCGCATATAAAAAGGGAATGCAGAATCCTTCTTCAATAAATTCTGGGGTACGCACTTCATTCAGCATGTTCTCTGGAAAGTCTAATCTGTCTTAGGATATGGCTTTGCTAAATGTGGATGTGAAAGAAGGCATTCAAGCGCTTTCACTTCCGTAGACACCAATATCGATATACTTGATTCGCAGACTCATTGAGGGATATTAGAGTTGTAGCCCTCATGATGAATAAAAAGCGGATTACTTTATGCCCTTTACAAATTTATTTGTAACTTACTTTGCAATTGTAAAACGAACTACCATTATTTGGTGACTCCTTTATCGCTATGTAATTCCCATCAAGAAAGTTGTATTCGGCTGTGCCCACTCTTACATTGTTTCTTGTTTCCAAGAAACTTGCACTTTCACAACAACAACGCTACAGCCATAATCAATATTTTTCCATTTTTCATTTGTTTCAAGAAACTACTTACTGTGTCGCTCCAGTTCGCTACATATATGATATTTTCTTATCTTAAGAGTGCGAAACAAGCGCTTCTATGTATTCCAGATTTTCCTCACCTAAGCGACTGCGCACCAACAGCCGCATACCCTTCCAGGAGATGCAAAGCAAAACCATACATAATTTAATCATTTAAACAAATAATCAAAAAGATTCCTTTTATGATTCAGTATTTTTTAACTCCTTTGTTATTCCGTTGTCTTGGCATGTTATAAAGAGAAAATACACTAGCGCTTAAATATGTGAGTTCTCCGACTTAAGATCATTGATTTGCTTTTGTTAATGCCTATGTCTCATATAATTAAAACTTATAGTTATATCAGTGCTGTTAGTTCAACAAAACTCGGAACACAATCAAGTAAATGTTTCGAGTTCATTCAATTTTCTTGAGCATCTTAAGAAAACAAAACACCTCTTAAAAAAATTCGCTTCGTTCTCGTAGTACATCAGGTGATGAGGCCATAAAAATTCGAAAGGATGTTTTGACAATCTACAAATTTTGTACTTAACACAAAATTTCTTTTATGCATAGCCACTGTGAACTATTTGAAATAATAAAAACAGTTTGAGTGTAGCAAACAGGAACACAGGAATAAGAATATTCCCTACAAAGAACTCACATTTTGTTAGTCTTCATTGTGACACAACAATCCTTCTTTGCACAGCCAATGCTGAGAACTCGCGCATTTTACATGACAATGTCCGAGGTAGGTGTCAATTGCCCTGATCGCAGTCCTTTTACGATTATTGAGCGATTGTCTATTTTAAGGGCAGAGGGTCTGGTAAAAAAGCAGAGAGAAGCATTGGAGAACATTCATATATGTATTCCAGCTGTAGGAAACCGATTAGATTTTCTTGCGAAAACGTGTAGAACTATCAGAAAATATTACGAAATTAAAAAATTTTGAACTTTAATTCATTAAGTCAGAATTGACTTAAAATCGACCACAATAGAGCTTTCCAAAAACCAATACGATTTAGCAGCCTAAGGTGACTTTTTGAAAGATATTACAGAAAGTGGAGTTCTCGAAAACTCTGTCAACCAAATTCTTTAAGCCATTGATCATTTTGTGTAATTGTATCTTAAGGAGCTATTGCTATTTCTGCTCTTGTTTTCCACAATATAGCGTTCTATTTTGTGGCTTATGAGCTTTCTTGAGATTTCTTAGGCTAGGGAGTTACAATGAACTATTTGTCTATAATTTTACCGAGACGAGAAGATGATATAAATTTGGGTCCGTGTGAAGGTTTTTTAATTTGTATGTTAGGCTTTATTTTTGTTTTCAGTTTCACCAAGAAAGAAAGAAATACTTTACTTTTGGGCGGTTGCAGCACCTGAACTTGAAGCCAATTGATTAAATTTTTGAGCTCAAGGCGATGAATGTTTTAATACCCATTTCTTCATTGGATTGCTTTTAAATGCTACAGAGTTTTGTACGGATAAAAATCCAGCAAAAAATTAAGTTAAGCTATGATTACTCAATAGCTATTTATCTCTCTTCATAAATTAGGTTATATACATATATATAACATATATATATATATACATATATATAGTTATATACATATATATAACATATATAAGATATATATACACATGTATATATGTATATATGACGAACCCACTTTGTCCTAGATCGGCAATTGTGTTACGGTGGGATCTAAGCTATAAATCATCCTAGCTCAAAACTGATACATGATTCAACAAACAATTGAGAACCAACACGATACGGAGTAGAAATCTGCTATCCTTTTGGATCTAATTACAGACAGTTTTGAAATGCTATTCAGAATATGTCTGCCTAGAAACTTGAGCCTTCGTCTACATGAAACTGGACAAGAGCCAAATAGTCGCTCAACTCCTACTCTCCCTTGTATCTTTTGATAACAATAGGTCCATTCTGTGTATGTCAAATGGGTCATGAAAAACTGGGAAAAGGTGTAATATATAAATATTTTTTTGTTTACACTTAAATAGGTTTGTGGCAAGCGACTTAAGTTTGATTGTAGCTCTCATTTGTTTATTCGTGTCTTTTTGACACACCTTCACAACTTTACTCAACAGAGTACAAAACAGATGACCAAAAGCTGAAAAAATATAAGTTTTGTTATATAGTGTTACCGATAAAGCTGAATTACACATGTTAAGAGTATTAAAGCTTCCAAGAAACTTTCTTTCTTTTCGCTATCCCACACAAAACCCCAGCAAAAGTGGCATCAAACTGCATTACAGCAAAATCTTATTAATTTCATACCTTAATTTACAGTTATGTACAGTTTTATTCCACTTGAGTACAGTTCTTTCCGCATGAATGCAAGTGATTGTTGGGTGTCTGCCCTGTCTTACTTAATTTGTCATTTGAGGTTCATTTTGGCGCTTCATATGTGTGAAAGTGTGTGTGAGTGTGTGTGTGAGTGTGTGTGAGTGTGTGTGGGTGGCCATTATGTTTTGTGACTCTCGTTACTTGGCAGCTTTTATATGACGCGCCCTGCTCATAAAAAGCGAACGGCAATTTTGCTCGGCTTTGTGTTATTATCGCATTACAAAAATGCGGCTCGTGGTTTTTGTTATTGTTGCTGTTTTTTGGCTCCTCTTCGGGGGATTCTTGATAAGTCAGACAGAAATTTGTTGTATGGCATTATATTTAATGTGTTCTTTGACTTGGCCTTGGCTTGGGGCTAACTTTGAACTGTCTGCGAGCAGTTTGTGATTTCTTTTTGAAGCCAGACAAATAGGAATAAATGTAAAAAATAAAGGCGTATTTTCTGATGTGATGTGAGATTTGTGATGCATAAACATGTAACAGATACGAGAATATGGTTATATGTATCTCAAAGATATTTGCAGTTGGTCATGCCATAATAATTAGGCATAAATTCAATGGCTGCCATCTATCTAAATGCCAGGAATTAAATTGCATATAGCAAATTCTGCGGGCAATTGGCCAATACAATGTGTGTGTGAGTGTGTGTGTGTGTGTGTGTGTGTGTGTATGTGTGTGTGTGTGCGTGTGTGTGTATGGACAAAGCAAAAGGCCGCTATGTAAGCGAATTTTGTAGCTGAGCCAAGTCAAGCAGCCGCAAGCCAAGCAATCGAAGCCCGCACTGAAACCCGAGAGATAAACAGCGCTGATTTATAGCATGTAATTGCTCACAAATGTTGCGCACACACGTACAGTCAAACACACACACACACACACCTCAGCAAATTCGGGTGATATCTGCCTTTAAAATCCACTATTTGCCTGATTCGGCTCAATTTTAAAGAGACGTGATGAAAACGATATGCCAAATCTTAGTATTAAATTTCTCCGATAGTTATACATATATTAGCTAGCTTAATAACTTTATATTGCAATCACTTCAAACAATTTAAACTTACTAAAAATAAGGGTTCCGCAGCTGTGATTCCGTTGTCATGAGGAATTGCCAGAGTAGCCAAACCATATTTATAATCGGTAGATATTCTATGCTAGAAATTGCCTCAAAGTATTAAACACTTTTATCTCGATGAAAACAGCAGAAAGTTCTTCGAACCGAAACTTCGCATTAAGCTCAAGAGTTTTAATATACATTCGGTATCAGCTATTTTGTCGAAACAAATGAGCAAATATCCGGCAGTTTTAGTGTATTTTTAGGCTACATATCGCCAATCATCAATTACTCAACTTAAGTAATTAAATTCGTCAAAACTCTTGAGTTCTAATGACATTTTTTGCTCCTGTTCTGTTGGAGTTACGATTGTGGTAAAGATATTCGATTTGTATAGCCAAAATGCTTTTTATATATTTTTGTGATACATATATCTTTCTTCTAGATCCATACGGTAGATATGCAGAAATGGATGGGACATTGTCTCTAGAGCATGGGTCGGCAACATCAGCAGAGAAGTCGGCAGACTTTCGGTTGCTGCAATAGCATTTGTGTGTCGGCAGAGAAATGTTGTCAATGTGTTGGATGCATGTATAAGAACATTTTCGCAATAGCGACTGGCAACTGTTCTGCTTCGGTTGCCGATAGCTACTCTAGAGTAATCTGCTATTCTTTTGGCAGCTCACTAGCCTCTTGTGTCATCAAGAGTTTTAGCGATTTGGGGCCAAGCTTTGCAGACTTTACAAATCTCACTTTTTTTTCTAGCATAATTTAGAGTTCTTAACGTATATCTTAGACGTCTTCCATAACTTGGACAAAATTTAAAGCAAAATCTTTAAGTTCGCTACTCAAACGCAACAGAACTTCATAAACAAGGTTTATAATCGGCAAAGGTATCTAATGTTGATTCTACCTGATCCTTTCAACGGGATCTGCCCCCTCGTCGCATTCCTTCAACAGACTCATTGGAGACCTTTCGCGCAGTAGCTTTATAAATGGTAATGTAAGTGCCGTTATAGAACTCATAATAATGTGGTAGTTATTACCCATACTGTCCGCATAAACTCTCCAAGCGCAATTTCATCAGATTGCTTCATCACCATAAAGCAAAACGGGAAGGATAAGCGTCTTTAGGGGTGTTTTTTTTTTATATTTTGACACCTCGTATTAGTGTCAGTCTCATGTTTAACTCATTCTCAGCACAAGACTTAACAGATAGCAAAATGAAGGTTTCGCTTTGTGTTCAGCAGTCTTTGCGATAACTTCCAGATATCAATCACTTATTCACAACGAAAACGCGAATCATTGGTAAATAACCTAAATTCTGCAATCCCTGTTATCTTAATACGCTAAGCAAAAATTCAGTGTGGTACCGATTACTTCTCAATAACATAGCACTTTTAGTTGAAACCTATACCATTCGAAAGATAAAATGATTGCGGTTTGCACAATATACGCTTTCACTTTGATACGTTGCGTTTTAGACAGGTAAAAATAGTTTTGAAGTAATAAAGGTTCTGTATACGTTAGATAAAAAAAAACACCAAACTACGTTGCTTTTTCGTATTCTACGTCTTAAGTCCTCGAATATCAACGGTACGGAATACTAGTTTTAATAACTACTCAAAAATTCATTTTTTTTTTTTTGCAGGAATTTCAATGCATTGCTGCGCTTATAAGGGTGTAACACATACCTGTTATTTTTTCAAATCACCTCATATCGTCACTACTTCAGCCAACTAACGCCAATTCAATTTCAAGAGCAAAAACTGACCAAAACTAGCATTTGAGGCCATTTGTCTTGAAATGTTTTTGCAACTAAAACGAAGCAAAACAGAGTTGTCATCTACATGTATGATTTATAGTAGCGCCCGTAATGGAGCATAAAAAAAAATCCCATTCTGTTAGCAAAGGAAAGCGTAGCAGCTGTCTTCATTTATATTCAACAAAATATTTCAAATATTCGAAATATTCATGAACCTGTTTTATGTATCTAAGTGTGTGTGTGTGCTACTCAGATATATGACTGTTAGTATTATTTATATGCATAAAATATTAATCCAGTCATATTCGTCATAACAGTAAAGTAAACAAAGTACTAAAAAAAACTGAGCATGAAAGTTTAACAGCTTCTTGTATGAATAAGTGAAAGCAGCAGCTGAGAGTGCACACTTGCACACAAACAAACACCCATACACACATATATACAGCTGTTTGTGTGTATTGGCACTTCAAGGCCTTAAAGCAAGTTGGCAGCGCTCAGCCATAAGAAAGCGGTCAAAAGCCATTGGCCAGTGAAAGTGTTCGGCCATAAAATTTTACATGTTGCTCCAGTACCGTTATACGGTCAAGTGATTCTTAAGCAGGACTTTTTACCTAAATCATTTTTATTTAATGGAAACTTAAGGCTGCAGTTTTATTTCAAGATTTAGGCCAAAACTTGCTTTAAAAGGGAACTGAATTTAATTTTTTTCTTTACGATAATAGCTCAGCTTAAGAGATTTGTATATACAAATTTTATTTTGACGGACTTTATGTCCTAAAAATAGTTAAACATTTCAATAAGTGCCGGGTCGTATTCCTGGTTTACTCGTATTGTAGCATAACCCTAAATTAAGGTTTATAAATCTGTTTTTTTTATGATTTAAGCTGCTTTCAGCTTTGCGTATGTAATACAACTTTTACTAAAACGCTTAATTCTAAATATAACGTAGTATGGTAACCATTTCGATAAAAATTTGTTCAATAATGGTTATGGCACAGTTTTTTTGTTTAAAAATATACCTTTAAATCTCATGAAGGGTTTGATTTCAATAAACACTTTCACCCTGAAACAAAGAATTACTCCGAAACATAGTTTGCATTTCAGTAGAAAAAGCTTATGTAGATTCCACGTGATATGCGCAATTTGTGTTGCTCTGTTTGTACTTTGTGATCTAAAATATTTTTTATTATTTAATGGAATATATCATCATCTGATGTTATGTAACGATCTGATAGGATGTATAATAATCTGTTGGAATATACTATCGTCTGATGAGGAATAAAACATCATCTTACGGCTGCTTCGAATAACAATTGTTGCGCTTGAACTATTTTATAATCTGATAAAGATATAAAAACATCTTCTTAAATATCATCATCTGATTAAGTTGTTGCTCTTATATTACAATATGATAGGATATGTCACCATCTGATGAAAATATATCATCAACATATAAAGACATTTTAATAAGAAATAGAATCATCTGTTGCTGTTATGTCACAATATGATAGGATGTGACCATCTGATGAAAATATATCATCATCTTATAAAGACATAGCATCGTCTGATAAGCTTCATCATCATAGTGTAAATAGATAGATAATGTCTTTTCTGAATCATTTGATATGTTAAGAAGCTGTAATAGTTACATTTTGTTGCTAACCTGGTCAATTTGTATGTATCATTATCTGATAAAGATTGGATAGGCTATATTTCCTTAATCTAACAATAATCTGATAGAATATACCATCATATGATAGGATATATCATCACGTAGTCAGTTTTTGGTTCATCATAATCTGATAAAGATTGTAGGGAATATATCGTCGTTTGATGGAATATACCATAAAAATAAACAATGTACGATATAGGTATACCATCATCTGATAGGACATATCATCATATGGTGCTGCAGCTATATATATAAAAATGTTCCTTCTGATGCATTTAAGATGTTAAGGTTCTACAATATTTAAATTTTGTAGTGTTCCACTTAAGTTTGGGTTACAGTAATGACACTTTAGAAATAATTTCTTATTTAACATTAAAACGCTTATCGTACACACAAACTGTATATGTTTATGAGAAGCTCTTTTGCTACACTCAATTCTCCAAGCAATTCACATTTATGAACTTTTAATAGTTTAATAACAAATTGTTCGAAAACTTTTGCCAGTCGCCTTAAACTATTTTAAATGTGTGGTCTTGGGGGCCAATATTCAAGCTTTCCTTTTCATTAAGCATACTTTTCTTGCTGTTTTGTTTTCATTTTTCCCTGCTGCATCTCTAAATATCGGCTTTATGCATCATATATACTTTTTCCAAATTAAGTCTTTAGCTTCTTCTTCTTCTTAACTGGCCATAACAACCCGTTATCGGGTTACGGCCTGATGTAAATACATTCTTTCATTGGAATTGTGGTTTTACGTGGTGGGTCCCAAACCCTACGCACAACCCTTTTAAGGCCTACTGGTCTCCAAAGAACACAGTGTCATTGTTAGTCGCCTCATACGACAAGCTTTGACCTGCTGAGGTGGTATTCTCTAACCCGCTCACCACACGGATGAGTGTCTTTAGCTTCACTCAATTAATGAACTTCTTTAACTTCTTTTTCTTCCTTTGCCTACAGGTTCGAGCATATTTCTTTCTATAACTAATTTCACCTGTGTTTACTGTTATTCATGTCCAATACGTAATTCTTCCTTCTTTACTTTACCTGCTATGAATGATAATACTCACGTATACGGAAATACAGATTTCTGCCAAGTGGCTGTTATTTACCTCTGTAGGCCAACTTGAATATACATCACCGGTGTCCATGTGCCAGTGTTGTATGTGTGTGTGTGTGTGTGTGTGTGTGTGTGTTGGTAATCCACATCACGTTACAGCGTTTTATTTATTTAATAGGGAAATGCTTTAATACGAAAAGCAGCGCCAGCACTTCGCTGTCCCCATTGGCTTCACCAACACAATTCACTTTATTTTGTTCATATATATATATATTTTATGTAAAACTATACATATTTTTATTTTGTTATATTTATAAAGTTGAGGCCTGCAGCAGCAGCAGCTAACAACAACAATAAAATGAGAAATATGATGCTGTGCAGTGAAAGTGTAGCATACTTTTCAGCGTCACTGTATGGCACTCCAACTGCGCTTTTCGTTATTATTTTAGCCTCAAGCGTTGGCTGTACTTTTCCGCCACTTTATTTGTTGCATACCAATTAATTTTATTTATTTTAATGCTTTACATTTCATTTTTATAATATTGAACATGAATTTACCGCGTTGAGTTGCATATTTTATGCATTTCTTGCATATTATTGACCCAGTTTTGCATTTCGAGAAATTGTTTAAATTCTCCTATTATGTATTACATGTAACAGCCAGGAAAACAAAATGAACATTTTTACTTCATAACATTTTAACAACTTTTTACATGTGGGTGTGTGTTTGTGTGAGTGCAGAGTTCAGCCATAAATTTGTTATAGTTGTGCACAACTTTGTGCAACTTATATTTTGACTTTTTATTATTATTATCATTATTTTTACCAAACGCCAACTAAAAAGATATGCTGCAGTTAGTCGGTTTGGCAGAGCCGACAATGGGATACACTGCATACAAATTGAAAGCAATCAGGATAAATCTATCTCTCCCATTTGGTATAATGTGGCGCCATCTAGAGTGCATGGAACATTGACAACCTAACATAACCATGCATGCTCTTCTCTTCGCTTGTCTGTGCTCTTTATTAATACAGCACAGACAAGTGAAACCCCATCCGAGCGTAGTATCTGATATTCGTGACGGCATATGAGTCGTTGTTACACCCAAGGCGCGCCAATTCTATATCAGAAGGGATCCTGCATTATTCGTTATACTATATACTGATTCGCAACAATGAACGCACTTTTATCATGGCTAAGCCTGACGATGTCAAGCGTGGCCCCATCGTTAAAATAACTGAGCGTTTCAAACAGAAGAGCTTAAAGTGTTCGCTCTAATATTCACTAGGGTTTCTAAGGTATTGATGGAAAAGCACTAGGCTGATCTGTCTACCTTCCCGGTGTGATCAACATCATACATTTTGTTGGTTGAAAGTTGTCAAGATCAGCCGCTACCATTCGAGGAGACTTTTGCATTCAGGTTGGTCATGGCGATTCATTCGTCCCTGATAATCATGCATATGAGAAGGGAATAAAATCTTAAGATACTTCAAACTTTTTTTTCCGATCTTGATAATCATGGATAGCAAAAGCGTGCATAACGGTGTTAGGTTTTAATCGGATGACCGCGAAGTTAATATTCGGGAATTATGAAACTTACTGTAGCTTGCAGTGCTATGCTGTACACGCACATCTATTGTTCTCTCTCTTCCTACAATTGAAATCCTCACTGAAGTTTTACATAATTTTGTCGAAATATGAAAAAATTAAGTTAAAGTCGGTCAAGTAGCCTTTTAAATTATATTCAAATATATTTTTATTTGTGGACAAACAATATCATATCTCGCTAATCTTCATATATGCGCATATTTTGGCTCGAAAACCGTAAGAGGGGTTTTCGTGATATAGGTGTTTCTCCGAACATTTTTGCCAATGCGATCTTTTATCGGCCACGCCTTCTTCTGTCTGCTATATACATCAAAACTAGTCTAAATTTCCCTATGTCAAAAGTGCATAATGATAGTTTAAAATAATAAAAACAAATATGTTGTTGCTTTCTAGTTAGGTAAACTTTGGCTATAGGGTTGCCACATTAACGCAACATTTTTGCTTGTTCCAGTGCTAATTAAAAGTTCATTTCAAAAGACAACAATGCTATTTTCAACACGCCATGCCAATTCGACCCCCAGGAGCTAGACAGCCAGTCAGACAGAGAGTGTTGGCAGCTAAGGGTTAAAGGGGACAGTGCTGCTCATTTTGCCGCGCAGGTAGCAGAAAATGCCGTTGGCAAATTAACTTAAAAGCTAATTACTCTGATTTAAACAATCACAGACACACTTACACCAACACAGTCATCATATAATATGTATATACGTATGTGTGCAGCTTTATGCATTTACAATATATGCATTGTTGTGCTGCCGAGCGTATTGTGTCAGAGTTTCCAAAGCTTTTGGGTTAAAACCCTACTAAAAGAAGGGCTGGCTCTATCTCTATATCTATATGTAAATGTACATTTTGAGACTACAAACTTGGTCTATGTATAAACAGGAAAACAAACCATAAAATCATGTGCACTATGCTTTTGACTTAGGAATTTATAGGAGCTTTTAAATTTTAATATTTTTATTACTATTTTAAATTTTTTTTTATTGTTTATTCACTCATACAACGCATTCAAGTGGCAACAATGTTGCAAGTCAAAGTTACAAAGTTTACATAAACTATGTTGGAAAAGTACAAAACCAAAGTAGCCTGACATGTTTGTGAACTGGTATGGGTGAGTTTGTGGACTGGTCACATTGAAAATTTAATTAAAATACTAGAAATTTGATTTAATAGTTAGGTAAAAGGAATTTGGTCTTTTATAGACTTTTCAAAGTATTCGAATTGTTTTGCACAAAATTTTATAAAGAAACACATAAATTAACCTAACTTAAGCTTTCCTTTAAACATTTTTGTGAAAAAACTATTAGCTTAAGCCAAAACAAGGACTCTTGTAATGAAAAATCTATATGTGTCTAAACCTTTATTTTCGGTTACTTATGTTGTGCTAATACCTAGGTAGCCAGAAAGTGTATACTCGCCTGTTTAGGGTTTGGCTATACAGCACGACATCAAGTAGAGATGATTAGAGCGAAAAGCCGCAGATATATTATATTACATATGTATTAGAGTGGAAAGTCATATGAGTCACCTTTTCACGATATTACTCGATGTACTCGATGTGTTCCGCAGCTTAAAAATGTCATTCCCCCATTCTGTATGCCGCCAACTATGGTGACAGTTACGCTGCGCCTAAGACTAGGCTTACCGTGATTTCACGTTATAATAAAGTCATTCTATATCGGATTACGAGGTATCCCGTGCAATAGAGCCAGTAGGGCCTGAGCCAATCATTCCTATCAGCTCGGCTGAAATGGTTGGGTTGACGGTGTTTCACACAGAAATCTGTAAGGAAACATGGAAATTCACTACTAAATATCGCGTAACAAAACCCAGTCCAAAAGCTCCTAGATATCTAACTTCTATGAAGATCTGCAAAATACTATTCGAATTAATCATGGGTCATAATAGATTTGACCAATATGGGCCTAACTCACTTGCGCGGTTTGTCTTGAAGAAGCCGACTCGAAAGGAAATAGACACTTTCTTTGTCACTCACTGTCATTTGCAAGGACCCAAAGTGACAATTGATGAACCCCTCATGGTATACTCCACATGAATGAGGTGTATTCCTTTGCGCACTCTCATGGGAGTCGCAAAAAGTGTGTTGAAGGCGGACCGCCATATTAATATACTCTACTTTCTTATTTTTGTTCTACTTTCCATTATCTGTCACTCTCACACAAAGGGCAAGGCCTGATTGCTAGAGGTGGAATTCGATTAAGCTATCTTATCCATCAGAAATCTAAAATAATCTACTTTAAAGCGTAGAAACCACTTAAAACAATGAGTATCTTCTTAAAAATGAAAGAGCATGACAAGATATTTTTTTCACTTAGCTTATATTTCTTAGTCAATTTATGGTTTTCCGCACTCAATTGCATTTAATTTCAGAAGTTTTAAACTATATTTTTTAACAAGTTTTGCTGCTACCAAAAAAGTGCTATAAATTTCATCGTTAAAAAAGTGTTTATTAACGTTAAGTGCTCCGCACTTAACATCACGGCATTCGTTTTACTACGTAATTATAATACATTCAAATTTCACTCTATAACTTTTGGTTCAAATGAGTTGTAGTTAAAGTGCGTCATTATCTTTTTCCCGCTTTATTGAAATTTTAATCGTTAGTTCTGCCAGAAAACCAAAGTGTTATGATTATCGATAAATACCCAATTAGCGATAAACTTGCCGTTTCTGCTGTTGTCTTGTTTTGGTAAATTCAACTCTTTTTAATAACACAAACGACTTTCATAATACCGAATAAGCAATGTCGTTAATTTCAATAATGAAGGCGATTCCCATAATTTGTAACTTAAGTTACTCTCATAACACAATCAAATGGGAAAATCCTATAGAAGTATGAAATTCTATAGAGACTGCCATTTCGTAACCCTCTAGTTGTTAAAAAGAACCCATAAACTACCATAACCCTTAAGAGCAAGGAAATTGTTCTGCAAAAAAAAAAAAAGTTTTCGTCATAATACTTTACAAGTCTTAGTGTTTAGCTGATATAAGATCGTTAAAGTTATATAAATATAACTAAACAAAAACTGTATTCATTAAAAATGCATTTAAAATGGATTTATTGATTTTCAACAAATTGCTAAAAGTAGTAAATATTACGTATACGTAATGTATAAGCTATAAGCTACAGCAAGTTAAAGGCAGTTGTAAAAGCTTAAGAAATGAAATTTCACAATTTATGACTTTGGCAGCTAGAAAAGTGCCTGGTGCTTGGTGCCTTTTCACCGTGGAAAGTGGGAAAACCCTATGTTATAGTGGCTGCATGGCATGCTAAGTACTTCTGTGTGTTGGGGTAATATAAAATTTCGCTAAAATGCACAACTCGTTCATCAAATCATTTTATGGTAACTACCTAACAGATTTGCAGCCATGTTGTTTTGGTTGTTGTTGCCTCTCTTATATGGCAGATACCTTCAACGTCAAGCAGGAAAATATTTGCAACAAACAGCAAGCAACTTATTTTCCTGGCAGCCAAGCAGCCAGCAAGTGGGGTATTACTAGAGTGGCGTGATGGGTGAGGATGGTTATGGACTGCAGGGGTAACTGGGTGCTGTGGCGTTACGTTAGGGTCTTGGCAAAATGGGTCATACAGCTGAGTGCATTTTTGGGAGCGTCAAAGATGTGTCGATGTGTAAATAGCGAGCTGGCAACTTGTTGTTGTTGTTATTTGTTGTTGCAGTTTGTTGCTTGTTACACGTTACAGATTTGCCTTAATGCGCTACGCAAAGAAAGTGCACACATACAGAAAGGGGCATGCATATTATCCGAGTGCTTGTGTACACTGCTGTACAAAAGTCTTTGGACACCTATGAATTCAGGTGTAGCTTTTTAAATTTTAAATTAAAAAGTTGTAAAATACAGACTCTAGTTTTGGACAGCCACAGACTGCCTAAAATCATGAAATCTCTGAAAGATGTTCGTTGTTTAACTGGGTTTAAGGGTTTATATGCGGATGCCTCCGGGGTTTTTCCATACTTCTTCATTCACATTCAAAAGAACTAGGAAACCGTCTCCTGATTCGTCGATCAATCTTTTCCTTTCGAGAATAACAAGAAGCGTTAGCTCGATTGCAAAAACGCAACCAAAAAAAACATGGAACACTGCAGATCTTTAAATGTCCATACATTAAACTTACTGCCTACATTGAACAAAAGTGTTGAACCAAGATGTGTCCAATGTAGACAGTTTTTACTTTAATTAGATTTAGGATCTCCGAGGAGAGCCAGAAATATCGAAAAACAATCTCTAAATCATCTTCTTGGTTTGGAGTTCGGGCCAGTTGTAAGCAATGCAAAAAACTTAAGTGTGCAAAGACTTTTTCGCGGCAGTGTTTGTGTCGTGCCAGTTTTGTCGCCTATGAAATATGCTAATGATCAACTTGAGACATGTTCGAATTATTGTCAAGCTGTTGCACTGCGTCAAAGTAAAAGTTCAAAATATTTACTTAAAATTATATTTCATTTTGTATCTGGCAACGCTTTAAAACTCCGCTTAAACTTTCGTGCTCGACAAATCCCCAATCTCCGTGCCAGCATCTAGCATCCAAAGGCAACTTGCGCGCAGCTAATTAAGACTGTTAGCTTTTTACTTTATTGCTAGAGACCGTTATTTTTTTATATAACTTTTTTTCTATTTATCCTATTTTTATTTTTTTTTAAGGTTGTTGCTGCTGGCAACGTTTTCGCACTTTGTCTGATTGGAAGGTTGACGCTCACTCTTTTGGCTTTGCTGCTCTTTGCTTTTGTTGTTGCCGCTCTCTTTATTTTTTTTTTATCATGTTAAAATAAATGTTGGCAAATTAATTCTTATAAATTTAATTAGCGTTGCATATTATTAACATGCTGGGGGCTATCTAACAGTTGGAGTCCGCTGACGTTGTCCGAACAAGAGACAATGGATTTGAAGGGGGGTAAAGTGGGCTATAGAGGGGCCCACACCATTGTTGTTGGCTAAATTAGATTATGGTTTTATTTGTGAAATTCAGACTTTAGGCGTTATGTTTAATGTGTGGAATTAAGGTGTTAAAGGCTGTACGTATACTTAATATTTTCTTAAATATTTACTTAATGTAATTAGGATTATCTACATGGCAAATCGTTTGTATGCGTTAAGATGAAAAAAATATGTGTGGCACATATATACATATCTGCGGTCAGACAACAAAGGGAAGCTTATCTAAGACCAGAGCAGCGCTTATGCTTCAGGCTACTAGAAATAGACGGAAGTGCTGGCGAACGGAGCAAGTAGCGGCGGAGCCCCTTTGTTAACTATAGTTGATTCTTCTTTATGTGCGCTCTACCTCATGTTGACAAGCAGGTAATCGCTGGAGCTTCTCCTTTTAACTTGACAATCAGATTCAAATTTAAGCGTGACTATCCGCTGGAGGAAAGCGATTGACTATACGGCTGTGATTTGGTAAATCTTGGTTGAAAGCAGAAGAATTGTTGTGTGCTTTGGAGCACAGATGAGGTAACGGTGCTGAAGATGAAGACGCTTGCACCACTCGCCTACATGCTTGTGCGGTATCGAGTTTGCTGTGTGCCCATTGTATGCATATGTGCGAGACATCGATAGACTTGGAGTACGAAGGCAGAGCGAGAGCTAGAATGTCGTTAAAATGATGGAGATGACTGAGAGGACTAGACTGCTACCATCATTTGCCGAAATCGTATTTGCATGGCGACGACTGATGATAGCGCCACAAGAGATGCATGGGTAATTAGTCTCGGGAATTTTATCAAAATTGGCGTGTTTTGCCAATCCGTGCCAGTCGGGGCTAAAAGGGGAGGGCCAACCGAGCCCTTAGTTATCGTACCACGGCTTGAGCAGTTTCCTAGGCTCCTCTTTGAGGTCGACTCCTTGTGAGAGTATCATGGTGACTGCGGTTGACACATAAATCGCGGGCAGAATCTGGTGTTCAGCGTGGAGTTGCGTTTCAACCGGCTGCTGCTACCCATAAAGCAGAAAAGGTGATATATACTCTTCGCCACTGCCCAACAGAATGTACTCAAGTCGGTACTGAAGAGGACGTTAGCTGTACCTATTCTTACACTTAGATGGCACATTAGAGCACCGCGACTTAAGTCGAACGCATTGAACATAGATTCCGCTGTAGGTCCGGTATTCACTGTCCTACATGATAATGCCCAAAAATTTTTTATTCAATGCCATACTACCCATGTTCTTCTGAAAAAGAGGTAATTAGGTTATTATTGTTTGGAATGCTTTTACTGTCTTAAACTTCGTATTATCTGCAGAAATTTGATGTGCTGCATCATTTAATAGTGACAGAATCTTCGCTATTCGCTTCGATATTATCGACATTTTATATTTTGTAGTTTTCCATGTAAAAATTTGAAATTGGAACATCCAAGTTTTTTCGAAAGGCTTCCTCGTTGTGTTGATGGAAAACAAATCCGCGCTTAGTATATTTCTATCTCTTTTTTGTACATGAGATATAGCCATGATGTTGGAAAAACCAATTCACTCCAATTGTATTTCTTTCACTCCATCTCCTCTAGTTTTCTCTAGTTATAATGAGCTTCTAGTTTGAAAAATGTGTCGATTTTCTTAAAACGAATCTATCTATTGATTTCGCTGGAAGTTAAAGTACTTTATAGAGCTCTTTCGTATGGCTATAAATGTTAAAGATTTTAATTTGTCAATACCTTTTTTTCATTGTAATGCGGTTTTGAAAATTCCAAGTATTATGAGTACCTCATACTATAACCATATCATAACTCAGCTCACACTTGGTGCAAACGTGGCAAATAAAAACCCTATCCAATTTCGCTTTTAGCCTTTTTGTAACTCACTTTAATTGTAAGGCTGCCATTGCTATGGGTTGCACATCTGTACGTGAGTTTCTGTTTTTTTCTCACTTGTTGGGCAACTAAGATGCAACAGCGGAATGGACTTAGCACATACTCACACACACACATACACACACAACAAAACACAAGCCACAACAAGCAGGTGGCAGAAAAATTTTCCAACATTTTTCCCATTTGGGTGATTGTGGCAACTGCTGTTGCAAGGACGAATGTACGGAATTCTGTATTAGGCAAACGGGTCGCTGCTCCAAAACTTAATCCTTGCTCTGTGTGCGGAGCGTGAAGTTTGTATATGTGTGTGGGCGTGCTTTGCGGATCGTTAGTTTATAATTTCGACGTTAGATTAAGCAGCGACAGAGTCGGGACTGAGAATGAGAGCGACAGCCAGAAGAACGGTGACACGGTCGACATCGAAGCGGCAAAAAGACACTGCCAGCGAAATCAGGTCAAAACTACTTACAGTATATATGTCGTAGAGTGTGGCGGCATGTACGTGTGTGGGTGTATGTGTGTGTGTAAGTGCGTGCACATTTTACAGCTTATTATAAACGGCAACTTGGGGTTTCGTGCCACTGCAGCAGCAGCTCTTTCCTTCTAGACTCTCACTTTTACGAGCAACATTATCGCATAATGTAATCATTGAGACAATGATGGCATGTCCTCAAGACAAATTCTTTGTAATTTTAGCTGGCACACATTTTTCTACACTGCCACAGCACGTAGAGTAACTAGTTGGCCATAAAAAGCAGAGGAGAGCCATGCATAAAAGTATATATCAGGAAACAAATGCTATAAAAATAATAATAAAAGTTTTGGTTAAAGGCAACGCTTCTTAGAATCAGCTCCTAGAAATGTCTATAAAACACACACACTTTCAAGACTTTTCCAATATTATAGTTTTACTAGCTGCTGGCTGCTAATGTGCTTTACGTAATAATATTGGTTAGTTACGTTTGGCTTGAAGTACTTGCACCCACACACCTTTGGCAACACACTTTAGTTTTGGCCGCAGGGCAACAAACTAAGCAGGAACAAAAATAAGAGCGAACAGTTTTTTATGCCAAGCGAATTAGGCATACACTACGTATGCGTAATAAAACTAAGTACTAAGCTTAATTTGATAATTTCTAAATAGAGACATTGTTATTGTTAATATCAAAACAGTATTTTTTTGCGACAGATTCGTTTTTTGTGTAGGTACTGGCATTTTCGAGTATTTTCGCCAAAAAATGATCCAATTTGGATACGAAAATCTTGTTTTTTTATAGAAAGGAAGACAAAAGTGCTATCAAATTTAGAAGTAAAGTTTTATTAAAGATTTTGAAACCTATTTGATAACGAACGAGCAAATTGTAAAGGTCAGCAGACCAGCCTTGCAAACACCCATGAATTTTCCTTTAACGAAATTATTTGAAAACTGGCAAATGAATAAGCATACACGCATTTGTCGCCAAAAATATAGTACATAATGAAACCCGAGAAGCAAAAAAAAACAACCAATTATGAAAATCAAATTGAGCAATTTTTCAAAAAATTCTAAACTTAAAAAAAAAATTTGAAAAAAATGGAAACATTTCTCGCACAGGACGTTTTTCAAAAATGTACTTAATCAGAAAAGCGATTTCTGACAATGTGTTTGTATACCATAAACATAACCTTACTTAACTGATTTATATTGGAAACAAAACGATTATCTCAAGCAAAATGCAAGAGTTGTTTCAATATCGTGGTCGTATCTCATATAATCTTCTTTTCGATTTCTACTGTAGACACTAGCTCTATGGCAGAAGTGTTGTTCACACTTAATAAGGAAGATTTGAGCGGTCGAAATCAAGGAATCTGTTCTAGAGATCAAGTGCCTTTACAGTGTCATTATCGTGCAAAGAATCGAATATCGTGACACTCGTACAAAAGCATTTCACATTATAAACCCAAAAATGTCAGATTATCATAAAATAGTTAATATATGCTCCTTTGCAGAGTATTCAGCAGCCAACTTATGTCTTTTTCCTTCAATCCGCTGGGCCACAAAGTAAAAGTTTAAGAGCCCACAACTTGAAATACAAACTAATGAGTTCTCGCAAAAAAAAAATGCACTTGTCGGAAGTTTAAGTGATTTGCTATAATGCGCCTCTTATGACTTTTCTCTCTCTGTCTGTATCTCTCTGTCTCTGTCGCTGCGTCTATCTCTTGACCATTTTTTACGCTTATGAGCTGCCGCTTGGTTAGTTTCAATTGTGAATTGTGGCCACTTGTTCCAGCGGCTTTTCTCTGCTTAGCCCTCTCGAGCTGCCAATAATGCATTTTTATGAGTTTCTGGCCAGTTCTCAACAGACTCTCCTCAACAGCGATACTCGAACAACAAGTCAAGGCTTTCAGTTGTTTGAGTGTACACACTTTTTGTAGTATTTTATTCAGCTACTCTCTCTTTGGTTTGGTATTTCTTCTCTCTTTTTTGAGCGTTTTTACGCAGCAAAGAAATTTGCATATTTATTGCAAAGATTGTAAAATAAAATCGAGGCAAATAAATCTTTCATTTAAACTGTAAAACTGTAAAGCAGCATAAAGTAAATAACAAGAAAGCAGAGTGCGGGGCAGTTGATGGAAAATGTGGAAAAACGCTTGCCAAAATGATGTTGAAATTTTGTGTGTTATGCACTTTTCTTTTTTAGGTATTTTTTGGTGGTAGTCCTTAGTAACTGACTTATTGATCTCACTGCTGTAAGGGTATTTCGAAATTGTGTTTACGTTGAGACAGCAATTTAGTTTGTTGATGTCAAGTTTCAGATGCTGTCCATCGTAAGCTGTGTTTTTGTTGGATGTTGTTTTGAGATGAGATAATAACGTAATGCGAGATTTGCAGTTTATTGTAAAACAAGTTTTTCTTACTAATAGTAATTGCGTGTACGTTTCTTTAGCAGATCAAGTTTTTATATCGAAGCTCATACAATCAACTGACAGACAGCGGTATGCGCGGGTACTGCGATTACTATAAAACATGCTAACAAATGGTTATCGATTGTTATCGGTTGTTTGCGTCGATGTAGAAATATTGCTCTCACGCTAAACAGCTGAATTGTGGCTCTAAGCAGTGCCACATAGAAAGTTATAAAACTTTCCCTTTATAAAAAATCCCTTTGGGATAAAATAATCATTATGTGTTCACTTGCTGCCCCTTTGAGAACTCCGTGCACAGGGGAAAAGTTTCAGTCAAACCTAGTTTGGTGCAGCACTAAGACACGAATCGAATTAAGGTAACCCTGGTCAATGCCTTAAATGTGTCGATAGTTTGATTAGCCGTTTGACATATGCATCTTCTTGTTGGAAAAACATCAATTTAAAAAAAACCTAAGCAAAAATTGTGTGTGGTACCGATTACTTCGCAATAACGCAACGTTTTCAAGTGAAAACTCACTTAATCGTAGTTATTTCATGGTTTATTTTCTCCTCATTGTAATCAGCTGTTAGGTGCGCGTGTATTAAGTCGTCCCATGTTTATGATAAGATTATTGTCAATGATTGATGAATGATATTGGGGAAAAAAAAGTTAACCAACATGCCGCGAAAGCGAACTCTTTTGACCGAAATTGGCGATAATCATCATCGGTGAACAAATTTGACCCAAAAACACACATGATATGAAATTCACACCGGTCACATATGATGCACAATATGAACTTTATCGCTGAAGTTCGCCGCAATATGCTTTGAAAGATTCCTAATGCCTGATGTGGTACAATTTGAATTTCGGTATGTTGTCTCACTGGCAAGGAAACTCACTCACTAGTCTTTATAGATACTATATATACAACAGAATGGCTTACCTAAGAACGTTCTTAACTTAAGAACATGGGATTTGACCTTTGATTGGGATTTTCGTTATATGAATGGTTGCCAAAGAAGTGGGTCTGGTGAGCTTATTGAAAACTTTTAAGGTTGTGCCGCCGAAATATAAATTAAAAAGTAAAGGCAACCAAAAGTCTCATTAGTGCATCAATCTCCTACAGTTGACTTCGAGGTTATAGTTCATTTATTGAAAATCTATTACAGCAATTTCTTTTACTGATTTATTTGATGTGCCCAAGCTTAAGTGCTCAAAATATTGACTTTATTTTTAATAAATGTCGAGTCCTAAACGCTTTTATCTGCGTACAGTCACGCTTATGAGAAAAATGCCTAGCTTCAGCTTTCCAGGCAAAAAAGTAACGAAAAAAAAAACTTTTTAATGAGCTAAACAAGTTGAACTCATAATAAGGCGCAGAACAAGAACAATTTGCGTCATTGAAGACAAAATAACAATTTGTCAACAATCTAACAAACTTTCAATAATAATTGATTTACTTTGCGCACATAGTCGTCAATCAATTGCCAAGTCGAGTCGAGGGAAGGGCAATGCCAACACTCATACGCCACGTGGTCCCAGCGAAACTCTCGCTTTTGTCAACTTCTAGGCATTACATGCTCGAGTGCTGATAACATGACACGCCTGTGCGCTGTCCGGAGTCTGCTGTCCGTGCTGTCGATTGTCGAGCAGCGCCTGAACCGAGCTGGAACATTGATTGATGTCACTTTAACTGGCGCAAGTAATTTTAGATTGTACTTTTCGTACACGCACAAAAGTTGACTCTTGACTCTGTTGGCTGCTACTGGAGCATAATAGGAATAATAATAATAAAAATAATAATAATTTGATGTGCGCCATTTAGACAAGCAAGTGAGTGCGATGCTGCTCGACAAAAAACTTTTACCGAGCAGCACGTGACAAAGGGCTGTAGCGAGCGGCCGCAGCTCTATTGACGCTTGTATTTATGAAATTTATGCGTGACACTCAGCTGCAAGTGTGCGTGTATCTATGTGTGTGGATGTGTGTATGAGTGTAAGACAAATTCGCTTGACGCTTATCAGCAGGTCGCCAAAAAATGGCTGCCACCAACTGCGTTTTGCTCAATTTTAATCTCAATAAACGAGAAGTTTTTCAAAAAAAAACGACACTTTTACTTTGCGCCCTACTATAACTTTTATTTCTTTTAGCGCTGCATGTTTGTGTGTGTGTGTCATAAGAACTAACAAAGTCTTGACTAAATGGTTATGTTATGTCGCATGTCTGCTTATTATATATGATATATGCCAGCTTGAGCTCTTTATAGGTATAATACCAGGCAAACATTATTATCAATACCATATCATGCTGCTAAAAGTTTTTCCACACTTTTCACACTCTTAACTTTCAGCTGAAACGCCTAGCCACACAGCGGCTGACGCCTGTCTCGAAGCAAATAAAATCAAAATATCATAAACACTTAAGCTGAGTGCGTCAGTGTGTGTGTTAAGATACATTTGTATCTATCTATCTTTGTGTGTTTTATGTCTCACCCTCATATAAATAATATGAAATAAAGCCGCTCTCAAGTCGTTAGCTTTTGTGACTTTTGCTTTTGCACAAAGCTAAAAAAACAGAAACTTTTCTATCTCTTCGCATGTGTCAGTTTCGAGTGGCATTTTCTTTTTATTTGGTTACTTTTCTGACCGTTGGCTATGAAAGTCTGAAGAAGAAATAAATAAACCCAATAATGACTGCAAAATTGATGCGTTTTTTTCGGTAATTTACTTTTGAACTTTCTAGCTTTTAGATGTGCCCCTCGAAGTTTTCCCTTTTTCCCCAGTTAGCTTTGGCATTGATTTTCATATTAAATGTAAGTTGTGAATTTGGAAAATTGTGTGTGCAAAAGTTTTACCAAAGTTTAAAATATCAAATAATTGCAGCTATACTCGTAGCTGCTGAAAAGTTTTGATTTTCTAGATATAAATGTAGATGGAAACTTTCTTTTTGATGAGTATTTCTCGATTTGTGCTGCAATGAAAATGGAAAAACGATTCTATCGAAAAACTAAAATAATTGTTTTTGTTTTTAGCCATAAAGTGTTTGTTGAAATTTGGATGTGTAATCAATCATATTATTTATATGCTTCTATACAAAACTTTTGTGAAAGAGCAAAGAAAACTAAGTTACTTGACTCAAGCCTTGCACTTCGGCGTCTCCTTAGCCTTGCTCATCACGATTCACTTGCTCTTTCTAAATACTCCTAACTGTGCGTCTTCGCCTTCCATTTTGCGATGCTCATGCCTTTTAACTTCACCGTCCTCCTCCCAACACCTTCTTTTTCCTTTTCGCCACCACTTATTCAATCCTTTTCCCCTTTGTCTTTATCATCTTCGTCGTTGTCTTCATCTTCGTCTGCCGCTTCCCCTTCCTGTTCGATTGCCTTATTGGCTTATTGAAATGCATAAAAAGAAAAGCAAAGTGTCTCACTTCAGTCAAGAAATATACACATTCGCGTCATTTCCGCTGTAAAGTGCTTCAAACATGATCCTTAGCTTTGGTGGCTTACAAAACCCATACGGTCCAGTTGCCGAACTCTATTATTATTTTTTGAAGATTCGTGTATTTGTATGCGGCGTGCATGCCGTGATGCTGGACATCATTGAGTTGGGGATGGCGCTAGCTAGATGCCGGCGTATTATGCCAAGTTATACCAACCTTAAGGCTTATAGCCGTAGGCAGGCCATACGTTACTCGTAATTTTGATAACGTGTTAAAAAGAAGAAAGTGCAACGACTCTGATTCATATTACACAGACAGGGTTGGTATATACGGATGATTTATATCGCAGCTTTATGATATAGTGAAACACTTTTGTTTAAACTTGGCACAAATGTGAAGAATAATAAGGAAACTAACTGACATTAACTTTCTAGAACTAGAATATTCTGGCAGCAACACCTTTTGGTTTGAATATATGCATTCCAAAGGTATATTCTTCCCTGACAAGTATACTCAAAACTTTTACATGTTTATATTTCGAGATTTTGCACTTGAAGTGACAATAACTCTTCAGAACCGGTCGAAAAATAAAAATTGAATCAAGAGCAAAGTTTACCTAAAGAAGGTCAGTTGTAAGATGAACAGGGATTATACATTAGAAGACATTAAAAATGTGCTTTAGTATATTAAAAATGAGCCGACACATGGAAATGGGGTTAAATAGATCCGGAACATCGATTTAGCGCATTTTAAATCAGCATGTAAACCTAAACATATTCCGCACAAAAATTGCTCCGAACTCAACAATCGAAAGGCAGGAAATCAAAAAAGACCAAAACTTTCTTTACAACATTGGTGCCAAAACCAAGCCCCAAAGTGCCGAATCGAAGTCGCCAAATCGGAAAAAACGCCAGTTACTTCATCTCGCACAAGTACATGAGCTTCACATATACTATCCTGTGCACATAATGTAAAAGAGTATTACAGATTGTGCAAAGTATGTAAAAGGCATAACATGGCAGACCATAAGTTACATGGACACAAATGATTGGAGGCAATAGTCCAGTCGACACAGCCATGCACGTCTCGGGGCCCTAACAAGATAGAGACAAGTGTTGGACCAAAAGATACGCAATTTTGATATTCCCGATATGAGAAAGAGGAGTTGAGTTACAAGCATACCAGAAAAGCTTTTCAATTGACACTTGGCACAGCTTTGCACACTGTTACTAAAAAAGAACAGCAAAATAAGCTACAAAGCAGCTGTAAAATGCAAATAAAAAAAAAAGACCACAACTGCGACTAAAACGACATTTCCTGAAAAAGGACGCAAACCGATAATTTGTTTGGGCACAAATTTCTTCTTGGTTTCCTTAACACGCAAACAACGCGATTCTCATGCGGGTCACCTTAACGGATTTTAAATTTTTTTTTACTATTTGCCTTAAGTTTTTTCTACACAATTTTTTAAATATATACGCTCTTCTAATTCTGATATTTTAGTACCAATAAACCGGCTTTGTAATATAGAGTTTTTTATGATAAATATTTATTTTCCCTAATTCGGAATTTTTCGAAGATAATGAACAAAGTTTTTTGTATGAAAATCCACAAAATATAAAACGAATATTATTGACTGCTGTCTAGCATAAGTGAAGCCATCAATATGATTCATTCATAACTAACTTGTATTTCTTATAATTGATTGTATTTGCACTCTAAACTGAGCATTGTACTCGAATATAACGGTAAATTGACTTGAAAATCTGTTATTTCGCTCGGATGGTGTTACGCGCAAAGAAGACCATTACGTCAGCTTGTTGACATTGTTTTAGCTCCCTAGATGGCGCCACAAGTTGGAGAGAACTCACATCTGAAAGTTTCAACTTCCTTTTTTTTCGAATAAGTGTGATTTGAGCAAACGCTGTTAAAAAGTGTTTAAAATTTTCTGCACAATTGAATGTGTGATTGAATTGAATTGCATTTTCTGCAGAAGTGAATTCAACGCCCAACTAATATTTAAACAATTTAAATAAACATTTTTACAACACTAGAATTTGCAAAATTTTATCAAAACGGCTTTTCAATTTGTTAAAAAAACATTTATGCTACATAAATAGAGCTCTATTTAAGCCCTCCAGCTGTGCATTCCGTCAGTCCGTCTGTCAGTCAATGCCTAATAATTCAACAAATTGCAGCCATTTTTTTAAAACAATTTTCATATAAATTTTTGCCAGCCAAATGCATGTAAGTGTGTGTGTGACTTTTATTGATCGTCTAACAAATAAAAAAAGAAAGCCAGCTGTCAAAATAAAATGGCGACAACAACAACTGCAATTTTTATTGACTGTCGCAAAATCAAATAAACATGCGCATAAATAAATGCGCTGCAGCAAAGTGGGCGTGATCCCAAAGGGCGGCGTGTGGCAAGGTGCACGTGTGTGTGACTTATACATATGCGAAAATCATGGGCATGCATTTTTAGCAGAGTATTTTTTTCGGGTGATATAAAACAATGGCATTTTGGCCAAATGAATACTAGGGGCGGGGTAGGTACTGTAGGGGGCGTGTATCTGCTGCAATACGCCAAAACGAAAATGACAAACGAAAAAGTCAAAAAGAACAGACAGAACAAACGTTGAAACATTGAAAATCAAATAAATCAAATGCTCGTAAATAAATCATTTGAATTTATTTTCATTTGGCAACGAAATGTTGACAAAAATAAAAGCACGATAAATACTACAAATGGCAGCAGACAACAAGAACAACAGCGAAAACAATAACGAACAAGACAGCAAGTTAGAGTGAAGAAGAAGAAAAGCTCGAGTCGACACGTTTGCTGCACTGCTTGACTTGGAAGTTGGGGCAGAAACTCACACACACACACACAAATACAAAAGGGCAAAAGAAAAACAAAATGGCTGCCATGAGTGACAACGAACAGACAAGTAGGCAGGCTTTTGGCAGTCGTGTCGGCCAAAGGATCCGTGGCGCTCAGCGGTGAGGGGGGCGCAACAAAGGCGTGCCACAGCTGCAAGAGCTGCCAGCTCTCAGCTTTTGTGTCTCTGTGTGTGCTGCGGTTAGTTGTTTGTCGTTTGGTCACATCCAGCCAAAGTGTTTGACGAATGGCCGTGCCACCAAAATATCCAGTGTCAAAAAGCTAGACACAACTTGCCACACCAAGTGCCACATTGCCACAGTGCCTCAAAGCAAGCAATTGTATTGTTGGCATTTGGCGTTTGAATTTATGTTTCACATTTTGTCAAAACAATCTCGCAGATATATATATATATATATATATATATATATACATTTTTTTGGTTATTTTGGTTGTTAAATGCAGCTAATAGCCGCTATATCTGTACCCAATAAGTAGCTCTTGGCGCGTGCTGGCCATTAATGCCATAACGATAGCCATGGTTCATAACAAGCCGTTTAAAAGCCGCTATATCAATGTCCTTACTGCTGCGTCTGCGTCTCTGCTAAGTACTACAAGTGGCAAGTTGTGGTTTGTGGCAAGTACTTGGAAAATCTGATAACATATTGCTGCCAACCTGCTGATGATCAATGGCGGGGCGGCACAAGTCTGAAGGATTTCCATGAATAGTTGCCATAGGAAAGGTAAAAATATGGTAAGAATTGTCTGCCTCTTTGGCGGGTATAGCTGTAGCTGGGAGCGTGCTAGCTTTATGCGCTATTAATTATGAATCAAGTATGCCACAAGTCTCTTTTAATCAAATTTAAACTCAGCAAAAGACGGATCAGAAATGTATTTAATAACATTGGAAATCTATCATGAACGTTTTTGACTGATAGTTTTCTCAAGATATTGAAGATAAGAAGGTAAAGCCTTCTAGAGACGCCTCTTTTAACCAAAATTCCATTGGTCAAGATCATATTTTTTCACGAATAAAAAATTTCGCATCCGTTCAAGAACCTGCACCTTAAAAACTGCAATAACAATTTGTCACAGTGGGTCACTGCTTTCGAGCTGCAACTTGCTCATGCGCTCCTCTTTTTTCCATGGGGATATTTGACTTTGCCATTCTGTACTTCGACGTTTGGTCGAAAACGTCCACGACTTGTACCCAGTAACCACAAATCACGAATTTCATAGAACAGCTCTTGACAGATTAATTTGCGAGCTCCCTTTTGCTATACCGCGACGAGGGCACCTGTAATGGCTATAGAGACGAACGATCTACACATCGCTACGCCTGGCAGCTGCAGTCACTTTGCTCTATTTCAAATAATGATTACGACAAGAATCTTTGACTTATATAGATTTGAAGAACCCAAAAAATAGCTCTACTCAGAGAATGTTATAAGATAACAGTAATGTAAGATACAAGTTTTGGAAAAAGTAGTAATTAACGATTCTTTGGACACTAAATATCACAACATTCATCTCATTAAACCAGGGATCCCCGTTAGCAGCAGACACAACGGTTTAATTTGAGTCACTGCAATAGCATTTGTGTGCAAGCAGCGCATAGTTCTCAGTGTGTTCATTACATTCACATGCATATATGGCAACATTTTCGCAATTGGCATTGACTGCTGTCCTTGCCGATGTTTGCACTAAAAAAACCCCTGTATATGTCTCACTTTTATTTGTACTAGTAAAGTAAAGACTAAATACACTTACTTATAACAGCTCATTACGATGAGAAGAAAAGAAAGCACGAATGAACAACGTTTGTGTCTACAATGTAGTTGGTGTTTTTTTTTCTAACGTAAATAGTATATTTTTTGCTTAAAACCAATTTGTACCTGAATAAAATGCAACGTATCCAGGAGAAACGTATATTCGGCAAACCGCCGGCTTTTTATCTTTCGAATGGTATAGGTTTCAGCCAAACACGTTGCGTTATTGCGAAGAAATCAGTACCACACTAAATTTTTATATAGATATAGAAACATAATGGTAGCGAAACTTTAAAAGACATGTGAACACTTTGTTGGGGTTTAAGTCTTCTTCTTAACTGGCGTTAACAAACCGTTATCGGGTTACGGCCTGATGTAAATGAATTCTTTCTTTGGAATTGGAGTTTTACGCTTCTTTTAAGGACTGATACGATAATCTTTGACCTGCTGAGGTGATATTCTCCAACCCGTTTACTACTGGAGCAGATGCGATCTGAGCATCTTCTTTATGTCCTTTGATTGTGAATGAATACGACACACACGACTTCCACACTCACCACAAATGAGTATAAAAGGCTGTAAGCAGCTGATGCTTTTTTATGCTTTCCTGGCATTGAAATAAAAGCAGAAGAAGCTTATTTGTGGTCCAAAAATATTGCAGGTCTTCTCACTCCGAAGTTTTTGGTTTCTCCTTTCAAGCAAAGTGTGTCATTCTAGTAATTCACAAGAATCTAGACTTTCCGTGAATTTAAAGATGACCTAACCTGCTATTCCTTCAGAAGACGTTGATACAAGCGCAAGCAAAACAAAGATCATTGTGTGACATCATATGCAGGACTGCTGACGCACCACATTAGCTGGTTTAATCTGCTTAACAAATGTGGTATCATTCGTATTATATACACAAATGATTCTTTTACAAATCTTAGTAAAATGGCAACTTTTGTAAGCCGATTATAGCTTTGCTCTCAATAGAAGAAACCACAAATGATTATTACTCCATAAGCTTTTATTCAAAATCAAATGCAAAGTAAATTCCAGTCAAATGTTTCATTATTTCCAAGCTATTTTGCATTAGATACACAATTAAAAACGACCAAGTCACCTTTTACTTGACAATTTGTGACCTAAGAATAGAGTATTTTTGGAATGCGCAAGAAATTCGTAAAGGCATTCAAATTATCATTGTTTCCACACAATAAGCAATTTTATCTGCATTGGCAAGGAAATTTGTGCCACGCTCAATAGATTTTAATTAGTTTCAAAATACATAAGCCAAAATTATTACCAAAATTTGTTATACAAAACACACACACAATCACAGATATAGAGAGAAGCGCACTAAAGTTGGTGTCTTCACACACACAAACAAATGCTTTAATACTAACCATTTCTAACAGGAATCCGCAAATTCGGTATGCTTCAAGAACTTCAACAACTTGTCTGTAACAGTTGCAACTTGCTGTCGACTTTGCCGACATCTTAAATTAATATGCGCATACACTGAAACAGACACTAACACTAATACAGACAATGAAAGGCAGCATAATTCGGTAGACCAATAACAAGCCACTGACTTGGCACTTTGCTTTTTGGTCAAAAACTTGCCAAATGTCAGAGAAACCTCTTCATTCATTCACTCAGTTTGTCAGCAAGTCAGACAGTCAGTCAGTCAGTAAGTTGAGTTGTTGTACTTGTAAGTTCTGCAGCTGCTGGAACACCCTGTTACAAATTAATTAAATTTCATTTTATAGAGCTTGCGGTGTGGCGGCGATTGCGTATGTATCCCTGTATCTGTGTGCCTCCGATTGATTATTTAATGTGCAGCGTTGCCACAACATTTGCCGCTTAATTTATTTACTTTGTTGTTGCAAATTGCGCAATTTGGCAACACTGTCAGCTTAAGTGAAACTTCTCACTTGCATTGAAAGTTTTGCGCACCCAACGAGTATGCATTGTTTTGGCTGGCAAGCATTTGCTGGATATTTGGCAATCACTTCTGCTAGATTTTTCATTGCATTTTCTTTGACATGCCAGTCACATGATGATCATTAATTTGATGCCCCTCCTAATTGTATTTGTTGTAATTGCAGTTGTTGTTGTTGTTTCTATTATAGCAACAAGCTGGCACGCTCTAATAATTGAATAGCTAAGCGCGTTTGATGTGCAAACAAGTCTGCAAGATACAGATGCAAACACGCAGAGTGTACAGATATGTAACTCTACGATATAGAGTTGTGTATGTATGCATAACCACTCTGGTAATTTGTAGAGTGCACGCTTGCAGCTTGATTCCTCAGCGTGCCACTTGCATTACTCAGAGGGAATTTCATACTATAGTACACATTTGAAGCATTTTGTGATTACGCATACTTTTGTTGCAAGTGTAACTTTCTAGGAAAAGTTTAGATAATGCATAAGACATTATGTAGGAACTACAGTTATATATTGAAAAGTGTTCCTTGTCAATTTTGGCAGAAGCCGATTAACAAGAAGATGAGTTTATTTAATGTTAAGATGACTGTTGTACTTGGCAAAAACTCACTGATTTCTTCTCTATATAAGCTGTTTTTAAAAAAACTCAAGATGTTCTCCTAAGAAGTAAAAATGATGCATTAAGAATATGATAAGACTAGTAATCAAACATTTGGATGCACACTCCGTCATCTTACTTTGCTGAAGATTCTTCTCTTCTTAAGCTTTAAAAGCAGGAAAGATGTCCTTTCGGAAAGTTAAGATATTGCATACAAAACTTTATAAAAATAGTAATCTTAAATTGTGGCGTATGCTTCGTCATCTCACTCAGATAACGAGCATTTATAAGAGTTACATACAGAAGAAAAAAGACTGCTATTTGAGGTGTTAACATAATGCATATTAAATTGACAAATATACCCGCTGCTAAAGCTATCTTAAATGAAGAAGTGTGTATTTCGTGATTTTTAGAAAACAGGAAAATGTTCTTTTAAGAAGTTAAGATAATGTATCCAGATAACGAGCAGAATCAAAGCTTTGAACTAGTAATGCTTGCACAAAAGATGAATTTTTTTTTTAGGGTAAACATTAATATTTATAAGATTGGCAGACATAAATTTGAGACTATGGTTAGTCGTCTTCATCAAATGCAAGATGGTAACAGCAGACTCTTCATAGCAAATTCAATGCAGTTCAATTCATACTTACTTAGCCAATTATAAAAGATTACTCTTTAAGCTAACAAGACGATGTTGAAGATAACATATAGTAAGTATAACTATAAAGTGAACATTCTTCGTCATTTCCTACAGATAACAATGCAAGAAGTACGAGCAGCAAACCCATATTTATTGGGTGAACTTCAACCATTTCACCAGCATTGATAGATGACGTCATACTGCCTTGGCAAAGAATGCCTCAACTGACTTGCAATGAATGCAGATAGACTCACTCCCAAAAGCCTCAAAATGGTTACCGTTACTGAAAATGAAGCGGTGTTACGAATATCGTTTATAGATGCAAAACCACCACATAGGGTTGAACCATCGCATACACTATATAGAAATACTAAAATTTCCACTATCGAAGTAACTTTTTCCTGAGAAATATATTTTTGCGGTTATTAATACAAGTTACACTATTTCTGATTCCGGAACTGAATTTCAATCTCTTTTATACACATAGCTTTTTGTAAGATTTTTTATTTTATAATTTTGATAATATTGTGAATTGATGCATTTATCTGCGCTATACAACTTCTGAGTTTTAGGCACAAGTGAGTAAAAGAATTTACAGAAGAGTTAACTGCTATTTTATGAAAAGACTCTTTCATATTGGAAATACCTTTGCGGCAAAATTTCTTACCATCTTATCTTCTAAAGCTGCTTTAAACAAAGTTGAATGTCAATACAAGAAATTAATAACATTTGTGAAACAATAAAAAATAGGTTTTAATTAACCGACTATATCATCTGAGATGAAAATGTCATAAAATTTGTGTCTTTTAAGTTTTTAATCAAGTTACATTAAAACAGCTAACGCATTCAAAAGAACAATTTTGATTCCCGTTTTAATTATTTACTTATTATTACCAAATTTCTTCAAAGAGTATTTTATCTCGAAGGAAAATTATAAGAACCAAAAGAAGGCTACTTTCAGTTACATCTGAGATGAACAATTGTAAAATCACTTTCTAAGAAGCGGCTCTGACTTACCTTAAGAAGAGTATTGCAGTCTTAATAAGAAGTTCTAGCTGATTTTTAGCATCATCATCATCGCTTACATCATCTCTTCATCCTATGTAGATGCAAAAATATCCATAAAACTACTCTATTAGTAAGATGTTGATTGAGTTACTTTAACGAAATTAAGTTTTCAACATAAAATGTTTTGAATAATTTTTCAACACCTGAATGAGTTATGGGTGAGTTAGAAGACTTCTTCGTCTCATATGAAAAAATCATGAGACTACTCTTCTGATAGAGTCAAGGAGCCACCTTCTCGTACGTTACGGCTACCTTCTCGATAGATTTAGAATTTCCAAGGTGTCGGCTGGCCCTTTCAAGGGCCAATATAGAGTTTTGGTTGATGGCCCACTCACTGGTTTTTCCCGTCAGGAATACAGATTGAGCTATCTGTCCTTGACCAACTGCATCGTTAACCTTTACTGCGCTCACACGCATTGTGCGTAAAGCCTAGGTTGATAGCGATTTGAAGGCACAGTGGAGGGTCAGCCCCAGGTCCGTCAAGGCGCAAAACAGTTGTTTGGGCCTCTTCAAGCTGTGCCATGCCAAGTGTCAGAGCAACCCTCTGTTTACCATTGTCTTCGACAAGCTGAAGAAGCGCACCAAGGTTGAAAGTACCCCACGCATTCTGAAAGGGGGCAGAAGAGAGCGTTTGCGCGCCGAGAAGGCCGACTATGAATGAACTTTTTCTTGTGCAAATCATCACTAATGATGGACATCAATCAACAAACGAGAAGTAAAAGTGTTATTTTTAGAAAAAAACAAAAACAAACTAATGTAAAATATAAAAAAAGTTGACATATTTTCAATACATAAATAAAGTTCAGCTGTTATCCGTATCAATTGCTTCTATTCCACGAAATATAGCTCACCCGTAAGCCAATAGCACTTCAGTAAATAAGTAATCCTGACGAGTGCTTGTTGTTGTTGTTTGTTACGGTCTCCATGTTGTCCGTACAATGGATGCTCAAAGCATTGTCAGCAACAGGCAATCTGCCACTTTTGCGGAAATGTTGCTTATAATTGTTTTGCCCACTTTGTTCTGCGCTCAACAACGACAAAGACAACAACAACAACAACAACTACAACATTTACAACAATCGTCACATACAAATGTATGTATTTATGTTGCTTTTCATGTTTATATATAACTCCAACTGTTGTAAGTTGTACATGTTTTTCACTCTTGTTGTTGTTGTTTTTGTTTTTGTAGCTGATGTTGTTGTTGTTGCTCGTGTTGTATTTGTCTGGCTTTGGCTATGTAGGTCACTTGCGTTGTTAAGTCATTTGAATTGCACGTCAACAATTGTAAAAACAAAGTGAAACTTTTACCATTTGCGCACAAACAAACAACAACTGCAACAACAATCATAACAGCGGCAACAACAACAACAACAAGTGCTCTCAGAGTAGCACAGTGCGTCGCACAAGTTTGTCGCCAAAAGCGAAAGTTCTTAGTAGAACTTAGTTTATAACATGAGTTTTGTATGCCTTTTTGCAGTTGGTATTTTTTTGGTATTTTCTCAGTATAAGCAACACAGGCATTGGCAAAAACCTTCTAACTAATAGGTTTATCAGCTTATAGTTGGCAAAAACCACATAATTTATAGATTGCCAAATATAATTTCGCCCAAAAAAAAAAAAACTCCAGAAATTTTTTTGCTCTTTAATAAGTACCAACTCTGTCGGCTGCTCTGGCAGCAATGCTAGTACCAAAGCATAACCCGATTTTAAGTCAGCTTCCTAAAGCTGCAAAATTTTGACAAGCTTTCCAACTAATTTACTTGGCCGCATTTCCGCCCCGGCGTTTGTTTGTGTGTGTGTGTGTGTGTGTGTGTGTGTGTGTGTGTGTGTGTGTGTGTGTGTGTGTGTGTGTGTGTGTGTGTGTGTGTGTGTGTGTGTGTGTGTGTGTGTGCGTATGCGTGTGACCGTGCTCTCCAGCTAGCAAGTTTATATTCATTAAACTTCCGCATACTTGGCGCTTTCAATGGCCACCACACAACTGGCGACCGCAACTGGGCGCGCTGTGTACTTAGTCCTTGGAACCTTGGTTGCTTCGCCTGGTACTTTCTGACGGCCGGAAAGTTTATGCTTTTGTATTTCCGTCGGAAGACAACTTTTAAGGAAAAGTGCAATTTTGAAAATTTTGTGCAGCCGTCCAAACGTTTTTTTTTTTTGCTATTACCTCCAACATGCTCTTGTTTGCGCTCGCTTAATCTCCCACTCACTCTCTCTATCTGTCTCTTTCTAACGATATTTGGCTGCTCAAATTTCAACTTAAGCAATGAGCTGTCACGAGTTTTGGCAACTTTACTTCCATGTGGAAAGTAAATGAAGAAAAGAACGACAATGGAAACTAGCAGAAAAGCTATTTATGGATATGACACAAATTGAATGCTCTTCTTTGCATATATTTTAGCGAGTTACACACAGAATTGGGCTTATATTAAAATAACTGAGAGCTTTTTAAATTCAAGAATGTAGTGTAGATTTCTCAAGGAAAACCACAACTTTTTATACTAGTGCTTTAGCTCAAAGTTTAGTCTGAAGCATATATCTCGAGATTGCAGTCTGTTTGATAGAGGTTTTTTTCAAGACATCTCTAGACGAGTGTATATGATTGTGTATGAATCTAACTTTCTCAAAGCGCTCTCCTTGGATGATCGTCGATTTACTTTCGGGTTTGTAATCTGTTGAGAGAGATATCTTGTAAACATTCAAAGAAACACCCCAAATACAAAGACACAAAGGATTTGTAAACTGCTATTGTTTAGCTTAAAAATGTCAGTAAATATTACATATTTGTAATCAAAAGTATATAAAAAAAAAAAAATCATTTTTTTTTTAAAAATGACGCAACACCACCTTAGCGTAACCGCAAGCGTAACCTGCCTAATATGATGAAAAATTGTGAACCAAAATCGAAAAGACATATTTTTTTGAAGTTTTCCCCACATACCCTTACCATTAATATGAATCTCGAAAAACTACTTAAGTTTAATTTTTTTACTGAAATAGCTTGAGTAAGTTCGTTATGCGTTTCGTTTCGAAAATATGCCCGTTTTTTTGTATACCGCTAAAAAAATTAGTAAAATCAGTACACCAAACTTGGTAACTTTCGCTGCTCTAGTACTTCGGTGTCTGGACTCCGCTCCACAAAATTTGAGTGAAATTTTGGGAAAACAGAGTCAAAATTTTATGCATTTTTCTCTATAGAGAAGTGAAAATATACAAAAATACTCGATTTGGGTAGCTTTTTTAATGCAGCCTTGGCAAATGCAATAAGCCCTGCTACACTACTTTTTGCAGTGTATATAAACCAGCAAAACAAGTTTGCAAAAAACACAAGTTTCTTTTAAATTTCTTGATTAACTTTAAGAAATTTGGTTTGCATGACTGTGTTCCAGTGTTGGTAAATGTTTTACATTGATTTAAGGCAGCTGCCAACTGAGCTGAGGTCAAAGCATAAAATTTGCATAAATTGCACAGGGCAAAAACAGCTGGCAGACAGAAAGCTGCTAGCTGCAAAACTGACGCTAATTTGCTTGACCCCAATTGCGACTTTCAAGCATCACTGGGCAGACTGCGCTGCTGCTGCGTTAGATTAAAGACGGGCATATCTGACACACACACACACACACACACACATACACACACACACACACACACACACACACATTTACACTGCCAATTGATTTGCGTCTTTATATTATGAATTTTTTTATTTTTTTGAAAGCTTACCAAATGGATTTACTCGCGCAATTACTTTCATCATAAATGGCATGCATAATTTATGAGCTTATGACTATGACACCCATAACCCGCAAGATTTACTCAAACCCATAAACTCTATAGCCCAAAAAGCGTTCCAGTCCCTAATATTAGGCCATTTGTATGCAGCACTCAGCGGTGGCTGCCTGCTAGCAGCAATTGAGTCACTAATTACTTTGCGTAAGCTTTAATCGCTTAAACTTGGATGCTTAAAGTTTGTGTCTCCCCCGTCAACCCTCACTGCAGAGTGACACCCAGTGCCTACACCCCTTGGCGTTAGCTATCGGCTGGCGCTCATCACTGTCCATTAAAAGTGACTCTAGGACAAAGCGAGCAAATTGTTAAAGTCCATTTGGCAACACTTGGTTTGGGGGCTATACGATACACTTTCTTTAGCCATAAACAATTAAATATTTATAGCCAGCTGCTGCTAGGGATGCGCACCAATGTGTCTCCTCTAACGCTCTAGTCTTTAGCTGAAACCCCGCAGATAAAGGTCAAGGCTGGGCTGGCAGTGTGTGCGCGCCACACTCATTCATTCTTGCTCACTCACTCATTCACGCACGCATTTCCATAGCATACCCCAGGGCGCATTTTCCTTAGCGTATGCGTTAATTGGCTTTTCCTAGAAGCTGCCTTTTGTTTGGGTTTCAAGTTCTAATAGCCGGGCAAAGTTGTTGCTGCTCACACACTCCCCTCCCTCTCTCTCTCACATAAACTTGGCCCCAGCCTCTGTTTAAAGTGCAAGTGAGAATTTATAAGTAACTTACAAGTTGTTCTTGTTGTTCTCCTCTAATTGCTTGGTAGGCGTTTAACTGGCTCTGGGGAACTTCTGCTTGGCGCCTACCTTGCTGACAGTCTTGAGTACTTATCAATGATTAGTATAAATTGCACAAAATCATTGCCTGCTTTTGGGCGCCAAACTTTGTACAACTTTTTGTTATACAACTAAAAAATGAAAAACACATTTAGTCATGCAATATACAATAAAATTAAATCAAAATTTGGTCGCAACTTAAAGAAACTTGCAAAATTGTGTTTAAAAACTTTTGTCTATGGAACATAAGCTCTTAACAGCTGTTGAAAGTTATGCTGATCATCATGATGTGGTTGTTGTGGTTGACGATGATTATGTTGGTTATGATATTGTAGCTGCTCGAAATTGTTTTTGCTTACTTGGCGTTGACAAAATGACATAAATATTAGAAGAAATTTAATTACAAACACACAGAGAAGTCTCATAAACACAATCAAAGTGTGTTTGAGCATATAAAAAGTTAATTTAATTACCCAAACCATAGAAAAGTAATAATATTATGTAAAAAAATTTAAAATTTGTTAGGTTATAAAAGACAAAGACAAGTGTTGAGCCATGTGACATGGCTTTACACAGACAAACCAGAACAGTAATTTTCAAAGCTTTCTTCGGATTACAAATAAAATAAAAAATGTTTTTCTTTCTTTTGTGTCTCGACAGTATACTACACCATGAAATAAATGTGTTAAAAATTAACTTTCAAAGCCTAGGTTCCCATATAATTGCCTTGTTTTTCTCCATACTGACACCTTCTTTTTAACTGCTTATATCAACTACTGAAGTGTTTTCCCTAAAAATATTGTTTCAGCTAAAAAAACCATTTACAGTCACTCGGTCTGCTTATAAAAGTAGGACTCCACAGAACAGCTGTTGAGTCTGATAAGCAGAGTGCGAGCAACCATTGTCAAGGTACACCAAAAATCTTAAAATTATAAATCTTTCCCATACTTTGTTTTGAAAACCTTACAATCAGCAGTGATCGTGGTTCAAGTCATCCCAGTGGATTCATATTCCAGCGGATTCCACAACTTTTTTTTATTTTGTGTTGGCTTGTACACTCCTTTCTACGGATTCATCTCTCGTCTTCTGAATAGTATCATATATCTGATCGTATCGCTTACATAAACGCTTAGATAGTACGTAGTTTTTGGGGACAAAATAAGTTAAATCTCTCACACACAAATATATATATTGTGAACAGTAGCAAACACATCTCCATATATAATACGTGCATTTTGTTTCTTATTGATTTCACCCATTATTCGACAAAATATATGAATGAAACTTATATTCTGCGCATCTTATGAAAATTCTCCACACAATTATATAAGTTTCATTCATATTTGTTGCCATATGGTTGGTGAAAAAGGGTGAATACAATTTTTAAATAGCCTTTTATATAACATAATATAATATACAGATATTATTTTTTGTATAAAAATACAGAAATTGTTTGTTGTCAGCTCTTTTACCAAAGGTTGCATGTGTCGCATCGAGGGTGGTGGGAGGATGGAGTACCGAAGCTCACGCCTGAACTCAAAAGTAAAATTACCTGAGGTATCATGATATACAAAAGTAGCTCACCAAAAACTTTTTTTGGAAATTAGTTTTTCTGTAATGAAATGAGCTATTGGCAAACTGCATCAGCCACTATGGTCAGTGTACCCTGATCGGTTTGCTAACCAAACTCCGTGCTCCTAAGAGGTGGGCATCGCGTGACCCGCTACCTTCTCTTCTTCAATAACTTCTTAGCCATATTTAAATCTCTATTTCTCCATAACGCCGCGATTTTCGGCTCTGTTTCTAACATTTTTCCAGCACAAGACATACACTCGGAAAGTGTAATATCAATGTGGCTAAAAGAAAATTAAGAAATTTAAAAAAGCAAAAAAAAGGAGCAAATTTAATATTGTTGTCAAGATTTTTACAAAAATCGAATGAAATTTTTGCAAAATAAGAGCCACCCCAGTCACGCCTGTGCTCTAGTTTTCTAGTTTCTGCTGTCAAATTTGTATAATATAAAATAGTAAAAACTTTCGATAGACGTTTTTGGTGTGTGTGCGTGTTTCTGTCAAGGCAAATTCAAGTGTTTAAAAGTTTTTCCACATTCACAGTGCCAGCAGAAAATATTCAGACATAATTCAAAGCTATCAAAATGAAGTGTTGAAATGTAAAAGATAAAAATATGTGTAAAAAAAAAGCCGAGAACTGAAAATAAAAAATTATCATTACTACTATGAAAAATGCGTACAGCAATGATTTATGTAACTGCAATAAAAAGGCACAACGCAAATTGCAAAAATACCTCAAAGGCAGCCGTGTGCTGCTCGTTAAAAAAAGTGTAAATCAACGAAAACAACAACTGCAACATAAAGAGCAACAACAACGAAGAGCAGAGCAAAGCAAACTAAGCAAAGAAAGAAGAAGCAACAGAAGCGACATCAAAAGGAACAGCAACACTTATCATTTTAATCACTCTCGGCAAAGAGAAATTACCGAGTCTAACGCCTGCACGCAGAAGAGGAAGAAGAAGAAGAGCAAAAACAACAACTATAACTGTACCACCAACAACAACAACAATATCAACAAAAGCAACAGCATTGACAACGGCTATCACAATAACAAGAGCCTCGCTGCTTGCATACACAACAGCAACAAATTAATTGCTCGCTGCTATAAAACGAAGCCCAAAGAACTCCGTTAACGTTGCGCTGCATCTAAATAAGGCGCGCTTCTCTCCAGCGATTAAAAGCAACGTCAGCAGAGGCAGCGCAGCAACAGTAAGTGCCCATTGTTGTTGCTGTTGTTGTTGTTGTTGTTACCAACGCCCTCGTCGCCTCGTTGCTGCTGCCCTCGTCTCCTGCGTAGTTATGGTCGATCCATTAAAAATCTTTTGGGTTTTGACAAATAGCACCTATTTGGGTAAGTGTGTGTAATAATTTCTAAGTGTGCGTATAAGAGTCTCTCGCTCTCTCACACACTCTCTCTTTCTCCCCTCACTGCCATTAGCAACTTGAAATAAACTAAGTAGTTAGTTGTGCATATGATTATTTACTTGAAGACGTCTGTCGGCGTCTGAAATTCTCCCAAGAACTAAAATTTTTTATGCACCCTTCACACATATGTACACAGAGAGAAAAAACTAAGAACTTTTGATTTTAATAGAGCACATTCGTGCAGGATAATAATGTTCGAACAGAATAGCTGAATCAAAGATAAATATTATTAATTGAAGTACAACTTTTAAAGTATAATTGTTTTTACCCTGGATTTTGGGAGTTCGGAAGAGTGATTAAGCGGTAAAGAAAAGTTCCGAAGCTTTGAACTTCATGCATTGGAAACAGCTGTATAAGAAGAAGACCAGGTCGCTAACACCATACATCATAATTTTTCATCTTTGTAAAAACTCAAAATTTCCTTAGGTGTTTTAGTATTGTTAGCGAGGACAAAGAAGTCGTCAGAGATTTATAACCTTCTCACACTGGGAATGTGGAATTAAAATTGAGATAAAAAAAAAACTAAGAAAGGAGAAAAGTAAAAAAAGTTTTTTTCAATCTCCCATTTAGGTAGCGGAAATACTGCTATGGGTCTGGAAAATGGTTATAGCTTAAAAAATTGTTTTGGAAATAATGAATACTACCAAATGATTGTCATTGCCTTCAAAGTAATCACTCCTTCCCAGACAATGCCATAGAATTTTTGAATCCTTTTGAACAGCCTGAAAAGCTTCAGCTTGTCTTGAGATGGCCCACAATTCCTTTTTCAATTTCGATGTATCTCTTATATCAACTCAAAAAGATGCCAGCAGGCGAATACGGTGGCTGCGGAACAATAAGCATGCGCATATTCGTTTTTGAGCGTTTTTGACACCCAACGAGATTTGAAATCTTGATCTTCTTCTCTCCTTCTAAAGTTCGCACAACATCAATTAGGCCTGTCTGAACTACTAGTCACTTGAAATACTGAAACTACCATTTTCAGAAACCAACAAACCAAAATCGTGAAGTCAAAATTAAATCTTAGGTAGAGTTGTTTAAGCGATTTAAATTTCTTCTTTTTTGATTGAGTAAAAATTCGACTCATTTCAAATATTTTGACAAAAATAATTGCTTCAAATTGATTGTTTCTTTTTTGCTTCGATTAATCCTATTTTCTGAACGTTGGTTTTCTCACTGTGTGGAAACAAACACACACATATGTGATTTACCGTACTTGTGAAAATATATGGGAATGAGCTCATTTGTTGTGGTTGCCGTACTTTTTAAATATGCATTAATATTTTTGTGAGTGCCGCTTGAAGCTGTTTTTGTTGAATTGGCAGCGCCGGAAGCTGTTGAGAAGCAAGAAAATTATAGCCTGAAGTTTTAAATCTCAACAATATTATATGGAATGCCGTTTTGTGCCTCTGTTTTGTATTGTTTGCGGCATTAAAGTGAAGAGAGTGAGAGAAAGAGATGGAAAGGGAGAGAGAGAGAGAGCTAATAAATGGCATCATTTTGGAATATACGCATTATAGTAAGGTAAGTTTAGGACTACAAAGAGGCAACTATTAGGTCATTGTTTTGAAAAGTTAAACAAAAATGAATGAACGTCTGAAAAAATTTCATTTGATTTTTTCTCTAGCTTATTTCATTAATTATTATAATAATAAATAACACTAGGCAACAAATTTGACTTCAATGAAAGGCCTATGGCAAAAACTCGCCTTCAATAAAGCCATCCATATATTACGTCATCAGGGGAAGGGGTTACCTAGTTGATTATGTTGGAATAAATACGGAGTGTGATAAAGGAAGCGTTGGCGTCATTAGTTTCTCGCAATTTTTCATAGCAATTGATACCCTATATTTTGGCTGGTAACACCATTCGAAAAATGAAAAATATTTTATTACCAAAGTCTTTCGGAAAAATTAAATATTATCCCCCATGCCCTTCTCGAAGTGGTGCTTATGTCTCTGTCCGTCGCCTTTCTCTTTTCCTTCTTCTCTCTATCCTTTCATCATTTTTAGAGCTATAAAACAGCTATGAAACAACCGGATTCTTATCTTCCTCTTCCTTATCCTCATTTTAAAAGATGAATCAACGCCGTTTTTGCTTCGGTCACAACCACCTTGCCCCTCTCGAGGTAGATCATATTTTTATTTCTCTTCCTCTTTCCTTTCCCCTTCCGATACAACTTCCGGTTCCTATTAATAAGTGTTGCCAAACTCTGTGCAAAGTTTTGGATAAAAATAATGGAAGGCTTTGAGATTTTGTGTAATTTTGTGTAGTTTTAAGCTTCTTTCTCCACCAAAGTAATACTTTTTTCAAAATTTTCATTTGTAACCACATGCATCATTCCAAGAGCTTTAAAGCCGCATTGAACCGTTTTCCAAATATCAGCCACATACAGAATTTTGGATTTATTTTTATGTATAAAGATTGCCTTTTTTTCTATTATTGTGTTAAGAAAACGATATATTTTCAAATTAGAAACTAATTATATTTGATCGAATTTATTTAGCACATTTTTTATGATTATTTCAACATAGAGGAGGGGAATTAATGTCAAACGAATGAAAAAAAAATTTATCTGTAGGTCACCGCTTTCATCTCATATGTTGAACCAGTGTGCATTCAGCTCTGTGAGTCAGAAAATAGCTTCATAAAATGCTAAAAAAAAATAAAGATTCAAATCTTTACAAGATCGAAAACCCATGAGAAGGGAGTGCGATATAGACTTAAGCAGTTGTTATGTTCTCTTGAGGTGTAAGGTAGCCTTGCTAAATATCCATATTTTCGAGCATTTTTGTGTACTCATCAGCAAAAAAAAGGAGTTTACGCATTTGCTCTTTCATCTTGTAAATTTGCGTCTATTTTATTTATTCAACGCTAATTGGTCACTGCAAAGGTATATCAAATGATTTATTTAGCTACACCTAATCCCACTCACACAAACACACACACACACACACACATGCGCACACATAGATTCACGGAAAAGCAATTTGATGCCTTTGGGGCACCGGACACGTGGCGCTTTGCCGTGATTCAGCAATAAACCGCAATGGCCGCAATGGAACAACGCGCCTAAACACTAATAAGCATTCAGCCTTTTGGCCAAATTGCACGCACACACAAGCATAAAAATCAGCAACAGAAAAAACACAATTAAATCCATTTAATAAACTCGTTGAACCCTACCAAATAATGCCCTTGGGAGAAATTGGGTCCTACTTAGCTGTGAGTGAGGTCAGCTGCAGTGCGCAGCTCATTAAGTTCGACTCAGCAAGCTCACGATTTTATTTAATGTGAATTTTCAATTAAAACAGTACTTTGCCAGCGGGCAGCAGCAACAACAACGGACAAACAAACAGACAAACAAACACACAAACAAACCGACAAACCAGCAACAAATTGCAAATATTTCATGAATATTTGTGTTCATTAGCCTCAGTCTCAGTCTCAGCTGAGCTGAGCTTAGCTCATCATCATCAACAACAACAACAACAAAACCAACAAAAGCTATGGCAATGAGCAATGGCGGCTTGGCTAACAACATCCGGTTAAAGGATGCCGGATTTGGCCAGGCAACTGAAAAAGAGCGTAACCCAACGCAATGCACTTAAACTTTTGACTGCATTTTGAACGCTAATTAAACTTATGATTTTGCTTAGGAAAAGGGTCTAATTTTTCTGTGTTTCTGGCAAACAAAAATTGCCTCCGCTACGTGTACTTCTAAGCCTAGTATATATATATTGTTTTTTGTCCGTGACTAATTAAAAAGTGAGCTGCTTTTGCAGTGCAACAAAGGCGCTGAAATCGTAAAAATAAGAAATGAAAAAAAAGTTAAGGCACGCCGCTTGACAGTAAACATACACAAAAACAAGATGGCGCCAACCAATATAAAAAAGATGGCGCACGACGACGACAACGACGTTGATGAGTTGACAAACATTTTGTCAGTCATAATGAGTTCAGAGTCAGCCTTGTCGCGTTGCTTTCTGTTGTTGTGTTTGTTGCCGCTCTTGTTGTTGTTGTTGTTGTTCCCATCCTTGTTGTTGTTGTTTATGGGCCACGGTTAGCAGCAGCAATGTGTTTTGCTGCTGTTCATTAATAAACCAAGTGCCAACTGCGTGGTAATTATAACCGTGTGCAATGGGTGTCATGGGCATCTCTCAGCGACAAGCCAGGTGGCAACGCTGGAAGCGACGCCCGGCCACCGCAATTAAAAAACTTTTTACTCATTCGTATATTGCATGAATTTTGTAATGCTTCATAAAAATACAGCGTATCCATTTTGAAATTCCATGCAACACATTTCTACATGATTTCGTATACATAGACCTATGCATATTGAGTATACGCACTGTGTTGACAGCTGCATTGACATGGAGCGTTTGGTCAGCGGCTGCGGTTACAGTTTCACTTATAGCTGCTGGCTTTGCTTTTAAGTAATTTAAGGAAAATTAAAAAATAATTGGAATTGTGGGCATAAATTGAGTGACAGAATACCTCAAAGCAGTTATTACCAAAGAGAGAGAGAGAGAGGGAGGGAGATTATGTATCAAATAACTATTTGTGCTTGAAATGTGTAAAAGAAGGTATTTCTGAAACTAAGTTTGAGAAGGTAGTTAATATACAAAGTATTTTTTATAGATATATAACCCTAATGTCAGCCATATACCAAAAGTTAACGATACATTGATAAAGGATTAGTTTCCCATTCTGTTTTTCTTCGTAATTGACATACCGTATGATTTCAAGCAAAGCCGGCTTGAGCCCATATATCCGCATAGTAGACAGCGAGCCAAACCTTTCATTGTTTCATTTAGAGACCAATTTTGGACTGAGGAACTAATTTCCCAAACAGGTTACGTTTTAAAATATGAAATTTTAACCCAGGTAGATTTGAGCCCACTGACCAAAGCTCACAAGAAGTTACAGAGTTTGGAGCCTTTTTTTAGATTTTTTTTTTTAAATGATGTTTTACTACCGTTTTGAAAAAGTGAGGTGTAGACTTAATCATCTACATCAAGCTCATCTCCCTCGAAGTGACCTTCCTTCGATACAATGCACTCCCACCACTTTCCAGTCCTCAAACCTTACAAAAGAAGATTTTGTTTTTGGGAGCTTTTGATATCAAACGAGATTTAACTGGGGCCCAAGTGAAGCTTCAAAATTGTTGGAACTGTTCAAATGAAAAGCCAACCATATAATATTGTCAATTGACGGTTTTCAAGCACCAGAATATATAAACTATACAAAAGATGCTGAAAAAGACAAAAGAAAAGATGAAAGATAATGAAAAACATGTTCAAAATGTGACGACAAAAACAATGTTAGATAAACGACAAAGATAAGGAGAGATGAAGAAATTTGTTGGAAAGATGACAGGAAAATCAAAAGAGAAGACAATTGAAGAGATAAAAAAAAATTGGAGAATTTGATTAAATTATGACTAAAAGAAAATTTCAGGAGCAATTCATTTGACTTGCAACTATACAAAAAACGACAGAAAAGATGTTCGATGTAGACAATGTGGCTGAAACAAAAAGGCTGAATTTGTGGATGATACAAAAAGTAAAAAACAATGATAGAATTATGCAAAAAAAGTAAATAAATTTAATTAAAAATTTTAAAAAAATTTAAAAAAATAAAACAAAATATGTGACAAAAAGATAAAAAAATAACGAAAGAAATGATGACTAAAATTTTTTTAAAGATGATAGAGAAAATAAGGATATAGTGATAGTGTTAACCTAGCCAAAGTTTCAGGAAAACCATGCGATATTATCGATAGTCGTATAGGACTAACACTAATAGCAATAGTTTTATCGGTATTTTTCATTCCTATATTTCTAAACTTATTTGCTTAGTATTTGCTTAAACTATCGAAAATGAAAAAATCATCGATAGCAAGACACGAAGGAAAAAATCGATGCCTCGATAGCACTATCGTTAGTTTTGAACCTCTAATGTGTAGTAATTTTTATAAACATTTTTTGATTGACAAAAATTACTGTTAAGGCAAACTATTGCAAACTGAAATTATGAAATGTAATATAAATTAATCAGTTATGTGAAGTTTTTCTCTTCAAAAATCAAGTTTAAAATGGCAATTTATCGATTTTTTTGGATGAATTTCGTGGTTTTCCAAAATAGTGTTGCACCAACTTTACGTTCAATCGTGAAACAATTTTCGAATGTGTAACTGCTACAAAACGTATGATTTTTTTGTTTTAGCTGAAAGTTTTTCTGCAAACTGTAAAAGTAACAGAATTGTTTTTTTGTTCTTTGTTGTGAAATCAATTCATTCTTAAATAAAATCCAAGTTTAAGTATATACTTTCTGATTGAACAAATATAACTTCAACAAAATTGAATTGTATTCAAACACGCTGTGATATCACGCATACGCACTGTCGTACGTAATATCTTTATTTTAAGCAAATAATAACTGTCACAATTACACAGACACAAGCAATACAAATAAACAGATACCCTTCGAACACTTGGATAAATATGCGAACACACACACTCTCACCCATACACCATCCCAAGTATTTGTTTTATTTACACAGTGAATAGTTGTTTTTGCATATGACACCCACACACACACCCACACACACACACACACACCCACTTGCAAAACTAAATCCAATATATTCATGTTTATAAATAAATACAATATGAGCTTAACATAAACTTTGCAAAATATTGTATCAAAATTACATAAATATTTGTCTTTGTTTTCATGGTATTTGTGGTTGCTTTTTGCCTTCAAAGTGGAGGGCGTAGTGGGCGTAACTCATGGCTTTTGGGCGCATTAAGTACCATTAAATGCTTTAAGTATTAAATTTTGCGTTGAAAATAACAAAAATTGTTGTCAATTCCTAATTTATACATGTTAAATTGTGTGTTGTTTATTTAAATTGAGGCCGATATTTATTTGTTTGTTTACGCAAAACTAATTAGAAAATTAAAAGTTGAGTTTTATTTATTTGCTTAATGCTAAGAATTTATTTAAAACACATTGAATTAAGCATAAAGTGCTAAAATAAATAATGGAAATAGATGTTACCTTCAATTGCTTAAAAGCAACTAAATGCAAACACAAATAAAAATAAGGCTTAAAGTTGACAAGGTTAAATGGGTTTTATCATCAATTTTCATTAAATGTAAAGCATTTTAATTCAATGGGCTTTGCAAGGAAATGCGAGCTAAGCCTAAGGAAGTAATCTGCTTTGTACAGCAGCTTTATTTAGTTGAAAGCTTAAACTTATAAAAATCCGTGGCTTAGTTATAAAAAAAACAGTCGCACATAGAAAACATGAAGTGGTAAAAAATATTATTGTTAAAGTAAAAGGCTCAGTGGCAGAAAAAGCAGGTAGTACTTGACAAAGTGATAAAGAAGAAACAGTAGTTGCATCCTTGTCTAAGTACATGTTAATAAAGATCTTTTTCTAGAAGACGATGAATTAGCTAGAGACGATCTAAGGGTACAATACGACGCAGTAGCTACGATTTTATAATGAAGAGCACTTTTTGAAAAAGATGACAAAACAGTTGTAAAAGATGATCTAGTAGCAGAAGATGACGTAGTGTTTGTAAGAGTCATTTTTATTGCAGAAGATGAAAAACTTATATAAAAAGATGACGTAGTAGTTATAAAATACGATTTTGTTGCTGAAGATGATGTTCTTTTAGAAGAAGATGACGAAACAGTTGTAAGAGACGATCTTTTAGCTCAAGATGACATAGTGGCTGTAAGAGATATTTAAAGTCTAAAGTTATAACAGACGAGCAAGGAACAGAAGATGAAGTATTGCTTGAAACACACAATGTAGTTACAGAAAATTAAGTAGTAGAAGAAGTTGACATTGCTGCAATAAGAGACAAAGATGATGCATTGCTTGTTAAAGACGATTTAGAAGCAAAAGATTAAGAGACATCTTCAAAGCGAAAATATGATGGGAGTAGTAGTAGGCAGTGCAATGAGGTATAAAGAAGCAGAATTAAGTACATCTTAATGCACTCGACAATTTTTTCCCGCAACGTGATTAGTGTATCAAGTGACTTTATATTGACATAGAAGTTGTGCACTTCGGGTACTAATTTTAAACATTTGCATGATCAAGAATTTTTACTAATGTACACATTTCTTCCTAATGAACTTAGAAACTTATTTTTCGCTCAATTTTCAACTGGGGTTCATAATATGAACAGTCAAGCGAAGCTTTACTTCTTTGGGAAAAGCTTCTGACTTGACAATCAAGTTCAATTCAAAAATGTTACGTATGGTTTTCAAAAAAGGCTACGAAGTTTGTTGTATTCGGTACAGTAGAAGTAATATTTGTATGAAGACAAATCATTTTGCAATTGCAGTACTAAATGCAGTCACCGTAGTTGTAAGGGGAGACAACGAGCTTTTCGAGAAGATGACGAACTAGTAGAAGAAGATGACGAAGGATCAATATAGACGGAAAGCAGCAAACACGGATCAAAAGTTTTAAAAGAAGCAGATAATATACCAAAAGTACAAGATGACGACGCATTGGTAACAGTAAGCGTTAAGCAGATGCCGTCAAGAACGCAAGTAGCAACAGCACATTTAGTGACTTAGTATGAAAAGACGACTAAAAAGTACTTAAGGTAATAGCGTAAGTGTGCGAAGTCTAGGAATTGAAATAATACTAGAAGTCAGTTAGTAATAACAGAAGATGACAGTTAAATAAAAAAAGTTGGTAAAGTTATTAGAAGACGACTTATTAAAAGTAACGGGAACGGCATGAAATGACAATTGAATTAGCTTAGAAAGAGAAGTTGACGTATTACAAGTAAGAGGAAAAATGGGCAAGGTTGCCTGAGTGCTGGGGAGAACCTTCTTCGATGAATAGTCTCCCCCAACATAAACAACCAAAAATAATTGTAAGATAAGATGCCAATTAAAAGATGATGGTTAAGCAGGACATATAGCAACAAGAATTAAAATTGAAAATAAGGTAATAAAAGACTATGTAGTAAAAGAATATGGCAAATGAATAAGAGATGACAATATAAGCATAAAATAATAACTCTCTAGGTTTAGGAGATGACTTATTCTACAAGTAAAGGATTGCTTCGTCATATTTAAAAGAAGAGTTTTTAAAGAGGAAAAAATCTATTAGTTATAGCGCAAGATGACTTAAAAATACCAAAGTAATGCTTAAATTAGTAAAAGTACAAGTAACTTAGCAAGATGGCAGGTAAGTAAAAGCAGATGACAGAATATAAGTAAAAGACGACGTAGTTAAAAGAGAAGATGAAAAGTAAGTAGAAGATGACTAAGTGTTAATAGAAAACAACGTAGTAGTAGTAGAAAACAATGACTCACTACTAGTAGTAAGTGCAGATGACGTTGTATAAGTACGAGATGACAAAAGACCAAAAAAAAAAACTTAAGCAGAACGTGTGCATTTAAGGAGCAGTAATAGAAGAAGAGGTAGCATAGAGCTCTTTGAGAAACATTACTCATAGTATTAGTATTAATGTAGTGCTAGGCGATGTAATAAAGTTTATTGAAAATATTTCCATAGTAGAAAAGTTCAGCGCTTCAAAAACTTGTAACTGTACAACTGTCAACGGCTGAAAACAAACTTATTTGCTTTTATTGCAAGCTAAAAACCCATCAACCAATGCATTATAATAGTACAATAGAATTTCCCGCTTGTCTATAACTTTTACCTGAAACTTTATTAACAACCAACTAACTTCGGACCTTACTGGGTTCACTAAATTAACCACATTATGGACAGCATTATGGCTACTTATAGAGTTAGTATCAAGAGCAGAAGCAAAAAAAAAAATTTGTTGGAAAAAGTGTATTAGTCAACGAGCTGCCAAAGTGTCAAAGTAAACACCAAAAGCAACCCTAAATCCCTTGCCAAACTCTCCATAGCACTCCATAAGACCCGTTATAGCCCAAGTGTCATTTTAAATATGAAGCGCTTTGTTGACTTTTTGAAATTTCAGCTTCCGCCCGAGCTAAGCGCCAGTCTGTATGGGATATATAGTATATATATATATATACAGTTATAATACGTATACGCAACATAAATAGAAAAAATGTCAAAACACACGCTGTGTGTGTGTGTGTGTGTCTGTGTGTGTGTGTGTGTAAACTACTTTGACTATGCTTCTATGGCTGATTTAAGCAGTTGTGACATTTGACGCTATTTTGTGCACATTTCTTTTATTTTCCATTTTCCAAAGCAGAATTATAAAAGAGCCGGGTGAAAAAATGGCTGAAAAAAAAGGATATTTAATTTATGTATATAAATGTGCAGGGGTGTGTGTGTGTGTGTGTGGCTTACCCAGTCATTCATGGCGCACACTGCCTGACATATGTGTCACACGACGAACACCATACAACGCCCAACATGTTCGATGACCACTAGATATGCACGATCAGCGTATGTGGTCGGGCAGAGTGGTGTGTACGAGTTGCGACGCTGAAGTTACCGGGCACGTTTTGCTAACGCCAACGATTTAATTACAACGCATTTGCTACAAACGTTAAACATTCCTATATTATAATTATAACCACAATACAACATATATTATCATTAAAATAGACATTAATACTAAATTCGCGATGTTTTATTGCAAACCATAAGACGCTCTTCCACAGCCTCAGTCCTGACAAACCAAACTCGGCCATGCCTCTGACAATATCAGAAGTGGCATACAGAGCGCAATAAGTAAAAGTACTAAAAAAAACAAAGTGAATTTAGTGTCAATATCGCAAGTATTTAAAAACACATTTGTTAATACGACGCTGTGACGTGAAGCAGAAAAACATTAGCAAAAACGAAAATCCTTCTGTGCATGTATTACAGTGACCTTGAAATTGCGAAATGACGGGAAAAAAATATCAAAGCAAAAACGACTTACAGAAAAAATGCCGACAGGCGGGTTTATCAACATCAGGCAATCGTGAACAATTGTTTAAAAGATTAAACGAGCATAGTAGTGGCGACGAATACGAAAGTTTGGAATCGGAAACCCAAGCTCTGAAAACAAAAATAAATGAACTCGAGAAAAGCATGCGGCAAATGCAAGAACGATCATTTCATCCCTCGTTAATTTCATCACCATTTCCAGAACATTCGAACAATCGCGACGCAATGTATTCGCGACACGGCAACGCGACGCCACAAGTAACGGTAAATTCTTTGTTGCCTACGACAACGGCTCGAACACCATCTTTTCAACACAACGTTTCTCACCACGAACACAACATGAATCGCGTCATACAAGTTGTAACGACTCCGCAACAAGCTGTCAATACAGAAACGATCGTGCCTTACGAAAATGTAGCAACGTCTCAGCTGCATGGGCAACGTAACCTTGCGAATGTTGCAACGTCTCCGCAACATTCTCATATTTCGAATATTTTTGTGCCTAACGAAAATGTAGCTACGGTTCAGCTGCATGAGCAACAATATCGCAATGTTGCTACGTCTCAGCAACACGTTGATGAAATAAATACGTCTTTACCTATCGAAAATGCAGTTACGGCTCAGCTGCAAGGCAGATACGGAAATGCTGCAACGTCTCAACAGTATTCAAATTATTTCACGACGATCTTGCCTAACGTAAATTTGGCTACGGCTCAGGGGCAGCAAAACACTTTTGAAAACGGTCAATACACGCAACAACAACAACAAAATGTGCCAACTTCAAATGTATACGCAACAAATGTCGAACATAAACGTAACATGTCGCAATGTGAATACGCTCCTAATTCCTTTGGACACGTTAAAGAAATTGTGGCACTACTACCAGAATTTAATCCTTCGTCTGACAAATCGTTAGATTCGCGGCAATACATAAAACGTGTCGAAACTCTACGCAATGCATATCACTGGGACGATCGAACGCTTATTTTTGGAGTGCAACAAAAAATGCAAGGTGCAGCACGATACTGGGTCGATTCACTAGAGGTAGTTCTCCAGAATTGGCAAGAATTTGCAACGAAATTTATGAACGATTTTCCATGCATTGAGAACGCGGCTGATTTTCACATAAGAATGTCAAAGACACGAAGATCATTTAACGAGTCCCCGCAGGACTATTTTTATAAAATGCTCGCAATTGGTAAAAAGGGTGAGTTGTTAGATTCAGCTATTTGTACACATATTATAAACGGTATAAATGACTACGACCTAAAAAGAAAAATATCAAATAATTACGTAAGGTGCAACGATTTGCTACGAGATATTTTAACTTATACGGCTCATAACGAAATCAAACACGCTCCCCTTATTACGATAAAGAAAAACATTACCTCGTCTGTGCAGCGTTCAGACCAAGCAACAGTAACCGAGCGCCATATCGGCAATAAGGGTGAAAACTCTATTAAATGCTACAATTGTCAGAAAATAGGACACTTCTCGTCTAAATGTCCAGAGCCTCAACGCAAACCACGATGTGCGATTTGTAAGCGCACTACACACGATACCGAAAATTGCCCAAACAAAATAAAAACAAACACGGCAGTTAATAAGATCGACGCAAATACAGTTTCAGCCATGTGCACTACACACGATTCCAAAAATCAGCAAAATAAAATAGAAACAGACACGACAGTAAATAAAATTGATGAACACCAAATTTCTGATATATGCACAAATATTTTGGTTAACGGGAACGAAACCAAGGCGTTTGTTGATCCAGGCAGTACGCGAACGTTAATACGATCTACGTTTGCCGAACAGATAGGAGTAGCGCAAAGATGCGCTGTTACTTTAAACGGTTTTGGCGGCGGAAAATTTTATTGCACAAGAAAACTGGTCTCGAAAATTGTTATTGACGGAAATATGTTTGAAGCCGACGCTTTAATAGTAGATGACGATTTACTCACAGAAAACGTTCTACTAGGCAAGGACGTGTTGTGCCGTGATGGTAACAGATTGATCATTCATGGTAACGAATGCTCAATTGAAAATATACGCAAAATATCCACAAACGATGCTCTGCATGTCGTAGAGACGGTCACCGATTGTTCAGCCATTGCTAAAGTTAAAGCCAACAAAGAGCTGATCATACATCGTGAAGGGACTAAGATGGCTCATGTCGATGCTATGAGCCGCGCACCAGACTTGTCCGCAGAAAGGACACATGAAGAAATTATACGCGCTATAACAAACGAAGTCGACGATTGGCTTATGACGATGCAGCTGCAAGATCCGTCACTGGTGGAAATATTTAAGGTGCTAAAGGGTCATATTAATACTGGTCAAACAAAGCAGCTACAAAAAGATTACGTGATCAAAAATCATCGGTTATATCGTAAAGTAAATGGAGATATACGTTTTGTTGTGCCGAGAGCAGTACGTTGGCGAATAGTAAAATTATGTCACGATGACGCAGGTCATTTTGGCTTGGAGAAAACAATTCAACGAATTGAACAACGGTTTTGGTTTCCAAAAACACGCAAGTACGTAAAAGACTACATTTCATCATGCATCCAGTGTTGCTTCAATAAATCACACGGTGGGAAACCTGAAGAACGTTTACATTACAATGACCATGAGCCGATACCTTTTCGACAGATTCACGTAGACCACTTGGGTCCTTTTATACGCAGCAAACACGGAAACACACATATACTGGCCGTTTCCGACTCATTCAGCAAATTTTTAATTGTAAAGCCGGTAAAAAGTACAAAAACGCTACCAGTCATCAACGTTTTAAATGAAATATCGAGCTATTTTGGTTTGCCCAAGCGTATCGTATCCGATCGCGGAACCGCGTTCACCTCAAAACAATTCGAAGAATACTGCCAACATAATCAGATAAAACATATCAAGAATGCAGTAAGAACACCTCGCGCTAATGGCCAAGTGGAACGCGCTAATCAGATGATTTTGAATTTTATACGTACTGAAGGCAACGCACCAAATAATTGGGACCAAAATCTTCATAATGTGCAGTGGACAATCAACTCGCAGCGAAACGAAACCTCAGGGTTTAGTCCAAACGATCTTGTATTTGATTTCAAACTTATCGACGTTACTCAAAACCAGCTAACAGCTGCCATACACGATGACGTGGATACCGATGCCAAATCCGAACATATCAACGAGAGACGAAATCACGCAGTGCTTAACATTGCAGCCGAACGAGCCAAATGGAAGAAGCGGTTTGATAACAAACACACTAACCCCGTTTTATATTCCTCAGGTGATCTTGTAGTGGTGCAAAATGAACCAACGTCAACGGGCGAGTCTCGAAAGTTGGAGCCACGCTACCGCGGACCATACCAAGTTACGAAGATCCTTGGTAATGACCGCTATGTAATCGAAGACATTCCAGGTGTTCAGATCACCTCACGTAAATATTGTTCTGTTTACTCGTCTGACAAAATGAAGCCATGGTGTTACGCTACTCCCGAGCTGGATGTGGAATCCGATGACGACGACAGCAGAATCGGGGACGATTCTACGTCAGGATTGGCCGAGCTGTCACACGACGAACACCATACAACGCCCAACATGTTCGATGACCACTAGATATGCACGATCAGCGTATGTGGTCGGGCAGAGTGGTGTGTACGAGTTGCGACGCTGAAGTTACCGGGCACGTTTTGCTAACGCCAACGATTTAATTACAACGCATTTGCTACAAACGTTAAACATTCCTATATTATAATTATAACCACAATACAACATATATTATCATTAAAATAGACATTAATACTAAATTCGCGATGTTTTATTGCAAACCATAAGACGCTCTTCCACAGCCTCAGTCCTGACAAACCAAACTCGGCCATGCCTCTGACATATGTATACTGCCGCGAGAGAACCAGCCAGCTGTATTATGGGTCATGGGTCTGCTCGGTCTCAACTGCCGGTTCTGGCGGGGATCTGCCACGCTCATAAATAGCTGACGGCTGCTCAAGCTCAACTCCACCTGTCTGTTAATAGTTTAAAGTGCGCCAATTTCGGTCTGTCTGGCATGTCTGGTCTGGCGGGTCTGGCAGGTCTGGTTGGATGGGTTGGCTGACTGGGTTGGACGGGTTGTTCGGCTTGCTGCTCAATTTAACAGCAAGTAAAGGCAGTTTAACATGCAAGCCGTAACCACAGCACGATTTGCTTTTATTTGGCTTGCCTTTTATTGTACCACACAGCTAGGAGGCGGAGCCGGAGTCGGAGCCGGAGTCGCAGCCGGAAGGGGATGTGCCCAAAATTAAGTCAAGATAGCGTGCAGTGTTTGTTGAGGTTAAGAAGAAATGAAAAAAAAGAGTGATAGGGTGAGACAGCCGGTGTGAGAGCATTAGTGTGGGTCGCAAAATTCAATTTCAACTCGATGCGACGCAGCGTGTTTAACTTCAAGTTATTTGCTGCTTACAAGCAAAGAAAAACTGTGTAACGGTTTGTGTTTGTAAGAGTTTGCGTGTATAACTGCTTTATGTACTCTACCCGAGGTTATATTTGTTTCAAGATGCTGAAAATCAAGCGCACATTCATTTAAAATGCAGTACTATGCCTTCTTCTGCTATATTATATATAGATGGAAAATGATTAAGTAGTTTAAAAAGAAAGCCAATAAGATTTTCTGAAGAAACAGATACTCACAATTGAACGAATTAAGAAATAATTAACACATTGCCAGAGGATGACGTAGAAAGAGTTTTATAAATTGTTTTATGTATTAAAATCAACAAGATGCACTCGCAGCGGAACTATCTGAAGATGAAAAAGTTATTCTATTTTCAATACATAACTTGAAAATTGAAATTGTCAAATATCTTGAGAACTATAGATGTTATGAAAAAAGATTACAAAGATTACGTACGATTATAGAAAAAGAATTCTTAGTAGCAGAAAAAATGACTTTGTGTAACGCCTATTACATCATAAATTTTTCTGTAAGCTGTTTTCTACAAGACAACGAAAATTTCTCAAATCTCTTACTAAGCATGACAAGCTATATTTCTTTTGAAAGGCTATAATATGACGAGATATTAGATCCTTTATGAAGGAAATTGCGTCATAGTTTTCTATAACATTTTTTGTCTTATAAACAGGAAACATTCAAATCTTTGGGGCAGAACATGTCAAGGTTATGAAAGGAGATGATACTTTATCATAGAAAAAAATTACAAAGTTAAAGATATAATAATAGAAGGATATAGAGTAGTAAATAACTGACAATTTACAAAGTTAAAGATATAATAATAGAAGGATATAGAGTAGTAAATTACTGACAATTTATGATCTCTTGCGAACGTATTATATTAAAAAGTTTACTTTGTAAGAGGCATTTTATTATTTTTTTCTTTGAAAAATTTTAATCAGTTGAAAAAGACAAAATTGTTTTATCAAAAGATGATGTTTTCAAAGAAAAAGATAGCGTAGTTGTAGAAAAAGATGACGTAGTTATAGAAAAAGATGACGTAGTTATGGAAAAAAGGAGTTATAAAAAAAGATGACGTAGTTATAGAAAAACATAACGTAGTAAAGATGACCTAGTTATAAAAATAAGCAGTGAAATAGAACAAGATACAGTAGTTAGAGAAAAGATGACGTTTTCATAAAAAAGATAACTTAGTTATAGAAAACGAAGACGTAGCTATGAAAAAATGAAGTCACAGAAAAAGATAACGTAGTTATAGAAAAAGATGACGTAGTAATGAGAACACTTAAAAATTTACAAAACCTACAATGTAAAGTATAATTGTCATAAAAAAAGGTATGCAAAGGTTTTATATTCATTATTCCCAAAACAAGAACATTATCTTCAAAAGCGATATGTACTTTGAACTTGAAGCCCTAAAAATTAGATATTGATAAGTGTATTCGAACTTCAATGCTCGAAAGTGAATTCAAATCTCTCTTTATATTTCTTTCCTTATTGCAATTACACACACTCGCACACACAATAACAAACCTCTACGCACAATTTCACCTACTGACACGTTGTACTATGCTGTGCTTCTATATTGTTGTATTTCTTGTGTAGTGTAGTGTTATTTACACTAGTTTTCACGGTTGCCATTGCCAGAGTTCGTTTGTTTTGCCTTTCTTTGCACATATTTATTCTTGTTCATTTCTTATTTTCTTTCACTTCATTCTATATTTATTTTTTTTCCATTTTAAACGTAGCACTGCTTCTTATTTTGAAACCTTACGTGCCTTTGACCCAAAATAAATAAGGCAAAATGGCAAATATTTTGAGGGTTAAATTCTAAATTAGATTTTATTTGTTCTATTTATTATCCTTGTGCATTGGGCAGCAGTTGATTGCTTGCAATTTTTTTCATTTTTCAAAGTCAAAGCATGCCGCCCAAAGGGTTCTCTTTGATTTTCTGTTGAGACTGTACACGAGCAGTAAATTTGAGTTACACGAAATATGAAATACAAAATGCTGAAAAAACCGAGTTATAATGCCTTAATTAAGTTTTCGGCACGTTAAGCTGCAGATGACAGCGATGGCCTTTGCGGCTATTGAAAAAAAATATGCCAAGGTGGGTCTGGTTGGTTATCAAGGAATTCGTCTACCTTGGCACAACCGTCACAACGAAGAACGTTGTCAGCATGAAGATCAAGGGAAAAATCACTCTTGCCAATAGATGTTACTTTGGTCTCAGTAGACAAATGAGTATCTACTACTCTTGCCAGATGAAACTAACAATCTATAAGATAAGAAATTTTAAAAATTTTACTTTTAAAAGATTTTAAGAAATTAAATAAACTTAGAGCTTAACCGCACATAAAAAGAAACTAATGGTAGAAATGATGGCAGGAAAAGATGCGAAAATAGAGGATGATATTTAAAGACGAATGAAATAAGAAAAGATAAAAAAACGAGCAGATGATGAAAACGAGCCCCTATTAGACTAGAAGACGATGAGCTAAGGTGTTACGGTTACAAAATATCGGTAAAAATTTAGGCATTGCTCTTTATTAAGGTGAAATAGACGAGAAAGTTAAAGATATCAAATGCAGCGGAGAAGGATGAAATTATAATGGAAGACGACGAAAACTAAAGCTAATAATAAGGCACAACTAATAGAGGGGAAAAAGATTTATGTTAAATTACGACGAATATAACGAAGCCAAAAACTTATTGGCAAATTTATGTAAGTCAAAGAATTAAACTAGAATTTTTCAACACAATCAGCCAAGGTTTTTAATACAAGAAGCATCTTGGAATAGTATCGAAATATCTACATCTAGAAAGCCTTGAAATAACTTTTTTTTATAAAGTTTATCTACTCTCTCATTTGAACATAATTAAATATTCCAAGAAGACACACATTAATTACCAGAGAATACAATACATCTTAATATCCTTAAAGTAATAAAATATTTTCTATAAATTTTTCATTAAATTCTTAGTCTTTCGAAAATAGCCAATGTATTTATATGAAATATTTACAAACTTTTCGTCTGCTGCACTAGATTCGTAACGAAATAAGTTTATAATTTTGCTTTTGCCTTCCAACCTTTGTAGTTTTTTTATTTTACAAGACTTTCAATGAAAAACAAATTGCTATTTTATCAAATTTGACTCTGTTTGCTGTGCATTTTAACTCGTTTCAAAATGCTTCACAGGATTTCGCTTTCAATCATATCAAATTATGCAATTTACTGTACTAAAAACTACTTTGCCTTTGCCTTTTAGCCTTGGCTCAAAATGCGCTCTTGACGATTTTCGTTGTTATTGAATAAATTGCAAGCAGTCAGCAGAGCTTAGAGGGAGCGAGAGAGAGAGCACTATAGAGAGTGAGAGGCACTCACAAAATACGCTACAGAAAGTGGCCAAATTATATTAAAAAATATTTTATTTGCTGACATTGAAAGAGGCAAAGTCAACGATTTAAAGTCATTCAAAAAAGAAAGATCAGCTTAAAGTTCAAAAGAAATTGCGTTTAATATGTGTTGCAAGTATGTTGCAGCTGCAGCAACTGCGACTACAACAACAGCAACAGGGTTGCCAAAGGCTGGCCAAGCAACTGTCGTCAGTTTTGCAATATGCGCAAAGTCATCGCATGCATAAAATACATGCATTCCGATATTACACATACGCAACGTTGTCTGCCAACCAACCGACCGACCGACCGACCGACCGACCGACCGACCGACGAGGCAGTCAGTCTGCTTTATGCCCCAAGCTTATGTGCTGGCATTTTGCCTGTTGGCAATATTAATTTTTCTCTCCAATTTTATGATGTGTGACTCTAAAGGTATGTGTGCATATGTGTATCCTTCTGAAAGCATTTATTTAGTGAATATTTTTATTTATTTATACATAATATTTCTACAGTGGCTTTTCCGTTGTTGTTCCTTTTGTTGCTTTTCTCGTTGGTTTCCTTCAGTTTACACAATTTGCTATAAAATTCTAACAGGAAGCGCAGATTATTGCTTCCGCATATGAACAGCAACCTTATCGCAGAGCTTGGCAACCCTAAGATCTAGTGTAGAAAGTTTTTGTTAAAATAGAAACACATGCAATAAAGAAAGGTTGACGTACGGAATAGTGAAGTAGAAGTGCTTGGAACACTGAGGCATACAGCAAAATGTGGCAACTGCTTATGTCATAGAAAATAATTAAATTGCTTGTGGAATTCTTTGGAATTTTGATTATATTGTTACACTTGCGTAAATTCAGAAAAATTCGAAATTTGGCAAATGTTTTTGATAATCTTCTGAGGAAGTCAATGCACTGGATTCTTTAGTATCGTGACAGCATATGAAATCGTAGTGAGCGTGAATAAGCATTAAGCATAGGAGAAGAATTTGTGGGAATTGAAACAAAAAGATATCTCGGTAGATGTTGGTTTGATATAAGATAAAGTTTTCCAACCAAATAATGTTCAAAATATGTTTTCGATAATTAGCTTCAGATAATTCAATAAAGATCTGAATATGCTCACAAATATAATATTACAGCTGATATCTAGATCAAATCCAAAAGTAATGTTTTTCATGTGATATGGCCATGGTGTTATCTTCTTCTTAACTAGCCATACCAACACGTTACCGGGTTACGGCCTGATGTTAAGCACTCATCCGGGCGCCTTTGCCTTTCGCTTCGTCGTATCAATGTCATCATAGAGCACATCAAGCACATCGTTCCATCGAATGCAGTATTCGGTGCCAACGTATAAAAACCCAAAGATGTTAAGCAGCACTAAAGCAAATCGGAAGAGATTAGTGTCTTATAGTGTATTAGCTTCTTCTGGCAAAAGAGGTCTCTACTATCCATTTGCCTACTGAGACCAAAGTGAAATATATTGCCAAGAGTGATCTCACTGCTGGCATATACTTCATCTTGCTCTTATTTACAACCAACCACAACCTGAAACATTCCTTTTCATAGGCCGCAAAGGAATGAGTAATTGATATCGATATCATCTGCGTATGCGAGCAACTGGATACTATTATTGTTTAATATAATGCCGTCAATTAACTTTGAATGTCACATATTACTATGATTACTTATTTACTATTTATTATTAAAATATAAGATTATGAACGCTAAGCGCCAAAGTATCGAGCTAGTGTTAGACGATAAAGCAAGCTGCTACACCGCCACAGCAATCAGCTTTTGCCAGCCAGTAACACGTGACCCAGTCGAGAAATTCTTTCTCGCTTTATTAGCTTCCTACCAATCGTTTTCTTCTCGATCGCCCTACCAAAACCCTCTCCAACTAACTGACTTGTCTTCTTTACTTCATCTCCCATTTCAAAGTTTGGCTATTTAAATTTCTAAACAAATTCTTCTGTCCAATGCATACAAGTACATAAACCCTATGACATGTCTAATTAAAATGATATGTATTGTTGAAGTAGTTTTTACCAGTTTCTTTAAACCGTTTTCTTGGCAAAGAAACTACCTTGGAATTGCCAACTGTGTTTAAGTTTCTCTTCGGCAAAGTTTGGCTGCTGTTGTCCTTATCAAAGAAATTTCTGGCACCTTAGTAGAAAAGCCGCAAAAATGTTGTCTACTAAGTTGCTTATAAGGCTTCAAAAGTAAAACAAATATGTAGGTAATCTTTAATTTTAAGCTAAGATAGTAGTACCTGACACCACAGCTTTACTTTGGTCCCCTAAGACCCGTTAGCCCAGTTCCACACAAGCACATAGAGCACAGCGCTGCCTGAACTATGACTAATGCCTTGCTGCTGCAAATGTATTTCCAAGTATTTGGCTAAAACTTTATGCCAAGTGTATTACAAAACTCATTAAGGCACGTTGCTTTTAACACTAACCAACAAACTTTTGTTTTCCAAAGACATTAGCAGCAAATAAGCAAATAAACCAAGACTAAAAACAAATCCGAACCGAACCGAAACCGAAACCAAAAGCAAACAACAAGTACCAAAAGCAGCACAAAGTGCAGAGAAACCAAACCGGGAACTAACCAACCAACTTCACTTCAGTTGGACTCAACTGCACTTTGAGCAAAGTTTATATTTGTGGGCGTGGCATTGTGCAGCGAGAGAGTGGGCGTTGGCGGTATTGAGAAAGAATCTACAACTTTTCTGTTTTTTTCGCTTTGAGCAGAATGTTTTTTAATTTCAATAGGCAAAACTTTAAGTTTGCTAAAAGAGAGCAAATACTTTTGGGAATTTGTGACCGACATTAGGACCAACGGTGCTAGCTAACGGTGTGCTGCTTATTGACAATTTAATTACGCTCATTAGTTGTTGTTGGCTATCTATATATAACGGTATTTATGCGCTGAAAAGTAATACCCATTTGGGGCGTGTGCTCGAATTTTATGCCTGCCACGTTTTGCTCATAAATCGAACACTTTACGATTTCCTAAGCTGTCATACTTGGCCAAATGCCACATGCCACATGCCGCATGCCACTTGGCGTATGGCTAATGGCACATGGCCTAACTTGCAATTTGTCAATCAATAAATTTGCTTTAATTAATGCCGGTTATTGGCATTTCATATAGTTCACAGCGAGTTTAATAAGTACATGCAGACACAAGTACAAGTGTGTGAGTACACTCAGAAAAAATTTGACAAATTTTCGACTTGGTTTTAAAAAATTCGCTCTCTACAAATGCAGTTTTAGACGCGTTCTGAAAACTAAGGCTTTTTCCTCTAAATTATGTCAAAAATGTCCAAAAACTCAAAAAAATTCCTTTAATTAAAATATTCACGCCAACCAAATCAAATATGTAATATGTGCCGAGGGTACCCGTCCAAAGTTTTTCAATAGATGTTTCATATCACAAACTTTACTAAAGTAGAAATTGGTTTCTTAACAAAGGAGAAAAAATTTCAGACCTCAAAACATTACAATACTAATAACTCAAAAATTGTGAAAAAATTAAGAATTCAAGAACAAAAGATTCCAAGGATCAAGATTTTTTTTTCTAAAAATAATGGTTATGATGCCACAAAAATAAAAAAAAACTATCAAACAATTTTACATGCTAAAAACGATATTTTGAAAGGTGAACTTGAGATGCTTTTGCATTGATTTCTTAATAATAGAGTTGCTAAATTTATAAAAACCGGACGGATCTATAAAAAATGGACGTTAAAAATTGTGTAATAATAAGAATAAAAAAATAATAGAATTGGAAATATCTTTTCGTTAAAACTTTTTCTGCTTTTTTTTAACGTTTTGGGGTAAAATTAGAAAACAGCGAAAAATTAATGAGCTAAACTTAAAATTTTCGTCCGGTTTTGTAAAGTTAAAAAAGAAGAAGAAAATAAGACTAAATTTATTTCCAATTAAGAATTTGCTCCGAAGGAAATACCTGTTTTGCAAACTATTCATCCATTTACGCTGGATGAAGTGCGACTTTAGATGAAAGGAGAAGAAGGCTTCTGGGTATTACGGGGTTGACGGCAAAGTGGTTAACGCAAAAGGAGTTCTTTTCCTGCTGTTCATTTTTATTTTTAATGCCATGTTGCATTTCGATAACTTCCCTTCTCAGCGTTAATAAGGCAAGACTTTCTCCAAAATATTTGAGAGAATATTTATTGGTAGAGAAGGGTGTCTAGGGTGCCATTCCTGACCATCACATGCGCCTAACTCTGATGGATGGTGATGGATGAGCGGAATCGGAGTTGTAGCCGGTATAACGACCATTCAGAAGGATGGTGAGGCGAAGCCAGCCTTGTGAAATTTGGTTTCGTCACTAATGTCGTTAATTTCTTCAATGTTTTCGTTGATTTAAGGAAAAATGTTTTACAATCGTAAAGTCGATTAATGTTTTAAATTAAAAAAAAAAACGAATTTCTAATTTTAAGATTTTCCACATTTAAGATAAACCATTTTTTTTTCAGTGTGTGTATCGTTGTACTTTTATGGCTCATCTTAGCTCATTACTGCTTCATATACTTAGTTAATGTCAATATATATATATATATCTATTGTGACTCATGGCTTATGCTTGATTTGTGCTCTATTTTTTCATTTGCAGTTACAAAATTTGTACGCATTGGTATTGCCGATAAAAACGACTCACCACCATATTTCGATAGATTTCTGTATGAGACTGAAATCGATGAAAATGCCGATTTGCAGACCACTGTGCTCACAGTCAACGCCAAGGATCACAATGAGTGTGAGTAGCATATAAAAAAGATACGCACACACATACTTCTGTAATCATATAAGACGCTTTATACACTAACACACACATACACACGCAAACTCATATATATATATATATACATATATAAGATGCCTTTGTATTTAAATACCATTTGACCGTGCTTTTCTATCGCAGTTCCATTTGTATCCTTATATTTTATGACCCTTTAAGCATAAAAATGTTGCATAAATTAGACATGAATTCAATTAGGAGTGTTTTTAATTGTAATAATTTCTTAGGATTATTTTATGGACTACCAGATTCGGAGCAGATATCATTACTACATCTTCATGGATGTGTCTCTGAGCGTCTTTCACAAATGAAATTTATGATTTGGAACGGAATTGGAAACCATGAAAACGCATTTATAGTTTGGTTAGCAATTTAATGACGCACACAAAATTTCCTTAGTATCTAGTTAGTACTTGGCGTAGCGTAAGGAAATTACGTAGTCAAGGAACTAGCTAAGGACAAACAAATCCATAGTAAATGAATTTTGTAACTAATCAATGAAGTCAAAAAACGTAAACAATCAATGTGAACCAAGTGGGCATTCAGTGAAGACGTAATGAAATAACGCATTCTCAAAATATAATCAATTTACGGAATATTTTGTTGTATTTGTCTTCTAAAGCGTAAAACTAAAGAGTAAATAGTAGCTAGTAGCAGTAAAACAAAGTTCAAACGTAATGAAATGAACGTAATGAAAACGTAAGCAAAACCAATTGGTAGTAAAGAATGATGGCTAAAAAAACGTTTGAACAAATTGACGTAATCCATAACATAAAGACTTTTCCTACTAAAAAAAATTAAATAGTGGCCATTTTTCTAAAAAAAAAAAGGTCAAACGTAATGGAATGACGTAATGCAAAATATAAAAAAAATCCAACTACTAGTAACGTTAAACAGTAAAAAATGGTTGCATAAGTAATAATGTTAAACGGAAAGTGCCGTACGTTATGAAATTCACTAAGAAAAAGAGTTGGAAAAAATAGGGCATTAATAATCATTTTGGTCAAGTTTAGACATGATTAGTTCAAACGACGTAAGGAAATACTTGTTCCATTTTGGCTCGTTATGCACAACGTAAGAAAATTCTTTAAAGAATGCAGATAGGCGCTCAAACAAGGTATGAATTCAAACGACGTTTGGAAAAGACGTAACACATTCTCAATAGAGATGCAGAATATGTGAAACATTCAGCTGTGACTCTCTCTTCCAATTGGCATTATGTGGCGCCATCTACCTTGCGCACATGCTAGCGCAAAAAGAACCACTAAATATTGTCTTGAACGTGGAACCATTTCGAGAACGAATCTTAGCCAACACAGCAGTAATGGCCGAGCGTAAAATCACCTGAGCGTAACACCAACCGAGCATCATCCAAGATTTTTGTAAAAGCATAGAGCATATACTCACATGGTTTGCCAAAAAAAACGTGTGGCTTAAAGTAAGAAGTTAATAAAACATAAATGTTTCAAACTTTAAGGTTCGTGGTTATATTTGTACATAGAATTGTTTTTTTTTTTTTTTAAATCGATTCATAATTAATAATAATTACCAAAGTCCTCAACACTTAAAGCCAAACCGCAATTATAAGCTAGCTGTGCTTCGTTAAACGTTACTTGTTACGTTACTTGAGCTTAAGCTTAAGCGAACGTAAAGTTGCTTTAAACGTAAAGTTTCAAAGAAAAGCCATTTAAAGAGTTCTATACTGTAATTTTAGTTCTAAAACTATGGAATTATATGTCAAAGTAATGACGTTATTTTTATTACTTTTTTAAGAAGGAAAATCCATAAAAAGAATTTATTTGGCTTTTTAAAACCAGTTTACCTTCTGATATTTTAATATCGTTGATTATTCCCATATGCCATTTTTGTTGCGTTTTATTAGGAAAAGCAATAAGAATTTTTAAATTTCCAAGTTTTGCGAATAGCCTTGTTAACTTCAGCTCTCCGCTAACAGTTCTAAGATAATAACACAAAGTTCTAGTTATTGGCACACTTTAGGAATGAAACCGCTTCGTGTGTCCTCACCTTCGAATGTTCTGAGACACAAATAATGTGAGGCTCGAATGGTGTGACGCTTGCATGATTTTACTTTAATAAAATTGAGATGGCGTAAGGCTCGGATGGTATGACGCTCGATTGAAGTGAATTTTAGATGGCTTTACATTATTTCGATTGGTGCAAGAATAGCTGGTGGAGGCTTTGATATTTGAATTAGAGGCGGATCAAACAGCACTCATCTATTTTGATCGAACTTAAGAAACTAATCGAAAAATATTCAATCGAGAATAAATGATTTAGTTTGATAGTTTAATGAAAAGTTTATATCGTTCAAACTTGTTAAGAGCTGTTTTCTTTTCACTCCATTTTTAATGTGAAAAATGTACCGCGTTCATGCCGTGATGGTAGCATATCAATAAGCTTGAGTTGATCGTTTAATAGACTCAAGATTTTGACCAAATTTCTAATTTTAGTTTATCCATTGTGCCCTCAGTTGAGGTTATAGTTCACCAGTCAGAGATAAACCTTATTATCTGGAGTGGTTCCAAACGGGCTGAATCGTGTCTGTAGATGCTATGGCTGCCTAAGTAGCACATTCTTCTTCTCGCCAGCAATTAATTAAGATGTTCTGCAAGAATTCGTCCTCAAGTTCACAAAACCTATATCAAGGCAAGAAGAGATTTGCGAGATTCTCTTGAAACTATTGACTTTATAGAAGCCGAGGTACTGTTTGGCCTGTCTGAAGTTTCCAGCGGATATTCGGTTTGTGTTTCAGCTCAATCTTTTTTTTTTCTCTTAGTAGTTGCTTAACTTGAATGTCTTTCAATGCCACAGAAGGGTTGCAGCATTGTCTTTAGCTAGCTACCTAAAATGTTGATGTGACCAAGGAGCCAGGCTCTTATTTCATATGAGTTTTTTGAACCAGCTAAAAGCTTTTCCTTGATCGTGTAATTGCCTATATAGCAGCTTGATTAATAAAAAGTATTGCTGTTAATTACTGTAAAAACTGACGCTGTTGTGCATACCAATTCCAACAGATTCAAGATTCAAGTTCGGTGCCCTCTCTTGTAAAGATACGTCTGTGCACTAAACTATGGAACACCTTTGCATGATTCATAAAGAGTATGCAAAAATTGACTTAATCTTTGTTATTTGCTGCGATTCAATTCAAAGGGATACCAAATCAAAAATCAAAAACCTTTTAATGCCAGCAAAGCCTCTAAATTTTCAATGAAAACTGCCACTCACCAAATGTGGTTTTTACAGAAAAGCCAAAAGTACTTAGTTATGTACTACATGTTAACCTATAAATGCACTTTCACTTCTGACATTTCCTCGCTTGTTTACATCATTTGTCTAAGTCACATTGGTGGCATATACATATATTTTTAATGTGAGTTTCCAAACAGTGGCTGCTTATAGTACTTACATATGTGTAAAACGCCAACATTTCGACCATGTTAACATATACCACAACATTTTGTTGACTGGCTATAAACAGACACATACAAATGTATATGCATACTTATAGGCATTTATATGTATGGTTAACATAAACAATTTGGATATTTCCTTCATGGCACATTTTATGCATAAAATCAAAACATTGTTTGAATAATTTTAATACATAAACATATACATATGCATTTGTGTAAGTGTGTCGCTTCTCAGAGAAGCGGCCATAATAAACGTTTATTTATTTTAATACGCTTTAACCATTGTCAAATATTATTACGCATACGCCATGTACGCCAAATATTTATCATAAATTAACAAATAAAGGCTCATTGAAGGTCAGAGCATGAAGCGCAGTTAGAAAGTGTACAAAAGAGACAGTGTGTGTGTGTGTGTGTGTGTGTGTGTGTGTGTGTGTGTGTGTGTGTGTGTGTGTGTGAGACTGAGATAGCTGCTGTGGCGCTTACCATGAATAAATTCATAAAAACACAAAAACAAACAAAATGGCGGCAAACAGTAGAAACGCAAACAAGCGTCTTATATTTGTATTGATTTCCTTACGGAAATTATTATTGTTAACATTATGGCGCTATAACAACAACAACAACAACTAGAAAAAACAACAACAAAAAGCGTAATAGAGCAAGTCTTGTTTACATAGAAAAGAGATTTTCGGCACAGAAAACATTCAAAATCTCATTGAAAGCATTTAACAACTTTTGCTTGTGCTTCAGGCGGCTAACGATGTGTGTGTGTGTGTGTGTGTGTGTGTGTGTGTGTGTGTGTGTGTGTGTGTGTGTGTGTGTTTCTATGAAGTCTTCAAAGCTTGCTGCACACAAATGTGGGCACAGATAGAACCACAGCTTGTACAATTGAACCAATGTGCGGACAGACAGACAGACTGACACAACATGGCATGTCATTCAAAACAGCAACAGCTTTAGCAAGAACAACAACAATAAAAGAAATAAAATCGAACTCAAACTTCGAAAAACAAGATGGGGACTAAGCAATCGTTGTTGTCGCCAAACTGACGACTGTAAAAATAACATTAACCCGGATTGGAAAGAAAAAAAAAACATCGGAAAAGAGCAACCACATGCGAATAGCATTGTGCTTATCTATAGAGTAGTGTGTGTGTGTTTGCCCGAAAAACTTGCTCTACAGCTGATATAGAAATGTGCACACGTTTTTTTAAGAAATCCCTATTACACACTCAACCATTCACACACACACGCAGACACAGGCACTCATATGCCATACGAAATGGTCTTGGCATAGAATTAGGAAGCAAAAGATAGATAGAGAGAAAGAGAGAGCATGAAACACTGCGTATGGCATGACAATTTCATTTTTTCCATCTTTATTCTATTTCTCCCCTTTTTGTAGTTAGTTCGGACCACCGTTAAACTTCCTATACTATATATCTTTGGATAACATTTGAAATTTATGAGCGTAAAAATTATTTATTGCATATTTGTGTGCGCCTTCGTTTCTCTAACTGTTTTCAAGTTGTAACGTTAAGTCGCCAATGTAAGTGCTTGCCCATATGTCTGTGTGTGTGTGTGTGTGTGTGTGTGTGTGTATATTAGAGGCAACTGGAATTGCTCTGTATCATTCCAAAATGTGCTTTTTCTATAGCTATTGGGGCTTGAAATGTTCACTGATTGTTTTTCTTTTTTATTAGTTTTTTGTCGCCAAAAACGCTCAAAAGTAGGCAATGTTTTTTTACAATTCAATATTGTGCACTTTTTACACAGATTAAGTGAGTTTTTGGTCAGGGTTAAATAAAAAGTATTACACTTAAGGCAGCAGAATACTTAAAATATGCTTTAAGTGACGTGCCATTTAAATTCTTGCGTTCACAGTAGATAAGACGGGATTTAAATCTTGTCAAAGTTTCTGCTTAAAAATATATTCAACTTCCAGCCGCTTTCAAAGCGTCTAGTTACACTAGGCAACAAATTTTGAGCTCACTTACCTATTTCAATATTCAATATTCAATTCAAAACGGAAGTGGTCCGTCAATCTTTATTCTTCTTCTATGTTCTTATTGCTATTCGCATCAAATATTCTTGATTGCTCATTGCGCTTATGTCATATGTCATGTGCATATCGATTACAATTAATTATCAATATTCATCATTTAATGTCACTTAATTTATCATTTGCGGCATTTTTTTTGATTGCCTAGCACAGTTTTCGAATGATCGATATTTCAAGAAATACGATATTTCTTTAGTTGTGACGTCAGAAAATCTCATGAGCCGATTTTTACGAACCCTGCTAGCAATAGATGAAAAATCGAATATTTACATGAGACTACGCTAAATGATAGGTAATCACTGCAGTTATGTGAAAATAAAAATTATCAAAATAACGAACAGAAAGACAGAGATGTCGGCAATACAAAAAAAACCAAACTAAATTGGAGCAGAGATTCTTTTACATTAAAAGTGTTGCAGCGCAGCGGTAAATGTGAAAACAGTTGAGATACACATGATTTTGATTTTTTAGCAGTAATGGCAAAACCTGTACCCATAAACTTGTGCCATTACATGCCAATTATGGCTTAAAATTCCCTTCGCTAAAGACTTTTGCTCTTTATATATCATAAACCCTTTGTCAGCATAGAGCCAATTATCCTATTAAAGCTTAAGCCTTGTTATCATAATTATTTCAATTTTCTGCCCGTGTAAAGATAAAGCTTAGCTTTATGACACTTTAATGATCTAATATCTGACACACAAAGCATTTTAACGGCAACGGAAGACAGAGCGAACAATAGACCAGGAATGATTCGAAACTTTTGCAACACCATAAAATAAAAATCATAAAGAGAAAAAGAGCATAAAAACAGAAAAATGAGCAACAAATGCAACAGCAACAACTACAACCGAGTCATATACACAAAAGGCGAACATTTTTACTCTCCTTTCGCTTTAAACTGACTTTTCATGCTTAAAATCAGCAGAAATTGCAAAGGAAACAAAAACAACAACACAAAGAAGAGGATCACAAGCAACAAAAGGAACATCCAACAATAGCAACAACAACATGTGCCAGCAAGTGGGACTCCCATGTGTGAAAAGGCATTCATTTTGGTAACTTCTAGCTTCAGGCATGAATATGAACTTTGCCTAGATGAGTGTGTGTGAGTGTGTGTGTGTGAGTGTATGTGTGTGTGTGTGTGTGTGTGTGTGTGTGTGTGTGTGTGTGTGTGTGTGTGTATGTATATATTAATTTATTATCATTATCAGTGATTTAAAAATGGCGTCATGACATCGTAAATTATAAGCCTGACATTGCCAGCAGCGACCCAAGATTTGCGACTACTTAACAGCAGCAGCACAAAAGGCAACAATGCACTCTCTCTCTGTCACTCTCTCTCAGTCTGTTTCTCTCACTCTCTCTGGTTTCTCGGCACTCAGTTTACAGTTCCTGTTCGTTGTTGTTTTTTTACTGTTGTTGTACATGTAATTTGTATGGCTTTAAAAAGCAAAATTATGTGCGTCATGTGCGCGCTAAGTCTACTTCCGTGTATGTGTGTGCGTGTGTGAGTGTGTGAGTGTGTGTGCATGAGTGTGTGTTTTATGTGCCGTCGAACATTTACAACACATTTAACCTTAAAAGTCTTAAATATATTGTTTTTAATTGAGCAGAAAGTAACGCATCTTCCAGCCAAGAACGACGGCGTTAATGTCTCTTTAAAAAAAAGGACAAGTTAGAGCATTAGGCTTGTGAAAAGTAGACTTTGGGATACCCTGACGCAAACAAGACTTATTCCATTTCATTAAGGACATTTTTCCTTTAGAGTCTCTTTAGTTAGGCAGTCACTTAACATGTCAATCGCCCATGTTTAGTCTCCTAGTTGCTTCTACTCAAATTTGGGACGATTTCACAATCTGCAGAGAAATGCCAGCCAAATGAAGTGCTTACCTAAACATAGCGTAGCATTTATCAATCCACTAGGGGGCTCCACCACCTGCGTCTCAACTCCCATGCTTCCAAGGTGCAGGCTTCTTCTTCTCTTCATTAACTACTTCATCGTATACGGATCTCCATCTACTTCGATCGCTTTTTCGACTTCAGCTTTCCCTTACACTTTCTTCTTGACTTCCCTTTCCACTTTCCCGTTCACTTCCTCTGTCCTTCGTCTTCTTTTGGCCTTGCACTTAACCTGCATCATCGTCTTCCTCTTTACCTTCCTCTTTCCGTTGCTTTTTGTCTTTCCCTTGGATTGCCCCTTCGCCTTTCTTTTTGCCGCCATCCTGCATTTAGTTTTCCTGCCTCTTCTTTTTTGGGACAAATGACTAAAATTTCATTAATCGTTGCGGATCTGTCCACACTGTAATCGATTTCCGAATCGTAGTGGAATGCAGCTCGTTTCAGATAGTTGGGCACGTGTTCATGGCGTTATCATGGTAACGGCACCAAGTGTAGGCGATCTTCTTCATCAGCCATTTTACGCTGCTTTTTACCCTTGTTCTAAGTAAAAAGGACTATTGACCATTTGTTCTCTGTGAAACAAACTCTGCGTGGAGAACGGCTCTTTAGGCGAAAAAATGTTGATCATGGGCTTTAAACAAAACTTGCATCTTTCCGCCTTTTTTTTGAGCTGCCTTATGACAATCAGCATTTGAAAACCCTTGTTTCCTCATCCGTTATCAATTTAAAAGGTAAACCAGGATCCTTGCTTTAGTAGCATGCTGTTAATCGGACAGCACCTTGGGGAACGTCTTCTTGCAGTTGTTCCGTATACCAGATCTTTGGTAGTGCACAGTAGTTTTAGCTAAATTATACTCATTAGCCAACTTTTTAACCCTCAAGCCTCAAACAGAGTTCAACATGGACCTCACTTTCATCGAATTTTAGATGGCAGTTGACGTTATCGGGCAATCTTCTATCTCCGCATCCTAACTCAACATCACTGAACTTCTTTTGTCAGCGGTAGGCCATGTTTTGGAACATGGTAATATTGCCACAAGCGGCTTTTAGTATGATAACGATCTCCGCACCTGTTGTCTTGAGCGCATCACAAAATTTCATCGCGAATAGCTGGGCCAACGCCTCACTATTAACAAGGTTTCAGGAATCATCGGACTCAAAATCCGCAAATACCAATAAAATATAAATTTAGAGGACTCATTGCTAACCAATTAGTCTTTGTATCTAGAATTCCTTCATTTATTTTTGCACTTTATTTATTTTATTTTAACTTATTGATCAAAATCAGTCAGTATGTAACGATCCAACATTTTTGTCTACGTAAATTAACTTCACGTGCCAGCCACGCCCACTTGAACTGGTTACATGCATTCCCCCAAAGTTGACATGCTCCTTGAAACTTTTTAAAATTACAGCATGAGTTTCAAGCTTATTTTCCTGTTAAAATTTTGTCGCTCTTAACTGTGTTTTTTTTCCAAAATCTTGACTACCATTTGGCACATTAAGCGTGCTGCACCCCGACGCTAATTTACGTAATGTTTGTCTTTGACATTTCCGCATAAATGCACACAACACCAACAACTCTCCCTCGATCTCACTCTTGCCGTCACACATATGATACGTGCCAACATGTCATCACAGTTAGTTGGCAGCGTCATTGCCCGGAGTTTGGCTGGTTAGCAACTTTTCCGGCAACACTTTGTGAGCCATTTAATCATTTAATAAGTAAATTATACGCCCCGTTGTACGCAAGTCGCTTGCTGAGTTGCTTTTTAAGCTTTGGTGCGCTTTTGACTCGGCAGCATTTTGCTTCCTGTTGTCGTTTTTTTGCTGTTTTTTTGTGCTTTTGTGATTGTGAGAATGTTGTTCATGAACTTAATTACTGTTTTGCTCTTGTTGTTGAGCCTTTACTTTGAAGTTTTGTTGTTTTTGAATTTTTCGGCTGCCAAACTGTTTTTTGGCAGGTTTTTTGAACTTGAAATAAGCCCAAGAGATTTAGGTGCCACTGTGTGTGGCGTGTGAATAAACCAATTAACATTTGTAATTTGAGTGAAATTTGAAATCAAATTGCGCATTTGAACTAGAGTAAAAACCTATTGCAAACTCTTAAGTTTTAATCAAATTGTTAAATTAAAATGGCGCCTGCTGACTCTATGTGATTGTATGTGTGTCTCTGTGTGAATGAAATGAATTAAAATTCCTTCTACAGCACAAAGAAAATGTAAACAAACAGAAGCTACAGCTCAAATAGGCACACATATATATAAAGTGCTGAGGGCATTACGTATACGCATAGGTGACTTAAGCAAGTAAAAGCGTTCTAGGCCTTATCGAGTGTTATGTCAACAGCTAATGGCATGACAAAGTAACTTTTTACATGTATCTTTTGTCTACTTAAGTTAAGCTTTAGCCAATTAAAAAGTCAAAGTTTTTTAATGAATATTTCTTGGTTACATTACTCTCTTTGCAGCGACGAATATTCGATACCAGATCGCAGGCGGTAACATAGGCAATGCTTTTGCCGTGCAAAACACAACCGGTGTCATATATGTCGCCAATCCGCTAGACTACGAAACCAGACCAAGGGTAAGTAGACCTACAAACACACACCTAACTACACACTATACACTCGTAAACATAAAAAAATTTGTTCAAGTAAGTCAAACAATGTCAGCAATAACTACAGTAGAATTTTGTGTCATGTATTTTGTTGTTGTTTATATGTGCCAATAGTGTAAATGTAATTTTTTCGAGTTTTTTTGGTATTGTAATATGCAACTGCGATAACTTTAACTGTTTTCACAGTAAATTCAACTGCAAAACAAGTAACTATTCTTTTGTTGTTTCATTGATTATCTGTGTCCACAGTAAATTCAACTGCAAAAATTTTAATTATATTATGAACTTACTGTATCCGCAGTTACTCTGACAACAATAGTTGTAAGTATTTTGAAGTGTATTTTGTTGTTTTATGAATTAACTAAGTATACAAAGTTATTTGTTGATTAATGCAAATATTGCTTTTTTGAATAGCTGTGTCCAAGTAATATTCAACTTCAAAATTGTAACTACTTTTACATGCCTTTATTTTTGAATCCACAATTAAAATAGAAACAGTAAATGTACTCTTTTCATAGTAGCTAGTCACTGTAGACTACAGCAAATATACTCTGTCATAGTAAGAATATTATGTTACTGCAAACTGCAGTAAATTTACTGTTTTGACAGTAGGAATGGCTATTAACTGCAATTTACAGTAAATGTATTCCCTATAAAAAAAAAGCTACTTCTCGTCAGCCAAGAATACTTACCGATAGTATTACCTACTGTTCTGTAAATAGAAATCTAATGACTTTACTGTAAGAAAACCAATTACTGTAAAGTATAGTATAGATGGTAACCTTGAGCTAGAGTACATGCTTTGTGTTTACAGTAATAAAAGATAAATAACAAGTTAGTATAAGCAACAGTAAATGCTAGCTAACTACTGTGAACTTCAGTAATTGTTACTATTCTAGTCCTTTCTAAAAGGCATTTTCGTTAGACTTATCGCAAGAATGACTCTAAAACTAGGTTACCTTAACGATTTTGTGATTGACCCTGTCTAACCTACAATATTAGTTGAATTTACTGTAGTTTTTTTTTTGTTGTGTATGCACACACGCATATATCAAAAACTTAAGCAGCTTGGCAAAAAACCGAGTACCTCTGCTACTTGCCCGAGCTACTCAAAACTGCAGCCTTAACTTTCAACACAGTTTTGTAGTGCTTTTTTTTTTTTGGTATTTTTTGCTGCCTTTTTTGCAACTTTTGGTATGTTGCTTTGTCGTTGCATGCATAATTTATATATTTTTGCTGCTTTACTGATTTTGTAAGAGAAATATGCAAAACTATGCAAAACTTTTATATGAAAAAGAGTTTTCAGTCAAAGTTTTCTGTTTTTGGTTTTTTCTCGTTTTTTTTTTTGCGATGTTGCGTGAGGCGACAGTCAACAACTGTGCCGGGAGACAAAACACGGCTGGCAACAGCGTGCAACAACAACAAAAACAAGAAAAAATTAATCAAAAAATGCGCGTACACACACACAGTTACACACACACACACACACACGTACACACACACACACACACACACACATGTACAGCAGCATGTAAGTATGACTACACGACGCAGGGAAAATTACAACAGCAGCAACAACAAACATGTTTTTGTTGTTGTTTTTCGCACAGAGACAGCTTGTAGTGGCAGCAAACAACCGTAGAGATTTTCCAAAACAAAAAAAAAAAAAAAAAAAAATATGAGCTGCGCAGAGTGAAGGAAAAGCAGAAATTCTGTCAGTGTAGCTGTCAATGCCAATGCGGCGTTTCATGCAACAAGCTGAAGCATCAGCAACAACAGCAAAAACAACAGTTGCAACAAGCTCAGCAGCAAATACCAAATTCGCACCGCAAAACATGTGTTGCCTTTCGGTTTAACTTGGCTAACAAGCCAAATAAAAGATAAAAAAATTAAATAAAATTTAAACTGAAATAAGTTTACTACTAAGTTAATGCGAAGCTTAGATACTCTAAAGTGCTTTAAAGTTTTGAGAATATCTTAACTTCCCATATACATTCCTGCCGCCAAAGTGTTTCGCCGAACCAGTTCCGGTGAAAGATTCCAAAACGGAAGTCAAGTAAAACGCTCTGATGTTGACAGTTGCTGCGATATTAAGAGAAAAGGTGTAACGGAAACCAAATGAAACGCTTCGCTATAAAGAATACCCAAAAGTAGCACCATAAGACGTATTGCTCTTAAGCGAAATACTGTAACGGAAATCTAGTTAAACACTGCGATTTCAACAGAAGGTTCAAGGAAATCTTGTGAAGCGAAAAAGTTTTACACTAAAGCAGAAAACTGAGACGGTAATCAAGTGAAACACTTTAGCTCTAAGAATTCCTGAGCACAGGAAAAAAGTAGATTCATTTTTAAACAAAGAAAGCTGTTCTTTTATACTATTATTTCGTTAGAAAAACTAAAACGAATCCAAGTGAAACGCTTCGCTTGCTGCAAGGAGAAGAAGTCCTACCAAAATACAAGAACATTCTTCCAAAAACTAACATTAAGTGAATAGCTATGACAGCGCGAATACCTTAAAGTGGACTCATAAAAAAATCTTAATGGATAAATTTGTCAAGTATGAAACAGAAATCAAGTGAAACGCCATTATTTTGCGAGTTGCTTAATGACAAGAACAGAAGTTAACTCAAATGTTGTGCTTTATTGACAAGAGTCACAACACATTTCTGACGCTCACCTAGGGAAAACTTCCTTGCTTTCCAACGCTTGTTCACCAGAAACCGAAGGTACGATCCAATGCAGTAGAGAACGCTGCATTTAAAGAGACTCTGCAATAGACTTCTACGCGATATATGCGATAGTACCGAGAAATGTGGGAGGATAAGGAGCGAATGTAAAATCAAGAAAATATTGCAAACTTAAAGTATCGATATCGAAGTACGGCAATTCTTGCATCTAAGTTAACCGATAGTTTTCAAATAAAAGCATATAATTGAAATAAGTAAGACGTACCAAAAATGTATTCGCTTTCTCGGTTTTAGACTTTATACTACGCCTGGATAAATTCCTTCATAACGCTCTCCATATAACCTCTTTCAACAAACAATAAAATCCAAACAGGCATCCCGGCAAATAGGAATAAACATCGGCACAAACTTTGCGCTTTTCCATTCATTTTATTATTTTTCCGCATTTTCTGCTTTTTTGTTCTCTTTTGTTGGTTTTTTGGTTTGTGGCAAACAATTACATTATACAAGTTTTGCTGCCTACATGAATAATAATGCTTTAAAAAAAGGGGAAACCATTCAGAAAAACAGAAAATTTTCCACAGTCTGGCAACGTGCATTAATTTTCCCCTCATCTTATTTCCAGTACGAGCTGAGATTGGAGGCTACGCGTAATCGCAAAAATAATTACACCACCGTCGTTATTAATGTACGCGATGTTAATGATAATCCACCGGTTTTTGATCGTCAAACATATCGCACACAAATAACTGAAGAAGATGATCGAAATTTGCCAAAGCGCATTTTACAGGTGGGTAAAAATTTAAATTAAAATTCCATTTCTAATTATAACTTTAGTGTTTTTTTTAAAAAAAAAAGTATTATAATATATGATTTTGACGTTATTAGACGTTATTAGAAGGGAGAAACGGATGACGATAGTGAAAATGTGGATGTTAAAGTTGATGAGTATGACGAGTATGAAGAAGATAATAAGATAATGAAGGTAATAAAGGATGCTGAGAACGATGAAGATAATTAAGATTAAGATGAAAAGAATTAAAAAGATGACTATGAAGATCAGCAAAATTGTGTAGCTGATGAAGACTTTATTGATTATGAAGATGATGAAAATCATAAAGATGATGAGTATGATGAATATAATATAGATGATAAGTTTGATTAAAATGATGAGGATGATAAAGAAAATGAAAATAACGAATATTATGTACATGTACACCAGTGTGGTGAGCGGGTTAGAGAATACCACCTCAGCAACAATGACACTGTGTTCTTTCGAGACCAGTAGGCCTTGAAAGGGTTGTGCGTAGGGTTTGGGACCCAGCATGTAAAACCACAATTCCAATGAAAGAATGTAACCCGAATACGGGTTGTTATGGCAAGTTAAGAAGAAGATAAATTATAATATAGATGATAAATTTGATTAAAATGATGAAGACAATAAATATGATGAAGATGACAAATATTATGTAGATGATGAAAATGGTAAAGATGATAAGGTTATTGAGGATGATTTAGATGAAAGCATTAGCAAATATGAAGATAATTAGCTGATGAATATGAATAAGATGTTGAGCATAATGAAAATATTAAGATAATTAGCTGATGAATATGATAAAGATGTTGAGCATAATGAAAATAATGTAGATGATGAAGATAAGGAATGTGGTTAAGAAGATGAGGACGATGGACATGTAGTTGATAAAATGAAGAAGAATGATATTATATTAAATTCATTTAGGGTTCGAAAAAGAAGCACATATCGCAAAACTCTAATCTACATATATGTATGTTCGCCATTGTTGTAATCGTTAAATGTATCCAGTATCCAGCCCGGAAAATATAAATAACTGAAAATACAGTACGTCAGTATGTACATTTTTGTAAAAAGATCTTAAGATTACTCAAATCATTAAGTTGACTGAAGGATAAGAAACAATCTAAATAAAATGTGTACTTAAAAATAATAAAAACAGTAAATTGAAACTGATCGTCCCACTTCGAAAGGTATTCCTAATTCGATTTCTCGTAAAATAGGAAATTACGTTAAAGACAAATTAAATTAATAAAAGAAATAACCAGAAACTCCCAAATTAATCGAAATTCTTCTGTTTTAACATTGTGGTGGACCTTTTTCTCAAAATTTTCACTCTATGAGAGATGAAATTTCGTAGATGCCCGCTCAACTCTGCTCTAATATGGCTTATGTTTTCAGCATTTTTTTAACAAGTTGTAATCGAATATCAATTAAGATTACCTTTCTTTTAACCGCTTAAAATACTTAAATACGGTGACAAACCTGCAATGAGAACCATAGAATAGAAAGTTAGCAGGCTTCATCCTTAGCGCCGCAGTGAAGTTTATACATCAAACTCATGTTTCTGAAATAACAACGCGTAAGCATATCGCGATTTTTTATTGCGAAAAGAGCTCTTTGAGTCACAATTCTCTGAATATGCATAAATATTGTAAATTATTTCCATTTTCGTCCCAACATTACTACACTTGTTGTAAATGGGTCAGCATGTGAGACTTTCATAGCATTTTCGCGCGGAATCGCTATAATTCTCTGCTGCCATAATTCTTGCATTTTTTACGCCTTTAAATTACTGACTGCAATAATAGCAACAAAACCAATATAATGCATATAAACAATGCAAGCAATTTACATAAAGGGCCTCACACAATAAGTACACATAAAATAAATGAAAAAAAAAAAGTCCATAAAAAAGGTCGAGCAAAAAGCGAGTACAAGCTCAATACTTAAGCGGCAAGAACAAGCAAACAATTCAGCCGTAAATACAAAATAAATACTCATTCATTAATAATAATGCGATAGTTGCCCGCAATTGCTGGTGTTGGCTCATATAAAATGCATACATATTCACTTTTGTATACCCTTCAGTACCACGCACTAGTCCACGACTTTCTCGATAGCAACAGTCTTTACACCATCCAAAGCCCTTGCTTTTAACTAAAATGTCAAAAGCAAGAGCTTCAATCGCCACGGCTGCATGTAGGGCAGCAAAATACATGCGCTGGAGTCAATTGCCACCGCTGCACAAGCGATCAGCTGTCAATGCATGGACAGTGAACGATTGCCACCACTGCGTAGGTCTCTTTGTATGTACTCAATGTAGGGGACAATTGCCACCGCTGCTTTGCGCGGTGAACTTTTTTTTGCTGCTCTGCAATCTCAAATGTAGTTGTTTTTGCATTAACATACATAAATGTTAATTAATGTATGCAGTACATTGGGGCGCTCCAAAAATTCATTCATCATATTCATCCTTATTAATTTTGGATATTCAAGCTCTTCTTCAAAATTTAGAGCATTTTTAAGTCATAACAACTTAAATGACTGCAGCACTTCTAGGCACACGAATATTACGAAAGTACTTTGAAATATTTTGACTTACAACTTACATACTTTTCTTTATGAAATGTTGCCATGTGAAAGGTGTACCTAATATATAGCCTTTTTTGTTGTACAAGTTGACTTTTGTAAAGTAGCAAGCTATCAAGAAGAGACATTTTATTGCATGGGAAGATACCTAAAACAGCTAAAGACACTTCACTCACATAATACATTGAAAAACTGTTTCCTTTTGCTTTATGCATCGATTTAGAGCATAAGAAGCGCTTTCTTTCCCTCAATTCTTCTCCAGCCTTTATTCGCCACGATTTAGCCTATGCACCTAAAATCGACTAACGAATGTTTGTCGTGTTGCATTGCATCGGTGTTAATTAACATATCATAACATAGTGCTATATACTTGGGTAATGAAAAGTAAAAAAAGATTTGTAGTGAAACGGTGGTAATTGACACCAGTACCCACAAATCGCTATCTACTTCGGGACTGACGAACAGCTGTCCATTTGTAGTGCAGCGGTGGTAATTGAGCTCAGTGAGCACAAAACGATATATGCTATTGGACTGATGACCAAAAGGCAATTTGTAGTGCAGCGGTGCTAACTGAAACCAATGAACACAAAATGATATTTGCTAAAGGCCAGACGAATAACTATCCACTTGCAGTGCAGCGGTGGCAGTTAACCCCAGTACACACAAACTTATATTTACTAGTAGACTGATGATCAAAAGTCGATTTGTAATGCATATAATGCTATGCTATAATGATGAACAACTGTCGCAGTGTTATGTAGTAGTATTAATTCACACCAGTTCACACAAAACTCTATCTACTAAAGAACTGAGGAGTGAAAGTCGATTTGTAGTGAAACGGTGGTAATTGACAGCAAAGCTCAGAAAACGCTATCTACTAAAGGACTGAGGAATGACTGTTGATTTGTGGTGCAGCGGTGGTAATTGATACCAGTGAACACATATCGCTATCTACTTAAGTAAATACGCTGATAGCTTACTCAGAGGTAAACAGCTACCTATATATCCACAATAACAGTTGTTCATATATAGTATATAAGCCATAAATTACTGCAACCAATTTTGGGCAGACGCTTAAAATAAAAACCATATATAGTATGTACTGTTACTTTAAAATGGCGGAACATTACAGCCATTTTAATTGCACATTTATGCTCAAGTCGTATATGTTATGACAGCAGTGAAAGTGTATACTCTATAAGTAATATTCCTGCAGCTGACGTTAAGTAGTTGTCGTTGAGGCGAATAATGGACAGTAAAATATACAAACATTGAACAATTTCGACAGGAATTTTTCCTTTCGTTTTTGGCAAATTGATTTTGGTGCGTGGAAAATTAAATGAAAATATTTTTACAATTGCGGGCACGGTATTTTATCCTTTCAGGCTGTGGCAAAAGGCTCTTAAATTATGCACGCTAATGGTTTGCAGCCGAATCATGTTCAGTGCCACAATGTGTGCGTGTGCGTGTGTGTGTGTGTGTGTGTGTGTGTGTGTGTGTTTGTGTGTGTGCATCTGCGTCTATGTGTGTCTGTGTGTGTGTGTGTGAGTGTGTGTGCGTGTATGTGTCAGAGTGTCGAATGGCTGTTGAGAGCACAATGGCCTGGGATTCTTGTCTCACATGGCGCAAAATAATGGCAACACTGATGGCACGTAGACAACTCTTTTGTCATATCAAATTGTGTTGAGCATTTAACGTAAATTGTCGCAATTGGACACATAGACACAAACACACACTCACAAAAACACACATACATATATGTATGCTACATATGAAAAGGCACTTAGTTGAGCAGCGAAACTTCAACATTTTAAAGCAATGCTTTCTTTGAATTTTTTTTTGAAATGATCGAAAACGCAATCTGAATCACTTGCCGATTGAAATTTAAGCCAAAACCAAACAGCGATTCTGAAAATTACGTTAAATCGTTATTAAATTACCGCTTATATTCATTGTTTGTTCTGGGTTTTATTAGCGAAATGAAAAATGAACTTTAATCGTTTAATTTTTTCGAATGCACCTGTTTTGTTTTGAAGTGAAACTCAATATAGATTTCTGATATGTATGCAACAGGTAAAAGGAATGGAAGCAGCAATGGTCGAGTGGATATAGCCAGATCAGTCTGTCTATCTTTCCGTGTTGGTCTCTGTTTCTCAGAGGCTCTAAGAGTTGCAGCAAAAAAATGTTACCAAAGGATGCGCATTTTCCCGAAAAAGAGCAAGTTTATCGATTCATGTCGATGATATTTACAGCCACACCATGAAAGCGATCCGATTGAAACTTGGATCAGTTATGCATACTATCATTGTGCATGTGTCACGAACAAATTATTAAAAACTTAGAAAGATATAGCTAATTAAGTTCTAATTTTAGACTCCTCCTCCTACAAACTCCAACAAAATTTAACTCTTTACAGAAATATTAATATATGACCTAGACCTAGACTCATGATAGGCTTAAATATCAAACTATGTTGACCTTTTGCCGAATTAACCTCCTGTTTATAGAAAAATCGTGTGTATGAAAATCCCTTATTAGCAATAATAGTAATAATAATAAAAATAATGATAGTTTGCATATATGCTGTTTCAGCGGTAAATTTGTTCGTTATATATCCGATTATCGTATTTATGAAATGATTGCATATATGCAAAAAAAATGTTCACACAAAAAAATTGTTTATATAAAAATAGCTTATTGGCAATTATTGCATATAGGCAAACGATCAGCTGTTTCAGCGATAAATTTGGGGTTACGTATATGTGGCAGAGCTCGCAAATAATAGTCAACATATATTTTTAATGCGATCTGCTCAAGGAAAAGCTGAAAGAAAATTATGCCACCTCGATTTCGCTCTGATCCGAACACTTTTTCTTGCTGCGCTTGTGTCATCGGTTTTGCAAATATGGTTGAGCAAAAGTTCTGACCGGTCTTGTAGATACAGCTAAACAGAAACCATTTGGTTAAGTGCACACAAAGTATGTGTTCATCAAGACTCAAAAAAGAACAAACGGGAAGGCGAAAGGGTCCTTCCATTGTTTTTTTTTTTTTTTGTCGTAGAGAATTAGTTGTGCGCATGAAGCGAAGCACTTTTATATATATGCAGACATACATATTGTATGTACATTTCTGAAAGTCATACATATATATTCAACTCTGTTTACCCTTAATGAGGTTGTCTCAGACGCACACACAGGAGAACAAGCTCACAAGTCATGCGTGTACACAAAAGACTTTTTGCCAGTTTTAAAAAAAAAAGCGGTCCTGGCAAAAAACCTGAGCGAATGGAAATCGAAGAAAATGTCGATGGTTGAGCATTGGGCTGCATGGGTGTTTGCGGACACGTCGAAATGGTTGACGGTTAATTGCGGCCTCTGATATGTGGTTTGCACATATTCGATTATCGCTTATATGCAAAAACTGCGCTGCATTTTCGCTATTCCGTACCTACAATTTCAACTGTAACCCATTATCGCTTATATGAAATATTATTATGCGATATGTGGTTTGCACATATCCGATTATCACTCAACTGCAATAACAGCGCTGTATAGTGTATACTAAAATTTTTTTGTTTTCGTTAATATTTTAGAAAATGCAAAAAGCTTTGGTATGAGTATTCCGGTTCTAAAGACAAAACTGCTTTCCGAAAGGGATAGCAACCAACTTCAAAAATGTTTTTCAAAAAAGAATACCTACAGCAATATCATAATAATAATAATAATATTATTTGTCAACAAATTTGCAGCCAATTTTAACAAAAAGACCCAGTTTTTTGTCTAAATTTAATAGTAATTTGCTGTTATAACATATTCATTATATTAATACACACGTCTTTCTTAAATTCGTGTTTCCAAGAAAAATTTTCTTTAAAGGTAACAAAAGAAAATTTTTCTAAAATGTAAATTAGACTACGCTGCAAACTATCAGCTTACCAAATATGGTCATGATTGCTGTCTCTCCACCTCTCTCTCACTCTCCCGCTCACTTTCCACATATGCAAATACTTTCCCACAACCATTTTTTACTGTTCAAGCGTGTTCGGTATTCTCATATTATACTTGTAGATATACATATGAAATATATAGAATATGCTCTCCATTGTTTAGATGTTTGCATTGTATGCATTTGCGATTCAGTTGACAGAGCATGGTGGAGAAAGTAGTGAGTGGGAGAAAGCAGCGAGTGGGAGAAAGTAGCGGAACTGACAGAAAGTGTGGCATGGCGACAAACAGAATGACAGCTGAAAAGAAACAAAGCGGTAATTGTTTTAATTGGCTTGACAAGTGTTTGATGGTTCGTTCGCTTTTGCATTTCACATTTGCATTTACATCCTGCCACTAACGGCAATATCGTCCCTATAACAACAACAACAATGGTAAACTTAAATGCCATGTAAAGAGGATTTTCTCTGGATGTGATAACAAGTTCTGAAAAGGGCTTAAATCTGGCAGACCATGTAAAAAAAAAGAAGGAATATGATATCGCCTGTAAGAGCTGTCAAGACAAAGCAACAAAAGAGTCGAGTGGGCGAGACATTTTTAGCTATTTCAGAGATAACTCTATAAAGAGATTAGGTATGTGCTTGGTTATTGGTTTGTTGTTGTTTTAAGCCGAGATGAATTTCAAAAGTTTCGAACGATTTTAATAATACTTCAGTGCTTTTAGTTGCAATTATCCCCTTACGGTTGACGTAAGCAAATTACAAAATGTTAGACTGTTACGAATGTTGAGCTTAAAACTCGTTTGAAATTTTCATTAAATTCCATTTTTAAGGGCAATCTTAGGGCATTGCCCATCATATGTCTCTAGCAGTGAAAAGTAATGGCGGGCATTTTTCATAAAATCTATTTATGCTCATTTTTCATCTATAAATACTTTCCAGCTAATATATTTTGTAAGCAAGATATGCATCGACTAGACAGCATTATTTAGAAGAACCCTAAACAATTTATGCCCGCAAAATAAATAAAACGTATACTTGATATTTATGTATAGCTCATACAAATACTAGCTGGCCTTACGAGTTACTTATTACATTTATGACTCGGAAAATGCCAACCAATTTGCTTTTATTGACAAACAAATATACAACTCATAAATATGTCAATACAATAGCAGCCAAGTACACACCGATACAAGTACAAAAGATACTCACTATCTAGTAATAAAAAGCCTAAACACAAATTCCATTTCGCATGCAATAACCTCAAAAAGTAGACAAAAAAAAGAGAGACAGAGAATATATAAAAAAAATGCCAAATGCCGATTGAATAATTACATAAATCTTGGCAATATTAGCATTTTGTTCATGCCAAAGCAACAAATAAAGAAAAAAACAGAGCACGTCAGTCGAGACAAACCGAATATACTATACTCTGTACTTCAATTTTCCACGTCTTTGATGTGCTCTGAAACATTGTTTGTAAATTAGCCTTAAATTCCAAGTTCTTCCCATGGTTTCCCTTTTTGCGTTGAAGGATTTCTTAGATGTGCTGGTAAATTTGAATTCTAAAGTCCACTTTAGTCTACACATTGATTTTGGTGATAGATTTATTTTTACAAAAAGAGTTACAAAAAGTTGTTTTCAGTGAATCTTCTTAACGAGAGGGTTCCCAAGTGAGGCAGTTTTGCTTTAAACTTCCACAGTTGCCAATTATGCTACAAATGATTAAGAAACCCATTGTAGCGGATTGTTTGTGGATATTCCGAAAAAGTAGTTAGAATTCTTGTTCTGAAGTCCACATATGTAAGTCTAAATAACGATTTCGATGATTAAAGCTTTTTCAAAAGCTGAGTTCAAATAGATGGTTTTCAGTGTAGCTCTATGCTCAAGGGATTTGAATACGCTTATTTTTGCCTATAACTGCCACAAACCAATTTAAATGCAATTTCCTGCCCAGGAAATGTATGGCTAGAGTACTTTGAAACCTTGAAAATGAAATGTAAATAAAAAGGAAAATATATTTTGGTCCACCCTAAATACTGATAAAACTATTTTTCTTTCATAACTTTGGTATTTAGTGCTTGACTTTTATGAGTGACATCATATCATCATCAAATACTAAATATTTAGTGGGACCAAAACTAGATTCTATTGTTACAAAGGTCTTCAAGGAACATCAAGTCGTAACCAGGAAGTGGCCGGACAAGGAAGAAAAACTCTTGACATAAGCTTTTAAACGTGGAATTTTTTATTCAAACTAGTTTTTCGAATCATCTTAAGGGCCAATATCATAAAAGCGAATGAACTTGCAGAATGAGAGCCCATGACAATTTTTGTAGATTCTTCTAGTGGCTCGTCTCTTCTTAGACATAAAATACACCTTATACTCAACTTAAAGAGTATAAAAATGGCATATAAAGCAGAAAGCCAAATAGAAAATGTATCTCAGGCAGGTTGGCAATATTTTGCATTTTGCCAGACCCACCGAAAAAAAACCAAAAAATGTCGAAGCATAAATTTACTATACCAGCAATCTGGCAATATTTTTGCCGTGCAAACCGTCAATGGAGCGATGCAGAGCGGCAAAGAGCAGCAGGCCAGCTGAAAATCCTTTTGCTACGACCCTTTGCAGCGACCGAAACTACTCTTCGCACATTTTGTGTCCTTTATTGGACATTTAAAGCTTTTTGCTTATTTACATATTTGATTTATGTACTTTATATTGTATCCAATGGCCGCAGATAGAAAGAGAGAGAGAGAGAGCGAGAGAGAGAGAGAGAGACTCTCTCTAGAGTCATCGAATAGTAATCGAATGGAGCGGCGCAAAAGCAAGTGCTTAACCATTTCTTCATCAATTGGTATATTTTGGTTTTACTTTTTTACAATTTCAATTTAAACTCAGTTAATGGGTCTCTCTTTATATTTGTTTTTCTTGTTGTTCTCTTTGCAGGTTACGGCCACTGATGGCGATGTAGATAGACCAATAAATATTGTATATTTCCTCACTGGACAGGGCATTGACCCTGATAATCCAGCAAATAGTAAATTTGATATAAATCGCACAACTGGCGATATTTTTGTACTCAAGGTAAGTGCTCTAGTATTAAGAACAAAAAACAATAACAACAACAGCGTATGCAACATAAAACACAGCAAACACAATCCCATATAATGAACATCAGCTTAATCCGCGACTGACACCTTTTATAAGGTGCTTCGAAAAATGGACGCATTAATTTTTTGTTTTAATTTTTTTTTGGGTTTTTAATAGCATTTTGAGCGAGCATTTCAACTAATGGCAGATTTAGAACGTGAGTCCTTAAACAGAGAGCACTTAACACGAAAGACAGAATCCATTTTGCTGCAATGAAGCTTGAGTTTTCTTTAAGCTATCTAAAATCCAAAAAAGTTCAAGGTTCTTGTTTGCAATAATTAGTTTCTGAAATTATTTGATAATTTTGGCACCTTCTAGTAAGCGGTAATATGCAGAAGCGTATCGAGGGTGAGGTGTTTGCTAAAGGCGCCGTGACAAGGAAACGAATCTATATTTGAAGAGATTTACTATAAAGCAGGGAGCGGCAGTGACAGCTGAGTGAGATGTTTGAAGAATTGAAATGGCTGCAATAGTATTTGGGAGAGAAAAGTTATCAATGTGTTGAGCCATTGGCAGCTGCTCTACTGCCGCTGCCGATCGCTGATCAAGAGCCCTTTTTGAAATTGATAGAGATGTGGACTTCCGTAATAAAGCAGAGAAATGCAACGGGAGTTTTATTGTTAGGGCTAATTTAGTGACTACGCGATTCTGATTCAAAGTTGGATGACAAAATAGGAACATTTTGATTGAAGTATAGACCTGAAGAACTAAAACGTGTTTCAAAAAATTTATAATGTCTGACAGCTGTAGCCACAATGCAGATCAAAAAGGAAAGCTGCTCACTTAGCTTTAAAGTATAAAAATGAACTCAATGAATGAATGAAGAATCTTGGTGTCATCAAATTGTGACATTTTGCGACGATATGGTAGGGTCTTTGTTCTGCCGTAACTATTACAAAGCCGAAATCTTAAATAACTGATTAAAGGAAGAGGTTTATTTGTCTTTTTTTTTGTCAGCTTGGATGGGGAGGGGTTCAAAATCTTAACAGTCTTGGTGACGCCATTTATGAACAGCCCTTAATCACATTTAGCAAGGGGGATTCGTCGATAGCCTCAGTAAGCCAATTTTCAGTCAACCAAAGCTCATCCAAAATTAATTTAACCCGACAATGAGCCAGTAAGGCTTGTTGAACATGTCAAAATTTCTTATAAATTGCTTAAGAAATAGGAAGCACTTTAGAATTCGAAGGTTTTATTAACAAACTCGCTGTTGCTGCAGCGCACTATCTATATTTTATCATACTAATTTTGAGATTTGATTAAAACTTCCGATCCGGTCACTCCGCATAACCTCAATAAGGCGTTAAAGCGAAGATACAGAAAATACAAGTTTTAATTGATTTCGTTTATTTTCCATGTTATACAAATTTGAGATATTATTAAAAAACAACTGCATAGATACTTGTGCGTACTTTTGGAAAGGGCTTGACGCTGAAGATGTGCTCGACAGATGATCATTCGTAAAAGCCAGTTTCTCGAGATGCCAACACCTTTGGTTCTGACCACCTTACTTGGCTAATATCCGTTTCTCTCAAAACTACTTAATTGTAATTTCCAGTCGTACCAAAACTTGGTCACTTTATAGTTTTATTCAAAAATTCCAAAATACATAAATTAGATCTGAATCTGCCTGTGTTCGCGAGCAACGAGTTTCTATTTAGCCCCAAAGCGAACATCGAAAGCACATCATATTTTAATGCCCAGCGTTAAATTCCTACTATAGACGAATTACCAAATACCGAACTTGCTAGGATCAACATGAAAATTGCCGAATTGGAATAGTTAGTATAATACAAATAAGAAAGTCATTTTTGTACACATTGCTTACATCACAATAAGCAAGGTTTTTTCGCGGCTGGTCATAAATTCCCAAATCAAAGAAACTTTCTCTGAGTAATTTCAATTCAACATCTTATCTTTAGCTTCTGTAACCGCACACAATCTTCTAAGCGAATATCATTTCAGAAAACCTTTCATGTTTGCCTTTCATGTTTTATTTAACCCCATTTACTTTTCTAACTTCGAAATAAAAGCGAAACGCGCTCAATTTAAATTCTCTTCACCAACTTGACAGCCGGAAAAAAAGCAATTTCAATTACAAATTAAATATCTGCCATGCAATTGAATGATGCCCTCTACGAAACTCACAGCTGACTGCGCTTTCGCTAGCGATTTGGAATTTTTTTCGCGCATTATTTTACACTCAATTTGAAGGGTCAGGGGGAAACCGCTCCGAAGCGGGGTAAAACGGGTTACGCCCGGACCACGGACGTAGCCATACGCGAACGACAAGGAACGTCATTTACATGTGGTTTAGATGTGGAACGTTGAAACCACAAATGCCACATGATGCCGGGCGGCAACAAAGCCGACGCCCTCTGCCACCGCAACAACAAAAATAACAGTAAAAGCAACAACTACAGTTAGAACAACAGCTAAACAAATAAAGCAAGTCAACAGTTACATTTTATGCAATGGGCAGAAGGGATACGAGAGAAAGAGACAGAAAGAGAGAGAGAGAGAGAGAGCTGTTGGTTAAAGCTTTTTGTTGTTGGCCTGTTGACAATGTTGCTTGGCCATTTCCAATGTGTGCGTGAGTGAGTGTGTGTGTGTGTGTGTGTGTGTGTGTGTGTGTGTGTGTGAGTGAGTGAGTGTGTGTGTGTTTGTGTGTGTGTGAGTGAGTGTGTGTGAGTGTTTGAATGTGTATTTTATGGCCTGTGTCCAAAATTAATTGGACTGTGTGCAACTGACATAGTCAAGTTCTTTCTAAACGTTTTCCGCTTTTGTTTTCACACTGCTTAAAATTACTCATACGCCACCGCAAACAGCAGGCTATAATTTTAGCTTCTATTTAATTGATGTGTGTTTTAGAAATTTATACATATTTTTATGCCATTTTAAAGTGATTTGTCAACGATACACGCCGCGAATGAAAATATCTAATAGTTAGTCAATGTGCGAAAGGAAGTTACTTCACTTCATCTTCTCAGTAGACTGAAGAAAGAAAATGTTGCCACTATTTGCAAGGGTAGAGTATAAGCCTTTTCTAAAAATTCGAATAGAGTTTTCGTATGTAGTTGCAATGGAGTTTTAAACATATCTTCTTAATATTTGTTAGAACTCTACTTGGAAAATTTTAGTAATTTACGCAATATTAATATTATTGAGAGAGGAAGACGGGGAGAACAAATTTTTCTTTCAGTGTTAGGTTTCCACTTGAAGCTTGAAACTTTTTTAATTGTGTATACGCAAACACCAAGATTATAGGTTGGACTCATTTACTGAACGTTTGCCACTGTAACGAAGCTCCCGGCTAGCGGTGGTGACTGAGGTAGCCTAGACGGTTTCCAGTGTTCATATGCTATATTGGTTTATTTTTTCACCACAGCTAAATCAAGAAAAAAAATAGCGCTTTCTAAGGCTTATAAATAGCAATACAATGCCTCCAGCCATGAGGGCAAGCGACCCAAGTCTTTTGTTCGGTGGACTGATAGCTAAGTATCTGGACCAAAACGCACAGGGGACCAACCAAAAAGGTTGTTTCTTGTGCACGCAAAGCATCGTCTTAGTTGAGCAATACGCCTCTTGTGCCGGATCATGTTGGGCAGAAACGCCACAACTTTTTCACAAGCCCACTAACTACATTAGTATATTATTTGTAAGTACACACTCTGGTCTTAGTGGTGCATCAATTAAAGAAGGATGTATGCTGATCCCTTGGGCTCCCGCCTTTGCTATTGGATCACCCAAGCGTGTACTCGCCACAGTACTTTTTAATGCCGCGTCCCGATGCGCTTTATTTCGCAGTATTACCAGCATGACACCAATTGCATTACTGCTTATAGCTTAAGTTCCAACCACCACCCTTAAAAGTAAAAGAATATCTTTGAAATATTTATTGGTAAGCAACGATTTTAACTCCAACTTTCGTCATTACTTATATAGGCAACGTCACCTCGTACGTTCCACTTTTCGTTGATATTTCACTAAAACTAGCGCCTACCAACTGCCGTTTTTTTTCTCAACTTTCTGCAGTCTATGTCTATCCCTTACTCTACACTATCACACATGTACTGCTAATGCAAAACTAACTGCACCCCCCTATATATAACTATCCTATCTACCCTATCTCCAACTATGCGCCGAATACTAATGCCCTTCGCTGCAGCTAACTATTTTACTGCATCTGTCAGAACGCATTGTTAGCTTTCTTTCAACTAACTAGAAAAACTACACCCAATTTAAAGATATTTTTTAAGTTCATTGTCCAAAGATGAAGAGAATGGGATTATCGTAAGACTGAAAATGAATATAAAATTTAAGATGAAATCAAAGATGCAGATGTGATAAAGTTTAAAATGACGATCAGATGAGTTATATATATGGAGGGAGGAATAGGTGGAATATTGATGTGATAATGGATGCGATAGAGAAAAGTGATCTACCTCTTGAGGGTGTGGCGAGGGCAGCAAGCATGGGATAAAGCCATTTACAGAGCGTTAGTGAACGCAGTGAGCAGGGGGCAGAGCCCCTTGGTAAATGCTTAATGGATATACTATATTACTTATCTAACGCTGTCTGGTAAGCTAACTTGTGTGTACTCAGGCTGGTCTGACCACAAATTAGTCAATGGTTAGATGCACATGAACACACGAAATTATTTATTGATATATATTCAGAATATGCATTTGAGTATTGAATGCAGCTGTATCCTTAATGCTTAAGAAACGTTAGTTATATGCAAACGGACAGTATCAGATATCCTTATCGCCACATGTAAGCTCATCAATATGTGGGAGCATTCATTCCGATGCAAATACTAAAGCCCAGTAACACTCTTCGATAAGTTTTATTTCGAGTCATGCCACTGGGCTTGATGCCACTGCAAGAGCCGCTACAGCGTCCTCAGTGCGGCCAATTTCTGCGCCTGGGCACCATTGATGGCGGGATTTGATATAGCAGAATGCAGAAATTAGAATAAATAAGCATCTACAGCAAAATTAGGTTAATGTATCTCTGTTTTATAAAATTAAATTACGCTTTAATGCAAATATGGCATATTTGGAACTGTCACGAATATGTAGCACAATTGAAAGATAGAAATAATTAACACTTTATAGTTCTTAATAACTATGTCAAAGTCAAGTTGAGGCCATCTGATGCCACTTGAGCGACCATTTCAATGTTATGGAATTTCATTTATGTTACAATACACGAAACACATAATTTAGCATAATTTTAATATGCGTTTTAGTCAATTTAATTGAAAAAGCAAAATCCCGTTGACCAAAATAATGCATCCAAATCATCCAAATTTTAACTGCAATTTGAATAAGCTGACACAGACACACATATAGTACACATAGATAAATTGTTAGAAACAGTGACATGTTGAAATTGAACACATTTCAATTTATGCGAAAAGCCTTCAGAAAAGTTTGCAAGCAAATTGTATCTGTGTTTATAGAGACGGCAGCATACACATGACACATTAATGGTAATGCGATTTCATGTGGATAACTCATTTAATGAGAAATCTAATATCAGCTGGAAATGACAACAAAATCAAAGACATCGACCACACGACAATAACAAACAAACGACAAACGACAAAACAACAACAACAAGCAGCATAATGCAAAACCAATAAGCAAACAAACATACAGCTTAGGCACATAAGACAACAATAACTGGCACTGCTTTAACGACAGTCATAACAAGTAAGGCAACAATAACAACAAACATAAGCAGAGCATTGCACAGTGGTCGAAAGGGCGCATTTAGCGTCAGAAAATCAACCGATAACTGATAAATCTACTTCCGATTCTGAACGGAACATAATGTATGCCCAATGTGGCGCCATCTAAAAATAACTGATGTGCTATCATCACGGCATGTACGTGGCGCACGGCGCCCATTTCGACCACTGTGCAGAGCTTTCGCCAATTGGCATATCAACAGTCTTGCATACAGTTTGCATTGAGTTTTGCCGAGCTTCAGTTACAGTTTCCTGGGCGTCATCAAATAATTTGCAAGCAAACAAACAAAACTTACAGATACCATCACACAGACACACACTCACTCACACTCGTATACACTCATTCATCCACACTCATTCATGCTACTGTCAAATCAAATGAAAATCACTAACACGCAGCCATTTTGTATTTGCTTCTACTACCGTGAACCAACCACTCCCCTACTACCGCCTACAGCCCCTCGACCGTGATCAGCCCAATGGCCGCCCACAATGGCGTTTCACGGTATTCGCACAGGACGAGGGTGGCGAAGGACTTGTGGGCTATGCGGACATACAAGTTAATCTCAAAGATATCAACGACAATGCGCCACAGTTTCCGCAGGGCGTCTACTTTGGCAATGTAACCGAGAACGGCACCGCCGGCATGCCGGTGATGACAATGTCTGCCATTGACTATGACGATCCCAACGAGAGCACAAATGCAAAACTAATCTATTCAATTGAGAAGAACGTCATCGAGGAGGAAACGGGCGCGCCCATATTCGAAATTGAGCCAGAGACGGGCGTCATTAAGACGGCCGTTTGTTGCCTCGACCGTGAACGCACACCGGACTATTCCATACAGGTGGTGGCCATGGATGGTGGCGGTTTAAAGGGTAAGTTTGCAGCACTCGTCCTGACAGTATGCTGCATTTATTGACTATACTTAACTTTACTTGCAGGCACCGGCACTGCTTCCATACGCGTCAAGGACCTCAATGATATGCCTCCAACATTCACCAAGGATGAGTGGTTTACCGAGGTCGATGAAACCAATGGCACTTATATACCCGAAACGCCTATTCTGACGGTAACCGTGCAGGATGAGGATGAGACCAACGTGTTTCAGTACAAGGTGGTGCCAAATAGTGGCTTTGGTGCGGATAAATTTGCCATGGTGCGCAATGCCGATGGCACGGGGTCGCTCAAGATCATACAACCTCTGGACTATGAGGATCCGCTGCAAAGCAGTGGTTTCCGTTTTCGCATACAGGTGAATGATAAGGGCGAAGATGGCTCGGCCAGTGACAAATACCATGTAGCCTATTCCTGGGTAGTTGTCAAGCTGCGCGATATCAATGACAATGCGCCACGCTTTGAGCGTGAGCACATTGAGGTGTCCATCTATGAGGACACCAAGGTGGGCACCATTCTGGAACAGTTTCGTGCCACCGACGCGGATCAGGGTGGTCACTCAGCCGTTAGCTATAAGCTAGTCCGTTCTACAAACCGTCAGCGTCAGTTTTCTATCAGTGACCGTGGCGCTGTCAGCATACAAAGACCACTGGATCGCGAGCAGTCGGATCGGCATCAGCTGCAGGTGCTGGCCATGGATGATGGTAGTCCATCGCGCACTGCAACTGCTACACTTAGCGTTATAGTCAAGGATGTTAATGATAATGCGCCCACGTTGGCGCAAGATTATAGACCCATGTTGCCGGAGAATGTGTCACCGCGACGTATATTGGAAGTTGCAGCTCAGGATGCGGATGATCGACAGCGTGGAAATGGAGGACCATTTACTTTTCGCCTCGATCCGCTGGCAAGTGATGAGATACGAGCGGGCTTCAAGGTGGAATACGACAGACGTAAGTCAACTAGTCTAAACATTATTGTTTTTTGAAAATCTTAAACTAAAGCACTTTAAAGGGCCCTCTTAAACTCCTTGACTGAAATGAAAAGTTGTCCTAAGTTCAAAAAACTTGAAATTATGATATAGTATGGGCGAAAGGGAAGCAAAAACTATTAATTGGAGACAAATGTTCTAGTTGTGAACTACTTTTTCTATAGCAAGCCCCTTCTTAAGTAGGTTGCCTTCAAAGGCTCTTAAGAAACCCGTCGGTCAAACACTTTTAAGATAGAGCTACAAAACTATCGATATATCGTATTTTCACTTTGTGTTCCAATTTCGATGTTTTTTCAGTATAAATAGTTTTACTATTAAGCATCGCATCTTTTAGATCCGATGATACTATCGTTTTACACCTTTATTTTATGATGTGGGTCCGCAGCTCTCAATGATATTTCTGGCCTAGAACACCAATATGGTCAAATTTTAATGCATATTTTTTAATATTTTTTGGCTTGCACAATTTATCTTATATTGTTAGAAGTAAAAAGGTACAGAAAAGAGATTATAAAGAGACTTTGCACACTTCTTTAGAGCTTTCTTCAGTATTTTGTGTATTTTTTTCAATATCTATTGTGCTGTAGGTATAGTATTTTAGTATAATATTTTTTCCGGCAAAAGTTGTTCAAAAAAAATCTTGGAAATTGAATAGCCAGACAAGATTAATAGAATATTTTCTAGTATTTTCTTTTTTTGTTTCTTCAGCTTATCTATAGTTCAAAGGGATTAAAAGATCATAAGGTAAAAGCCAATAAATTCTGTAACTAAGCATTATAAACAAAATATGAGTAATTTTTCATTTTCAAGTATCTAGTGTGGTTTAGGCATACTTTGTAGTATTTATTGGTTTACAAACCTCTACAATGACAAAAGAAACTAAAAGCACTACACAACCAAATAATAGGCAATATTTCAAGTATTTCTTGGTATATTTATTAGTATTTTTCGATTTTACGAGCTTCTTTAAAGCCAGTTTAACTAATAGCCTGCAAGTGAATATTTTCGACTATGATAAAGGAGACTCAACGAATGTTGAGAGTGGCCAAAACAATTAAGGCTATAGTAAAGACGGAGTGAAAAGAGAACAGTTTGGGGAATATGTTTTGAAATCTTTGGTATATTTCACAATATTTTTTGATATGGTTTGGCCTAAACGTCAGGGTAATCTCTTGGTATTTTTAGAAAAATTTGGTATTATTTATAAGTTTTTGCTTTGTAGTGCCAGTAACGGCTTGTGGTATATTTGGTACATTGTATTATAGTATTCTTATTAGTATTTTTGATATAGTTTTCGGAGCATCCAAATTTGTTTCACTTATTGCAACAAAACAACAAAGTTATGACAGAGCGATAAAAAATTGCTTACAAAATATTAAAACTAATGTTGGTTTATTTTATTTTATTTTTTTTTTGGTTTTCATGTTAGTATTTCACATATTTATTAGTAGTTCTGGTATTATTGAAGTAAGTCTAGAGCTAATCAATTTTTTGGTGTTATTTGGTATTTTACAGTGGAATAACTTAAGAAATTTTGTGTTGTTTTATATAGTTTCGGTATATTTTGTAGTATTTTGTGCAGTGGCGAACGCAGAAAACGTTTTCGCGGTGGGTTTTTGACCAAAATATATATTACTTACAAGTAAGTGTGATACGGGCCGCACGAAATTCGGTGGGTTGCACCACCAGACACACTCGCTAAAAGTATATCTTTCATATAATAAGGCATAAAACGAAACTTAACTTAGATAACGGTATTAGTTATTTATCGTTTGTTTCTATGGGTGCAAGCGAAATCAAAGCCGAAAAGTAGGCAGCTGTTTAAGCAAATAAAGGGAACTTAACGAATATGTTTGCTGATGCATTTCGATTCAATTTAGCTCGCATAACGATAGGTCAACGCTACGGAGAACGAAAAAGGGGGAAGGGAATTATGCTGCCGCACAAAGTTTTTAGTGAATGATTCGTTTGTGACATGTTTCATTTGTTTGTGTTCTCTCTCTATTACTATTACGAATTTCTATTATTTTGTCTTAATTTAAAAGCTCAAGTTTATTCGTTAACATAGATTACAGATGATTCGTTTGTGACATGTTTCATTTGTTTGCGTTCTCTCTCTATTACTATTACGAATTTCTATTATTTTGTCTTAATTTAAAAGCTCAAGTTTGTTCGTTAACATAGATTACAGACAGCTTAAAATTAGAAACAATTATTTTCTTTCCTCATTGAATCTGAAAAGCGAGCTGAGTTTTAAAGTTCTTTGCGTTTTTGGATCAGTATAATGTGTTTATGTTGCATTTTTCAATCAGTTTCTTTATTTAGCTTACAATTATGACTTAAATATTTTACTTACAAAACAAAATACTCAAAAATATGTATTTATTACAAGCATTTCCATATTCTGTTTTTAATATTTCTTTGAACAACAACACAAGAAATGCATTATGAATAATAGAGCAAGCATATTGATTAGGCAATTGTTTGCATAATAAAATATGCAGCAATTTGAATAATTGAATATAGCTCAATGCATAACAATTTCAAAAGCTAACTAAATGAAACATATGCCAGAATCAGTAATATTTGCGAATTATTACACACAATTTATGCTTTTCACTAAACAACAAAACTTTGCATATAACAAATTTAAATTAAGTCAAAAGCGCAAAAATAAAGTGTTTTTTCCATTTTTTTGTTGTGTACTTTATTTAATTAATATTTTGCGGCAAAGTACAAAAACCCTGTTCAACAGTGTATCCTTGCATTATTTCCATTAAATATTTACGTATTTAGCAGCGTGCGCCAAAAATCGTTTATTAACTTTTATACTATTAGTAGTATACTAGAGTTTTTATTTTAGCATTCATTGCAACGTTTTGTACTAATTACGCATCTCATTAAAGTAATTATGCAAATTAATATAATTTGGGTCAGCAATTGCGCATTGTTCGAACCCATTTAATCTATTATTCTTATTTAGAGTCTGTGCCATGTTACGCAAATAATTTAATCGGCTTTCCGGATCAATTATTTATTTGGCAATAAATTGTTTACAATTTTTCCATTTTTTTTCTTTGACCGGAAATGGTCTAACCCAAAACATCAATGAGAAAACGTTTATCGGTCCCAACTGACACGAGCCTTAAAATTAAAAGCACTCAAAGCAAAAGCAGAAAAAACCACGTAACGGCAAAGCAAATTGAAAGCACGCTGTCAATGTCAGCAGGCGGACAGACAGAGGGAGATAGAGAGAAAGAGAGACAGACAAATAGACATATAGTGACACCTCCCAAAAATTTTGGCTTTCCCTTGTCCCGCTGTCAGTTGCTCACTTTCTAATTCACGCTTTTCCTACTACGGACTCATTTTTCAAATATCTGGCAGCGCTAGCTACACTGGAAAAGTGCAATTTGCTTTTGAAGCACATCGGAAAAAATGGCAAAAAATATACCCTGCTGAGCTAGTTGAAATGGAGCAATGCAAGTTGGACTATTGAAGTCCTTGGGGCTAAGTTTCGAGCGTGTGTGTGTGTGTATCTGTGTGTTTTTCTTGTTTTTTTTTGGGAGGTTGGGCTAACTAACTATGCACAAACAATGCTGATGATGCTGATTGTCTGTAGCATTATTCAATCATCATTAGAATGCAAACACACTTTGGTTTAGCGTTTGATTGTATAGCAATTGCCTGGAAGGATATAAGCCAGCGGCTAAATAGCCAAATGCTGAGGTTTTCGTTACCAAAAATGCTGCCCAAAATTGCATGCGCATTGAATGGAAATTGTATGATTGCAAGTGAGACAAAGATTTGCTACGAGAAAAGTTAAAGCTTCTTGTTGAGTATATATGAAATTCAAGAAGATTCTAAGCTACTAAAAAGGTGTTTCAGCCATAGCATACCGAGGGAGGCTTCAGACAAGGCGATGCAATCTTCTGCAACCTCCTCAACTTGATTAAGAATATGTTGCGAAAGGTATTACAATATTGAACTATAAGAGTGTCCAATTGCTGGCTTATGCATATGATATCCATTTTATTGGATCTGTCAGAGTGGGTCTTTTTTTGTACTCAGTCGATAAGGGTGGTGATGTCGCCCCATTTGTATTCACTATGAAACGCCATGAATTTAATTTTGGTGACTCTTCATATTGAGTGGCCATAACAACAGGTTGATGATTTATGGCCTATTGAAGGGTACTCCCCCAGGCGACTTTGCTTCACGCTCACCTACTCGTTGCCTTCCTTCAAGAGCAGTATGACCTAGCCAGTAGACTCGCTGCATGTTAACTCCCTTGACTATGTCGTCATAAATCGCGTAGACTTCGTCGTTCCATCGAATGCATTAGTCATTGCCCAGGCGTAAAGCGACAAGGATCCTCCGAAGTACTTTTTGCTCAAACGCTCAATATGCATCAGACTGCGTCATGACCCATGCCTCAGCGCTATGAAGCAAACGGGAAAGGAAGAGAGTTTTAAGAGTGCTAGTTGGTCTAGCGGGAGCAAGCTCCTCCACAGCAGGGACACCCAACTCCGACAATTCAGCATACACGCTGTCCCTTAACGGGCTACCAAATACACTTGACAACGGGATATTTGGTGTCAATTTGGTAACTCTGTGTCTTTTCCAGAATTTGGCGTAAAGTGAATTTCTGCCAATGGTGGACTATGTCTCAAACTGCATTGATAAGATATGAATGTTTTCGTGAGAATATTGTCGTGTAGATTCACACATAACATGGTCGATAATGCTTCATATGCTATAGAGGGAAAAATTATACTACTCTAGTTGGCGCATATCATAGCGTTACCCTTCTTGAGGACGGGCAAGAGAACACCGAGGTGTCATTTTGGTGATTGTTTTCCAAATATTACAAGTTAAATTCAACATAGTGCTAGAGGCGTAGAAACAGATGCCTAACAAATACTGCGACGGGCAAAAGATTCAGCATTTGATGATCAATATAGGAGACGTGCAACTTGATTGAATGCATAGGATTGTTCTAGATATATACGTTATCAGCCAATCCAATTTTCTGCAGCAATGCAGGGCGAAACTCACAACTAGTTAAACCATGGATATCAATTGGATACACCTCCTTCACAAGGAGGTAATCAGCATTTTAAGATTGCACTTACGTATGTTAAAAAAAAGAAAATATATATAAACTTAATTTTTTTTAAATTTGATCTATATTACATTATAAAATGAAGTTTTAAGTTTGAATTCTTTTAGTTAAATATGAACAATATTGTACTTGTGTTGCTTTCCTTGTGTTTTTCCAACAATTTAACAAGTACATAGCGAAACGCTAGAGCCTGAAGCACCTAGTTAAGGTCTCTTGCAACTATGCAACAAAATTTAAACAATTTTCAACAAGTTGGTCAAAATTACAGCAACTTTGTATTGGCTAAACTCAAGCGCAAAAACACTTCCGGTCCAAGCGCTGCCATCATGGCCTTATTATTAATTTTGTGCCTAAAAGTAGGCAACAAAAACTGTTGGCTGTAATTGGCACAGTGAGTGAATCCTTAACAGCCAGCAGCAGCCTAAAGCAGTTTGTTGCACATTTCTAGGCCTGCCCAGGCATACCCTCACTCATATAACTCAAATCCCAAATCAGATAACTTGAGGGAAAAACGCTCGTTAAGTCCTGTAGAGACCCTCAGCGTCCAAGTGTTGACCCTGGCCGTGTGCTTTTAATTAAGTTTGAGCTGAGACCCGCTCTAAATTTGCTTGCTTACACTCTCTCACTTATCAACTCTATCTTTCATGTACTTGGCCAACAACAAAAACTACAACAACGATGACGACGACAATAACAATTACACCAACGATAATAAAAATGTGGAAACGGAAACGAAAAACCAACACAAAATGGGGTCGCCGCCAACTACGTCTAACGAAAAAAACAACAACAAAACGCATAAAATGAACTGAAATAAAATCCACTTGAATGCTTGTGCAACAATTAAACAAAATTAAACAACAACCCCCAATCCTGATGCAGGAGGTGACAATGGCAACGGCGTGGCCATTATCTCATCGCTGCGTCCCTTCGACCGCGAAGCGCAAAAGTCCTATGAGTTGCCCATCGAGATAAAGGACAATGGAGCGCCGGCTATGACGGGTACCAGCACGCTGACCATTACCATTGGGGATGTCAATGACAACAAGATGCAGCCGGGCAGCAAGACGGTGCTGGTTTACAACTATCAGGGGCATTCGCAGGATACGCCCATTGGGCGTGTCTATGTCAGCGATCCGGACGACTGGGATGTGCCGGATAAGAAATACTACTGGGAAACGCAGGAGCATCAGCGTTTTAAGCTCGACACGGATACGGGCATTGTGACAATGCGCGCCGGCACGCGGCGTGGACGCTATCAGCTGCGCTTTAAAGTCTATGATCGTGAGCATGGTCAGGTGGATGTGCCCGCTAATCTGAGCGTCAATGTGCGTGATATAACCACAGAAGCTGTGCAGCAGGCTGGCTCCATGCGTCTGGCTCATATCACGGACGAAGATTTCGTGCGAACCTGGGATTATACGCTGCAACGCGAGCAGTTGTCAAAGCTGGAACGTTTTCGCAACAAGCTTGCCGAGCTGCTCTACACGGATCGCGATAATGTGGATGTTTTTAGCGTGCAGCTGCGTTCGCAGTCACCTTTTTCGCTGACGGATGTGCACTTTGCCGCACGCTCCAATCCGCAACAACCTTACTTTAAGGCCGTGCGTCTCAACGGCGTGGTGCTTATGCATCGCGAGGAGATTGAAAAGGAGGTGGGTCTGAATATTACCATGGTCAACATAAATGAGTGTTTGCATGAGGGACGCGGCAAGTGCGGCACGGGTTCGTGCACATCGCGCGTGGAACACGGCAAGCAGCCGTATACGGTGAGCGTAAATCGCACGGGTTTGGTCGGCGTACGCATAGACATCAGCGCGCAGTGCATTTGTCTGGCCAGAAACTATACGGCTCTAGAGCACAACTGCCGCACACATCATTGCTTCAATGGCGGACGCTGCGTGGAGACACGCAATGGACCCAAATGTGTCGCCTGTCCGGTTGGCTACAATGGTCCACGCTGCCAGCAGTCCACACGCAGTTTTCGTGGCAATGGCTGGGCGTGGTATCCACCGCTGCAGCAGTGCGCCGAGTCGCATCTCAGTCTGGAATTCATAACCAAAGTACCCGATGGTCTGATATTGTACAATGGGCCAATTGTGCCGCCAAAGCCGGGCGAGCCGGTGGTTAGTGACTTTATAGCCATTGAACTGGAAGGTGGCTATCCACGATTGCTTATAGACTTTGGCTCCGGCACGCTGGAGCTGCGTGTGCGTACCAAGAAAATGCTCGATGATGGCGTCTGGCATCGTTTGGACATCTTTTGGGACTCCGAAAATGTACGCATGGTGGTGGACTTCTGTCGCACCGCTTTGGTCACCGAAATGGAGGATGGCACCGCGCCGGAATTTGATGACAATGCGTGCCAGGCTCGTGGTCAGATACCGCCCTTTGCTGAATCACTGAATATCAATCAACCGCTGCAGCTGGGCGGACTTTATAGACAACACTTTGATCAGACGCTATACAACTGGCAATATGCCTTTACCTCCAAGGGTTTCGATGGCTGCATACGCAATGTGGTGCATAATTCGGAGCACTATGATCTGGCTTTTCCAGCATTGGCGCGTAATAGTTTTCCCGCCTGTCCACAAACCGATGAAGTTTGTCTGAAAACCGAGCATACATCGCGCTGTTGGGAACATGGTAATTGTGTGGCCAGCTTGGTGCAGGCCAAGTGTCACTGCAAACCCGGCTGGATGGGTCCCGGCTGCAATGTACCCACCGTGCCCACCACCTTCAAGGCGCAGAGTTATGTCAAATTTGCGCTAAGCTTTGAGCCCGATCGCTTTAGCACACAGCTGCAACTGCGCTTTCGTACTCGCGAGCAGCAGGGTGAGCTTTTTCGCGTCAGCGATCAGCATCAAAGGGAGTATGCCATACTGGAGCTGCGACGTGGACAGCTGCAGTTTCGCTATAATCTCAATTCGCTAAGAAATGAGGAGCAGCAGCTGACTTTGACGGCAGTCTCTGTAAACGATGGACAGTGGCATGTGGTGCACATTAGTCGCTATGGCTCAGCGGCCATGATAGAACTAGATGGTGGCGAGCAAAGACGCTATAATGAGTCCTTCAACTATGTCGGACATCAATGGCTGTCCATTGATAAGCAGGAAGGCGTCTATGCAGGCGGCAAGGCGGAATATACGGGCATTAAAACGTTTGAGGTGCAGTCAGACTTTCAAAGAAGCTGCCTCGACGACATCAGGTAAGGGATGACACTCTAACACTCGTTCAAACACACAAAGCTTGCTCATTAGCATACTAACTAAGCGTGATTCTTTACTTGTGTTTTTCCATCAACTCACACACTTACTATACACATCTACATTTACAGACTCGATGGCAAACATCTACCGCTACCGCCCTCCATGAATGGCACACAATGGGGCCAGGCAACGATGGCGCGTAATCTGGAACGTAATTGCCCATCGAATCGACCCTGCTCGAATGTTATTTGCCCGGATCCATTTGATTGTGTTGATTTGTGGAATGAATACGAGTGCACGTAAGTATGCCATACAATTTTGCACACATACATACATACTATATATACGTGTTGCATGCATTGGCGACAGCGCCACTAGAAAGTACCTTTAAAAGAAAGCTTCATATTAAAGTCGCAAATTGATTGAAGTTTTCAGTGCATCCGGTTGGAAGAGACATTTAAATGATTTCATCAGAGCAAATACACGTTGTGTTTTTTTTTTTTTTGATTAAACATTAAAGAAAAGTCGAGAAAATTTCAAAGTTTAAAAGGAAGATTCTAACTTTTAGAGATTCAAACGTCATATTTTCCCAGCTTGGCAGCTACTTGAATACATTTTGCAAATATTCTTGTTCTTGCTATGCCAAATTATTGAATACCAGCGCATTTGAATGATATATATATAATTAAAGTTTCATTTTTCGATTAAATACAAGTTGTACTTATTGAAAATACTAGTCTTTCGGTAAAAAATTGTAGCCTCTTATCAACTAATAGAGTTTTATGTCGCTTTCAGATAAGCTGAACTCGGTCGTATATATCCTGTATCTATATAAAGGCCAAAAAACTTCAGAAGCCGCAATTTCGTAAACAAAAATATCTTAAGGGAAGTTGATGTCATCATCAACACAAACGGTGAGGCGAATGTCCTCTGGAAGATTATGTATAGTAGGAGTGGAGGAAAGGCTAATCGATCACGAGAAAGTTTAATGTAAAGGCAAATGCGTTATTCCATAGATTTTTCATTTTAAGGATTGGCATGAAATACCACTCGTAGAAATCAAAGAAATTAAGTTTGAAGTCAATCATGGGAGAGCTTCCGTTTAAAGTAAAATTATCATGACGCATTATAAAAACAGACACCTATATGTTACAAATCCAGTAAATATTGATTTCTTCCAAAGAAGAATCAAATTTTTGGTTATGAGAATCTATCAGAGATAATAAGTCAGGTTCCGTAGAACTCTGCCTCTCTTTCACTGCCTAATTAGGTCCAAAAATCAACTTTCAAACAGAAATTCCGGGTCAGGGCAAAAGGTTTACGTGCCCTCCTGGTCCTCCAAAAGTAGGCTATTCAATTGTATGTTTCATTGACAAAGTCTTTATTTTGGGCCTGCCTTAAGAATTCCTGACCCGGGGTGAAAACACGTTCCGTACTCCTTGTGCCTAGCTTTTCTATTCGATTGCTAGTTGAACTAAACTATCTTACGTTCATATCGATTATTCATAATATTATTTTTTTTTAATTTAGAACTCATTTGTGTTTTCTCATTATAGTTCTGAAATTTTCCAATCATTGGTTGGAATTTCAATAAATCCATACAATACTTAATTTGTAGTTTATACCATTGAGATAAAAAAATCATATAAGGCAGTTCGAAATATTACGAGAAATTCCAAACTTTTAAAAAATTTTAAGCTTTTTCCTCAAGTTTATGATTGATCTTTAAAATTCGAGCAACTTGTACATTCAGGTGAATTGTGCTTAAAGCACTTGCTTTAACTTTTTCGATGATCTTCTTCAAGCACACATCCTATCATCAAGCACATTGTGCGTGTACTTCATTGTTGCTGTAAAAACCTTTCGAAAAATTGATAACAAAGTAAAGTAATTGTTTTAAACGTAGTTTTGGTGAAATTTTCTACTTCACGCTGTACAAAAGTCAAAACAGGCTGAGTAACTGGCAAAACGAATCATTTAATCGATGAGATTGCCGATAACAAGTTATCAAAGCTCGCGTTCATTTGAAACTCTACTTTTTCCATAATAAAACATATCTTCTTGAACTGCTTAGAAACAGGCTATAAATTTTCTACCAACGATAAATCGATAAGTATCGGTTATATGAAGATATCACAAAAAGCGTTGGTTTCAAACAACTTTAACAAAGATAATTTTAAACATGTTTAATAAGTTAGTTAGCTATTATCCTGTCAAATTAAATGGCAAAATTTTAAGAATCTAGAATGTTTGATTTGCAAACGCAAGAAAAAAATTTAAATCCTTCATAATTCCATTCCATTACTTGGATTTAAGCATATGGCTTACAAAATAGCAATGAACAATCTTTATTGACTCATTTCCACTATCGATAATGACTGAAAACTATAGTCAATACTTCCCTTTCTCTCTTGCAAGCAAGCAGTGAGTCAATCCTTCGGCTGACACTTCGGCCGTGATCACATTACTCAGCTGCTTATTGTTAAGAGGGCGTCCGTCAAAGCGAGAGAGGCGCAAATAACTCTAGTACCTAAAAAAACTCTGCATTAATCGCATTTTTATTATTGGGATATGCCATCGATACTTTTGAAACTATCAAACAAACTAATTGGAAATAGTTTTTATTTTTGAAGACTCTTTAAACCTTGACAAATCAATGTAAGTTCTCCCTCGTCGGGACTTCCCACATCAGCTCAATAAACACACACACACACACACTATAGCAGGACAAATATGTAATATCAATTGTCATCATGTTCTATAGTAGAATCCATTTGCCACAGAAATATTTGCATGCCAATGGATGCATTGCACCCAACACCTAGGTGCATGACTTTTGATGCTGCCACAGTTTTCAGTTCTCTCAGTTGCTCGGTCTCTCGGCAGCTTTTGCCATTTACGCTTGGTTTCATGCCATCCAATGCTAAGCGAAGCATACACGGGCACACACAGAGATACAAACACTATCAAACACACACACACACACACACACACACACACACACACACACATTGTAGCAGACCACGAAGTGAGAGAACATTTTCCACATCATTAGTTCTTGCCAAGTGACTCCATTTGCAACAGCCTTGCTGCCTGCCAGTCATCTCATCCTGCTCCTGCTCCTGCTTTCCTCTCTGTTCCATTCAAGTCTGTTTCGTTTCGTTTCTCAGTGCCTGTTATTGTCAGCACCTAGTGCATGGCCACGTCATACGTCTCGCTTCATTTCGATCCCGCTGCGTTTTTGCCACGGGACTAGCACCAGCTCATATGCGTTTATGACTCGTGGCGCTCACCCAGTGCGTCGCTCTTCCTCTGCCATTATCTCGCAGCTTGTGCAGCATATTTGTAGCTAGCTGTGTTGCATGCAACATTTTTTAACACTTGTCTGACTGTTTGGCGCTCTGCTTGGGCTCATTTTAAATAAATTTAAATATCACATACAATTCGCTTGGGCAGGTGGAGCCCAGCTTGAAGCCGGGCCGCCGCTGGAGCACACTGGAGCAGAAACTGTGGCCAACGACAGCGTGTCATAAATTATGCTTGCTTTAACCTCAATTTGAATTTCATTGTGCAGCAATGCGCTGGAATTTCTTCCTTTTTTATGCATTAATTTTTTTATATTTTTTGATGTCAGTCGAGCAACGGACTCAATAGGAATTGACCCAAATTGTATGAGCAAGTGAAAACAGGCGGAAAAAGAAAAGTAAAATCCACTCTAGTCTGCGTGTAAAACTGGTAGCAAAAACGACTGCGACATACATAACCGAATGAACGGACATTTAAAGTGCTTGAAAGGGCGAGATTCCAAACTCGGAAACTAAACTTTGGACAGCAGTTCGCCCACTCAAAATTGTAATGGTTTTAATGCGTGCCAAAAATGCGCATTAAATGCAAAATACACAGCGGGCGGAAGGTCAAAGTGGCGTGATGACCAACAGACTGACATGTTTATCCAGTAAACCGCAAAGGCTATGACTAGAGACTAGGAGATGCACTTACTTAGGAAGCGAGGCTACGAATTTTTTGTTGATTGCTGATCTCTGGTCACACTGGCATAACTTTCTTTGAAAGATCTAATAAGCGATGCATAGACTCGAAGAAACATTTTAACAAAAGGTTACTTAATTCTCTTCCTCCATCTAGGCCTAGGCAAGCAGCTCCTCTCAATGTACCAAAATGTCTCCTCTTAAGCCTCTGGGTACGCACCCATCCAAACTATTGGCCAGCCAATTGTCATTTGCACTTCTTATTTCGCAAAACTTGCAAACGCTTCAAGATACTTTTACAGGCCATACTTACATAATTTTTCTTTTCATTTCTACTTTCACACAACGGTTGAAGATATTGGAGTAAATTTTTGACTTCAAAATATACTCCCTTTTTTAATGAAAAGCGTATATTGTGTTCTTCCTATCTGCAATAAATCATTCGAATTCTATTCCAAGTTACTAGTAATGCCCAACGCTGATTTGGTTTTTTGAGCCTAAATTTGACCATTATGACAAGAGGGAAGGTGTTAAAAATCTTTATCATTTTGCTAACGTGTCTTATTAACAGCCCCCTTTGCCATTTTAGAGTGTTTAAAGTTTTCACGAATTTTGATGTTGCATGTAGCCAAAGGAGTTATTCCCGCTTTCAGGAAGCAAGGGACCAGCAGTATTACATTGTCCAAAATCCATATGAAGCCAAAAACGAAGTGTGCAGTATATCTCATATATCATATAGAGATTTGCGAACCCCTTATTACTAATATCAAATGTGATGATTTTGGGCTTATGGATATGATGCCACTTGGCTTTAATCTGTTTATGTTTACATTGCCCGATAGATTATTAGTTTCTAGGCCTGGAATAAACTTCAGTGAGCTGTTAAGTAGTTCTGAAAAGAACCTGCAAGTTGAACCGACCGTAAAGAAGAAGATAGCGTCGGTGGGTTCTGGCTAGCCAAGTGTAATCCCTTGTTCCTGCTCAGTATAAAGTTATTGAATAGGGTGGTTCGGTAATCAATTGTTGGAAATCATTCTGTTTTAAGATTTTTCTGCCGACAGCCCTTACAGTGCTATCTTATTTGTTATTTTGCTGCCAACGTAAAACATGAAGGTTGTGTCCACGCACATTATTTAATCTTGTCAACCAACATTTATGCATATATGAGCGTGTGTACTTTCGTTTTTATGCTATATTTGCATCTCTTACCCTCTCCCTCTTTTTCTCCTTCTCCTTCCTTTTGGGCTCTCAAAAAAATGGAAGACACGACGTCGGTAGAATAATCGTACCTTCTCTTCTTATACCATGGTGCTGCTCGCTGTTGTTTAATGAGTTTCTTAAGATGGATTTGTTTCTTAAGTTTGACCATCATCACCTTTCTAACTTAAAGTTTCTTTCAAAATATATAGTTTGTACAAATTTGCCTACAAAACTCTTAGAACAAATTAGTGCTTTAATTTGGGTTTCAGATTCTTCTGCACATGTAAGAATTGTTTAAAATTACGTTCATAACAAATAAGACTGTATTACTACTTCGATTGACCCCGGCTTTTAGAGAATTTTTTGTCAATTTTTATAAAGTCCTTGTAGGCAAGCTTTAGGGTATTTAGAAACTGTACACGTAATTTTTTTGCTATAAAGAATACATATATAGCAAAATAAGCGCCAAATGAAACTGACCGACAACTTTGGCAAGCCAAAAAAAATAAAAAGTTGACCCCTTTAAAAAGTTATATAAAAATAAGATAAATAAAAATGTTTTTCTGTTGTTGTTGGTCACAAGCCGCTCTTAACCTTTCGCTCTTCTCGTTTTTTGTGTCACTCATTACAGCTGCAGCGAGGGACGCATCATGTCAACGGATACCAAAGGATGTGTCGATCGTAATGAATGCCTCGACATGCCATGTCTGAATGGTGCCACATGCATTAACTTGGAGCCGCGCCTGCGTTATCGTTGCATATGCCCCGATGGCTATTGGGGTGAGAACTGTGAGCTGGTGCAGGAAGGTCAGCGCTTAAAGTTGAGCATGGGCGCACTGGGCGCCATATTCGTCTGCCTGATTATCATATTGAGTAAGTACTAAGGAATGGGGCAGGCGTGTCACCTTCGCTGCGCTAAGCCGCTGCAATTTGACGCAAACATAAAGACACTCACAACGAAACGCATACATGCATGCCAGTGTCACCTAAGAGGCTTAAGCCGTGCCCGTAGTGACGCCAACGTTGTTCTTAGTCCTGCCAGCGCTGATGTTTTTAGTCCCCTTATGCATATGTGTGTGTGTGTGTGTGTGTCCGTGTCCGTGTCCGTGTCCCAGTGTGCGCCTCTGTTTTTACATGTAAATGCAATTTACAGTAGGTTGCGCCGTTGCACTTAAATCCCAGTGCCAACACAAATACTGCACAAAAAAGGAAAACATAAAATAAAATATAGATAACCCCAGCGTTGCCACACGTCCAACTTTTGGTCCCGGCGCAAAAATCAACTGCCGCAACAGCAACAGCTGTTTGTGTTTCGGAGTGTGTGTGTGTGGTTTTAAATTTTTTAAGCCACTGCCGTACATTTTAGTTTTATACTCTTTTTTTGGCGGACAAGACGAGTTGGCGGCTAATTAGAGGCAGACAACAGTGAAAAAAACAACACTTAAACAAGAAAAAGGAGCAACTACATATGGGAAAATTGAAAATTGTAGAACATTTTAAGTACTACAAAAAGGATTTTTTTTTTTTTTACTTAAAACATTTACAAGCTTATGTAGCAAAAAAATTGTTTGAGTTTTAATGGTTAATGCCACGATAAAGCAGAAAAGTTGGCAAACATGTTGGAAAATCTTTTTGTAAGTCAGTTTATTTGATAGAACTGTAAAAATAGCTTTTAGTACATAATAAGATTACGAGTCAAAGGTTTTTTTTCTAAATACAGCAAAATATATTTTCAACATTCTAAAGCGAGATATCTCAAAGTCCTTCCTCAAGCAGCTATTTTTCCCAAAATTTGTTAAGCAAAGTATCAGCGACTTTTGGCTAAGTCGTTTACAACTCTTAAAACTACACTATGCTACAGTGAAAATGTATAGGACAAGTAACATAGGGATTGTGCAGAAATCTCTTGACGGTTTAGCGTAAAGTTTCGTTTGAATTTTCTCCAAATATGCTAACTCGTTAAATTTCCCATTCTCTAAAAGATAGTTCTGTCACATTGCTTTTTGATTGAAATTAATTATAAAAGGATATTATAGATTTGTGCAATGTATATAACAGGCAGAAGGTGGCGTGGCAGATCATATGTTCCATGAGCAAAAATGATCAGGAGCAATAGTCGAGTCGATATATACATGTCCGTCTTTCTGTCCGTGTTGTCGCACTATTCTCGGAGACTATAAGAGCTAGATCAAAACTTGTTTTACCAAAAGATGCGCATCATACCTATTCAGTGCACTTTTGTCGAATTATGTCGATATCTCACTCCCTTCCTAATTGAAACCTAACACAGTTAGAGCCACCAAATTTGGTACGAAGACTAATGTTAAGCTTATAAACGCAGTACATTTATCTTGGTAACGTCCATACGCTTATGTGCAAGAATTTGCACATAAATTTGATTTTTATGGGAGTACAGGGTATCCCACTGTCGGGCACCGTCACTGTAGCGTCGACTGTCTACATTGTATCGTAAAGTAAGCAACAATTTTCTTTGTAATAATTTTTCAAAATCTTTTCTTAAAACAATTTAAGCTTTAATTGAATTTTCTGGCTTGAATTGCAAAACAACAATGAATTGCAAAAACAAAATTTTCGAACTAGAACCGCTTTGACGCAATGCATCTAAATAAAGTCTTATCCTTAAAGCACTAGCTTTTAGTATTCCTTTGCAGCCGTAGCAATTGTAAATTCTATCTATTCTTACCTTTATTTACCTTTCCAAGCTTTATTTCAATTACCAGTACCTTCTGTTTTGCCAGCTTTTGCATGCCATTTATAAACACGCTAAGCGGTTTTATGGCAATCCATTTAAATTTTTAAGTTTTTTTTTTTTGGTTTGTTTGTTTTAGCTGCAGCGCTCTTTTATTTTCAGTTTCTGGCAAGAATTTGATGCTACAAAACTATTTGGTCAAAAATAGCACTTAATGGATTTTAACAGCGTTAAGTGGCTTATGTTTGGCTATGCAAATGAAAATGCCAACGCGCGCTGGCATTGGCATTGGCACGCTGGCGTATACGCAATGCGCTGAAACCTATTAGCAGGCAAGGATTTCAACGGATTTTCAATTAGTGCAACAATTTTGGAGCATTTTTCCAAAAAAATATATGTTCGCTAGCAGCAATTTGTTTTCGGTCATGTTCAAGAGCGATGGCCTTAAGCTTAAAAAAAAAAACCTATTGTAATAAAAAATGGCTTGAAAATTTGTAACCAAAATCTATGCGCTCATTTTAATGAAGGCGCTGCGCGTTTTTGGTTTCAACGTTCGCTACAACAACAACAAAAACAGTAACAGCAATTACAACAACAACCCTTAAGCTAATTAGTCGCCGTTAAGCCAGCTAATTACACTGTGGCCGCTGGCTCAACACTCAACGCCGCTCATCACGCATACGCAGCGTTGCCGCCATTTGCCGCATTGCAAGCGAAACAAAAGGAAATGGTCATAAAACCGCTAAACCGCAAAATAGGCGCAATAAATAAACATAAACAAATGCCCAGACTATAAAACCGGGCTCTGACATTACGTTACCAGCTGCGGCGAAAAGCGTTTCGGCTCGTTTATGAAGTGAAAATATCAGCAGCAAACCGCTCACCGCAGCCGACACTGCCTCCAAGGATTGCAAGTTGCCTGCCAAGTCAGGACATAAAATCAACCTTAATGATAGCGGGGTAAAGAGCGCAGTGTAGTTTCTGCATTAAACTGACTTAAAGCGAAAAAAACCAAACTAAATAATTATCTAACATTATTTACAGTTTGCGCTTTTTGTTCTGCGCTCCTTACACGCTATCTTGCTGCCTGCCTCCGTATTACGTAATCTCAAAATCGCTGAACTGTATTTTAAGCGTAAAATTTCAAGTTCCCAAAGCCCAAAAACAAAACAATTTGATGCAGACAGTCGGGACGGAGCCCGACAGTGGAATACCCTGTGCCCTTTTTTACCCATAAGCACTAAATCCAGCATACGGTAAAATGAGAACGAAAGTATTTTCTTTTATGTCTCTTTTTACAATTGAGAAATTGGAAAGTTCCAATTGACAAGTTTTCCTATTGGGAAGTGTTTGCAAAAATTACTTTTATGCCCATAACTCCAGTGTTCTTGGGTCAATGTCGTTGAATTTTGTAACATAGATCAAAAATACATTTATAAACGTCAGTGACAATTCTCAAATCAATATATTGGGGGCTCTGGCAGTAATTAAGTTAAATCGATTGGGGGGATGGGAGGTTTTATTGAAAAAAGTGGTTAATGATTAGGGTCACATGAGTCTCCACACTAAATCCACAGCGCAATTTTGGCACAGCTTATAGACGAGGGGGGCGGAAATTAGCATATTTTTGACTATTACTTTGGATGACAGATGAAACGGGGCGGCTGTAAGCCAAAAAAATATGTCACAGGGGTAGGGGGCAAGATAACGTCGTGATTCGATAAACTTAATCTTTTCGGTGTAAGTGCGCATCTCTAGGTAAAATTTTGTGCCTCTACCTCTTATGGTGTCTGAAGGACGGACAGACAGGCATGTCTATATCGACGCGACTATTGCTCCTGAACATTTTTGCCCATGGAATATATGGTCTGCCACGACTCCTTCTGCCTGTTACATACATTGCACAAACCTATGTACTTTCTGTAGAGGGTATACCTAGTAACATTGAAGCACACTTTGGGCTAGAAGTAACTACAGTAAGAAACTGACCAGTCATCAAAGCAACAACAGCCACAATAGCAACAAAATTAAAGGAAAATTGTAGTTCAGAAAAGTGTAAACAAAGGCTGCTCAAGACCTTCGCAGAAGTTGTTGTTATTGTTGCTTTTGTAGCACTTATGTAGGTAATACTGTGTACTCGTATTTGGTTACTTACTTCCAATGCTGTTGTTTTTCTTGTTGTTGTATGCTGTCCGTTGAAAAGTGCAAGGTATAAGCTTATAAAAGGACAAAAAACTGTAAGAGCAACAAAGTAAAATAAAAGCGGATACAAAATTGAAAAAGAAATATGCGCACAGAATTTAAGGAAAAGCTTAAAGAAAAGTCGTAAGATGTGAATGAAAAGATTAAGTTAAGTTACTTAATGGATATATTGTGCATATAAATAAGTCAGTTGTACATGAGGAGTTCTTTCAAGATCACGGCAAACAGCAATCATATAAAAGTGTTTGTGGAAGTTTTCTTAAGTTGCAAACTTAATTATTTATTCAAAAGCTTAATCTTATTTGAACTTACAAGCAAAAAAAGGATTTAACACGCTTTTCCTTTATGTTTTGTGTGCTTAATACCATATTTTGTTATATTTATGTATAACTTCTTTCCACTGTTTGTACGATATTTAACACTTTAAGTAAGCTTTGGCAGCTCTAAGGGCGCACTCAGAGAACGAAGCAGAACTGCATCCCCAAAGTGAATGCCCAAAGTTCCCCAGCCCTGGTTCCCTGGTTCTGCCAGCGTCAGCAGCGCTGAGCAAGCTTTGCTTTGTCTGCGTCGCAGTTCATTGCTTCTGCAGTTCATCGCTTTAGCTACCACTTGCGGCTGCAGTGAACGCGGCTCAGCAATGACGGCTGTGCGGCGGCAGCGGCGGCAAATGAACGCAAAGCTTCTGATCGGCGTTGCTGCTGGCAAATATTTCCCCTGAGCCCAAATTTCCCTTTGCTTACTTCACGTGTGTGTTTATTTAACCGTTTGGTATTCATTTAAGTTTCTGCTGCGGGTACAAGAGGGAATTATTTGGCGCCGGTTTTACAGAATTTCACATAATTTGAATACATGCCCTAAACGCATTGAGAATTGTGATGAATCTTATTGAAACGAGTAAAGCATAACATATTCATAAAAGTTGTAGAGAATTTAAACACGGTGAAATATGTTTAAATTGTCATTTAAAACATCTTGACACTTGACAACTGGACAACGCTAGAGGAGATGCATCCTACGAAAAGGCACACCATAGTTTGGTATACGGATGGGTAATTGACGAATGAAGGCACAGGACTGGGAGTCGTGAGATCGCTGACTCGCCTGTCAGACTGTCAGATAGGCAATTTGCAGATATAAATTTGGTTGCAGGAACTAGAATAAACTCCTGGTTTAAGAAAGCCAAATCAAAATGGAATTTTTTTGTCTAAAACTAGAAGGAAATAAGAGCAGCTCACCCGAAGACACCTAAGTTGGTTAAGATAGAGGTTGGGACTGCTCGGAACGGTCCCAATTGCATGGCAGTCAACCTACTTCATATTATTTTGTGTTTCTAGATAATATTTCGCAAATTTCCTTTAAAGGCCGACTATCAAGTAAAGTATACAGTTTTCGCGATAGATGTTTAACATAAAAGACATATTATTACTTTTGAGAGAGTTAAACAACTGCCTCGATATGAGTTATACAAATTTTTTCAACATTTTTCGTATGTCTTAAGAAAACAAACCAAATTTCTTTTGTCAGCTCAAACTGCTACATTGCACAAAATTCTCACAGTGTAGCCTAAAAGCAAGCAATAGTTTATTGAATTACTCAAAGGAATAACTAAAAAGTTTAAGTTCTATTGAACCAACTGACATTGACATTTTGCTAACTTTACACCAAATCACTCAGCCTTCTTATCTTTCAATGTCTCGATTCTTGATGTCCATTTTTTTTATTGATCATATCAATTTCATTTGAAATCAATTTCAGGCATAAATCCCACACTCACTCATACCAACTGTCGGCCAAGTTCTTAATAAAAACAATAAAGTCATCGAACCTTTTAAAGTTGTTCTATGTTCATCAAGTGAAACTCTGCGTTTTTCAATGTGAAATGAATACCAACTGTCATGTAACTTTTTCACATTCTACATTATGAAAACAACAACATTTAAATTAATGAAGTTAATTAAATGTAAAGAAAAATGTTTTTCTTTCATAGAAAAATGCGAAAAAATGTGTATTTTATATGTACAAAAAAAGTAAATGCCGCAAAAAACTTGTACTGGCAGATAGACTAGGCGGGGCCTTGGACTAACTGTAAAACACTGACTGGAAAAGTGGAAAACAAAATGAAAGTTTGTCTATAATTTAAAGTGCTGAAACTAGCAACTTGTAACTTCTGTCAATTTTTATTATTTTTTATTGACACAACCGTCAAAGTAAACGAAATGTCCTCAGAGCTAGTTTGCAGCTTGACAGTTATTTGCAACTAATGAATCCGCTTAACCGAAATGAACAACTCCAACAGGAGAGAGACAGACAGAGAGAGTGAGAGAGAGAGCTAACCAGTTAGAGCAGCGCAGAAACATGTTCACCATTTTGTCTTGTCATTTTGAGTGCTAGCTTTAATTATTTTTACTTTTGGAGCTTAACCCCGCAATGCCCCAACTCCGCAACTTTCATTTAATATTACTGTCAACTGGAGCGAAAATGATAAAATGCGTTTTCCAGCTTGTATATGTAAAAAAAAAAGTGGCTTTGCAAATATTTTAAGAGCATATAAAACTTATTATTAACTTTATGCAACTTAAGCCAGAACAGCAAACGAAAAACTTGATGGCTTTCAGGAGACAAACAAAATCGAAAGCAAAAGAAGGCACAGAAGTTGCAAAGATGAAACAGTTGAAATGTATTTTTGGGGGGACACATCCTTAAGAGGTAATCCGCTTTAGCGGGGAGAGCAGGCAGCGTGTGCAACTTGTGTATGTGAGTGTGAGTGTGTGAGTGAGAGAGAAAGAGTGATTGAGTATGCTGCTGCATGACCAATTTGCGCAGTATTTAGTAAAGAGTTGTTTTAAAATCCAACATACAGAATATTTGTATCTTAAATAAAAGCGTATCTAAGCCAGAATATAAGAAGATTTTCAAGTTTGCTCTTTAATTCAAGAGTTTTTCGCAAAAGCAGGGTAAAAAGCAGTCTACCCGAAATGATTTGAGCTTTGAATTAGAAGTATTCGTTTTGTCATCGACATTTGACTTAAAAAACGATCTCATAACAGCTCATTACAAAGAGGAGAGAAAAAAAACACAAAATAACAACGTTTATGTGTACAATTCTTTCTTTCTAACGTATACAGTACATTTATTAAGTTTCTCAAAAAAATAAGGGTTTCCGCCTGCCATATCTTCACATCTACATATTTTCATACATTCATACCTTAATATCTGCACATCTTCAAAGCTTCTTACCTTTATATGTTCACATCTTCATATCGTCATTACTTCATATTTTTATATAGTCATGTCTTCAAATCTTTATATCTTCATATCTCCATACTATCTTGCCTTCATGTCTTCATATATTTACTTTTCTTCATATTTACGTATTTATATCTGCCTATCTTCATATCTGCCTATCTTAATACCTTCATATCTTCTTGTCCACATATATTCATATCTTCATATTTGCAAATCTTTATTTTTTCATATCTTCACAGAATCTTCTCTTTATATTTTCATATAGTAATATTTGACTAACATCACGCATTCATATCTTCATATGTTTATGTCTTCACGTTTTCATTTCTTTATATCGTCAAACATATCTCCATATCTTTTTGCCTTCTTGCCTATATCTTCATATCTTTATATTCATTTATCTTCATATTATTATGCCTTCATGTTTACATATCTTCATATCTTTACAACTTTACATCTTTGTATCTTCATATCTTGATATTTTATTTTCTTCAAATCTTCATATTTTCATATCTTCATATATGCATATCGTTATATCTTTATATATTCTTATCTTCATTCCTTCATATCTTCTTATCCCCAAATCTTCTTAGCTTCATATCACTAAATCTGCATATCTCAATAGTTTCATATCTTCACAGCTTCAGCTCTTCATAACCTAGTATCTTCTTATATTCATACCTTCATATCTTCTTATTTATATATCTGCTTAGCTTCATATCTGCATATCTACAATTCTTGATATCTTTACAGCTTAATAACTTGTGTTAATAAAAACCTCCATGTCTCAATAAAAACCATCATTTTAAACTTGGCATGTGGTTAAAATTCAAAACAAGTGTGGAACTACCACTTGTCGTTAGGGTTGGTCCACTATTATTGTAAGCAAAATGGTTGCATGCAAATCGGTAGTTATAAAACTAAATAAACCAAACTGTTAAAGGACTTGTTGAGAAATTTCAGTTGGCTTAATCATGTTTTGACTTGTAGTTTTTGTAAATGTGCCTTGCCTTGAAAATACTCACTTCCGGTTTCCATACTGTTTCAAGAACAATATTTTAAGTTGAATATTAAACTTTGAAGTACATTTTGATTGAATATAAAAGTCTCTAAAACAGTTGTCATTTATATCTCACGCTCAGCTGTTGCGCTCAATAAACGCTTAATCCACACGTTCTGTTTAACATTTTCACACCGTTTTTCCGCAGTTCTGGCCCTCATATTCGTGCTCTACAATCGCAAACGCAAAACGACCAAAAAGAAGAAACGTGCCGGCCCCGAGAAAGATGTTCGCGAAACGGTCATTAGCTATGAGGACGAGGGCGGCGGCGAGGACGATATGACAGCTTTCGACATAACGCCACTGCAAATACCAATCAGCGCACAAGGCGGTACAATGCCACCGGACATAGCCGCCTGCAAGATGCCAATAATATGTAAGTGGAAAATTGTCACGTAGAAAATTGCGCTGTCGCACTCATCAACCAGTGTAAACACACACACACACACACACACATAATCAACTATTGTGTGCACTCTCTTATGCAACTTGCAGATCCTGTAATGACACTTTTGCCACCAGGACAGGAGTTGAATGTGGCTTATTTGATGGAAGAGCGCAAGTTGCGCATAGACAAGGATCCCAATGCGCCACCTTTCGATGATCTGCGCAATTTTACCTTCGAGGGCAGCGGCAGCATAGCCGAATCGCTGAGTTCACTAGCATCAGGTGGGTGAGGGTATAGCGAAGCCTCGGCATAAGACATTTCATAAGCATAATCTTTCTCTTAAACCAGGCACGGATGATGAGAATCAAGACTTTAATTATTTACAAAACTGGGGTCCACGTTTTAATGCGCTGGCCGCCATGTATGTGCATGACAAGGCGAAAGTACAGTCAACCACAACGGCAACAACTAACGGTTTGGACAATGGCGTTGCCACTGTAGCTATGGGCAGTGGTGCCGGACCTGGCGGCGGCGGCGCTGCCATCTCTTTGGGCGCCGAAAATGTTGTATTATAAAATGAATTAGTTAAGCTCTAGTTAAAATGTTTAAAAAAAATCGTCGTTAGAAGGAATTTCTCTTATATATAAATATTGTATAAAATACTTTAGTACTTTTAAGTCTCTGTGTATATGTTCGATGTCGTAATAGTAGTGTGCTATACTGTGTTCTCATATTTTCTGAACTATTGCTAGCTTTTATACTATCTTCGAACTTCTAGAAGTTAACTAAATACTATTAGTAGCTCAAGATCATAAAACTCTTTTAACTAAGGAACTTTTTTACTGAAGCCAAAGATTTCATATTATTCTCAAACTGCCAATCTTTCGATTTGGGACTCTAACTTATGCAGAGAAGCATATGCTTTGTCTTCAAAGAACAATGAAATGCCCCGCTTAAGTCACAGTTACTCAAAATCGGGTTGTAAATTTGATATTTTACAATATAAAGAAGCTCAATAGTATTCGCCAATTGAAATAGCTGGGGAATTCTCAGTACTTGTGCGTAGGTAAGAAAATCATCGTCAGATATCTCTCAGATGATGGAAGGGTCATCTATGGTCGCCAGTTGGAGCTTCTACCAAAAAAAAAAGAAATGGCTTTGAAAAGATCATAACCTTTTTAAGTATCCTAAAAGTCATTCGACCACCTTGCAATGAAGTCAAGGTAACATTTCGCCTTATAAACTAGCAAGTTTATATCGTCAATGAGGCGTTACTCAACGGGATAACTCATCATTATACACTTTATTGAGATATTTAGCTGTCATGAAAATACAGTTTAAGAGGACTCTACTAACATTCATCAGGTATATAAGAAAAAAGAGTAACGCAGCCGTCACCTTTCAAAATAACAAATGAAGAATACGATTTGCTGGTTAAATACGTTAAGAACTCTAAGGCTATATTGAATCAAATCATCATTTCTTTTTGCGAAGCGGAATATTATTTCTTAGTTTCTCGATGCAGCCCAATTTGATCTCGAATTGATTTGCGGGCTTGTTTTAAATATTATCTACATTTATGAAAATTTAAACGTTACACGAAATCCTCAGTTGAAATCTTCACCTACATTCAGCTAACACTGTTTCTTGTTGTTCAAATAACTTATGTGTATATCTGCGTACAACAATTACTATCTGAATTGCAGAAGACTTGAAAGAAAGGCCTGCTTAAAATTAAGTGGACTCATTCAATAAATTGGTTTTTGAATGAATAACAAAATCGAGCTAAAGCAAGCAGAAATGTAGCTTAAAACTCATGAAGATTTGTTAAAACTTGATTCTAAAATCAAGAAATATGTCAAATCTTGCTTACTGTACTTATCATAGCAGGTGATATTGATTTAAGTACAAAACATATGAGATTTCGATCACATTATATTGAAGACTTAAGAAAGTACTCGCTTACTGTACTTTTCAAAACAGATGATGTTTACATAAGTTGAAAAAGCCGTTATTTTTTGCTACTTTAAGTTTTACGTGTTGAATGTACTTTTCAGAAAAGATGATGTTGACTTAAGGGCAAAACTGCCGATTTTTTGGTCACTACGTGTTGTTCACTTACATAAAAACGTGCTGGCTCCACTTTTGAGAAAAGATGATTTTTACTTTAATACGAATAACTCATTCTTTTGACAGATGATATTGACATTAGTTCAAAACCGCGATTTTTTGTTCACTTTATGTTTTAGAGTTAATCAAAAACTTGCAGACTTCACTATTGAGTAAAGATAATGTTGACTCGATTTTTTGGTGAGTTGATATTGGCTTAAGTAGCAAATGCTAAGTTTTTTGTTCAGATGATATTAACTTAAGTGTTAAAATATCTGTTTTTTGGTTGCTTTGTGTTTTAGACCTAAGTAAAATCCTGCTTTATGTACTTTTAGGAAAAGATGATGTTGATTTAAGTGCAAAACGTCCGAATTTTTGGTTTGATGACTTTTTCGACTGAAGTAAAAAAGACTCGATTTATAGGTCAGACGATGTTGACTGAAGTAGATAACACTACATCTTTTTGCCAGTACATTACTTTTCGAAAAAACTTTTTCAATTTTCAAGCATCTTCCCAGTGTCACAAACAAAACATTTCAACTGAACCAAATCAAAAACAAAACAGACAAAGAAGTCTATGAAAGTGAATCGTTTACATAATAAACAAACTAAAAAATAAGAAACAAGAGAGCAAAACCCAAAATTAACCCTAATTAACTTAAGCATGCTCGAAAGTTTATAAAACTTGCAACTTAGTTAAACACCCTGTATAAATATGGCATTAAATTTAACTTGTAAGTTCGCAAAAACCGAAAAACGAACAAAAAATCGCAAAAAATAAACCAATCCGTAAATACTTTTTTAATGTTGTAAGCGGAATAAAAAGTTGCGATTTTTTGCCAGCTGCCAATGGCAGTCACGTGACCATGCCCACAAACGCCCACACGAACGTGACTATAAACCGTGCTGACCGATGCGGCAGTTGGGGAACAAAAGTTTTTACACCTGGAAAACTTTTCAGGCATCAAAAAAAAAAATGCAGACGAAAAACTGAAAAATGAAAAACTACTGTAACATAATTTTGTAAATATTAAAGTAAAATGTGTAATATTAATTTAAAGTTGAACTAAATTTAAAAGCAAAAAAAAAACTATTAGGCTAATTGAAAACAATTAAAAGTAAATTTAAAATTAAATTTAAAAAGACAGAAAAAACAGCTAATAAAAATATACAAAAGAATAATTAAAAACAAAAAGTTGCTCAACAAAAAAATATTTAAAATTTTCTGCATTTACTAGCAAATACAAAAGGCAAAAGAAAAACAAAAGAAAAAATACAAAACAACAAAAAAAAAAACTCATAAAATTAAATTATAAAACAGTTGATTAAATTTACGTTAGTTAATGAACAATTTGTTAGTAGCTAGCATTTAAGCATAATTTTTTAAAACTCAAATAAGCCCAAAAACAATAAACGAAAAAAACTAATAAATAAAAAATACTATAAAATAAAAACAAAAATGGCCAATTAAGCATATGTGTGTGAGTGCCATTGCTGAGACGCCAACTTCCGTTTCCGGGGCAACTTCAACTTTAATGCCAAGGTGCCAAAATAAGCCAAAGCTTAAAGAGTGAGTGAAATGGCAATACAATGAGAAAAAACATGCAAGTAAGTAAAAATCAATTTTCAGCGCCTGCCAAGCTGGAAAAACCCAACGATCCATGCGACAGCTTCAACATGCAATGCCTTTTACTATACAACAACAAAAAACAAAAAAAAAGGAAAACCCGAACATCAGCTCCTTCCAATAATGAAAAGGGTAACCTGACCTTCGGAGTGCTGAAGTCCTGTAGCTGTCTGGTGCCAGGCATAAGGAACAGGCATTTCCTTGTCGCTTTCCTTTTGTTAGCATTTGATTTTGACACGATTTTGCCGCATAATAAATGCCTTGACTTTTTCCTTATCGATATGATAAATTGTTAAGCATACGCCAAGGTGGCACAAACACAAACACTTACCTACAAAAGCAAAGCATTTCTTTTCAACTTTTTTTGAGGACTATTTGGGGCAGGTGTTTAATGGGTGTTTCGGGGTTTTAATAGACAGGCATAATTTTCATTGTGCCGAGAAGTGATGTGTTCTGGGAACAACTTTACACCTAAAGTGGGCGTAATAATGAAGCAATATTATTGCGACAATTGAGTGTTTCTTAATTTGCCAACTAAAGAGAGAATTACATAAGAAATTGGGATGCATTGCTTTTGGAAGCATTTCATGTGAGTTTGCGCCCTGCATCAGGTTGGTTCTAATGGAGCTCAGAAACAAGTGTGGCTCGAACTAAGATTCACTTAAAAAGTGAACGAAAACTCATTTTTCATTGGTGGCCAACTGTCATATCGAGAACTGCCCAGTGGCTTATCCAGTGTACCGCAGGCAGGGCGCCAGTCGATGTGGGGCGCAAAAAAGCAAGTAAACTTTTACATAAACTACTTTTTAAAGCAATTTTATTGAAGAAGAATTCTTCACAGCATAAAGTGTCTAAAACAATCGATAGTATTATCGATATATTGCATATTTCATTTGGGTCACTATCGATAGTTTAAAGCCACATGCCGGCAGCGTCATTTATTTTCTACAATTGATGAAATTCTTGTCGCCATTTGAATCTGCAACTACTAGATGTTCATCAACCATATCAGTAATGGTCTTGCTAATAATTTCTGTTAGAAAATGAAGTCACTTTGATTATAAACCTTCAAATCGGCCCTCTAACGAATATTGAGACTCCAGAGTTTTGGCATTGCCTATATAAGGCGTGCGCTACTGTCTCTAGACGGCAATCGTTCTTGGTGTGGCTTAAGAGGACAGTGAGTCTTTGGAGGGTTGAAAGAAGGTGAGGCTAGAGAACAATCGGCCAGAAAGGAGGCAGTACAGGAGTTGGCAAGCAGAGTATCTGAAGGAAAGTTTGTTGCCCAACAGTTACTATGTACAAAGAGATAGAACTTAAAATTTAAAGCGTCCTTATAAGGGCGTTGATTGTAACTTAAGCTTTAAGCAACAAGGCACTTCGTGGTCTGGTGGTACGGGATAAAGCATATCGGTGAGTTCGCGGGGGCAAAGGCTGAAAACGAAGGGCTCAGGATACCGTTGCATCACGAATACCAGGCTGGCGACTACTGTGGGAGCTGTATGGCGATTGTGTGCTACGAATATAATATGTGTGTATTTAGTACGCTGGTGAAGGCGTTGAGCCGTTAAAAGAAGTGTTCGATGCTATATAGAGCGGCAATCCAAAGCCCCAACACCATGATAATCCGGCACAGAGGACATAATGCTCAGATAAAGCGATCCTTGGTGTGCACAAGAGACAGACCTTATGGTTGGTCTACCTTGCACAAACGGATATGGTATTTGAGCCCAGGATCCTGGCTATCAGTAATATAACTTCATTCACGGCACATAGGGTGCGGGTGGTTATTATGGTACTATTTCTACTCTTTAGAGAGCGTTTTGTTGCTCGATTTATATAGGCATAAATATATATACTTAAAACTTAACAATTGGTGTATTTATTAAACAGAATATCCAGAAAATATAAATTTGTTGTAAACGGACACTGGACCACCGTCTGACTTACTCCAGCAACCCCCGCTACCCGGGAGGTACGCTCATCGGACTACGATATCACCCAGGCTTCAGCGCCATAAAGTAAAACGGGAAGGATGAGCTTCTTATAGAGGGTGCGTTTCGTCTAGCTACACCTCTTGCTCTAAATGCTGACATCATTCTTCATTGCGACGATGGTACCCATGTAAACGAAACTCTTGACAACATCGATGGCGACTCTCCACTCAAAGATATATATATATCAACAAACCGTTCGCTTAGTACTACTTATGATGTCAGTCTCATCTGCATATGCGAACAACTGGACGCTCTAATAGAATATAGTCTCATATTGATGAACTTCATCATTTTGCAAGGCAATATCTTGCGTACAAAGTCCCACAGGTCGAAGGAGAGGGCATCGCATTGTCTGAAACCTGGGAAAGGTTCTTCCTGCGTATGTGGTCTCCCGTTCCGATGTACTTCGGCCTTTCGCAAGGAGGTCGCAGGAGATGGCATCGCCTTGTCAAATGTTGCTTTAGAATCGACATAATGATGGTGGCTGTCGATTTGGTATTGGTGGGTATATTCCAGGATTTCGCATAGTGTGATCAGTGGTTTTGCAAATGGCTTGAATCTAGCAAACAACACGCTCGATAGAGCCTTATATGCGGTAGAAAGGACACTGATAGCGCATAACGCATGGTCACCATTTTTGTTTATCGAGTCATATTCTGGAAAAGAATATATTCACGAAGACATCTGTGATTGGGGATTGGATCCATATACACGCTTACTATCTGCATAATAGCGAGCCGGTACTAAATCCTTGACACGCTACCTTTCTCATCAATCAATCATGCACGGATTATTCGTCGAAAACAAAAACAACAATGGTAATAACCGATTTTTATGCCATAGAAAAGTCATTCTTATCGGCTTCCAGTGGGAGAAGGGTACTTGATAAGGCAGGGAGAAAGGAAAAAACTATCGAATCTTTTTGAACCGACAGTACTATCGATTGTATCGAAGCTATCGAATGAAGCCACTATCGGTAGTTTTGCAGCTTTACTGTGCAGCTGTCTTCCGTTTCAAGGCCATATATAGCTGGTCATATCCGCAATTCTTCTTTGGTCGAATCATTTTCACTGATAGGACCAAAATTTTCCTACCACAACACATTTACTTTCAACGCTGCAGTATTGAACGATGAACTGTTTAATGAATCCAATGAGGCAACCAATTATAGAACAACTTGTTAGATGTTCATTCTGTTGTTGTTGCTCTTGCTCTTCATTTTGCTCCTGTTCATGCTTCAGCTATTTCTCTCCGATAATGAGTGAAATGTGCTTGGTACTAGTGTTCCATACCTCGTGAAATAAACTTGAAAATTATAACAGAACTTTAAGCATAAGTGAACACACACACACACACACACGCACAGATGAACACTACATGCTCTATATGTGTATGAGTGGGTTAACTAACGGTAACTATTGCAGTAATGCGTTCATTTGAAGAGAAAACAAAGCAGAACAAATAGTTCAGGGCCGAATGAATGTATCGAAGTATGTGTGTGAGTGTGTGTGTGTGTGTGTGTGTGTAACTGCTAATTGACTTTGTTAGCACTGCAACTACAACAACTACAACTACAACTAACATCATCATTCGCGTGAACATCATCATCGTTTTCATCATTCTCAGCGTCGACATCATTAAGTGCGCTTCATTAATTTATGGCTTTTCATATAACATTCTTTTTGTGCTGGGTTTTCATTTGTTGTTGCTGTTGTTGCAACTGTATTTATGTTGCAGTTGCACAAACAGGTTGCAAGGCTGTGTTGCGATTTCTAATGGATATTAAAAATGCAGCAGCAGATTTATAAGAGAATTTGCCAAATGCATTTGAATAAAACTCAAAATGACAAAAGAAAAAAAATCATTTATTCAATATTAGATAATCACCGCGTTTAGTTAAATAAATAATAAATATTAAATACATGACATTAAAACGTTTTTAATGCTAATTAGCTGCATATTTTAGCATTTCTGTCGTTTTTCTTTTTTATTTAATCGCTTGAAATACCATAATTCAAAATATTTCAACTTTCATGCAGTTTAATTAATTGTTTTTTTTTTTGGAAATAATTCCATTTATTTATATATAAAGTTATATATTAGTCACATTGCCTAATATTTCCACTAATTCCAGTTCAACTCAATATTCATGCATTATTGTAACTAGTTCATGTTTTGGGCTGACTTCCGGCCGCCATTTTGTTACTTCCAAAAATATTACAAACAGAATTTGACGTTTGTTATAATATCTAATTATTTCTAATTACTTTTTGGTGATTCAGCGTAATGAAAATAGAAAACGGCAGCAAAACTGGCCAAAAACTGAATGAATATACAAATTATTGAATTTTAAATACATAAGCGCATTATCATTAAATTTAATTATGGTCTATTGACGCCATTTTCGGAAAGAGATTAGGTAATAGACGAGCACGTTGATTTGAGAAGTTGTATTCTAATGAACCCAATTATATTTTATTGAGTATTGAATTTATGTTTTGTGGCTTTCAAAATGTTTCACAATGAAATTGTTGACACAACAAGGAACTTTATGAAATTTTTCTTTTGTTTTAAAAAAGACATACTATTTTATACTAATCATATCTGAATCCGTTCTTGTGTGTAACTCCAACTGAGGTCCTACCTCTCTATTGAATATTGAATAAAAATATTTTCACCTCACATCATTGGTTTGAACTTGAAGCAAATTAGTGCCGAACAATCCCAAGTCTGGTCGTGAGAGGCAGTTCACAGCGGAAAGTATGTTTTTTGGTAGTTCTGTAGCTGCAGATTCTTGTGAATCTGCATTTTAACTGAGCAATTTCATCGATTCACCATTTAATTAAAAATATGCAGCACAAATTTTTTGCAGTGTCTGTCTGCCTGTAAATGCGAACCAATTGTGTTCCTTTATCCTTTGCGACACACTTTTATCATTGAACTTAATATTCTACACCTGACAAAACAGCCACGCCCACATACAAATACAAACACTGTCAAATTCATATGTTGATTTCCAATGTGGATTTTTGCAACTAATTATAAAATGGGCGTGACTTTTATGCAAAAATTTCCTCATGTGTAATCAGTATCACACCAACGGATACTGTGGTAATATGGTATTGATTCGTGGTCTGTTTGAGGTTCAAACAAACATCAAAAGACTGGAATACTCTTAATGGTTATGTGCTAATGTCGTACTTCAGGTGTCCAAAGGCAAAAAGGTTCAGATGCAGGAATGAAATCAGCAATCCGTTTGGTTCTCATTACCAGAGCACGAAACCTAACAAAACAAATCAAGAATATTTCATCCAAAGCCGCAAAAAATTTGTTAGAAATATCCGAAAAGTCTTGCAAAGATAACGTTTTGCAAACTCTGTTTCTTGCGAGCCTTTTAAGATATCTTTTGCGAGACTTTTCTGATACCATTTGCAGGCATTTCACGAAACCCTCGCATGATGGTTTTCTGGATTGTTTTCTACAAAACCAATACATTGGCAATGCCAAAGAGTAAACAAAACAAATTCCTTTTTATTCCTGAATTTGCTTCGATTTACCGTTACGCTCGCAACGAAACGCGAATCCGTTTCCAGGAATACTGCGAACCAGTACGTTGTGCGGCTTGGAAAATGGCCATAAGTTTGCAGAGAATTAAGAAAAATCCATAGCCAAAGACGTATTATCCTTCACCAATGCCGGTTCGCTTTTTGGTTACTCAAAGTATTGAATCTTATCTTGGAAACTAATAATACAATTTTATTCGCGACAATCGAAAATAAGTGGCGAGGTCAAAGGTTTTCCGACAACAGAAGATGCTGTTGAAGCATTCGAAAAGCTCAGAAGTGACGAAAGTGCAACGCTTAAATAAGTTTAAATTTAATGTTAACTCGCAGATTTTGCACTGCTTGTCGTTGCACACTGCTTGTTGTTATGTTAACTAAACAGTGGTTGTTGAACTTGCTAATGTAGCGGTGCGTGACTTCACTAAGGCCATGTATAACAGTTAGCTCTGTTTTCTTGTATTACAGTGTCTGATAAGCAGTGACACAAACCAAAGCGTTATTATTATGAACTATTATGAACTCGAAAACTTGTTACAGTGAAAACTCTCTTATGTAGACGCTCTCTATATCGGAAAACTTGTCGATATTGGACATTTTACAAAAATCTAAATAATAATTACAATTTTTTTATCACTATCTATTTCATCAATTTTTGGTATTTTTGTAGACCATTCTCTAAAAAATGCAAAAGAAGCTATAAATTAAAACCTTTGCAGCAACTAATGGGTCATTTCTTATGCGTCAGCTAATTGAGAGCAGGAGCCATTGTCGATTAGAAAGTAACTGATGATTGAAACTGTATATAACTATTGAAAGACTCCGGAGCTATTGAAAGAGAGTCTGCCACGGAAGGTCTATTTGTTAATGAGGGCAAGACAAATAATGTTATCCAGGAAAGAGTCGCCGCGATTGGACTATCAGATTGATGTTGAAAAAGTACTTTTGCTGTTGTCGAGGCCTTGGCTCCACCGTAAGAATGAAGAAAGATGCCAGCGTGGAGATTAAGCGCGGAATCACTCCTGCCAATAGATGCTTTGTTTTCAGTAGGCAAATGTGTTCTCTACTCTCACACCAGACGAAACTAGCACTCTATAAGTCACTCATCCTTCCCATTTTGCATTTTGACGCCGAAGCATGGGTGTCGACGCAGTCTGATGGAGTGTTTGAGCGGCAAGTACTCTGTAAGACCTTTGGCGCCTTTTCGCGTTGGCAACGACTACGGCATTCGATGGATCGGCAAACTCTTTTAGCTCTACGACGACATTGACATAGTCAAGCGAATTAACATCGAGTGGCGTATGGATGAAGAAGCTACTGCGAGAAAGGTCTTCAATGCGGCAGTCGATGGAAAGCACTGAAGGGGAAGCCATGCTTCCGTTGGGAAGACCAGCTAGAGAGTTCACTAGTTTCCTTTGGAATCACCGATATACTTTATGTAATGGGTAATTCGACCCAAAAACAATACACGATTGGTAATTGCTAGAAACATAGCAGAAGGGGTAAACCCCCCACCCCCCTTCATACATATAACTGCTAATACATACCGACAGCATTCCATCTACTAATTTTAAATTACCATCTTCAAAGACATTTGTTTTAATTGCTAATTACAAACTATTGAATTACTCTTCGGACACGTACAAATTGCATTTCCATGACCCCAGAAACTGGCCTCTAATCAGCATAATTCATGCAACACGAAACTACAAAAACTTACAACAACAACAAAAATATCATTAACGCACAAAATTCTCACGCAAAAACCGCTCCAACACTCTGTAACGCCCATTGAGTAAAAAAGAGCCCTTACCAGTAGGCTCGAAATAAGCTTCACTCTGTTCCCCTTCCAAGTTGCCACTTCTGGATGCTGCTAATGCCCCACACACTCTTGGCCACACGTTGCGCCAAACTATCAATCAAACAATTATGAATTTTACATTTTTGACAGGAAAACAACAAAAAACAACATCGATAGAAAATAACAAAAAAAAAAATTAATTTTTTAGCAGGAAGCAGCAGCGCTGTCAAATATAGAAGATTGGAAAATAAATCATAATGAATACATTTAATCAATAGCAAATTAAATTTAATGAGTATCGAAATGAGTGAGTGAACACGATTTTGAGCCGAAGGAGAGAGTAGTTTGGGCTGTTACTATGCCTATTTATAGCACTAGCCAACAAAATTGTCATCTCTAGACTGAAATATACACTGTGCGGTAGAGAGTCTAGCACATCATTATGATGACACTAGGCAACAAATTTGTTCTCAATGAAAGGCCTTTGGCTAGAATATAACTTTTCCGATAAATATGGGGTCGCTAATTTGGAGCTGGCTACAGTTTCGATTTAGCTAGGTTTTGATTCTTCGCGAACATTTCAACAACAAATGGAGCAAAATCGATAGCGAAATTGCAAAGTTATTAGGGAATATCGAAAAAAAAAACCTAATCGACAATTTTATCAAATTTCCGTTGAAAAAAACCCATGACGGAAGTATAGCTTTTCCCATATATTTGGAATCTTTGATCAGCGATTCAATCTATTGAATCTAATCTATCATCTATTCAATTTACTTGTTATACACAAAACTCTGTGTAGACACAAAATTTTGTTACCTTGCTGTTGGTATCAATAAAGAAATAACAAATAATGTGTTTTGATCGCGAACGTGACTTAAATCAGATGAAAAATTTACCCCTAATCGACATTGTCCAAATCTCTTTTCTTCTCTAATTAGTTAATTAATGCTATGGGCGAAATTCAGTGGATTGACTGTCGTTTTCTCTCTTAACCCATTTTTTCCTGGTGCTTTCTTTGTTTTTACAATTTGCTGCGAATTCAATTGCTTATATTCAACATATGCGTGGACTCACAAAAAGCAACTACGACAAAATAAATTCGTTATTGTACACTCTTTAATATTTTGCATTGTGTTTTTATATTTTTATTTAATCTCAACGACAGAGCCCAAAATAGTGCAAGGGAGGCTTGGCACCTCTCAACTTAAGTTGGCAATCGAAACTAATGGGTTAAAAGAGTAAACATTGAAAAAAAATTACGAAAAAATAGAAACTGCATTTATACAATTTTGCAGTCGTGAATTCAAATGATTTTTTTAATCAAAAAGTGCGAAAATTTCGTCCATACAATAATTAAAGTTTTCGGTGACGTTGAACGTTTCTGCGCAAATAAGAAGAAAGCTTCTGAGAGCTAAGAACGCATAAGAAAGCTTCATTGGAGACTTGCTATCCTGTTATTTTTTAGAAGAGATTGTAAAAATGAAATAAATACAAACATTTTTTAGTCTTTTTAAAGTTGGTCACGTTTGCAATCGTAAATGTACAACACAATTATATGATATTTCAGATAGCTCAACAAATTTCGCATTTTATTGTCCCTTGTTAATGAAAATTTATCTTTTTTCATAACTACATATATGAATCATCAAGAGAGCTATAATGGCAATATATGTCACGTTCGAGTCAAGATTTTGCATATATAGAAAAAGGCATTAAAAATGTTTACTTCTACGTTTGTGTATATGATCTCGAAAAGCAGTTCCATATTTTGTCACATTTGAATCAATTGTTATTAATTATTCTTAGAACCAGGATTACTTCTGCTTTCAACAATACCACTTTGTAACAGTCCTAGCAAAGTGGAATTAGTTAGAGTAACACAAAAAAACGTGTTTTGTAAAAATGAGTCTTTATATTTGACTATATATGAGGTTTGCCATCCATTTGGCATCCAGACTATTGTTGTTGACGTAATATGCACGGAATCGTGTTATCTGGACAACAAAAGTCGCTTTAGAGATTTGCATTCAGTATTTTTCTTTGCCCGATTTGTATATATATGGTATGTCACATATTATATCATTCACATGATATATTTTGGCCAAGTCCTTTTTTTTGTTAGTTAGTGTAAATTTATTTGTCATCTATTTGTTAATTGTATGGCACACTTTTCTGTGTTGTAAAATGAATAAATCAATTTTAATTATATAACTTCAAAAGCAGTTAAAAAAAGTTATCTTAACTATTGAGTGTTAACAGCCATTTTTAATGACCAATGAAACGTGAGGGGCAAGTGTGGGTGTGTGTGTGTGTACGGGTATTTATTTTAATTAATGATATTATTAATTAACACACAATTTGTTAAATATTAAAATTGACAGACAGCAGCTAAGTATTAACAACAAAAAGTAATTTATGTAACCGTTATTTGTTTTTTGTTTTTCATTTTTCCATTTAAATGAAAATCAATAATGAAATAAGACTGAGGCAACATTTGTTCATGGTTGTTGTTATAACTGTAATTGCTGTTCTAGCTGTTGATGGGACACCCTTACAGCATGTCTTTGACCTTTCCGCAATGACCTCGCTCTAAGAATTCCAGTAGATTTCGCATATTTTTGTGGCTAAGAGCACACTCCTAATGAGCGTTTAATGTAGGAGATTTCTCATGCCGCGCATCTCCTTCAGGCCTTTTAACGACACTTAATTATTGCCAAAATTTGAATAGTTGTGCTTAATATGGAGTTTAATACTTATACTAAGTGGCTGTTGATACTTGTTTATGGACACCTTAAATATGCCCAAAAGGCTGCCAAGGGCGCTTCAATTTGTTAAGCTTGTTGATGGGTTTTTGTGGCGAAGACTAACGGTAGCGCAATCTTTAACTGTGCAGAAATTGGATAATTTAGATAACTTCTATCAGTAGCTTATTAACTTATTATATTTAATACCTTGTTAGCCTATTCAGGTTTATACTTAATTTGGCTAAGCCTTCGATTAAACATTCGTTGGATGCTAGAGTTTCGTGTTGTAACATGATTTTAATGGGCAGATTGGGCTTGATTATGGTTCGATTTACTTAATGCTAATTTAACGTAGAAATAGCTCTGTTTTAATATTTTGGTGAAAGGAACGCGCTCCAGGCTCTCATATCTTTATGTGCAGGCCCAGCCCGCTCGTAAAAAAAGCTTCAGTAGATTCTTCAACTAAATGCCGAAACTGCTGCAATCATTATCCATTTTAACGATCTGTTTTCCCACAAAACGCGCAGCTTGCCAAGAGATCACCCGTAAAAGAATCTGTTGAATCGGCAGTATATTATAGTAAGAACTATTTCGTCCCTTTTTACACATGAATCGAACAAGCCGTTTTCGGGTTACGGCCTAATCTAGAGCACTCCTCCAGACGCCTCTGCTTCGCGCGTGCCTTCTCCAATTGGCTATAGCAGAAGTAGTTTGTGTGCGACCTGGTCCAAGGCATGGCCTGCTCCGTCGCCTTCCTTCAAAAGCCGCTTTGAAGACCTTTTTCGCAAGAGCTTCTTATCCATATGTACAACTTGGTCCAGCCCGCGTATCCGCTGTATGTTAATTCACTTGAATTTATCAATATCGTCGTAGAGCTCTTAGAGTTCGTGGTTCCATCAATTGCGGTAGTCGGTGCCAAGGCGCCAAGGGCTAAAGACGGAGTACTTTCCACTCAAACACTCCAGTGATATTTTTGTATGGCGACAGTGGTCTCTTCCACTCATTTGCCAACTAAGACCAAAGTAACATCTATTGGCAAGAGTAATTCTCCGCTTGATCTCCATGTTGACATCGGTTTTCGTCATGACGGTGGTTTGGCACCAGATGTAGACAAAATCCTTGACAACATCAAAAGTATAATTTTCAAAAGCAATCTTGTCAGACTGTCGTCCAACCGAAGCATATATACTTTGTCTTATACCCAGGCAGATTCGTATATTGGTAAAACCCATGATATCGAAGTCATCTGCGTAGGCGAGCAACTGGACAGTCTTTCTATATATTCCAATATTGTCCAGTTCCGATGTACTTTGACCTTTCGCAACACACTCTGCATCATAAAGTTGAAGAGATCGCAGGAGCGGTCATCTTGTCTGGAGCATCGCTCCGTATCAAAAAGTCCCATTGAACTGCTAGTGTTGCTTAACGTCGTTCTGGAAGGGCGCATTAACTTTACACAAATTCAGATCTCAGGAAGTGCTCCATATTCGAGATCCCTCAACTGGCTATCAAAAGCTGATTCGATATGGTAGTCGTGGGTCTTTTCCAGGATTTGGCGCAGTGTGTATATCTGGTGTATGGTGGACTTACCAGACCTAAAGCCATACTGCTAAGATCGTATCAGTTCTTGTATACGATAGAAAGAAGACTGATACCACTGTGAATAGCGCATACAAGGGGGTCACCCTTCGTGGGGACAGGTCGAAGGACACGCCATAACGTGTATAAGAGTTGAGGCATGCTCCCTATCAACTCATTACCGCCATTCTAGAGAAACTGTTTTTTTGTTCTTGAGCCGCTTGATAGCGACCCAATCTTCGTTCTGGCCAGGCGACAGTATATCCACGCCGTCATTTATGATTGAGAGATCGGACAAATGGGTTATCCATAAACCAAGCCGTAATTCAACTGCATTTAAATATATGTAGTTATATAGTAATTTAAGACAGATGCAAGGACTCATGTGAGCATAATAATCCAAATAAACCTGCCTACAATCGAATGGACTTGTAAAAAGAGTAGATTTCTAAGATCCCACTGAGCCTTTGTAGAATTAACTTCTGTATCAAAACAGTTATCCCGACTATAACTGAATACCTTTATAGGACTTAAAAAAAAACCTCAGGCGAAACAAAAGTTGCTGCTCCTTTCCATTTACATGCCAAATTTTGCTTAAAATCTCCACATTTCATGCATTTTTCACATTTTGAATCATTTTCAATTCCCACAGAAGCATATCTTAATTCAAATCAAGAAAGAGTTCCCAATGATCCATTGCTGTTGAGTTTTCGATTAACTTTGTTGCTACTTAAAATTTTTGGTGGCTGCTCATTAATTTTTAATTAAAAAACTGAAAATAAAAGCAACTTCAGGAGCTTAAGAACAGAAAAATATCGGCATTAATGCAGCCGAAAAGTCTGTATGTACAAGTACTTAGTTCGGCAGACAGTCGGACAGTCAGTCATTGAGATAAAGAGACAGACTCCCATGAAAAGTTTATAGAACTTGCACGCAGACCAAGCAACAACAAACTGAGCTGAACTGAAGAATAACAAGAGGAAGAGCGAGGAAACTCATAAAAACGCCGAAGCAGCACGTGATAAACGCACTTAACAGGTAACACCCATTTAAGCGAATGATGAATTAACGCACACTCACAGTCACACACACCTTACTTTAGAATTACGTTTCTGTGTACTGATTGCATGTATGAGTGGACTCGTTCAAGAGCCAAAGTTGACGGTCACAGTTGCAGCGTTGCGCTCTTGGCGCTCCTCGTGCTCTCTTGCCACCACAACTATTCCACCAACTAGCTTTAGGCATGCTGAATGAGTGCCGTTTGTGGCATCAACCGGGCATCGTGTCGCAGTCTGGGCAGTTAATAAACTTTTCTCGGATCTTAGCCACACTTCCCAGACCGCACTCCCCGCTCCCTTCGACTTCTGCGTCTGTCTCTAACCGTCTATCTGTTGGTCCGCCACATTTTCGGTTTTTCGAAAGTTGAGAAGCGCAAAAATTAGTTAGAAAGACGTGCGTAAGGTGTGTTTTGGGAACTTGCCGGCATCGCTCAGTGTTCCTACACGTTCAGCTCTACTCTGAGACACAACTCTCTGTTTGTCAGTCTGTCAGTTGGTCCCTTTGTCAGCCTTACCAACAAGTACAAAAAATAAAAAAGTTTGCCATGGCTGGGCAAATTTGCTTGCGATAAAAGTGTCAGTTGCAAAAAGTTTTCTTCCCTTTTTGTAACGAACATTAAAATGCGGAATTTGTTCCAAGCTTCAAATTTTGCACAACATTTTAAATGAGGTCATATTAAATTTGATTGAGTGGCGTACTTAACACTTGGCCTAGATTTAACATTAAGCTTATTTGTGTGGATTGCAGAAAAATGGGTTTTATTCTATTATATTTTCGGCGAGTAATTTTAACTTACGTGGAAACACTAAAAATAAATAAATCGAAATAAATTCACTTTTCATACCCACCGTGGGGGAGACCTTTTTTTGTTGTGACACCAACTTCTATGCTGGTATATGCCGTGATGGTAACAAAGGTAAGTGACCGTAATCGAAATAAATCCTGAGAGACTAAAAGACTTTTTATACACAAAGTTTCCGCACAACTTTTTGTTTTAAACCAACATATATGGCGGTACATGCCGTGATGGTAACATAGAGTGAGTCTCCAAATCTGAAGATATGGTGCGAATGATTTGTGTAAAATGAAGAGGTTATAGAACTAAACGCTAATTTCGAAAACCTGGAGAAAACCTACTAAAGAAACACACCCAAACTCTCACCTAGCTGGAGCTGCTTAAAAGAAGATTCATCGAATTCATTTACTGCAGAAGCCTTTTACGTATGTATGAAAGCGTGTTGAAGTCGAGAGTGCCACAGAATTGCTCCTCAAAATCAGCGGATGAATGAGAGCAAGACAGAGTTTACTGCTAAGTAAAGACCACCGACAAAGCCAAGAACGATGTCAGCATGGAGCGGAGTATGGATTTCAATTGACACTACTTTGGTCTTAGTAGGCAAATGAGTAGTAGATACCGCTCTTTCCAAATGAAACTAAAACTCTACAAGACCCTCATACTTCCCGTTTTGCTTTAAGGCGCCGAACCACGGGTGATGCATGCCTGATGAAAATGCCCTTGGAGTATTGTAGTGGAAAGTACTCCGTAAGATTTTTGGCCCTTTATGGCAACGACTACCGCTTTCGATGGAACGACGACCTCTTAAAGCGCATGGACTAGCTTGATGTCGATTTAACATTTAGCGGCTTCGCTGCGTTGTACGCAATATGTTGTATTGTGCTTATGAAAGAAGCTTCAATGATGTGATGTGGTAAGCCGTCTCTCCGTTGGAAGGACAATATAGAGAGCTTACTAACTACCTTTCGTATCACGGATTGAAGAAGGCGTGCGCCATGCATAGTCGCCTGGAGGAGTGCCGGGTTAACGGGTTGTTCTGGCCAAACAAAATACAGCGTTAGAAAATGCACAATTCTTCAAGCTAAGGCTCGGGTGGGAAGCTTCTGTGCTGATATTGTAAATGTTTCTGCATCTTGAACATGGAGCTCTTTGTTGTATGCGGAACTTTAAGGAATAATAGCTTAGATAATCTCGAAGCAGCGTGATTCCCTATATTTTCGTTGTTGTCTTCAGCAACTTACTGTATATATGCATGACCGCCTTTTCATCATCATGCTAAACCAGCCACCAGTTGACGCTTTTGTAAAGGATTTCAAGATTTTGCCGAACTTCAGCCCAAGATCGATGTAAAGATGTAACCTCAAAGGAAGCCGACGAAGTTGCTTTGACTAAGGAGCAAAAGATCTCTTTGATGCCATGTCGACACGCTACATTCCACGCTGTATTCCATGCTTATGACTGTCAATGTCCAAAACTATCAATTAGGGTTCAACAGCGTCAGTTATGACTTTGGCAGCAGTCTCTACAATAGAATTTGTTGACCAGCAGAGAAGTTGTCAACGATTTCACAACCATCAAGTAAAGGGTCTCGAGTCTGAGCAGAACTAACATATAACATCCATACCATTGTATAATAATTACTAGGTAAAAGTCGTCTGCAGACTTCGCTCTTTGAGGCTCAATGATTTGCATTCTGCTGCGAACATCAATAAGGAAGGATGTGTCCACCCATGTTATTTCGTGGTCAATCAACATTGAATATATGAACATATGCAAGAGTAAGTATTTCTTGATGTTTACAGCTATATGAGAGGCTGTGTATTAGTTTCGTTTTATGTGCCGCACACAAAATAACAAGAATTGTGCATGAGGGTTGTATCTGTCAGCTGTGTATCGTAGTGATAGGCGCCTCTCGATCTCTCTCTGTTAGAATCTCAAAAGTTTACTAATACGCGTCGGCAGTCGAATCTTACCTTGTAATTCTTATACAATAATCTAAAGGAACTATGTTACTTTGTTAGTTGCTATTGGCAACTGCTCTGCTATCGCTGCCGATCCCTAGTTTAAACGGAGCTTATTATATCGAATATACGATAATTTATTGAAAAAATATTCCACCTTAAACTTGTTTCTGAAACCCAATTGCTATTATTATTTAAGAGTTTTTATAGGAACTCTTTTCTCTGCTAAATATGTTTAATATCATAGCCATTAAAAATCTTTCCAATAAACAGAACTTGAAAGTTTCTTTTGAAAACTTGCCGATAAGCCATTAAATAAAACTAATCGTTAAAATTGAAATCACACCTTCTTAACGGCAACAGCTACGAACTTCTCCATGGAGATACCTTCATACATAGCTACAATATAAACAAATATGTATTCCAATTAATATGTATTGAAAAATTCAAAGAGCCAAAAAGACCGCTCCTATCTAAATAATTAGACATATTTATGTGTTCATAAATTCCCATAGATCTATGAGTATGAATATCCAGTATTGTATCTTACCGGTTTTACACCCAATCAGCTTTATCCAGCACATTTCGAGATTTGGGCAACTTTTAATTAAAAGACCATAAATGCAGGTCGCAATTCGTTGAGGTTTGTCTAAATGACGCCGTTACTACGTTATTTAAAGATAAGTTAACAACAAATTTAAGTTCAGCCAAATACAAAGAAATAAAATCGAAGAAAAGTCGTTGAAAAATCCGTAAAAAAAATGAAAATATTTATGCATGAAATGCGACGACTTATCCCAGTTTGGTGCGCACTTATTTATGTAAATCTTGAAAGCGTTTGCTTAACGTCGCAGCCGACTGCGCAGTCGACGTCGAATGCAAACAACTAAAATGCATTTTCAAGTCCGCCCCAAATGGTCAGAGCGCCCAATTCGAGTTGTCAGCGCGAGCGAAACGACAGACAGACAGACCGACAAATGTCTATTGAATAATTTTGATTTGATTTTGATATTGTTTTTTTTTTCTTTCGTTTTCAATTTCTGTGTCGTTGCGTTTTTTTGCTCGATTTACGCATTTAGTTACTTGATTTTCCACTTTATGACGGATTAGTTGGGAAATCTATGAACAATTGTGAAATTTATGCGGTTTTGCCGCAAGTCCCTGGTTAGGATTTATATTTTCTGACTTGCCTTGTCTTGATTCTAGGCCATTAATCATTTGGTATTTTGGTATTTAGGCTTTGTTGCTGCCAAGGTACAGTGGGCGGAATTCGCAGAAAGTGTTTAAATATTTTGTCATAAAAAGTGGATTCATCACGTTAATATTGGATAGAGCTCATGCTCATGAGACCGAGCCACGCACGGCGTGTATGTTTCCGCCCACCCTTTAAGTCCAAAACTCAAGATGGCAGGAGTCCGACATAAAGTGTGACAGAATAGTTCGCGCGAGTTGGGCTAATAAAATTCGAAAGCTTCCATCAACGAAACTTGTGTAATAGGATGATCGGGTTCAATCATGACTTAAATTTAAGGTTAAAGAATAAGTATAATTCAATATTTTTTTTCAAATTGTCCACTTGCACTCTATTTTCAATAGAGATTTTACAACTCTAAAATGTATTTCTTTAATTGAAAAAATTCTAAATCGAAGTTAAACTTTTGGCAGGCTTTACATTATTTTTTAGGGCTATTTGATGGAGAGAAAAAAAAGAAAAAAATTCCTCAGATTTGGCTGTTTGGCATTTGCATTGCCGCTCATCCTCCTACTCTCTGTTGCCCCTCCCAATGTGTTACCGCTAAGTATTACTTTTCATTATTGTGTTTGTTGTTGTTGTTTTTTTTTTGTATACGGTGTGCCATGGTGTATCATATTGAATGCAATAAGCATGCATTTGTCTTCACGGTAGGTAGGTATAAAGTAGCACGATAACGCTAATTCCGAATGATCAGTTTTTATGCATTTATCGAAAAACATCACAGAAAGTGATTTAAAGCTTTAATTCGTTAACGAATGAAAACAAAATTGTAGCAATTTGAAACTTTAAAAAATGTCCACTAAATCGTCACTTTAGCCCACTGTGCAATGTTAAGTTGCTGGAAAAATATTTATGACTTTATTATGACAGCTTATGCAGACAGTTGTGAGTAGGCATCACTTTCTTAAGTTGAGACACTAAAATGTGTCTATAACTTACGAAATTGAACTCCCAGGTAAGTGACAATGCATCATAATCTAAAGAGACTGTGGGTCTAACGGTGTTTAAGTGCTAAGCGCGCTTCCAACTGGCTCTGCTCCAATTTGGTAGTCTTCGGTCTTTCAGTTAGTGGGGCTTGAAACTGGGTAGTAGCGCATCCGGTAGCTTGGCTCTGCTGTGTTTGGCCTGTTTTGACCATTTAACTCAACGACTTCCGTTACGGTTGAAAAGAATTTTTGCGTTTATTTGTTTTGTTTGCTTTCGAGATCTCTATCTATGGACACGGGGGAAACAAGAGCTTTGTATGTCGGTATTGTGTGTTTGTGCTCTGTGAATTCTTTTGTCTGTTGGCTGCTCAGTGAGCCATCAATATCGCTCGCTGTCATTTCGATCGGTTTTCATCATAATTGTCACACATTCTCTCAATAGCACAATGCCGCCCAGTGCAATTCTATATGAAGGCATAAAGTTCTCAAAACTGGTTCGACGTGTGTAAAAGAGATAGCTGCGACTTACTTACTCTTAACCTTGGGTCAGTCAATCGTGCTGAGGTCTATGATTTCACATATTAATGCACTTGCACATTTCGATAGATCTTTAGTCTTACTTGCAACATTTTGTTGCTGCAGTGCTTATATCACTTTTTTGTGCCGTATCATGCAACTAATGACTATTATTTCAAGGTTGCTTAAGCTAACGGTGCTAAAGCCATGCTTTTCCGTGTGAGAGCGTGAGAAAGGTTTAAGAATTTTCTAAGTTTTATAAAAAAAAAACTGAAGTTTATGTCTTAAAACCTATGATGTAGAAACTTTTATTAGCTGTAATCATGGCCTTAAATGCAGCCAGCTGGCTAGTATTATTGCATAATTTCCAATACGCTGCACAAATACAATGAAATTCGGCATACACTTGCTAAGAGCACAGTGGCATAGAGCAATGTTTACGATGGAAGGCATCTTCCAAACCTATTTACCAACAGAAAAACTATCTTGTAAGTAACAAGTGGACATCTACATTTTTCCTACAAAAGAGTTCGCTTAACTCTACTCCGAGTACTGTTTTGTTTTTGTTAACATAGTTTTCGAATTATGGCTTTTATGTAAGTTTCAAAAATAAAGCTGAGCTTTCGCATTTTACAGTGCCCTATCAAACACAATCGATTCAAGATGAACTAAAACTGTCTGGAAGACATTGACCCTATAATTTATTACTTAACTAAAGTTATACATCCCCGTGAGGTGAGCGGGTCAGAGAATACCACCTCAGCAGGTCAAAGTTTGTCGTATGAGGCGACTAACAATGACAATGGATTCTTTCGGGACCAGAAGAGCCACCCCAGGCCTTAAAAGGGTTGGGCGTAGGGTTTGGGACCCACCACGTAAAACCACAATTCCAATGAAAGAATGTATATACATCAGGCCGTTACCCGATAACACGGGTTGTTATGGCCAGTTAAGAAGAAGAAGAAAGTTTTAATTCATCTGGATCGAAAGTAAAAAAAACCCAAATTGTTGTCGGATTTGAGTTTAGTGACATCGAATCTCTTTTTTTTTTGCCAATGAAGTCAAATAATGTTATAAGCCGAACCGCAAAGTTTCTTCAAACCAGATATCTCTTTCACAGTGGCCTACTACTACCTAAAAATGCTGAGTTAATTGAGTAACAAAAAGCTGTGTTTTGCAAGCTAGCTTTTTTCTCATGGGGTTAGAACCCCCAAATGTCCAGCTAACTATGCCGCTGTCATGGTCCCACACTTGCTAATGTCATTTGTTTGTTTTACTTTCAAAAAAAAAACCGCCAAAAACAATTACTGCACAAAAACAACAATTACCGCAGCAAACAAACAAAAATAACAATAGTGTGGCGTAAGCGTTCATTCAAAACATAAACAAAACAAGCTGGCGTTCATTTTACCGGCTTTTTGGGATGAAGAGAGCAACAGAGCGCCGCCGATCCGTGCCAGCACGTGCAGTGCTCTCTTGGCAGCCTGCGCTCTCTTCTCACGAAGAAGAAGAAGAGTCCAACAACAGCAGCATCGCCGTCGTTGTGGTGATCTGCTTGGCGCTGCTCGCTTGCGCTTCATTTCCAAATGAACGCTCGAAGCGAGCGCATGTCGGTGAGTGAACGTTAGCGTCTCTGCGTCGAACGGTTTAGTTGCGTATAAGAAAGTGCAAGTGAATAAGCAATAAGCCGGAGCTGCCCTTTTATACATTACAAATTGATGATGATGACTGCAGCAGCAGCAGCAGCAGCAGTGGGAGCAGCGGCATAAATTACAATTTTAATTTTCTAAATGTGTTCACTACGCACACACACACACACACACACTCGCACGCAAAGTGTGAAGTTATTTTTGGTGTTTCGGCCGGGGGTTAACGGTACATTTCCAGCGCAGTTGCCGTTTCATTTTCGTTTTGTGCGTGTTCATTTTCGCATCCCATTGAATGCCAGGAGCAGATAAAGAGCGTGTTTTGTTTTGGTACCTCAGTGAGCAGAGTGCGCGGTATGAAAGCGGGCGCATTTCCGCTGCGTGTGTGCAATATACAAAATAGTGCAAGGCAGTGAAAAGTACAACAACAACAACAACGCGTGCGAGAATTTATTTTTGGCTCAAAGCATTCGCTCCCTCACTCCAACCCACACAAGTGCCAGCTGCACTGCTCATAATGAAGTGTTAAAAGTTGAAAATATTGTAGAAATCGAAATTGAAGTGAAATGCAATGCAATGAAATGAAAATGTTTTTCCATGTGGCCATAGCAATTGATATGCAACTTGCAACATAAACGCATTCCTTTATAATTTATGCGCAGTTTCCTTATCTACTCTTGCAATTTTGCCAATAATTCTCAAGGATTATCCGGTCCAAGTTGCAGCTTATTGCAGCAGCCCACAGATTGCTGAACGGATTTATGCAGTCGCTCGGCTTCAGCTGCCACTTCTTAGTCGCTGCATTCTGGCACAGACACTGCCTTCTCCGCGTGGGTAAGTCAGAAGGATGAGCACTTCTCATACCGCCATCATCTCTTTATCTTATCTGATATTTTAGTTTATCTGCTTATGCTTTGCGGCAATTGTGATTTATGCACTTGCATGCTGCAGTTCTCTCTTTCACTCTCTTTCTATCTCTTTCTGTGTCCCTGTCTGCATTAGTGCTAAACTGCGGGCGTCGGTGTGAAAAATGGCCAACTTAACGGCTATGTAAAACTATAATTTCAATGAGTTTTGAGATAAGAAGATCCAGAGAAGGATGAGTTCCTTAGGCAGCTGTGCGTCTAATTTAAGTAATTTGCAGTTTATTTTTTATGTTGCAAATTATCAGTTTATTTTAGGAAAAATTTATGGAAAATTATATAGTAGATTGTTTTTGAATAAGTGGTGCGCCAAAAACTGCTAAAGGCTTCATCTTGCTGACTTGGTGGTCTTTTACACTTGTTGCAATGTGATTATACCATGTTTTTTATTGTCGAGAATTTTTATACCCTGTACACAAAGTTTAAAACGGTATCATAGATTTGTGCAATGTATGTAACAGGCAGAAGGAGGCGTGGCAGACCATATGTTCCATGGGCAAAAATGAGGAGCAATAGTCGAGTCGATATAGACATGCCCGTCTGTCCTTGTTGGGCCAGCTTTCTCCGACGCTATAAGAGTTAGAGCAAAAGAATTGTACCAAAAGTTGCGCATTTTCCCAATGAAGTCGATATCTTACCCCCTTCCACCGTGGCTTACAGCCGCTCCGTTAAATCTATCAACTATAAATTCGACAGAGGTGTGCGTCGTGTTTATGTGCATCTATCTTTTAAAAATGAACGAAATAGGATGGTTACAAAATTTGGTGTCTCGTGTCTCCACGTGTGAGCCAAATTCTTAAATCTGTATTCACTTTTTTTCAATAGAAACCCTTCTTCCCCCGCAATCGATTTACCATTATTATTGTCACACCTCCCAATATATTGATTTTCCCAAAAATACTGGAGTTTTGAAGTTTCCAATTTTACCGTATGTTGCATTTATTGTTGATAAAGAAAGTTGGTACAGGGTATTCCACTGTCGGGCACCGTCCCAAATTTTTTAACTTAACTTCGATGATAAAATAGGTTTTTCCAAGCAACACTCAAATTGTCCTATTCATCAGTTTTGATGCTGTAGCTTAGTAACCCAATGAATTATAATTCAAGTTAACCACTATAAATATATCTTTTATATATGTTATAATGTTATTTATTGAAACTTCCCTTTTCATAACCGTTGAGAATAAGAATAGTAGCTGAGATGAGATCTTACGAATGTAAGATACAGATAGTTATAAGTTATATATTGTACTCAGCCTAAGTCTATATTAATATTACTTACTTATGACGCTTAAATCTATTCGTCTAAAGGTGCAACTTTTGGATGTACGTAGTAGATAAAGTTTACCATAGATATACTTAAGTTTCAAAGCATACTAAAAAAAAAAGAAAATATAAATCTAAAAGGAAAAATTTTTTTTTTTTTTTTTTTTTTTTGTAGTAGTTTCAAAGTTTTAGAATTCTTAGACTAGTTTTCACTATTTTGTGATTATATCAGCTGCTCATAACCCAACATGCGCGGTCTGTCATGTAGAGGACGATTCGACAGAACAACGTAATACAGTTAGCATGAATGAGTGCATGCTCTCACTTTGCGGCTCAACTTTCATCGATGAGCCATTTCACCCATGACAAATTTAGTCTTATCGTGCCGAAAAATGCGATTATAACCGAACAGGTTAAAGCTTGTCGTATGAGGCGACTTATAATAACACTGGATTCTTTAGAAACCAGTAGAGCCAGCCCAGGCCTTAAAAAGTTGTGCGTAGGGCTTAGGACCCACCATTTAATTTTCCAATTCCAATGAAAGAAATACATCAGCCCGTACCACAAATTAGCTTCTATTTCACGAATTTTTCATAATTTTTAGAAGCCTATCACTGTAATTTGATCAATCGGTTGTTGATAATCGCTTTCATAAATCGATTGTTTTGCCAGCAGCAAGGCATATTGAACTATTTTGTCAAAAGCAGTAACTCTCCATTACATTTTCATCTGATATCCATCAAAATCGCATTGGACCAACATAACAAAGAACTGATCTTGTAAATATAATTTCAGCTTTTTCTCTTGGTGTCAATAATCCATGGTAAAAATTGTACTGACCTGATTATCTATAGAATGAGCTGTCAGATGACGATTTGAAGCTGCTGTAATTATAACAGTTCAACATTGAGCATCAAATGAAAAACTCATCTAAATTCTGTTTTTTTTTTTAACGCAACAATTTGAGCAATTTTTTGTGTTTTCGGTCTATAGTTGGATCCCATAGGCCCAATTTCCTACACGCATAATACATAGTACTTGAAACCAGCGGGACACGTAAGCTTTTGTTTCCTATTTGCTTAGAACAGCGTAAAAAAGTACTGCAGTTCATGCTGGGAAAGCTCACGCTGATCATGAGATCATTGATCATAACTCCTACTTGTTAACAGTAGAATTTAGTACCTTTTTCTACCACCCATTTTGTTGGCTAATTGCTTAAAAAAGACGCTTTCTTAACGTTGGACGACAGCATCCTCCGGAGTTTTGAGCGCAAATTTGCAATAAAAACTTTTGTAATTTGGACGTTAAGAAAGAGCTAAATATTTTACTGCTCACAATAACGTTACTAACTTTAACGACTTACTCTTACAAATGTATAACCAACAAGCCATGTTATGAAGTGCCACGCCCACCTGCAACGTAAAATATGCCTATAGGCTGCCTGCCACTGCCGGCCATGGCTGCAAGGCAAACCAACTATTTGCACACATAAATTTACGTTATGACGCCCACAAACAACAGCACCCAACACACACACAAACACAAACACACACACACATACATACACACACACATACATACACACACATACATACACACACATACACACACACACATACCTATATCAATGCACTGGCACATGCATTATAGAGGCGCCTCTAAAATTACATTGGGGCAGGGTGTTGATGTGTCCCTGTTAACGGTTAACTGGCTCTGATGCCACCGACGACACCCAAAAGCGGCTTTAAAAGTGAAAAATGCTGATAACTGCCACAAATCACAGTCAAACAAGGCAAACCACTGGCTAGAGAGAGAGTGCTAGAATCAGACAAACACTTGACGTTTCCAAGTGATGCAAATTTGCTTGCCGCATAATGCTGCAACATAAACAGCTATTATGGCCAGAGGCCAAACCGAACTAGCCCTTCAAGCAATTTAAGTTAAAGCCATAAAGTGCAGGAGAGCGAGAGTGACAGAATGCGCTCTTCAATCTTGAGCCTGCAGTGTGCCCCTATGCAATGTTGAGTGTTCAGTGTTCACCCACCTAATGATGAATGCAATTGCAGCAATTTGTTTTTACTATTATGGCATGCAATTTTATGCAAGAGGCCAACAAGCTAGCGTTATGATGAACCAAACCCTGGGATAAGTACTGCACTCCAGAGTGAGATGCCCGCTAGAGAGAGAAAGAGAAAGCTTGAAGTGTGGCATGTTGCTTGTGCTATACATATAGTATATATGAAATGAAAAGCGCTTTTCAGTGTTTGCATTTGGCAGTTTAATGTAACGCCATCAATTTCTGCTTGTTTTTTTTCCTCGTTCCCGAATTTGGCCTTTTGCGGAGTTAAAATCGTGTATCGAGCTTATTGCTGTTGTAGTGCTTGTTGTTTTTGTTGGCTTAGTTGGAATTGACAGCAAAATAATACGAGGAAAAATTGCAAACGTTTTTAGCGGTAAATGTGGTCTGTCCCTGAGCTGCCTGCTATGAGATGATGATGATGATGAAGATGCGCGTCGAAAGAAAAGAAAACGTGACGACGATGTTCAAGTTTTAAGTAGAAGGCAAAACCAAATATTTTGAACTAAACTCGAGAGTAACAGCTCACACACATACACAGGCACATAAACCAGCAATGACAGTGAGAAATTTTCCGCTTATTGGATGCTGCATTGCGAAAATGCTCCCTCTATAAAAAAAAGAAGAAAAATGCTTGTACTACATACATATAAAAATCTATTCAATTTGAAAGCAGCCTCTTTGGGCTACAAATCGCTTTTTAAGCCTTGCGCAGTGGGTCGAAAAGTCAGATCTAGCGATTTGAATTCAGACTCGATTTGCGCCAATTTCGACTATAAACTTGTTCCTATCGTTATATTTATATGATACTTTTCGATATTATATGCACAGCTATTGCCCTTCAAACATAATATATGCTTTATAGCAGTGGTCGGCCGACTCAGTAGAAGCTTGGGAGGAATGTTAGTCACTGCAATCGTATTTGTGTGACAACAGAGAAAAGTTGACCACATTCATCTAAATGGCTTGCTACGTCGGCAGCGACTGAGAAGAACTCACATATGTAACCTCTTTGCTGTCGTTGCCGACCCTTGCTTTATTGCCTTCTTTCACCAAGTCGTGTTTCGCATTCGATGTAACATTTATGAATATTTGAGCTCAAAAATTGAAATGGCATTATCCTCAGAGCTATTCTTTTGTTATACAGAACTCTGACCAGAACCCATTAAATTGTAATTTTGTATGTTAATGCGAAAAAACCGGGTTTTTAAAATTCGGCTTCTAAATTTATAAATAGCTAAGCTAACCGGAAAGAAAATATACGTTAAATAACTCGATCTGCTCTTTTTCTGGTATTCAGAACTCTAGACAGATCTGATCTAACTGAAAACTGCCAGAAATCTGCATTTATATCTATTTAATTTTTTTTTTTTTAATGTTTGGCTACAAATTTTTATGATAGATTTCCCTTTACAATATTTTTTCTAGAATACTTTGTTCGCAACTCAGAACTATAATATTTTATAGCGCTTTTTCCAATTTACCTAGACTGTTGTTGTTTCTTCTGAAAAGCTTCGACTTGAAAAATATCTTTATATATACAAGAACTGGTTCACTTACTAGTTTATTTGTTATATTGTAGCTTATAGCAGCGTCTAGTTGAAACAACTTATCGCGTTTTCATAAAAAGCATTTATAAAAATGGCAAGAGCTTTAGCGGCTTCACATCACTTGCAATGACTTTTGATGCGAAAAACAAAATTTCATAAAAAATTTAGAAACTATGATCTATGTTAGTTCAATGATCGTTCCTCATCGATCGTTTGTATGGGAGCTCTAAAACGTAACTAAATCGAAACGAAATACTAAAATTTTTTTGAGATAGTATGAAACAACTTTTTATCAGCAACGATATCACCAAAAAAAAAAATTATTATATTTTATATTGCCTAACCTTATAATTGACACTATTTTTGAGCTTTTTCGACCACTGTGCTTCCCTCTAACTGCAGCACATTTTCAACTATAACTTGAGCAACAGAGAGCGAAAAGAACTCGAAAAACTCAAACAAATGCAATCGAAATGTCAAGTTCCTATTGATATTGGGGGTCCGCTGAATGTAACTGAATGGAAGACTGCCTGCTGACTGACTGACAACTTAAAATATTGCATTATCGATGACTTATATTGTCTGTGCGATATATTTTTGACATTAATGACACTTCTTTTTACGCGCTGTGAGCTTCGTGATGACAACACAACAACAACAACAACAACAACATAAGTACATCAGTTCTTTACTACTTGCTCAGCGACTTTCTATCTCTCTCTCTAGACAGACGCTTTACGCTCTTACTGTCTCTTAAGCATTCTGCTAAAATTTCATTTGTTCCCACAGTTTGTCGTTTGGCATAAATACGTCGTTAGCGGCAGCAGAGCTTAGACTTAGACGTTAGCTTAGACTTAGTTGCAGGAACTAGCGGTGGCAACAACAATAACAACAGCAACAACAAGTCAACACAACAGCAGCTGAAGTTGTAATAGCTGTTATTGCCTTACATGAACGTTTAATGTTCTCGGCTACGCGTGAAAAAAAAGTGGTAAAGGAACAAAACCAAACCAGAACCAGACCCGGTACCAGAGACAGTACTAGAACCAAGCCATGAGACCAAGTGTAGTAAGTGTCTGTGAAATGGCACAGCCGCCAGCACAAGTGAAAACTGCAAATGGGGCGCACTTCTTGTCTGATGTGGATTATTTGTGTTTATGCTGTGGTCCAATTCGGGAGTATCGGAAGTTTAAAATAACAATAAAATTTGATTACAAACATTTGATTTGGGTCAAAGCGAAATGGTTTCGGTTGAGAAAAAAGTAGGGCATACACATTTAATAAGAGCTTCGTGCATATAGTACACAAGTAGTATACAATTGGAACTATTAAGTTAACATAGGACCTACTTGCTTGTAAGTATAAAAAAAAAAATACACAAGAATGCAGTCAAAAACAATGCAATGTACAATGCATTTTGTTGTTGTTTTTGTACTTCAAATCAATTTTTACCTGGTTTAAAAACATCGTATCCAGGTAAAACTTATATTCTGCAAACCGCAAGCATTTTTTCTTTCGTATGGTATAGGTTTCACCTAAAAACGCTGCGTTATTGCGAAGTAATCGGTACCACACTGCATTTTTGCTTAGCTTATTTATATATAGACTAGCTTTCGCCTTGTCGACTTAATAAACGCTCTCATAACAGCTCATTATGAAGAGGATAAAAGAAAACAGGAAATAACAATGTTTGTGTGTAAAATAACCGTTATTAAAATTAATTAAATTAAAATTATGCATTGAAATGCAATCAATTTCATAAACGACGTTACCACTAAGGCAAGGAAATGATAAAAAAAATGAAAACATGACGTCACAGTCAAACACGGCAGGGTTTATTGTGATGTCACATGAGGATTGTTGGGTCAACTAAAGGTGACAAATTTGAAAGGTGGTGGGGCTTAAAATCTTAAAAAAAAAGCCATTAATGAAAAGCCTCTTTGCTAATGAACAAACAAGGACAAATACTGAAAAATTCCATTCCACCATTTTTTCAACTTATTCACATATAAACGAAAATCGCGAACTCTTGCGCATAAACCTTGACGAGGAGCCTGGAATTGCCTTTAGTGTGGCACACAAAAGTCGCCGTTGTTTTTGTTATTTTGTCGTCACCATCTCTGCTTTGTAGGCAGTTCTACTAAGTCAGACGCCTTATAAACCGCTTTAGTTCACTTTTTATAGTTGGGTCATAGTCTTTAGCTCTCGTTGCATCTCGCTCCGCCGCTCTCCTTGTCACAACTCTCAGCTTGATGAACGTGTGTTGCTTTTTTGTCAGCGATTAGCTGGCACTTTGCATCAATGTCTGCTATATGTCCGTCTTCGTTTTAAGCTATACAGAGTATAGGTCTACCCTCTCTCACTCCGTCTCTTTTTGCACAATTGCTCATCAGAGTTTAAAGTTTTGAGCCCAGCTCGTCGAAAATGAAGAATTGCGCGCGATTGTCACTTGACTATGTGGCAAAAACAAAACTAAATGAATGCACTATATAATCATAAATCAGCCGGCTTCATAATTATACCCTGTACACAAAGTGTAAAAGGGCATTATAAATTTGTGCAATGTATGTAACAGGCAAAAGGAAATGTGGCAGACCATAAGTTCCATGGGCAAAAATGATCAGGATCCACTACGCGTAGATATGGATACATGTGAGCTAGAGTTACAAAATTTGGTGTGGAGAGTCGTGTGACCACTTTTTTCAATAGCCCCCTTCCCCCGCAAACGATTTACCTTGATTACTGCCACACCCCCCCCCTTATTGATTTGAAAATTGTCGCAGACATCTATAAATGTATTTTTGATCTATGTTACAAAATTCAACGACATTGGCCCAAGAATACTGAAATTACGCGTATAAAAGTGATTTTGGCCTCATAACTTCCCAATAGGAAAACTTGTCAATTGGAACTTCCCAATAAAAAAATGTTTAAAGGCATATCGACCTTCTGAAAAGAGATATAAAAGTGGAAACTTCCGTTCCCATTTTACCGTATTTAGTGTTTATAAAGTGAAATACAGGGTATCCCACTGTCGGGCACCGACCCGACTGTCAACATCAAATTTTTGTAGTGCTTGCATTGTGCTTAATGAAGTTTTGCCAAAGAGCGAGGGTCCCGAGTGAACAGACAGTTGCGCCCTTGCTTTAAAGAGGATGTGACTATTTATATATATGTAGATACGATATGTAACTTGTAGTTCGAGTTCATTAAGCAAGTTCAGTTGGCAAATGCCGTCAAAAGAGTTGTGTATCTGTTGTGTGCTTCGACTGTGTTCTGTGACTGTCCAGAGGTAATCATCATCAGGCGGCAGTATCTAGCAAAAGTTCTCTCACGATCAAAAATATCGTACTAACCCCAAAGCTAATTGTTTCATTATATTCACTCTGCAGCCTAAACACATTTAGTAGCTGCCACTTAATTTTCATCATCAAAACAAACCTCAGGCGTTGCACGTTTTGCATATATATCTGCAGCAAGCTGGAATGTGCAACAAAGCCAATAAACATATTAAAGACCTCCTACTAGTGCCGCTAAGTGGTGGCAAGGGCAGGGGTGGCACAGTCAGCACAGTTTGTCAACCAATTTTCAGTGCGCAGCTCGTGAGAATTTTCATGAGAATGACCAAAAAGAAAAGCAAAAGAAAAAGCCAAGTCACGCGCAAAGCGCAAAGAGTTTGGCCTGAAGAGTTCAGAGTGGCAAAGTGGTTGTTCAGGTTCAAGTTGTTGCTGTTGCAGTTGCAACAGACAAAGGCTACTTAGCAGCATACAAAATTGTTTGTAGCAGCTAGAGAGCGAGAGCGACTTGCAACAAACTCTACGCGGCATACAAGGTGCGGGCGTCGAAATGAAACTTGAGGCAATTACAGAAGAGGATACGTAGATACTCTTGTCTCTAAGCCAGAGCTGCCGATTGAGCAAGTGGCAACGCTTAACTGCATGTAGATGCGCGTGTCCTACCTTTTATGGCTTTGTTGCAGATTGCTTGGGAAATGTTGCGTATATGATTTTTATGGTCAACCAACTGACAAGTTTCCACGCACAATTCCAGAGAACAGGTCAACATATTTTAGCCATCAAGTCGTCTCGGGCTTTAGGTCTGTGATTGAAAGCGCGCCGAACTATGTTGCAGAAGATCGAAGATGCGCAGTGCAAGATCCTCAGCTTGCTGCATTAACTATGCGCACTTGTAGCTGCAACGTCGATCAGCATTTAGCTGGTTGCATGTTGCCGTCAGTCAGCTAGCTGGTTGCACGTACGCCTAGGTTAGCAATTTATTTGTATCTGCTGTTTGTTGTCTGTCGTCAACATGTTTTGACTTTGTTTGTCATACATAATAACAGCAACAAGAGCAACAGTGCCACAGCATAGATCACTGTTCACCGATCTGAACTGATCACCAAAGCAGCACTGATCTTTAGGCTAAATGGCTAATGTCATTGTTGACTTGGCCTAATGATCGTCGTTGTTTGGCTGACTGGCTGGAAGGTTGGCTTCGCTTTTGAGCTTTATTTTGTTTGGCATGTTTATCTGTATCTTTCATGTTCGCATGTAATTTATTTATTTATTTATTTTTTTTAAACAGACTGACTACATGATTTCAGCAGCGATCACTTTTTAGTAAGACTCTGCTGTTTACATAATTATGTATGTCTTTCTTTGTTATTTTGTGATCTCTTGACTGGGTTAAGTGGCATCTATAACTAAACGAATTTCCTGGTTAATTAGCTAAATATTTAATGCTCTTGATCAATGTAGCTGTCCAGCTGTCAGTCTTCTCTCTCTTGCTCTCTAGTCATGCTTTGATTTGCCAGCTCTTCAGCGGCATCTTCTTTATTGCCTGTCTGCAATTGATCGTGTCAATTGTTCCTGGGAAAAACGTGCGTTTTTCTTTACAATTGCAACATTTTCTTAAGTGTTTTAATGGAAATTGAAGTGGAATTAGTTGTCTAACAAGCGATCAACTTGTTCAACTCGATCAATACTGTTTCAATCATGTCAATCATCTTGTAAAGTTGATCAACAACTTAAACGCCACACTGTTTTAATACAAAAGCAAACCCGGCAGAACGAGCGTTTTATAGAATATAAGTTTCGTCTGGCGAGTATGGTAACTACTACTCACCTGCCTACTGAAACCAAAGTAGCATCTATCGGCAAGAGTGATCCTCTTTGAATTCTTTGATGGCATCGTTCTTCACTGGGACGGTGGTGCCAAGGTAGATGAAATTTTTGATAACATTATAAGTACAACTCGCGGCGAGCGCAACTGGACACTCTTATAGTTCAACCTTGTCCCTATTTGATATAGTTCGGCTTTTTGCAACACGCTCCCCATCCCAAAGTTGAAGAGGTTGCTGCGGTGGTCACGCCTTGTCTGAAGCATCGCTCCATTACAAAAGGTTCACAGAGCGTCTTTCCCACCTCGAAGGACCTCAACGCTCAGTCTGCATAATCGCACCAGCTTTGCAAGGATACTGTACTCAGACAGTACGTCATATACGCAATCCCTCAACGGGCTATCAAATACGGCTTCATAATCAACAAAGAGATGTTGGCTTTCGAGTTGGCATTCGTGGGTCTTTTCCAGGTTTTGATGTAGCGTGAATATTTTGGCAATGGTGGGGGTACCAGGGATACGGCGTTAGTCTTTCGCACAATACGCTGATATACACTATATATCAGCACATGGCTGATGACACCAAGGTTTCAATCATCGGGCATGCTCTTATCTAGCCAAATTCTGCAAAAGAGCTGGTACGTGCACCCTACCAACTCGCTGCAGGCACGACATCTGCGCAAGCATCTTTGTTGTTCTTCATCCGCTTGATTGTGAACCTTACTTCGTCATAGCTAGGCGGCGGTATATCCTCCTATTAATTACGGAAGCGGCATTATTTCTCCATCATCGCCGGAGAAGAAACCGGACAGGTGTTCCCTTCTCAACCCCAGTGCACCCTGTGCATCGACTTCTTGCAACCTTCCTAAACTAATTTCAATATTAAATTATTATAAACAAGCAACCAAAAATCTCAAGTTATATTTCAAAATAATAATAAAGATTTCTTATCCCATGATCAAAGACAAATTGCTGCATTAGTTGATAAACAATCTACAACTTTTTCGTTTTGGAATCTACTAACTTACAACAATTAATTCAATTTTGAATCGTAAAAATAAAAACAAAAACATTGTTTTCTAATTTGTTATTATTTGCCATGGATATGCAAATTTGTGACCAAACAAATTGATATATGTAAAACTTCACCATAAATATTTGTGGTCTATCGTATCTGTATCTCGGTCTGTTTGTATCTGGGCAACTCTCTGTGTGGAGCACAGAGCCATGGACGGTGAAGGCTATCAAAGCTCAAATAGTTGTCGGCATGCCATTTTATTGACCATTTCAGATTCAATTAAGGGTAATTTAATTTCAATAATAACTAGATATGTGTGTCCCAGCGTGTAAGCGATCCCCATACGAAACACAAGCAAATCGTTGCCCTGGGATTTCGGGCGGGAAAAGAGCTCTGATTGTTGTTGTTTGTATTGATGTTGGCTCTGCTGCAGTTGCAGCAGTTGGTTGCTGTTGTTGCTACCAACAACTGTTTGTCTATGCTGGGCCCCAGGTTTCGCCTCCCCTTGTCCATCATGGCTTGGGGCTTTGGCTTTGCATTGTTTACAGCTAGTTGGGAGCAGCAAGAGCGGCAAATGTAACTGGTTTTCGGTCACTTAACGATGATTTGAAATTTGCGTGCTTTAAAATGGTAAAAACTTGCAGTATTTAAGTTGGTATTGTTTGGAATTGTTCACTATGCAATATTGTTGTCTGGCATGTTTTTGCCATAACTCGAAATGATGTATGTGGCATGAATTTTAAAATATGCTGAAGTATGCCTAATTATGTGGTTTGGCGACAGTTTCAAAATTGATGGGCTTTGTTCTTAATTATGGGTTTCTAAGGAGGCATAAATACCAGCTTCTTTACAGTTGACAGCCTAGATTAAAGCGTTGTGATAGTAACACGTATTTATTTTAAAATTTTTGGCGGCATATTTTTAAACGATGCCATCTTTCGGCTTATTTTGTTTTGTATTCAAGTATCTTAAAGATTCTGCCTTAAGTGGTAAAATATCTTCGGTCTTGAAGACTATTTCTTAATTTGGTTTGAATTTATTGTTATTTGTGTTAACTCATAACGAAATATAGGGAATTATATTCCTAAATGTCTACAAAATTATTGTTGTTGTTTTGTTATTTCCCTGAAAATTTATAGTTATTGTTTTTTTGTATAGAGATAAAAGAATTTGTTCACGTTTTCTTTCTTAAAAAATTTATATTTGACAGCATTATTATCGCTATTTGGAATGAAGAAGAAGATGTTGGCTTTATAAGCTTAAATAGTAACTTATGTCGATAATAGCTCTTAGAAAACTTTATCTATTTTAAATTTTATTTATTTTAAATTAACAAGATCATAGTTGAGGTATGTATGAAGCTCTTAAGAAGATCTTTGAAATGTAGTCTAATACTTCAATGCTTTTAAGCTTCTCTATCTAAGGCCTTCTCATCGATCTACTTATAATTTTATATTCAAGCATTTTTGAGTTATTAGTCTCCAATTTCCTGTAATTTTTTAAATATAGAGTTGGAGATATGCCCCGCTCGCTTCGCTCACCAAGACAGCTCCTTTTTCTCCTCTTCTTCGTCACTTTCTAGCTCGCTTTAAAGTTCCCTATCGAATTCCACTTCCCATCGACTTCTACTTTCTGAACTCATCCCTTGAGAGTTTTTTCCTTAAAACGTTTAATTATTGAAGTGTCAGGTTTGGTTACCACGACGAATCGCCAATCTTCGTGCATTGCGTCTGTGTTTCTCGAACATTCAAAGTGCAAGGCCGAACCAATCAGGTTATAACCATCACTCATTATATCATAGTATCTGAAATGTACTGGAAACAATATAAACTTTGGTGTATTTATATTATAAAGAAAATAATGCAAAATACGTTCAAGAGTCATTTAGCGGGCTTTCGATGTGGTCGTTCTTTTGTCGATCACATCCACGCTCTGCGTATAATTCGAAAAAAGTCAACCGATTTTACGTCACCGCTTTACCTTATGTTCTTTAAAATTGGGAAGGTATTTGACAAAGTCAACCGCGAATCAAAAAGCGAATCCTTAGATAGCATTCCCCCGCCGCAAAAAGTTGTGTACCACGTCCGTTATGCAACAGGAAGTAAGACAAATTTGTATTCTGTTGCCGATCCTATTTTAACTGACAAATGACGATGTACTGACATGGTTTCCAATAGAGACCGTTTGAGAGGGGAAGTACCAACAGCAGTATGAACTAGATGTGTTAATCGCAGCAAAGGAATATATAGATATCTGTTCTTGGGCGCAATTGCGATACGAAATCATGCTCATTGGGAGCGATTTTCTGAGACAGACGCCAATTGAGGAGGTCATACAGTTTAATTATCTAGGCAAATTTCCATCCGAAGGAAATATGGGTCTGTATGTTAATAGCAGAATAAGTAAAGCCCGCAGTGCCTTTGGAATGTTGGCCTCGGTCTGGAACTTCAGTCAACTTCCCTATTTCCATTGTCAAATTCCGCCTCTGAATACTTGAAAACTCCTACCTCCATCTCTCAATAAGTAAACCGCTGCCAACGATCAGAGCCTATGGCCGTAAATTATATTAAACCAAGAATTGTAATTATGCAATAAAGAATCAAAAACTGTTGGCAGCGTAAGTGGCGCAGGATTGGCTACACGTGGAGGAGTCCTTCGAATAGAATCCTGAAGGTACTTATCGAGTTGGAAAACCAATAACTATATGGAAATCGACAATCTTGGCCGAAGCAGCAATACAAATCAAAACGTAATAACAGCTTAAGTTTCTGACTGCAGATCAAGAAGGTTATAAGACATTTTTTGCTTATGCCCCACCTTGTGTTGAAGGATTCATGTATTTATATGGGACAAAGAAACTGTTTTTAAGAAAAAGCGCAATCCCTCATAAAAACACATTTAAACGAAACGTTCTTTGACTAACAATTTTGTACTCTATTTCAGAAAAACCACGTTTATCTTTGTTTTAAAGCAGATTTTCTTGATTTTGAAAACGAAATTCCCAAATGCAAACCAAATCCCTTGTTTGCGGGAAAATAAGCGGTATGATTAAACAAACGAATACGCATATTCATCAGTTTTTCTCTCTTTTTCGTAACATTCTTGAAGGAAAGATATACAATGGTATAACTCAGTTGTTTCTGCGCATTTAATCTGTTACCTTCAATTTGCACAAATTCATCTTTAATTCAACATACGTCAAAAAAATATAGAACGTAATTTATAAAAAGAGAAACGAGCTTGCCACATGTGATTCTCAGGTGTTTTGGCCATTAAGCCAAAGTATTTTTTAATTTACTCTACTCTCACCTCAATAACAGATAATTTGCTCATCACTTGTTCAAACACTTCATTCAACAAGAGAAGTAAAAATTGTGTAAAAAAATGAAAAACAAATACTTATTATAATAATTTGTTTAAGTAATAAGGGTAACGGGAATTGCTTTGGCGCACGCTGCTTGCCTCTACAAGTGTTGTTGTTGTTTTTTTTTTGATGGTGTTGTTTTTGATGTCATTTTTGACTGTTTGTTTGTTTGTTTGTTTGTTGGTTTGCGTGTGTGCACAGTGGTCAAATCGACATTGATGATGACGGTGGCACCTGCAAAACAACAAGAAGAAGAAAAAAACACAAAAATGTCAGACACGCAAATACATTTTTTATGCTCATAGTTTGTTTATTAACGGTTATGTTGTTGTAAAATTGTTATTGTCGTTGTCAAAATGAAGTAAACCCCAAACCATATAAGAGCAGCGGTGCGTATAGTTTTGTGGTTATAAAGAAAATTTTCAAATCGAACAAAATGAAATTATGATGCATGTAGATACAATATTTATGGGCAACAAGAGGAAGAAAACTGAAACAAAACCCGTGAAAATGCTGCGGCCTATTGCCAAACATAAAACACGGCAACAGACAACAAAACAACAGACAAGACACAACACACACTCACGCACTCACGCAGCGTGCATTGTATCTATGTTAATTAATTAACAATTAATTAACTCGAAACAACAAAAACAACAAGGAAAGACACGGCAGCCGCTGCAACACGAGACTTTGAGCCATTAACCGGATTGTTGTTGCAGCTGTGAGTGTTGTTGTTGTTGTTATTGGTTTCGTTGTTGCTTTTGTTGCCACGACGCACAGTGGCGTTATCTGACTTGTTTGGCAGCAAAAATTGTATGTTTTGATGTAGAAAAGATATTTTTATACTTGCAAATGAAAGAGAAAATTTTTAAAAGCAAATGTTATTATTAAGAAAAAATATGAAAAACAAAACCAGCAGAAAAATGATTCGATTAGTAAATTGAATAGCTTTGACTTCGATTTGAAATATCTAATCGTGCGGCTTAAGGGTAAGGCCGACTCGTTTGCCGTCACGTTCATATGGTGTGACGCTCGCATAATTTTACATTGTTGGCGTGGCTCAATAATAGACGAATTCGAGATGAAAACTTTAGTGCAATCGAACTAGTTTAGAAATGTTATTTTTTTTAGTACATATTCTGTGAAACATCTAATAGGGCGCCTTGTGAGCATAACCCAGACGTGATTCCCAAGACATGATTCAACTATATATACGGTTATGTATATATCACTATATCGTTATATTTCTGAGTCATTTGACTTAGCGTGACGACAGTGCTTCACATTTCATACACACGAGATTCACTTTTTCCAATATTGTGTATGACAGCTATGTTATATGATGAAACTTGGCACCAATGATTAATTACATTAATAGTAGTTTAATGAAAACTGAGGAGATTTGTTGCGCTATTTGGAAAAAAATTAAAAAGTTATTCCATAATAATAATGTCAAGGTAATAATGTCTAACACCATCTGAGCGTTTTAACAGCTTTTCGTGACGGCATATGACATATCTTACTCCCAATTAGTTTCACATCAGAAGTTTCTTCATCTTGAAAGCGTTTGCACATCTCATTACTTTGTAACTTTGTAACACTGCTATGCGATAAAATTGTTTAGCCTGGGCCTGGAGTTTTTAAAGGTGTTGTCGATTGAGTGGTAAAATACATAAGAATAATGTCGATATCAATTGATACCACCAAAGTATTATATAAAAAAATAAGGGTCTATCATCGTTCTTGTAAAATCTCAGCCAAGATAACATTAAGTTCCAGAACTTAAAGGTTATGTTTGGAATTTGCATTAGATAAAAAACTAGGGCTTAGACAAATCATGGCGTCTTTTTCCTCAATAAGAGCAAGAAAGTAAAACTTCTAAGCGCTGTTTTTTTGTTTTTGATCTCGTTTATTAAGGTGTCATAATTAATATTCTACTTACTGATATACCTCGAAAATTTTGAATTATTAAACATAAAAACAAAAGATCCATGAATGAAAAATTGACATTTAAAACTAATGGTTTCTGGAAATAAAAAAATGTATGCAAGATCATAAAATTATGGCTTAAAAACATGAGAAAATTCAACTGGGATCATTGCTTTATGCTGTTCTCATGCACGGAGTACAATATACTCAGTTTTTCTCTCTCTCAAACCATCTATTACAAATTGTATAAATTTCCTATTTTATGTCATCTACATTTATTTATTATTACAAAATGCTGCAATTGACTTTTTGATTTTTGTGCCACTTTTTGGCCAAAAGCACCACTGTGCGGCAGCAGCATCGCTGCTTGACCCTTCATCGATGACGTCGCCTAATGGTTAATGATGACTTTGGATTTGGGTTTGGCCCCATTTTGATGCGGTTAGCGTGCCTAAACGTAATGTTTGGCCAAAGCTGCTGTCGTCGTGCGGGTGCTCCCAAGCCGGCCCCCCCGCCCAGAACACGCCTCTCAGTCTATGCGTGCAGCATGCACATATCGTATAGCATGTGTTATCCCAAAACTTGGCGGGTTTGTTATCAGCACGTTTATCAAAAGCCGAGGCAGCTTTTTATTAGGCCAAAAACTTCTACAAAAAACGTTTGAAGCATATGAAATTGATTAATACAGCATGATAAATATTTTCTTTTTCCATTTTTTTCTACAGATTTTCTATCTATTAATATTGTGCTTTTGGTTGTTTTTTATCGATATGTTTTGAAAAATTAGGTCTGCATATCGTGCACATAATGTGCCATTAAGCCTATGATGTATAGTTATACGATAGCTTGACTTTTTGACCAGCCTCAAAAAAGTGGCTTAAACCTAAATCTGTGATAAAGGAAGTTAATCGGAGTTCAAGGCATATCAGAATTTCATTAAAACCGAAAGCATGTGTGTAGGTAATGAAATTTGTTGTGTCTGAGAAAATGTTTTATCAAGCCAACTTTCCAAAGCTTAGATTGATCTGCGATATGTGGGAAAATAGAAAACAGCAACAAAAAAGAGTCGGCTTGAAGATAAGTCTTTTAACAGTGCGTATAAAGTATCTTTAAGTCCCACAACTCGCAGCAATCTCTCGCTTTTTTGTGTATTGAGATCATAAAAAAGGAACTTCAAAGTAGTCGCCGCCGACGCATTAAAAAAAAACTCAATTAAAATGGCATTTTTAGAAGCGAAATTAAATTAAAACCCCAAATGACGCATTACTCAGAGAGAGAGAGAGAGAGAGAGATAGACAGAGAGAGAGAGAGAGTGAACACACCTTAGATGAAGCAGATCCCAGCCGGCAGTTAGTTGCTGCCGAGCCATTTAACAAGTGAAAAATCTGCCTATAAATCTTTTAATCTCGTAGTCCAAATCGCACAAAACACAGCCGGCAACGCCTTTACACCTAGACACAATGCGAGGAGAAGGAGCAGAGAGTAATCCCAAAAGAAAAGAGACAACTGCAAATTTGCCCACAATTGTGGGGAACTGACTAGACTTGTTGCCAGATTGTCTCTTTTTGGCGACAGACGCGCCAAAAACTAGCAAAAGCAATAAAAACGGAATTAGAAATTCGTGAAAAGTTTTCGCTAGTCGAAAGTGAAATGCTCTGGATGAGATGTATTTAAAGAAGGAGTTGTCTGGTATAAGTGTTTGGGGTTAAGATTCAAGGGATTCAAGAAAATAAGTAAAGATGAAGAAGACTGGTTTCTCTCAGAGTGCTGTTCCCAAAATAGGTTTGAACTCCTCCACCTAGTAAAAAGTCGTCACCATTTGATGACATCCACAGTTACAACCACATTTAAAAAATCATCGAAGCCCAATCTCTTCATAGTTCTTCGAACGAAAGGAAAACAAAATTTTGCATTAGTTATTGAAATTGGGAATTTTCACACAAAAATTCGCTGAGAAAAGGTGGTTTTTTAAAGAATTAAAATTTTTTCATAAAATCATACAACACCCTCGAATTGGAAGCTTTTCTATTGCGGGATTTTGCAACCAGGCATATTTTCGGAGTTAACGAATTTTTTCTTTAAGTTATTGAATTTCGAAAAAAATTTCAAATGCCGCATCAATTCTCAGAATTCTGCACAAAATTTAGAATTCGTAATGAAATTTGCGAATACAATTCAAAATTTTACATAAAAATTTAAATGTTTCCTAATATCGCACATATCGCGTATCCAAATCTCAAACAAAAACTCAAAGAAAAAAATGAGTCTCTTCTACTTGACTGGCCATAACAACCTCTTACCGAATTACGGCCTGATGTAAAGCTCTCATCCAATCGTCTCTGCCTTGAGGGCGCCTTCTCCGATTGGTGGTACCAAAGGTAGCTAGTGTACTCTCTACCTAGTCCTGCCAACGGAGACATGGGCTGCCCCTTCGTCGCAGAAAGACCTTTCTCGCAGTCTTCTTCATCCATACGCGTAACACGATCTAGACAAGGGAGCCGCTGAATATTAATTCGCTTGACTATGTCAATGTCGTCTAAAAGCTCATAGAGTTCGTCGTTCCATCGTATGTGGTAGTCATTGCCAACGTGCGGAGTGCCAGACTGCTATATCACCCATGCTTTAGCGGAATAAAGTATTACGGGAAGTGATACCAAAGTAAAGAAGGAAAATAGAACTAAAAAAATATGAATCGAAGAACAACTAAATGCGCTTTTGTAATAAATTATTTTGCTTGGCTTTGGGTTTTGCCAAATCCTAAATTCAGAGGTTTACTAAAAGCGGTATAAGCCCGAAACAAAGCACAAACGAATATGCGAAACAGTAAACCAAACCTCATAGGAAATCCGGAACGCTTGCTGTCCTGGTGCCAAGTGTAGATAATAACTTGCAAATAGCATGACTAATCTAATAAGCAATTACAAAGGAACTCCTTAGCTAGAGTATTAAAATTTAAATGTCTGCCAAGCCCCTTGCACATTGTGGCTATGACAAAGTCAACTTCCGGCTGAAAGTGAACTTTCGTACAAAAAGGGTTAACAAACTTTCACCCACACCGAAAAACCCGACAAAGAAGCATATTTTTGGGTGAGGCCTTTTGTCTTCTAGATGTAGTAGTTCGCGGGAAGGAGTGCTACGAGAAACTTCTATACACAAATTGATTGCATGTTTGTGTGTTATACTCAGAGCAAGACAGACGCAAGTTATTGTTAATTAACATGTAGAAAAAAAAAGTCAAATCCTGTTAATTTGTTTGGTTTTTGGCGCTTAAAGTCAGAATGTTTTTCAAGCTTTAAAGGTTTTTGTATGATTAATGGTTTCACTTGGTCTGACATAAAAATATACTACGTTTGTATGTTTCTCTTGTTTTTTTCTTGTGTATAAAATGTATTTTCGCAGGAATGTATGAAAATCCTCAGAGCTTTATGGGGCTCTACAACAGCTGAGACTGCGACCACACACACGTAGAGAGTTTTGGCTACGGAACACTTGCTCGTAAATCAAAGACTGTTTGTGTGTGTAGCCTGTATGTAAATTAGCGAAAGAGCATTTCACATAATATGCAGCTGTTTTTAAATAAAAATAAAAAATAAAAAATTAAGTATCTATGTTACCATTAACAATTAATTATGGCAACTGGGCCACAGGCATCTATATTCCTTGAATTGCCCCGAATCCGTATACGAATCTGGCTGAAAGTGCAGTTAAGCTTAGTTTTAGCTTCAAAGTTTGTTTAGCACGCATACGCCCCGTGGCCAGCTAATAAAATTTAAATATTGATTTATTTCTATGCCGTAGCTTTAACTTCCCAAAGTTCCGATTGCCGTTCAGTCTCCGTCTCTCTCTCACTTTTCGCCCGCGCAGTTGTGGCCCTGCTCTCTAGGGCTCTCTAGGTAGTAGTAATTTTATAGTAGGCTGCTTAGTGGGCATTTTTTATGGCACTTTTTGTGGCGGAATTTATGTGTGGGTTTTATTTTCTCCGACTTTTTTTTCTCTCTCGCATCTTTGTGTATGTAAATCGGCATATAATTCAACCGCTGCTTACTTAATTTGCAACCGAATTCAAATTCGGTCATTAGCGTCGATTTTACAATGTAATTAATTGAAATGTCCAAAAGCTTAGTTTTTATGTCCAGAGAGTCTCATAGAGTTCTCATGTCAATAAATGGGCATATGCATATATGCAACATCTATCAAATTGCAGCACTCATAAGCCAATCTACGTCATAGTGCCGACATGATACATTGTATACATTACTTGAATGGCATTACTTAAATGGCAGAGCTCTTATTTTGACCAGCTGGCACTCGTATCTTAATAACAATAAATAATATCATAAGCATAAATATACAAAGCGAGTTGCTTGGTAAATGGGCAGCACTCTAGATTTCACAAGGCTTAAGTACGTCATAGAGCTCTGCCCGCCATATGATTAACAATAAGATCTCTATAGAGGACACTTGTGTTGCTTACTTAATCGAAATGTTTTGTAAATAAACAGCTTTTGAGCGCTTTTGAGACCGATAGAGATAAGCTCTTGACCACTTTTTGTGCTAAATAAAGTACAATCTGTGATATAGGTAAAGCAGAGTTTATCAACGTGGACATAGCAGTCTTTTTGCTTATGTTTTGCAAGTTTCCTAAGTTTTTTTTTTTAATATAATATGATGACAGCTTATGATTTATTTGATTAAAGATTCGCATAACACAGTTTTAATTGAAGAGCGCATCAACCAGCACCTTTAAACACCACTTACCCCTCAAGCCTAAGCCTCTCAGCCCACCAATCTCTAGAAACTCTATACAACACTTGGACTAAAGAGCTATCTATCGACATGTATATCGATTCTGGCGTACATTCTATTGCAACACAGAGATATCCAAGAACGAAACCTCAGCCTCTCAGCTACCCAATACATAACTCTATTCACCCGAGGGACTAAACAATTTACTTTCGACTGGAACATCTATATATGCCTGCTGACCGTACTATCCCCACAGAGAGATACCAGCAGTTATTGTATGAATAAAGTCCTCAAAGTCTTATACGATAGAACCTGGGTCTAGGTTAAACAGACGGGAGCCGCGACCTTCAAAAGAAGTTCGATCTCTCCGATTACGCTGCTACTTTACTGAGCAATAACTTCCAAACAGTACAAAATATGCTCCCCGTTTGGGAACACTGAAACATCCTTACTCGTCATCTTTTTTTTTAACTCAAATTAGGACTCCCAACCAAAAAGTGCTCATTTGTCGCTCGTACCTAAGATTTAGGCAGAGAACGGTACAATTTATGTCTTTATCTAAGTACGTTGACCTGTTGCCAAAATGTTTTTTAATATGAATTTTCTTTCTGCAAATCGGATAGGAAATGCTAAAGTTATTAGTAGTAGAAGTAATATTCCAAAAGTTTCAAGTTTCTGATACGAAAAGTAGTAGTATTTTCGAGAAATTTGTATCAAACACAAAAAGCCTGTTCGCAATTCCATTTTCGAGTGCAATTTGCCAAAGTGCAGTCGCAAAATTCTAATTGGAAAACTATATATGACTATATAACTGTTACGATAAACTAAATTGTAAAACTGACAAATCGGAATTGGGTACTTTCTGACATCTAAAGAAGCATTCCGATAAGGAATTTCTGCTCCAGAAAAGCTTTAGCTCTTTACAAATATCGAAAGACGTCCAAATTTTAAATTAAGCCTTCTACTGTCCCTTTATCAAAAGATATAAATTTTGCTAAAAGAGCCAATAACACTCAACGAAAACTAAGATAAGTTTTTCAAGGTAGACATAATCCTTAACAAAACCAAAAGTATAGTTTTCAACAACCTCAAATAACCTTATTGGTATAAATTGAGTTGCACCAAATAATTCAAGAGCTAGAAGACAGACTTATATGAAACTTTTTAAAGTACCAAAGACTTCCAACTCAAAGAAGACATCGAAAAAAGAGTCATTAGCATTCACAGAACATTGAATACTATTAACTGTGTTAAACCGACTTTAAATTTAATGTTTCTGAAAAGATCACTTCACATAAAAGTGCTAACCGTTAAAGAGTCCCCTACAACTATTTTGCTCCCAGAGTACGCAATGGGATTTGAGATCTTTTAGCATGGTCTGAGAATGTCGGCATTCATTTAGCCTAACAAACAAAAGCCGGATATGTTGCTTTTAAGAGGCCAGAGCTGTCCTATACTCACTAAATGAAAGAAAACAGCAAATTCTCAATCAAATATTTCCGTAAAACTCGCCTGCTGCGCTCCACAAAATAATTTTGCATAAACTTCATAAAAACAATATGTCAAAGCTGCAAAAGTTCTGGGAAAACAGATTTATAAATATGATTTTGGCATCGTTTTTTTTTTTTGTGGCAACCCTTTTTTATGAGTATTGTTATTTCTCCGCGCTGCTTCAAGTAGCTGCCACAACATGTTGTTTGTTGCTTTTGTTATTGCTGCTGTTGCTGTTGTGACTTATGTTGTTTATGATAATACTAGCGATGATGTCTGCACTTTTGCAAGATAACTAAAAAAGAGCGGAGCGGAGAAAAGAAGTCGAAATACCAAAAAAAAAAAAAAAAAAAGAAGAAAAAAATGAACACTGCCCCATGAAATGAATCATTTATCATTCGACCCTAAATGATGTTGATGAGTTTTAAAAGATTTGACACAAAAGTCTGAAACTCGTTGGCTGTATCTAAATGTTTGTTGTACAACAAGAACTACTAGGTACAAGTATTAGAGCATTACTTGGCACTTTTTCCAATTTGGTTGCTTTTTTTTTGTCTGTTCGGCGGCTGTTGTTGTTATTATTGTTGGGTGTGGTCTGGTACACTCAATTTTAATTGAATGTTGGTAGTCCATCACTTAGCCACATTGTTGATGTTTGTCCATTAACATGCAGAACCTTTAGCTACTTTTTTCCGGCTTATGCTTTGGTGTTGTTCTTTTTGTTGTTGTTGTCTTTTGTCTCTTGTTGGTTTTGTATCTTTTGTTTAAGCCTTTAGCTTACTCGGTCTAGTTTCTGTCGTGTGTATGCGCCTTTTTGTTTATGGCAACGCCTTTCGATTGAATTGGCCATCATTTACTTTAATGTCTGCTTCTTCTTCTCGTTGTTGTTGTTATTTTGGCACACATGGCATAGTTTGTTAGCTCTTACTCTTACCCTATTTTTTCACTCCGGAAATTCTAACACACTACATCTGTAAGCTTTAGTTACTGCTTTTTTCCTCCTTTTTTGTATTTTCTAGATGTTAGCCAGTTTCTGCTTTTGTGTTTACGTTTTCAAGATTAATTTGATGCTGCTTCAAAAGATACACATAACACACAAACTCATACATCAATTGACTTGGCTCAGTGACGTAGCAAGCAGCTTTTTGCAGTGGGGGCTATGACTGAGCATTGAAAACTCACTTGTTTCTCGGTTATTTTGCTATTTAACGACTAAAATTACATTGACAGTCGATTACTAATCAAAAAGGCAATACTTTCTTCTTCTTGACTGGCCATAACAGCCCGTTACTGGGTTACGACCTGATGTAAATTTCTCCTCCAGGCGTCTCTCCTTTGAGCGCGCCTTCTCCAATTTGTCATACAAAATGTAGCTAGTGTACTCAGAGGAGACATGGTTTGCCCCTTCGTGTTAGTTTCGTCTGGCGCGAGCTGTCTCCATTGCTCATTTGCCTACTGAGAGCAAAGTAACATCTTTTAGCAAGATGATTCTCCGTCTGATCTCCATGCTGACATCGTTTTTCATTGCGACGATGATGCCAATATAGACGAAATCCTTGACTTCAAAAGTATAGTTTTCAATATCAATCTGAGAGTCCAACCGCTATGTATTTCTACTCGAAGAAAGCAGACCCACCCTGACAGTCCCACCCTTTCAATAGCCGAAAAGGCTCCAATAACTGCTCGTTTAGTACGACACCCAACACATTCTCCAACAAAAGGTTGAAGAGGTCGCAGGAGGCTCGGAGAAGCTCTTTCCTAGCTTGACGGAGCTGCGTGTGTTGTTCAATGTTATTCAGTGTAGCATTAACGCGATTCATCAACGGCCTATCAAATGGTGTTTTATAATCGACAAAGAGATGGTGTCGATTTGGTTTTCGCGGGTCTCTATCAAGATTTAACATAGTGCGATTATCTGGTCAATGGTAGACTTGCAGGTCTAAAACCACACTCATAAGGTCCAATCAGCTCTTTCGCAAACGGCTTTCTCTCCCACAATACGCTCGATAGGACCTTATATGCAATATAAGACGATGGTAGTTAGCGCCAAGGTTACAAATAAGTTTTTTATAAATATCTCGTTTCTTGAACTTCAAATGATTTTTGTAACTTTGACAATTTTGTAAAGCATAAAATCGACGATGGGCATTTGTTCATATAATTAACCGCTATTGAGTGTGGGGACGGATTTTTGAAAGACGCTCTTACGGTATTCATTAAACTTTTGACACAACTTTTAGAATGCCCAAACGAATATTTTTCGCCTTAACATATTTTACGTTACTGTACGTAATTCCAGCTACAATGTAAAAAACGAAGTGCTTCGAAGTGTCGTGAAAGACGATTCGGTATGTTTGAAGTTAATATGCTCCAACAGTTAAAGAGGCAGGTCAATTAGCATCGTCGTGTCAGAGTAATTAGCATATTAAGGGTTCCAAACGGGTCATCCATATTACGGGATTGGGCGGACAACATCTTGGTGATATAGGGAAACACTTTGGAATATCTTAAAATAAATCCGTGCAGAGTTTTTGCTTAATTGATAATAATGGTTATACATTATTATCTGCGATTTTCGCAGATTCTAAGTTAAGTAGCTTCTTTTTTTTAAAGAAAGTGAGATTATGTTTTTTTTTTGACAATATTCAAAGATTGCAACGGATGCTCTACTGATTCTCAGCATTAGCCTAAATGGATAGCAAAGCGGTACCTAAGATTTCTATTTAGTGTGCGTTCTGCACTTGAGCGGTCTATCAGCTTCTTTTTGAAAAGGAGCTATGGCTATGAATTCTAGAATCACTGAAGAATAACATGAATTCTAAAATATATAAATTTGTTTCTATTTACTAATCAAAATTTCGATTTATAGTATGTTTCTCAAAAAGTTCCATTTAAATAGTAGGTCTCTATGCGTAAGGAACAAACCAGTATTAGTTTTTAACACTCTTTGGTAATTCTTAGGCTGATCTTGCGTTGTATAAACCCCCTCACTAAGCCAGTGCCTCAATTGACTTGGCCAGTTAAGTTCTGGCTTAAATGGTTTGCTCTCCGTGCAAAAGCAGAAAAAAAATAAACCTACTTAAACTGTTGCTGGCGCACAATTGCATTAAAGACTTTGTAGAGAAAAGCTTATGTGCTCAGTCTAGTTTGTTGCACATGACCCAAAAAATAGCTACACTTCACTGCAATACAAACACATTTATCTTTATCTTTATTGACAAATTACTCTATCAAATTCAGCGCAGTCAAAAAAAGAAGGAAAGAGAGCCAAGATAGTTTGCTTTTATATTCGCATATTTTGCGCGACATCATTGTTAAAGTAGAGTTTTGAGCGGCAAGGAGATTTGAGAGAGAAAGGGAAATGGGAGACCCATTTGGTGTTGCTCTGGCGGTAAATGATAATGTGAATGTTGTTGTTGTTGTTTCTGTTGCTGCTGTTGGGTAATGGCACTCATACGTAATGATTATGGGGGACCACTTTTCTCATAAAAATTCAAGCAGCAGCGGGGTCTTGATGATAATAATGTTGCCACTGGAAGCTGTGTGGAAGTCAAAGCAAGCTACATAAAAAAGCTAGTAGCGGCAACTATAACAACAGCACAAACAACAACAATAGGCATATTTCGCTTGCCATTTTGCAGGACCGGATTAAAGCATGGAATGAAAGGGACACCGCGGTACCTTAAAAATATAAAAATTTTTGTACATTATGTTTTGGTATGAAGCTCTTGAAAAACTACGTTTAAGTATCAAAGCTCTGGAAAGTCCAATGATAAGCCTTAGCACTGCTGTTGATTGTTGGGAGTCCTTGCAATCTTTTGCAATTTCCGAAAAATATGCTTTCGAGACTGCTGAAGAAACGGGTTTAAAACTATTGCCTAACATTTCTTACTAGGAATCTATATGGCGCAGAACAGCAAGTGTACGCTTCTAATTTATCGGCTTACAAAAATCGTATATCATCGGTAAATCATTCAGTCAAGGATAAAACATAAAGCAGTCATTCATTCCGAAGAAAAATAAAATATGAATAACGGCACTTTTTACGGAATTTGTTCTTACGCATCTCCAAAGATCGAATCAGTTCCTTGGCCTATTTTTTTTTAAAACATAATAACGCGAAACCAAACTCAAAGCAAGGTAACTCGAAGCAATAGCCGCAAACATGTGCAATTCAAAATCTAGCAAATCTGCATGTATATTGCGAAAAAAAAAACAATTTGTATTCTACATTTGTCAACTCGAGTATTATTAAGCGCTTGCACCTATCAATGAAGGTAACAAATCGAAAATTTTTTTCTTTTTCATTTTTTTCATGGTTCTTATTAGCTTAGCGAGAGACCATTTGATTATTCTTTGCTAAGAATGGGATCATCTTCATCATTTTAGATTGGATAGAGATTTCCTTCGGGAACTGAATTTTTGCGATATTACTAAAAAACATGATGCGTCACGAGACGTTCAGGTTGTTCCGCTGTGAGTTCGGAAAGTCGCATTTCTATCGTAAAACTGGGCAATGAAATCAGGCAATTTATTCGAAATTCGAAAACTGCTAATTTTTTCGAAAGTTGCTCGAGTTTAGGGGTATATCGCTATGTCGAGTTCGTGCTTAAAAGCAAGTGAGTTTTCGGTTTTGAAATACCAAAATTAACCTGAAATGTTGTTTCTTTGCTATTTATATAACCAGTGTTGCAAAATAGTACGTGACTAGATAATTGAAGCAATCGCCCCTCTTTTCACTCGGCTCATGCTTAATCCGGCACTGCCGCCTTGCATTGAATCTTTGATAAAGCGTCAAACAGTTGGTTTGATTAGTATGTGAAACTTTGGGGCAAACTGATTCGACAGACTCGAATCCAGCCTAAAGTGTTTGCCATCTAGCCCGAAACAACCACATCAACATTATATTTTATTATATTAGCACACAAACACACATTATCACACACATAGATACACACCCTCGCACACCCACTATGACCCACACTCCCCTCACACACACACACATCGAGTCAAATAGTCTAGTCTGAAATAAACTTCTTTTCCTCAAATTTTGCACGCTTCAATCGTTGTTCGTTTTATCTGAGCGCAAAACCAAATGCTTCAATAACAAAGCCAAAGCATAATTAGGATGAGGCGAGGAAGTGGGGCAAGTGGCGACAAAAGTTTTTGGGCCGCATTAGGGCTGGGGCCTGAGGGTTGGGCCCAAAGAGCAGTTCAGTTCTTCCGGCTTGTTTTCATTTACTTCTTTGTTGCTATAGCTAATTTTTGTGGGAGTGTATTTTTGTTGTCTGTTGCTTGGCATTTAAGTTGATGTATTTTTTAAGCATTTTTTTCATACTCTGCTCGGAGGAATTGGCATTATGAATTTGGCTAGAGGTATGAAAAACACGAAAACACTTTAATAAATACTTAATGAATTATGTAGAATAGTTAGGTAACAGTTTGAATTTAAAGCTAAACTTAATAATTTTGATGAAATCTTGATAAGGCAAGTGTATTAAGATTTATTTTTAGGGCTTAAAGAACTTAGTAATGTTGAAACTTGGCAGGCTTCACATATGTAGTCCACCTGAGCTTTTTTTTCTTCAATAAAACATTTTTTTTCGGGTTAGTATGAAGAGAAGCGCGTCTTCATGATAGTTGATAATTTTTGGTCTTTAAAGAACGTTCTATTGCTTACTTTGCCATCTTCGCTCGTATAACAATATTTTCCAAGGCATTATTCCGAGAGTACTTGTACTTCATACACTCGGGTCTTACTCTCTGTTTTACCGGGTTTGAAGTAAAATTTTGCCTCGTACCTTGCACGAGTTAAGAATCATGTTTTGGCAGTCTAAGAAAACCAAACCTTATTTGAAGCTTATCTTGGGAGTATCTCAAAAGATGTAGAAAAAAAATGGTTTTCGTTTACTCTGAAAACCGTCGTAAAGAGTTTTTTTTTCATAACTTTAGTATAATGATGATTTAACTTTCTTTTTAGGCATTGCTTATCTACGGAGTCATATTTCAACAGTGAAGCCTTATACTAAGATTTCTACCACCATAATTGCAGTTTTAAATTCCATGAAATGCAATTCTTTAAGAATTTATTGAAATCATGCACAGAAATTATATAGTGTTATTCAAAAACAAAGAAGTTACAAATGTTTTTTCTTTGTGTTACTATACTTGTCGCAGTCATATAAGATAAGAAATATTCTGAACTTTGAAATGGCTATAACCATTAAGAAAAATTCGCGCATCAAAGTTGTAAAAAAGAAACACTAAGTTGAAACACTAAGTTGTAAAAAAGAAACAATAAACTAAGAAACACTCCACTAGAGTGGACACAAAACCATTATTTTTCCTTTTTTTGACATAGTTTTTACAAAAACGTTCAAATAGCATTTTGTTCAAGCATTCTTTTTATATGTGGATCGATCCATCCAAGTATCTTTTTTTTCATACCATAAAATGTTTCAGAATTAAGCTTCACTTCTTCCAACACTTGCTTTTAACACAACTTTGCATTGAAACTTTAAGCTCGTTACCATTGGGGGTCAAATTTGTAGCAGATACAAAGATTTGCCTGTTTTTGAGCCTGTAGATGAGGATATTTAGTAAGATATATATCTTTATTTTGGATTTGTCAATAATGCTCATATGACTATTTTGATATTTTTAACATATGTAATTGCCTTCATTTCGTTTCCTTTTTTTGCCTTATATAGCAATGAATTTTATTTTCAATATTCCTTATTTAGCTTCTTATGTTCCGATTAAGGGGTTTTCCTATAAATACTCTTTATTCTCTCTCTCTTTCTCTGTTTCTCCCCACTAAACTTGATTTTGTGCTGCTGAGTTCAGTGTTTTCCCTGTAATTCTGAATCGTTATGAAGTTTTATCACTGTGCTTGAGAACTGTCAGGTCCTTTATGGTAAAGATCTACTCTTTGCCTGTCCCCTTTAATCCCTTGAAGACGCTTCAAGTATATGAATACGTTTGCATGTAAGTTCGTAAATAGCGCTCGCTAAACAGTACATCTTGCTGCCAAGAGTGGAAGACTTTAACACTTCATACTTTGGCATCTCAGCTCCTTGTAATACTTTGAGCTTTTTTTCAAAGTAGTCTGCATCTTCTATAGCTCTCCTAACGCAATCCACTGGGTTCCACTGCATATCACCTTTATGCAACGTATGCGCCATGCCAACTTGGTTTTTTACTTTGAATTATAGACCTCTGTCGGACGTCTATCTCACAATTATTCTCGTGTTGCAATAAAAGTTAGAGTAAATCCCTATTTGTATCTTCTGGTAATTTAACTAATAGCACTTTTATAACCCCATAATAGTCGTAAAATTTATAGCAGACGTAGTCCTGCCTCAAAGGAAATGGCAAAAATTAAAAATACAATAACGTGACCAAAAATGGAACTGGTTTCCGTGTGCCTCTATCGAATTGCAAAAATTGCCTGAAAATATGTTTCAATGCAATTAATTTAAGAATGTTTACCAATAATTTAACGAAATAATGGATTTTATTTCATGGTTCAATTTTGTTGTTCTTTTTAAAAAAATTATATTTTTATACGAACGTGACATTTTTATCCATCCCAAAAGCAAAAAAATATAAATACTATATGTACAATACTTTTTTTAAGTTTTTTTTCTTAAGTGTACAATTGCTCATTTCTGCTGCTTTCAATATCGAAATAAGAAGGAATTATGCCATTTGAAAACGAACATGGCATTGTAACATGAACAATAGTAAAATTAAAAATTTACCGAAAAACGATATTCTTTTAATATTTTCCATCTTTTATTAGTTAATTGCTTTTATTTTAGAGATTTTATGGAATGACTGTCATCATATTTCATCTTTTTAAATGAAGTAAAACTATAGGTGAAATGTGAATAAAAATTACCATCTCATTTTCCTCATCAGATGTAAATCATAATAGTTTGAACTTTTAATTTTTCGGTCACAAAGTTCCACTGTGAATAAACCCGTTTGACATTTGGATTGTTTTAAATACTTTGGAATTTCATGAGGTAAAGTTTTTACATATATGTATCCTTCAAAACGATTTTAGTTTTAAAACACTACTTCAGGCACTTATTACCATATGTCTTTGATATGAAGAGTATTCCAGCTTTGCTTGCACTTAATAAACTTTTAATTTACTCGATTTGCTTCTATTCTTTCCATCGTTGCTGTTTCTCTCTTAGGTTTTCCCCAACTCTGGAAAATTAGCTGCGCTACTCGACATGCCTTCAAGTTGATGCGTTTTCTTGTCACTTGCCTTTGACTTGGACTTTGCATGGCAAACAGCTTCTAATTACATTAAAATAAAATAATTAAAGCCAAGACTAGAATTTAATTTAGCTTCATTCACAGTTACAGTCGTATTTCAATTCAATTTAAGAGCTGCAAATAAAGAGAGCAATATGTTTATTGGTTTTATTGATTTTGGTTTGGGGCGCAGCACTAAGACGAGTAGAAAAGCAAACGAAAAGCAAAACATTTGGCAAGTGTATACATAAGCTGTCAGTAGGGGATGAAGGGGCTCCTTCCCCACACGTCGCACCAAGACTTATGTCAAATGGCACAAGATCAAATATCCTGTGGTTAAAATGTGATTCAGTGATAAATGTGACACAGATGCAATGCCAACCCAAAAGCAACAAACCAACAAATAAGAACGGAAAACGGGAACATGATGGTGTATGAAAACACAGCCAGCTGGGTGCTTGATAAAAGGTTTGAGCACACGCTTCACTGCATGGTCAGGGGCATCGATGAGTGGGGTCTTCACTGCCCCCCAGCATACAGCAGGAAAACTCATTGCATCCATTTGTTTTCCAAGTGAACCGAACTTGCACGTTCATTGCTGGCGCCATTATTTTTTGCTTCTTTAGTTTTTCGGATTTCCGCTCCGCCTTTCTTTACTTTTTGTTGTTGCTTTTGTTTTTCGAGTTTTGCAGTTTGCAATTCGTTGGGGTTGTTGCGGTGGCAACTCTATGACTGTGTTTGCGGTTGAAATTAAATTGCAATTGCAACTTCTTTAGCGCAAACTACTTTTATTTTTATGGGATTTGCTATAGCGTCGAGAAAGGGAGACTCTTCGGAGCACACCTCTCACCTCTGATCCCCACACTTTTGTTACCGTGCATTACTGCTGCTACGTGCAAAGTGTTGCCTTTTATGTGTGGCACGTAGCAGTCGCTACGCAAAGGTTTGTGCACCATGCTAAATGGATAAATGCATTGCCACATAGATAGTTGACCAGGTTAGCTACCTAGTAGACACTTGGCGGCGGGTTCTCAGTTTCAGTTGCGCTTAATGCATTTGTGATTTCAACTTGAAGTGTCATCAACTTATGCTGGAAATTAAAACCAAAAAACCACTTGAGGAAATCAGAGTGTTTAGGTAGTTTCCAACGCAGCAAAGTTGGAATACACTCAGATACAAAACTCGCTATACTACATAGTTTTCCCAACAGGGAATCCAAAAAACTATATAACAAAAAAAAGTTATTTTCGTGAAATCTTAAATCTAATTGCACAAAAACGAACTATATGCCCAAGTTTTCAACAGTAAAGTTATTGTCATGAAAACGCCAACTTCACGGAAGTTCTCTGTTTCTGTTTCATTGTCCGGCCTCTCCACTTATGCAGTCGAATTGCTACGGGAGTCAGAAAGTCTACACTACTTTGCCTGAATTATAGGGATGAGTCAACCTTCCCTAATGAACCATCGCACCCACCGCAAATCTTCTCTAGTTTAAAGTTATTTCCATATAAAACAGCTATTTTTATGCATCACACAATTCGAAGGTTGAATCTATTATTTACACGAATTCGCATAGTACTAAAGTTTTTGTTTTTGCAAATTGCATATAAATCGGTAAATTAGATTATAAATTATTGAATTCGACATAATGCAAATGCAAAAATAACATGAATTCGCTATACAAAGTGTTATTAGCAATGATGGTGTTATTATCCTTTGAATGGGTGGTCATTTTCTCCAAATTTATTTTCAGAAATTAGTTTTGAATATGAATAGATCGGTAAGGGCTATTTCCACGAATTAGCATTGTAAAGATTTTTTTGTTCCGGAAAAGGGTAGGCGAAAGAACCGCTTCAATTTTATTTGCAGAATCTAATATAGTCAAAAAGACGATTTACATAAAAACCTGACGCATGAATCTTCAAAACAATTGTTGTGAAAATGGTTTCTCGAAAAAGTGTTTTCTAATTGAACCAAAAGTTCACAGGGGAATCAAAAAATTTAGAAATATAATCGGATTGTGTTATCGATATGGCCAAAGAGACAATCTCTTCAAATATCATTAAAAAATTTTACTACTTTTGCTGAGTTTCTTTTATTCAAAACCATCTAATTTTAGGAGAATATAAACTCATCGCAAGTTTTCATGTCAGTTCATTTCATCAGTTTAAGTCATCGGATGGTGCGACATGGGTGGCCTGATTAGTGTGAGAAAGAGAGCTGTTTATTCTTTCTACATGTTTATAGCAATGTTAGCTAACAAAGCAGTTACATTAAAACCTTTCAATACAGTGTATCTTAAAGCGATGACCTAAAGAGAAAGAAAAGATAAGTGTAAAAAAGGCTTGACGGTTCTGACTTCAGTTTAATAGGTCATTTCCGGAACATCAAAGTGTTGCTTGGAAATTCGTTTAAGAGACATTTCTCAAACAACACTCAAAATGCTTATCAAGCAATCGACTAACTGCTTAAGAATATAAACAGAGTTGCCACCTTCTTTACATTACAAAACCTATTTCAAAATTGAGATACACCATCCAATTATTTCTGCACAGGCTTAAGACTAAAACTCGCGCGGCGTCTCGCCTCTTAGCCATTGTCTAAGCCAAGTTTAGTTCATTTATTTAACAATGTCAACAGTTGGCTGACCAGCAAAAAGCTCTGCGGTTTGTCATTGTTCGGCTTAGCTTGGCTCACGTAACGGCAGTTAGGAGTAGAGTTGACACTGTCTCTGTCTGCGCGGAATCGTGTCAAGTGTCATTTTCTGCTGCTGGATGCCAGCGACCAGGATAGAAAGGAAATCCAAAACTGAATGCAATGAATGGCGTGCGAAATCTCTAGTCATTTTGTATCCATGTGAATTCGGTTTATAAGTGTGCGAGAACAAAAGGCAACAAGAAAAATGATATAGGGTGTGTGGTGTCGGGTGTGGAGTGACGGGTGTGGGGGCGCCTAACTTAGGGCTGTGATTTGAAGTGTATTTGATAAATGAAATCAAAATGAATGCTCAAAATAGAAGCCAAGAAATCAATATTTAAACTAAGTGATTGCCCGAAGGAGCTTAGCAGATTTACCAGTTACTTAGTGGGTATTATTAATAGCAAAACAAGTTACGTCTTGAGCAATAAATTGAATCATTAAATAAGCTGGCATTAACTTTTATTTTTATTGAAACTTTTAATTGCCAATTCAGTGAGTTCATTTTTCACAAGTTTATGGAATAAACTCGCTGCTGCGTGAACGCCTTCATTTGTGCTGTACGTTTGAGTGTGTTTATTTGACTTTGGCTTTGGCGCAGTGCCCAGCGACAACAAAAACAATGGTGGGTACAAAAAAACAACAACATTAGCGTGCACAACGCCAACATCAAGGCTGCAATTAATTTCACTTTCCATTTAGCTGTTGATTTTTCACATTTTCCATTTGCCGCCTTTTAAAATGTGTATGTTTCTTTTTCTTCTCTGAAGCTCCGCTCTTCCACTACAAAAGGGCAGCCTCAAATGTGCGTACGCTGTCAGTGAGCGAGTGTAACTGTTTGTGTTCGCCATTTTATGGTCGGCATTCTGACAGTGCGTGTTTGTTGTTCAACACTGAGCTTTGGCTGCATTTAACGGCAAATTTGTAAAAATAAAAGAGCGAGAGTGAAAAAAAGTCTGCTACAACCGCATGTAAATTAATTTTAATTGCTACAATTTAGATAATCAAATGAGTTTGAATGTGAAATAAATTAACACTCATACACACACACACACACACACACTCATGCACACATTGCATGTTGGGGTGTCGCTGCGCTACTTTGCTGAAGTGTGAATATGTTTGCAAGTGTTGGTAAATGGGCGCGCACTGAACTTGCTGTAAATTAAGCACTGATGAGGCATATAAAGTGGAAGCTTAAGTGCTGTAGCTTTACATAAGTTGAAGTTCCTGCTTTGTTCCAAGAATTGCTTAATAAAGTTATGCTAAAACTGTTTTATCTTAGGCGCTTCGCTCCTGATCTTTAAGCTCCTGAAACTAAAGACGTTTAAAGATGTATGTTTGTGTTTACGTCTCTATTAAATTAAAAAGTGCCCGGATCTAAATCTTTGACAACCAGACCAGAAGGTTGGATGTCCTCCTTCCTTTTTCTTCTTAACTGGCCATAACAACCCGTTACAGGATTTGGCGTAGTATGAATATCTGGTCTATGGTGGACTTACCCGGACTAAAGCCACACTGATAAGGTCCGATCAGTGCGTTCGCAAACGGCTTTAGCCTTTGACGCAGTACGCTCGATAGGGCCTTATATGCATTAGAAAGAAGGCTGATACCACGATAGTTGGCGTACACCGTGGGGTCACCCTTCAAGGCAGAGGACATCAAAGTCCCAATCATCGGGCATGCTCTGTTCTAGCCATATTTTGCAAAAGAGCTGGTGCATGCACCTTATAAGCTCATTGCCTCCAGCCTTGAACAGCTCAGCAGGCAGGTCATTTGCCAGATTTCCCTCTGCATCTCTACAGGAAGACACTCCGGTACTAAATCCCTTAGCCAGACGCTTGACTTTTTGGAAGAACTTCCTAACGTCATTCCTGCTTCTGCACATCTTGATCTCCACTCACTCACGCTTTTCCTGCTTGCGTTTTTTGCGTCTGAAAAGGCGCCTCTCCATCTTCCTCATTTCCCGATAGTGATCTCGCACAGATCGCGTAGCCGCCGAATGTAGAGTCCTGTAACACAAAAATTGTGTTAAATTATTTACTCTTATTATTCTTCTGGCGACCCAACTATAGCGACGAGAGTGCTCAAATTCAATAGGAAACTTTTTGAAGTTATGCCCAACACGATAGAAAAACATTTAGCTTACTAAAGTCGAAATTACTAAAGCTATTTGACTAACACACTACATCGACAAAGCACGAACAAAAAAATATCTCCGAATCGACGGAAAAGTTGTCAAATTCGATAAAAAACCCTTTGAAGACCTGCCCAACAGAAAAACATCGCTAAATCGCCGGAAAAGTTTTCACAGTGCTTAAATCGTCGAAAAACATAAAATTTAAGATTTTAGTTTTTTTGGCTAATCCCAATACTTTTTTGCGGAAAAGTAAAAAGTGTCAGATGAAATGCCGTCTACTGGTTCAAGGTCTTTATACTAAAGTAGAAAAGCATGGCCCCTTAGGATTTGACAGATGGTCAGCCACGGACATAAACACAAACGTTGGATGCTTGTTCTAGGTTTACGTGGTTAGTCAGCAAATTTCCCATTGCTTGTACTAACAATTTGGGCTTTATGTTGAATAAGCGCAAAGATCTTCATACAGTTGGGCATGTATAGAATGTCATATTACTTCTTACATAGGCAGTTTAGCTGATTGCTCGTTTCACCACGGAACCGCTTTTTGTTGTCCTCTTTATTTTGGCGACATACCTTATGATTGGATCGCCAGCTCGATATTCCCCTTTCGTTGTGAACGCCGCTTCACTTCTGGAGGCATTCAAAACGTGTCCTAGTCCACTATGCATGTATTTCAATTCTTTCGATCAGTCAGCGTGATGTTTGATTCCATGTCTAAATACGATCAGACGACAATACTACACATTGTAAGATAATATTGATTTTCTAACAGTGCTCTGTGAATATATTTATAGAGCAGGAATCGGCAGCGGCAGCAGCGACATTACTTATGTATCTGCAATAGTATTATTGTCAGCAGATTAAAGTTAGTTCACACACATGTTTGTTCAACTTAAGTTCAACATTCAACTTGTCTGCTGCCATGCCGATGCCTGAGCTAGAACCAACTTGTTATATATCGCATAGCCGACTAATTTGCTTAACTCCACGGATAAAGTAGAAGGTAGAGGCTACTAAGGAATATAGGCTGAAACCATTAAAGATGCATTTCATGCCCGTAAAGTTTATCCGGAATCGAAATTGAGAACAGTGTATTACATTTTCTTACTTGCATACTTATTTTATAACCATGGTACACTAAACAAGGTACCTCATCAAAGCTTGCAACAAAGTTGAGCGAAAAAGTAGTAGAGCTTCAGAGTTAGCATACCTTGTTAGACATACCTTGGGGTAAACTAAAATAATTAAAATCAATTTCGTGAACTTGAAAAGCTTATTTCATACAAATTTGTTTTGGAAAACAAAAACAAGTAAGCTTTGCTCAAATTTCTGAAAGACGAACGTGCTTATTTAATGACGAAATTGAAATACTGTTTTTAGTTTTGGAACGCTTTGTAGCTTAACATAAAATTAGCATATAGAAAATAATCTTACAGTAACTTTCTGTTTATTTTTCACACAATTGTTAAAATTTCTTAGTTTCTATGTACATTGTAGTTCGTATTACCAAAGTCTGAGAAATAAGTGAAACAACTCTTCAGTCTTTGTTGTAAAAGCTTAACCCATTTGAGCTACACTGATATTCAACTTTTCGTTACTTCGTTTCGCTGTAATTGAATTATTTGGCTTTTGTTAGAGCTAAAAAGAAATTGATGCGCTTTATAAATTATCCACAACAAATTACTGACAGCAACTTCCGCCAAAGTCTAAAAAAAAAACCACCCAACACACACCTCAATTACTTATTATATTAAAATTGGCGTCTGCCTTAATGCCAGGCCACATTAACCCAATTTTTTAAGCCAGGCTTAGCGTACAATTTTATATATTATTCAACACTTCTTTTTTTTCTTGGCCAACACCTTGAAGTAATTAGTAATTGGTGTGCAGCCAACATTGCTTTTCAATTTATGCACAAAGTCCAAAGCAAAAGCAGAAGAAAAACTATAAAAAAGACGAAAACTTTGGGACTGATTCCAAAGCACTTAAGCGCACTTAAATAAATCCTAACCGAAAAAAAGACGACCCACAAAAGCGCGCGATTTTCATAGATACTGTATACAAAACTTAAGTAGATGCATACATATATACATATAAAAATTTGATACAGACAGTCGGGAAGGTGCCCGACAGTGTTATACCCTGTAACCTTCTTCTTTAGAAACACCAAATACCGTAAAATGGGGACGGAAGTCTCCACTTTTATATCTCCTTTCATAATGTCGATATGCCTGTAAACATTTTCCTATTGGGAAGAACCAATTGACAAGTTTTCCTATTGGGAACTTGGCTATTATGGGGTCAAAAATTACTTTTATACCCAAAACTACAGTTCTCTAGGGCCAATGTCGTTGAATTTTGTTACAGAGATAAAAAATACACTTATAAAACCCCCCATTTTCAAATCAATATATGGGGGGTGTGCAATAAAAAAGGTGGAAACAGTTTTAATGATTGGGATCACTCGAGTCTCCACAATTGTGATATATGTGATTTGCATATTTTTGACTATAACTTGTGATATATTTATCCGATTTTGATAATTTTTAAAACATAGATGCACATAAACACGACGCACATCTCTGAAGAGTTTCAAATTGATAGATGCAACGGAGCGGTTGTAAACCGCGAAAGTCTGCTGGGGGGGAAACGGGGGCATATATCAACTCAATTCGATAAACTTCATCTTACATGGGACTACGCGCATCTTTTGGTAAAATTGTGTGTCTCTAGCTCTTATTGTCTCGGAGATCCATCCCCTCATACGGACAGACGAACATGGTCCAATCGCTACCCGAGTCAACGATAAGACTTTTTGCCCATAATATAAGGGTATAATAAGCGCCTAACTTTAACTAATGCCAGAAGAGTGCGATGAAAGGCACAAACTAAAAGAGAGTGAGCGCGAGGGAAAGAGCAGCTTCAGGATGAGTGAAAGTAAAGAGCAACTTTTCGACAGCGACACTTGCAAAATAATAATAATAAACGCAAACGCTTAAGTGCTGCCCATTGTTGGCTGGTTATTGTTGTCGACAACGTTGTTGTTTCTCCTTTTGTTGTAGTTGTTGTTGTTGTTGGTTTTGTGGCGGACGAAACTGTTTATTGGCGGGTTGAGGTTTGTGTGTTGTGTTGTTGTTGTGGCCAAGCGCCAGCTGTGAACTGTTGGTTGGATATACGATAGAACACAAAAATATTAATAATTAATTTATTATACCCTGTACACAAAGTGAAAAAGGGTATTATGGCTTTGTGCAATGTATGTAACAGGCAAAAGGAGGCGTGGCACACCATAAGTTCCGAGAACAAAAAGTCTTATCATTAACTCGGGTTGCTATTGGACCATGTCCGTCTGTCCGAATGAGGGGATAGATCTCCGAGACCATAAGAGTTTGAGACACGAAATTTTACTAAAAGATGCGCGTAATCTAATTTAAGATGAAGTCTGTCGAATCAAGTCGATATCTTATTGAGTCTATCAATATCTCATGCATCTATGTTCCAAAAATAATCGAGATCGGATAAATACATTAGAAGTTATTGTCAAAAATATGCTTATTTCACCCCCCATCGCCAATAAACTGCTTCAAAATTCCACTACATGTAGATATGGATACATGTAAGCTGGAGTTACAAAATTTGGTGTGGCGACTCGTGTGACCCTAATCCAGGATCGATTTACCTTAATTACCGCCACACACCCCCCCCCCCCCCCCCCCATTGATTTGAAAATTGCCACAGACATTTATAAATGTATTTTTCATCAATGTTAAAAAATTCAAATACATTGGCCCAAAAATACTGGAGCTATGGGTATAAAAGTAATTTTTGCCACTATAATAGCCAACTTCCCAATAGGAAAACTTGTCAATTGGATCTTTCCAATAGGGAAATGTTTACTGGCATATCGATCTTATGAAAGGAGCTATAAAAGTGGATACTTCCGTCCCCATTTTATCGTATTTAGTGTTTATAAAGAAAAAGGGTACAGGGTATTCCACTGTCGGACACCGTCCCGACTGTCTGCATCAAATATTTTTTATTTATATGTCTACGCAGTGCATAAAAGCAGCGAAAACCACAAACACTTACACACAAACAAATACATAAGCACCCAAAACGGTGATAATAGTGTGTATGTGTGTGTGTGTGGAGCGTCAGCATGAATGGTGGATAATCGCCCCTTTTTGGGTAGCTATTTCACTAGCTACCGAGCGGGAGCTACTACTTTGTTAGTTTAGCCATCGAAAGGACTTACTTTAGAACTGTTACAGTTTCAACGCAGCAGAATCGTAACAGAGTAACATTCCGGGAGCCATGCTTTGTCTATCGTCTTGCCTGCTTGGCCCACGCAACCAAATGCCGTCACAACCTATCAGGTGTTTCTGCCAGAAACTGACGTAAGGTGTCATTGCTGGTCGTGCTTTTTTGAAAGTTCTGTAGAAGCCACGTTGGTGCAGTAAGCCGTCTGCCGATAGAAGGAACCTGTATGCCATACTCTTTGCAATGATTTGCGCAACGCCGCAGTGTAGATGGTCCTTTGTATTGCTTCTTCCGTTAGGCCTGCTATTTCGTAGGACAGGGTTTGGTGTATAAGTTTGGTAGTAGCTTCTAAAAATGTTTCACCCATTTTCCAAATAAAATTTCACAGTTTCCGGCAAAAACTTTCGGCTTGTTCTTTTGTCGTTTTGCGATTTATGGAAAAAACTGTGCTGAACTTTTCCCTTATTTTGAAGACAGAAGTTATATGGAGCATGGTTGATTTGAAAAACATTGGTAATATCCAAAATTAAAGCTTCTTCGGTATATATCAAGACAATTCCGAGTAAGTTTCCTGCAACTCAAAGGTGAAAAGTCAGCTTTGTTTTCACTAGTCGCAAGCGAAGTGCCTTGGTGGATAACTGCTACCGCTTAGCAGTAGCTATTAAAGAAACACCACCTTTCGTGGTCATGGTAACAATATGAATATTTTGTTTTTTGAACTTATATGGCACACCCTTTGCTTTGTTTTTTTTTGTTGCCGGGCTTTTGATTTCTTTCTCTTTTCTTTTATATTGAATAGTCAATTCACTTTTATTTAATATTTGCTATTGACATTTGTTGTGTTCAACTGTTTTTCCATTATTCCTTAATTTCTCTTGGCTTGCACTTTGACATTTTGATCGCTTTTAGCCATTTCGACATTTGACATTTTGAGCTTACGCCTGCCCACTAAGTTGAAGCTTGCATTTTAACAAGTCCTTGACATTTAAAGTTCCCAAGGATTGCAGCAAATTTCAATGCCAGTTTTAATTTTAAGCAATAAACATGGCAGTTCTAATGGAAAACAGATCACAAAAAGTCCAAACCACACAAATGTAAGCAAAACATGGTAAACACTCGTTCGATTTTATTGCATAGTCAGTACTTCAGTATTCCGTACGCCGCACTCAATTTTCCGTATTCATTGGTTTTTGCGTTTTGTGAGTTTTATCAACTGGAAACTAATTACAATGGACAAAACAGTGCGGGAAATTTCGTTATGCCCAAATAAAATGCAGACACATAAATTCAAAACAGACAAAAGCTGACATTGAAAGCAGCTGAAATAATACATGATTTTGTGGCCCTTTTTTTGATACACTGTACACAAAAGCTAACGAGTATGATAAGTTTGCAACGTTTTAAAGGATAAAACTCAATCGAAATCGGAACATATTTTTGTGCATTAGAAAACTATACTCTAAATAGGTCATAAATAGGTCCCGACTAGGGATTTTGATGTCTGGTGTTATCGGGTCCTTCAAAATTGTTGATAGAAATCAATAACAGCTGGCTGCAGATGAAGCTTCTGAGTAATGGTCACAAATTTTTAATTAAATTTTCGGATTTCAATAATACAACATGAGGTTTAAAGAACAGAGAGAGCCAGATAATGTTTTTTCTAGAATTCGCTACTCACACTGACCACACTACATCATCACCTATGACTATCACCTATTGACCATAAAACATGTCGATGTCAGAATATTACACGGAATTGAGTAACATTCTCGACTATCTCCTTTGTTTGTGGCAAAGTCCAGAAAGCTTCATAAGGGATTGCAGTTTATCGGTTAAGTTTTGTAGAAACTCTTATCCCATATAGGAAAGAATGGTACACTGAACTCATACATGACCGGGTGCTGTGTGTGTTGGCTAAGGCATCTGTTCAAAACAGAGCAACACAAAAAAAAGATTTAGATTTCTGGATCACTGTAGTTTGTTGTAGGTGGAGGTCCTTGCTTAAAGAACTCAACAAACATGTTGGGGCATTATTCTTATAATTCATCAGCTCTCCAAAGGATTTGGTCCAACTCTTAGCATAATGTGCATTTCTATTCATTAAATGGAAACTGCCTAGCTGGCAAGCTTGTTAGACAAGCCACCACCCATTGATGTAGAAGGCACAAGTATTCTTCTTCTTCTTAACTCGCTATAACAACCCGTTATCGGATTACGGCCTGATGTAAATACATTCTCTCATTGGAATTGTGGTCTTACGTGGTGGTTCCCAAACCCTACTCATGTAGGGTATATGTACTTCAAACAAAAATGACAAAAATTGGCAAATTGTCGTACAACTAGTACAACTTGGCCTAAAAGAAGCAAAGACAGCAGTATTCTCTCAGTCCAGAGTTCGCGAATAGCAGTCAACACATATTTTCAATGTGTACACAAAAGACCTTTTGTCATCAAAGTGGTTCTGGAAAAATATGAGTGAATAGAATTCGAAAAAAATGTTTTTGGTTGAGCATTGACGTTTTGCGCAGCAAACCCGGCTGCATTGGTTTTTACCGTCCCTCTTTTCATTGTGTCCTGCAATAACGGGTTTTTTGCTGACACGCTGAAAAGGTTGACGGTTATTTGCGAACTCTGTTCTTTTGGCCAGAAGAGAGGGTCTGCAGTTGCGGGCGGCATTACCCAACACTGCATCATTGATGTCCCTAAAGCATTTCACTGGCAGGGCTCGTTTTGCTGTAGATAATGATGTTTCTGGTTAAGGACTTCTGTTATGCGAGACAGCACAGTTGTGATGATAGCGTCTTTACCGAGCGTGTGACCCAACTGTTTAACCCAGATGCGAGCACCTTCTAGAGCCGGTAAGATTTTCTTTAAGTCTACTACTACTGAATGTCTGCTTAAAAGGTTAAAGATCCCTGAAAGTTTACCTGCATGCAGAGTTCTTGAGCGATTGAGCTAACCTTGAGCATGCAGATCTGCCATTTCTCGATATTCTCTAGTATGTGTGCAGCATTGCAATTGGGATGTGCATGAAGTGAAGATGTATCCGTATGTATTTAATTGGCGGTCTAGTTCACATCCGAGCATGTGGGTTACAAATGGAGTGGGCCACCCAATAGCTCGGTACCACCATATGGTGGCGGCTGTGGCTAAAACACAAATCAAGGGTACCGCCTTTGTGTTTGCTTGCGTGTCACCCGGGTGCTGCTGCCCTTAAAGTAAAAGAGGTAATAAAGACACCTCGACTCCTTAATTAAGCAGATATTCTAGAGGAGCGCTAGCTGACGTTTTGTACAAGAGTCATTGTGCTATGTGTACACTTAAGTTGCACATAAGAGCAGCGTGTCAATAAGCCAACATTTGAAACATATCATGTAAAAAAATGGAAAAAAGATCTGACAATCTGTGAGCATTAGCTCGTTATCCCACATAAGATGATCATCTCGCTAATTCTTTTCTTTGGAATCGAGCTTCTGTCCGGCTAGTTGAAAGTTGGTTACGTTTTGTGATATAGTACGCCAAATTTTAATGTTTGTTGAGAAGCTCCAATTAGTAATCTCTTCCAATTAGTAAAGTGTGAAGAGTATTCTATAGTCGTGCAGTACCACCTATAGGCGGCCCACTTGTTATAAGCTTGGGTCTGTCTCATTAAATCGCAATGCGAATGATAACCCTAAATTATGTGGTATACATTTTAATTGAGCGTTTTTGCTAAAAGTGTGGGCGTGTTTCAAAAAATGTGAGCTGATTCCGCTGCAAAATTGGCTGAACTGCTGCTTAGTATTTGTTTCCAGCTAAAAGCCATCAAGAACTCATTTCCGTTGCGACAATACAAAAAACAATAATCATAAAAAAATTGCAGCAAAGTTGTTTCCCTCGGTTTGTCTGTGTTCAAAATTGCAGCAAATTCGTTGTCATTAAATTATTAAATGAAGCGCAAAAAGTGCTGCAACAGGCAGGAAAAAACAAACAGTTTCTTCCGAGGTGGAACGTAAATGTTTTTTTTTGTTTTTGCCCCAAGTCCAATCAGAAGTTGCAACTAACCGCACTTGGTTTCCTTTTGTGGAACCCTGCGGTGCGTGTTGCCACTCCAGAAATCTGCTCTAATTATGAATGTTGCTTTAGACAGCTCTTAACTCCTAGCTGCTGCTGCTGCTTCATTAACCTTGCTAGACATAAAAGGATATTAAAGGATGGCCGTGCGACACATTGTGGGCGTACTACATAAGATTCCTGCAGAATGACAGGCAGTTCTTTTGTAGTTTTGTCATTCGTTCTCGTTCATTTTAATTGAGTTTGCTACGCAGCAGTAGACGAGGGAGACATAGAGTGAGCTCAAATATATGGATTTACTTTCGCCCAGTTGCAAATCCTAGGCCAGCTCTCACTTGTCGTTTGGTTTGATGCATGGCCAACCAACCAAAAGGACGACTTCTGCAGCAGGTAGCAAATGCCAGAGAAATGAAGATTAACTGCTTGATGCAAGGATATGTTGTGACTAGTGACTAATAACAAGGGCAGTGAGAAGGATGGAAAGTTGTCATCTAAGGCTTAGTTGGGTTTTTAGGTTTGGGGAAAAAAAAAAAACGAAACACCTTAGCAAAATGTAAAAAAGATTGAAAGTGAGTGAAATATGCGACAAGGGCTGGAAATTACAGTAACTGTGCAAATGCCTTAGTCATAGATTAAAGTGAGGGCGTTTCTAAAAGGCTAAAGTCATTTTGAAAGAGGCATAAGAATCGATTATTAATTCTATAAGCTTACTTTTCAAATTTCCTATGATTGTTCACTAGTTCTTTTATCGATTAAATCTTAGAGCTAAGAGGATTTTTTTCTAACTGTAAAGAAAATGTTCCCAACCTTATGAACTAGTGGTTTCTTGAATCAGAGAAATGCTTTCGCTTAGTTAAAAACCATAAAATGCATAAAACTTCTTTAAATAGTGGAAATGATTTTGGATTAGGACTTCTTAGCTAGAATAAAAAAATACTCTTCTTCCATTGTCGATTCCAAAGAAATTGGTAACGTGTTTTTTTCCTTAAAATAAATGTGTTTTGACTTAAATTTGCATTAAAAATAATGCCATTTTGTTTTAAAAACGTTAATTTCCAATCATGCCCAAATATGAGCAGGATTAACAGTAGATTAGATATAGCATCTTCCCGGAAACGTACGAGCTTTGGAAGTATGTCAATATCTCAATCGGGGAAGCCCGGTGACAGAATTTTGCAGTGTACACACAAAAGCTATCCAATTGAATCTTTGCTCACTTCATTCATGAAATCCAGTCAAAAAATACAAGAAAATTGGAAGTCTACTAGCTTGCGAACACACACTCAATTTCTTCGCATTGTTATTGTAAGCCTTTTCTGTCTTGATCTATAAAAGTTCTGGAGAGTATCACCAAAATATCAGTTACGCGGATGTTATTCACATTATTGGGCTCTCTAAGCGAGGTGGGTTTTGTTGTAAATGAGAGCAACACCATCACACTGAAGAACGATGTCAGCATGGCGATCAAGCGGATCACTCATGCCAATAGATATCTTAGTAGGCAAATAAGTAGAAGAGAACAATTTCGCAAGACGAAACGTTCTCTCTATAAGACGCTCATACCTCCGCAGTCTGTTAAATATGCTCGTGGAATGTTTGAGCGAAAAGTACCCCAAAATACCATTGAACGAACTCTATGAGATCTACAAGGACATTGACATAGTCAAGCGATTTAATATTCAGCGGCATTGCTTGCTTAGTCATGTTCTGCGTAAGGATGAAGAAGCTACCGCGAGAAAGGCTTTCAATACGTCTGTGGACGGAAGGCGTCGAGGGGGCTAGGTAGAGATCACCGTTTGTATAACCGATTGAAGAGGCGCCTGGAGCAATGCTCTGCATCAGGCCATAACATGTAGACGGATTGTTAGGGTCAGACAAGAAGAGGAAGCCTTTCAATACTCTGTTGTCAAGCTGTGGCCACGCCCACTTCTTTAAATTTTAAAATTCCTGTTGAACTGAGCTACTTCTATCTCTCCTCTTCCAAAACTTACTGTTCCCACTCGCTATATTTGCCTTGATCAAATTGCGAACTTTTTACTGGTTTCAACCTGCCAACTCTCTGTCGCACTAGTTGCGTTGTCACCTATGGCTTCGTCTGGAATTGGCGACTGGCGATGGAAATGCTTAATCCAGAACAAAATATAATACTTTTATATCATACTGCATCAAACTCATACAATTAAGAGAGATAGCAAACTACATAAAAAACTCAAGCTTTAAGAAAACAGCAGCTGTAGTAGACTTATAAGCTTGAACCAATCCGATTTCATTTAGTACAGTCATCCCAGCAGTTACCAACAGCAAGAGGAATAATATTACCATATTGCCATACATCATATAATCTAATGGGTAAACAATAGGCAATGCATTAGCTCAACTCGGCTTGTCAAATACAGAAAGCATTCAAGACCAACAAAACTTGGTCAACAACTTGCCGGTGTACAACAAAAACAACAACAGCAAACACGACAACAAAAACTTGAACTAAGGCCAGTCGGAGCTTAAAATGAAAATCAATTACAATAACTGAAACTGAATTTTGGCAAAGCTGCCAAGTTATATAATTTTCACTAGAGCAGTTGATGCGTATGTGTGTGTGCGTGTGTGTTTGCGTGTTACCAAGATAAATATATATATAGCTCATATACAAAAAAGTTTATCTTGGGATAAAAATCTATTAAGAAAGTTTTCTGCTAGACAAGACATAGAGCACAGTTTGCTTTTTGGTTTTTCTAATGTGCAGAAAACTTGCAAGCCAGCTAGTTGCCGTTATGATTTTAGGTGAGATAACTGTTATAGATAGAGTTAGTTTTTGGTTTTGGAAAACAGCAAGAGACAAAAGCAAAGCTCAGTGCCAAAAAACCACTTGAAACACTTGACAAAGGTCTGCCGGAATGCAAGGCATACATTTCTGTACATAGTACACATGAAAGTATGCATGAGGTGCGATAGATGTGATTCAACAGCACTCGAAATTTGCTTGCATTTTGTTAGTTGGCAAATAAGTTTTTGGCATTGTGCGTGTTGACATCATTTTGAGTATAACTTTTGCATTGTCAGCTTGTTCAAAATTTGTGCGAAAATTTTGTTGGGAATAGAGTTTTAGTTTTCTAGCTTAAACCGCGACAAACTTTTAAGTCTGGCAACACCAAATACGACAAAACTGTGAATTTCTGCGCGCCACATTATTGAGTTTTAATTAAGAAAGTTAAGACAAAAGATAGTTTGTCTACATTTAAATAAATTTACACATTGTTTTGGCTTAAACTTCATAACAAACTTTGTTCTCTCTCTACTTGCAGCTTAAATCAACTAATTGGTAAGTACAAACAATAACTGCAACACTGTTGTTGCACATCAATAGCCATTATTTGTGGCAGGTCGTTTTTAATAACTAACTTTGACAAACACACGGAACTCTGGCAACACTTAGCAAAAGCAAATATGTGCACTAACACACTCTAAAACACACTTGCATACTAAATCACACCCACAAGACCATGCAGCAACGCTTGTTGTGGCGCCTTCAACTATGCGGCAGTTGCTGCCATGTCAGCAGAGTTGCCACATTTTTGGTTTTTCTATCTTTCGCGAACTTGAACTGCTTGAAAAAATAACTTTTATTGCTTAATATGCACAAAAAGCTTTAGAAACTTTTATTATTGCGCTTCGTTTTTATTGCATTTTGTGTTTATTTCTTTAAAGTTTTCATGCTCTATTTTCGTTTGCTGGATTTTGCTCGGTGTCTGTTCTGTACATAAAGTTTAGACATTTGTTCACAAATTTAACAGACAGCAAAAGGCAGAGCACAAGTTTTGCTTTATTTTTCCTAGATAGATTTCGAGATAGCAATGTCAAGTCGAAGGAAAATTGGTTCTGACTTCGCGCATACTCTGTGAGGAACAGTCTGAGTGGGTTTTGGCACATGGTTTGGCATAGACAGCAAATGTTAATAGTTTTCGATGGTAAAATAATTCAATCCGGTGTAGAAACTTTTTTCATCTGATCGTCAGAACAGAGGCTTTCAGATGTTTAAACTATAGAATTTCAGATGTTAATTAGCTTACAGCAAAAACGCAAACTTGTAATAAGTGAATTATCAAAACGCTGGTTTCTTTGCGCAATTCGAAGACTTCTATTTCGATTTCATTTACACAAAAAACTGCACTGTCGACCATATCGGTATGTACTACAGTAGCCGCAGTACTAACAAATTTATCGACTGAACTATCGATTTAATAGAACACGAGGCTTGTACGATAATATTGATCAGATTTTAACTGTGCGACGCGGACGATTTCCATTGAAGGGTTAAAGTAAAGCTAAAAAATGTACTACAGTAGCTGCAGCATTAAATAACAGCACTAATTCATCGACTTAACTATCGATTACATTAAATAAAACACAAGATTTGAACTTTAATATACATCTTTAAACTGTGTTATCATAAAGCTCTATTATCGATTGCGCTATCAATGGGTGCATTCAGGCGGACAGTGCTTGAAATACTTGCTTTTACTTTTTATTGATGATTTTCCTCAGCAGCAATAAAGTGCGCTTTTTAATGTTTTTGTTGATGGGTTTTGTGCATAGAGCATAAAAGTAACCCCTATCGTCTTGCCGGAATGCGTCCAATCCCAAGACAGTGCATACACCTACGAGTGTCTAAGAGAGTAACACAAGCAACCTCAATAATCGCCTGTCTTGGGAATGAACGCATTTTCACAAAAATTATGAATTTTTTCCAGAATTTAACTCTGAAAGTAGTAGCCCTTATATAATAACTTTTAGGCTTTCTAGGTTTTGTGCTTGAAAAAAATATCGATAAAAGGCGCTCGAAGTAAAGTTAGCCTCAATGCACCAAATATTACCAGTACTAGAAAAGTTTAAATTCAACTATATTAACAATATAGAAGTAGTTTATATCTTAATAAAACAATCGATATTTTACCAATTTTTGCGAAGACAGAGACGAGAAGATCCAGATATGTCAATATATTTAAAATTGGAAATCGAATTGCAACGAGTTTTAACGATAAAACGCTTTTGCTTTTTCTTAACGAAAAACCCGGTTTCAGTTGATACAAAGCCAATCCGATATAGACCAATTTAAATATAGAAACGGGGTTGAAACGTAAAAACCACTTTTGTGGAAGAATAGCATTATCGTTTGTAGAAATGTGACGGATAAATAACTGCTTATGTTTGTAACTATAATCGAAAACGGAATTGATAAACCTTTCTAATCGTTTCCTAATTAGTTGTATATGGTTGAATTGGTGATTTAGTATAAGACTCAAGCTTGTATCTTTAATGGTTAGTCAATTCTTAAGTAGTTCAGGAGTATCCTTCAAAAATCAGTCTTAAGGGTGCTTAAAATTTCATCGCTGAAATATCCATTCCAACTCAATGAAGTCTCTGTATTCGTGTGGCCTTAGGGCATTTCCTCGTCGACTTCTTGAGCTGAAGCATTTCTTTAAATTTATAATTGGTTAAGACCTGAAGAAACAAAACTTTAAAAAGAACTTAAGAAAACAGAGGAAAAACAACACTTGAATAAAAAATAAATAAGAAGTTGGCATTAACGAAAAATGTGCCATAAAATACGCCACTTGAGCACAACATGTCAACAGGAACCCACGAAGACTTAGAAAAAACAAAAAATATCAATAAGAAACCCCGTCAGGACACAAACAACAACAACAGCAGATAGACAGACGTATAGAAAGAGATAGAACGAGATATAGACCGTACGTGACACAAGTGAAGTGCCAAACCACAGGAACAAGGAACAGCTACAGTGAAGCCAAAGCGAGAGAGAGAGGGACAGAGGAGCACCATCAGCAGCAGGACACTGCGTGAGGCAACACACGCTTCCTCGCAATTGAAGAGCCTTTTGTCTATATATGCTTGGGTAACGCTGAGCAGGTCCTTAGCTGGTCCAAGCTTGTTGAAATGCAATGAGCATGTGTCTAACTGGCAGTCGGGACAGACATGACCAGGATGCGAGTGTCTATGTGAGAGTGTGTGTAAAATGAAGATAAATGTGTTAATGTCGAGTTGAAATACGGGTGGAATTGGAAACTAGCGATAGCTGCTGAAAAAGCGGTAAAGGACATATAAATTTTAGATAAAGGGGTCTTAAAAGTTTTATAAGCGACATTTGGAAGACTTGATTATGTGAATGTAGAAATAGTATGTTGCGATTATTGATATTTTGGGAGTTAAACTACTGAGCTCGAGGTATGGCAAAAGCCACTAGAAGGTTCGGCCTCGCCATACACACAGATTCGAACGTTGTCCAACCTGCTTAGGCAGCTTATCGAAGCGCTAATATGTAGATGGTTAAGTTGGAGACGACAACGAGAATAGTCCATCGGGTCCGATTTCAGCAATAAATTGTGCACTATATAACTAGCGGGTAACCGCCATAGATCGTGTTCCGATAAGTCCCGAAGTTCCTATCCTTGAGCTGCCTGAAGAATAAGAAGATCTTGAAAGAGTTCCGCTAAATAAGAACAGTACGCAGATAAGGGAAGAAGCTCCTTGAGATAAACCAAATTATTAGTGATGGTACCAACCGGGCCACTTAAGTCCTCGAAATTCTGTTTCCTCTTAGGAGGAACACCCTTGTCCTCGCCAGGGCATCACATTCAGTTAGTATGTGCGAGGATTCCTCGTCACGTTTTTAGAATGCGTAGGTACTGGAGCTGGTGATGCTCAGCTTGTTCAAGTGCCCCTTCACCCTACAGCGCCCAGTGACTAGACCTGTTAGAATCTTAACGGAATTACTTCGTTTGTTATATTTTCTTTGAACCGTCTGAGGCCTGGAGCGCCAAGCCAGTTCGTGGTTCGTGTTACTGTTTCCTCTTCTCTTTGTAGTTGTTTAATGGTGCGTGTCCCAATTCCAAGGTTCAGGATGAGATGGATGAAGTGTCAATTTGCTTGATTATTTAAAAGACATTTGAATCGTTGCTTTCCAGAGCGTTTGTGGGTCTGGTGATAAAAGATAACAACACGAATCACAGGTTGCCTTCGAGAATACTTTCAATGTTGTGCTGAACTTTGTTTCCCTTGGTAGGCAGTGAATAACGAAATCGGCATGGAGGTCAAATTGAGAATCACAAAGCAAATGGAAGCTCTGTAAGTTAAGTTATCTTCTTAAATAAAAGACCTGAAGGGCCTTTTAGCTTTGGGTACTTACTGGGTTAACCATCGGTTAACCATGTTTTAGGTTCAATGAGAGTCTTGATGAATTTATTTAAAAGATCAAGTAAAAATAACTACTTTTGTTACTACGAAGACGAACAGACTACGTTAAGCCGTAACTTGTTGTTCATGTCAAGAAAAGGTAAAGAGTGTATTGCCTAACAGCCTTACCCCGAAATCGATACGCCTTCGATGACTAATGAAGTGCTGACAAATGAAACTGTCACAATACAACGACAAATGAAGCGCCTTAAATTAAAAAAATGTCAAGCCCCGCTTATTGTGACATAAAAATGCACTAAAGGCAACAAAAAATTAAGTAAAAATAAAGACAACAGAGGCCGCAATAAGATGTGGCATGCAACAAGGGGCCAACAACAGCTGTTACGCACGAATGCAGCGGCGAATGCCAGGCAAAACAGGAAGAAACCCACAAAAAAACAAATACGAGAGTGATTTCTGTAGTCATAATGCCAAACTCGGGGTATGTTGCACCCACAAGCTGCCGCCAGAGCCACATAATTATGTGATCAAGAGGCAGGCAGAGACCTAAAGCCACAGACACACGTTGCAAACAGAGAGACAAGCCACAGCTGAACCGCAAATGATGCTGGTGCCTAATAATTGTCATAAGCATGTTCCCACATTGTTGCAAAGAAAGAGGGAGACCCCTCTCCCAAAGAGTGAGTGAGACGGGCTGTAAGGTTGACTCGAATTAAGTGATGGATAAGCATTCTGATAAAGTCAAAATAATAAAAACGTAATGTGTGCCTATATATGTGACTGCGAGTGTGCGTGTGTGTGTGCGCGTGCGGCGCCGCAAAAGGTCAACTGTTTATTAAAACAAACGATATTGAACCTTTTATGAGGGCGTGTAAGTAAACCATAAGCCGAAGCCTAAATACTTGCCCCAACGCATTTCCCAGCGCCCATATGTTGTTGCTTTAATTTTGTTTTAAAATTTCTCAAAATAAATTCATATAAAATTATGTCGGAGGGTCGATGATGCCGAGAACCAATATGCACAAGATAATGCACACGCATACAGATATAACTACATACTGCATAATAAAGAAAACATGTGTGTGCAATGTGTTCGCAAATGTTGAGCAAGATACAACAACAAAAAAAGCCGAATTTATTGAAAAAGTTGTATAAAAAAATAAGATATGGGTGTAACAGGATACCATTCCCTAGGGAAAGCTTTGGTGAAACTTGAATACTCTTTAAGTTGTGATAGCCCAGAGACAGCCTTTCTGTTCATCTCCGGCCAAGACCGTGAAACCGAGAAAAAATCCGGGAGCGAGGTTTATTTTGTACAGCCCCACCTAGCTTGTTATTTCAAGGATAATGAAACAGTCATAGTCTGTATTGCGGGCGCTCTTTAGAACTTCGGGCCTGAGATTATAAGTAACCGAAGCCCGCCCCCCCCCCCCCACTTCTCAGAAATCTACAAAAAATTAGAATTCCCTTTTTTGACATCATGTCAAAGCTTTACGTTATTAGTTCCAAGCGAAATTCAGATTTAATTTCTCTCCAACCATAACTCCCTAATATGGCTTTCGAGTAAGTAAGAAATGTAAGTAGTTGAAGAGCTATTCTACCAAAAACTTGCAGGCCTGATGAACACTTCTGTCACTGTTACACGATTTACTCTATAGAGAGCTAAAATTTTTCTCTCCAAAAAGCTTTTCATTTGGAAAAGTAAAGTGAAACTTTTAGCAAATCGATCTAGAGATTTTGGGTACTCCCCTGAATAGTAGACTTTAGATTATACATATCACAACTAGTCTGGTATAATGCCCAAACTAACGCCGCTCTACGAACATAAGACGAAATTATGCGTTTTCAGTACCGATTTAGCTGCATGCTGTCAGGCATGCACTCGGGCGAAGTGGATCTATCAACTTTTCTGCTATATGGCAGAAGCAGCTCCAGCTTAAAAAAAAACTCCATGCCGAACACCTGGTTCTACCCGCGAAGAAGGCCCACCTCAATCAGAAGCTTTGGTAAAATTGTTCATCCTGTGGTACCCCTATTGAGAGCTCGGTTGGCCAAACCACGCCAGTTTTGGGAAACATTCTCTTGACTCTGGTTACCACGCACTATGGTAGTCGCCGTGAGAACACGACTTTGGGAAATTATATAAGCAGCATTGTGATCACTCGGGTCGCCATCACTCCAGAAACATCCCATATGCCATTCTGTAGCTACATTCCAAGTTTTTCAGAAATTGCCCATCTGCATGCAGAAAGGGCTTAGTGATCTGTGACTAGTCAGCAGGAATCCAGCGCGTAGACTAAAACCATAGTCGCGTCGGCTGTAGACTAAGCTTGCGTTGGGAATAAAGTGGTGCGTCACCAGCAGCGTCATACAACAACCTCTTTGGCTAGCCATCTTCTGCTTTCAACCAAAACCAGACGTCACGATCACTCGCCTCCAGCGAATGCAACATTACAAGCAGTGATCCTTCGGATAGAACTTCGGCCATGTCAGTGTGAGCACGCGACGAAGCTTCGACCAGTGTGTTACATGACTCTTGTAAAGATCCGTTATATAGCTTATCGATTAGAAGGCTACGTAGATAACACAGTTTATTCTTCGAAATCATTGATTGTGAAAGCGTTAACAACAACCGAAGAACATTCTACCTTAAGAAGACTAAGGAAGACTTTATCGAAAGCTAACGATCAAATTATCCCTAAGTTATGAATGAAGTTCAGCAGATCTTCAAGCGCTATTTCAAATATGATGATTATCTACCAGCCTACAGTGTTTGTGTTTTAATCTTAAGGTAAGAATTACTTCTAGAAGGAATAAAAAGAAAGAAATACATTGGGCGTCGATTGCACATCGCTTTCCCATCTCGTGCCCCAACAAATTCAACAAAACATTTTTCTCAACTGTGAGTTGAGATACGAATATCGTCGTTAAACATGCTTCCATCCATAAATACTTTATGAGTTTATTTCAGTGAAAAAAATCGATCTTAAAATATTCATATTTCGCATTTTACCTCTCACTACGTATACCGTTCAAGAAAGTAATCTTTTAATTACTAAAAAACAGCAGCGCATCAAAAACTGATTGAATATCAGCTTTAACTCTGCGTGACAGCTTCCAAGGTGCTGAGCCGGCAATCAATTTTTTCGTGCCAGAAACAAGACCCAATAAGGTGCTAAAAAAAAAGCAATTATGTAGTCATAATCTTTCCATTTTATTATATCTACTTGTGGAATCTTAATGAGCGACTTAAGGCTAAAGTGTTGCATTCCACAGCTCAAAATTCCATACAACAAGTGATGCGGATTGCATAAATTCTGTTTAAAAATTAAGTGAAAGAAAACGATACGAGAAATTCTGAAACGCAGAAATTTAGATAAACATTTTGATGGTTTATTTTGTTATTTAGGTAGCGCTGTTTTTCTTATATGTGAGCAAGGAGCGAGAGAGGGGAAAAGGAAATAAAAATAGCAAAACGCGCAATGAATACAAAATGCGCTTTTGCCGCTGGTTGTTTATCTTTATTTTGCTCTCTTTAGTGTTTTTCTTGTTTTTGTTATTAGAGTTTTTGTTGCTTTTGCTATCCAAAAAGCAATGGAATTCGTGGCACAAATGCACATGAAAATTTGATAGAGCTTCCCTCACGAAATCAAAAATAACTTGCGAAAAAGTTTGATAGATCATTAAACTCTGATATTTCTGACATGATTTCTGTTACATAAACTTATGAAAATATGCATGAAAAACGTCTAGACTGTGACTTTTAAGTTAAAGTAAATAAGTAAATAGCACACAGATTGTGTTTGCTTTGGAAATATAAGATGAAAGATTGGAATTGTTGACACAGCGGTTTTTGGCGTACTTTAAAATTGAAAAACAAAGGTTTTAGGCGTTTTGGTTAAATGGGACAATAGTTCTACCTCATGCAATCTAGTAGAATACTAGATAGGAAAGAAGCTGATAAGAAAATTTATCAAAATACTATTAAAAACTTCTTCAGGATAAATAATTAGGGGTAGAATAAAGAAAAGCTCGTAAATATGCAAAATTTCATAGATTTATGTACCAATACTGTTGAACACCTCCTCCTCACCCCTCTATAGTGACGTCATATATGAACAGCCGCTAATCGGAATTGGAACCACACAAGTAACAAAAAATTTTTCCTAAATTTTCTCGGAAAGGGCAAGTGCACATGAACAAAAACTAAAAATGGAAAAAATAGTGCTATTTTAACTATAAAAATGGTTATTTGGTTTAGGTTGCATTTTCTTTTGAAAATACAAATTATCAAAAGAAAACCAAAAAAACTATAATAAAAAAATATTTTTTTAAATAATGGCAAAACAGAATTAAAAAAGAAAAATAATAAATAAATAAAATGTATTTATAATAAATATATAAATATATAATAAAAACTTATTTTCATAAAATTGATTGTCTGCCTTAAACCGGTTAATTGCATAAATATTCGTTAATTACAAAAGGAAGATCATGTACTCAAAGGAAAACTAAGTTTTTCTCAAGAAAAGGTTATTATCACAAAATCTATCAATATTCTCAAAAAGGGTTATTTACGTAAAATATCTCAATGTTCACAAAAAAAGGTGTTTTACCTAAAATCTAAACAATTTATAAGAAATTATTACATAAATTAAAAATGATTATTTAAAATAAGGCAGGAAACTAATTTTCCATAAAATCACAAATGCCATTTAATTGGTTCAAAATGGAAATGCTTTATGTGACATGTGCTACAGAAAATGGGTTATTTGCTCTAAAAGAGATGATTGTTGGCCTAAAAATCGCTTATATGCAACTATTTTCATGATAAACAAATTTATGTGTTATTGGAAACCGATTACATGCTTCACCATGGAAAATTATTTGCTTAAAAAGGGGAAATGCAAATATGTGCATAGTAGAAAAATTTGATTAGAATAAAAAAGAAACAATAGGTTTTTAGGATTATATATACATAATGCTGCAAACAGGCGAGGTCGTTTAGAAAAAATAATAATTACACATTTAAGGTCTAATTTGGTATCGAAATCTATGGCAATAACATTAATATAATGCTCTATAATAATAATAATAATCGTATCTCTGTCAATACGATTTCCACGCAAACAGCCAACGAACAATTTATAGATTTCATTGATATTCCACGCGTTATGCCCGAACCTTAACTTACGCACTCAACTAAATGCTGCACAGACACAAACAATAAATCCTTTTTTAATACCTCACCTTATAATACCATTATTTGGTTGACTTTCGCATTTGAACCCCAAGACCTAACAACGATTTCCACTCTGTGATTTTAAGTCGCACATCAGTGGAAATAATTTGCATTTTAGGCAAAACTTTTACCACTTTTACCGGCTGAAGTTCAAACTTTGGCAGACAATTCGTGTATGTACTTGGTGTGGCGTCGCACACAGTTACTTGCGCCATCTATTTGCCACTTGGTCTGTCAGCACAGTTACAAGCGCAACATCAACAACATCATTATTTCCATTATCTCATTTTAAGTCCTACCTTGGCTTTGGCTCTAACTTAATTAATTGCCTTTCTTTTAAGTTTCGAAATTAAAACTACCTTAGATCTAGGTAAGCCAATAGACCCTCATGCCCAACATTAACCCACGCATGCCCCAGCTTAATGACGGCTATTTCACGCACATTTCCCGGAGCCAACACAATGCCGCATTAACCCCCCTTACGGCCACGCTCAGCAAATAACTTCTACCGTCTGTTCTACTAGTAGCTTCAATTCGGAATGCATTCACAAGAAATTCTGCATGTTCCAAATGCCACAACGTTCCGCTGTCGCTTCTGGACAGGACATAGCGTGCAGTTCCACTCAGAATAACGTTTGACGGCGTCGTGTGCGGTGTGTTTCGCGTTCCTATTGGAACTAACGGCGCTTGTTTCAAATGCTTTTTGGCACTTTCTGTGCGTGTGTGTGAGAGTGTTAGTAGTGAGAGTGCATAAATGCAAGTGTGTGAGCGTGTGTGTGTGAAATGCAATGCTTGGTCTTGGACTTAGTGTAATGGTTTAAAACAAGTAACGGGCAATGCCAATGCAGACTCCCAGATTAAGTCCTTGTTTTATTTTTTTTGGGATTGTTTACACACTTTCATATGTACTATATGTAAGAATGTGGGTGTGTTTGTGCCTGTGTTAGTGTGTGTTTGTCTCCCACTTGACGTGTTCCCATTACGCTGTTGTGCGCTTGCAAATTTTTGACTTTTTTGGGCGCAATTTTCTTGGTTGGTTTCTTGGTCGCGATGTGTGTGGCCGTGTGTGTGCGTGTGCACTTACTTCATCATATGGCGCGCATTTTGTGTGCTTCCTTGCTGCAAGCTGACTTCCTGCCTTACAGTTAAAACCCCGTCTACTCCTCCAGACCCTACATTGATTTCATGCTAAATTTAACAACTTTATTTGAAACGTTTATTGTGTGCATAAATGTCGACATCGCTTATGTTCATGTGTGTGTGTGTGTGTGTGTGTGTGTGTGTGTGTGTGTGTGTGTGTGTGTGTGTGTGTGTGTGTGTGTGTGTGTGTGTGTGGGTGAATAACTGCATATGTACTATATGGTGGCAAATAATTTTTAAACGTTTCATGTGCATTCGAATGCAAATTTCATTTAATGTTTTTATTCAGGCTTATAAGTAGGTGAGTTGTGACTGTGATGGCGGCGATTTGTGTGATAAGTGAGTGGAGCAGAATATAGTACCTGGTAGAAGTTTGTGAACGAAAGATTGTTTGTCAACATATTTGAGATAGTATGCACCTTATTTGTGGTCAGTCTTATTGGTCTCAAATATCTTGTTGGCGATGTTTTAACTGATCCGAAATTGCCAGTCCAATTGGATTTTGATTCCCTGATTATGATTTGCAGTACTAACTTATGTGATGACTTCTAGCTCCTAGTGCATCATATAGCTTTGTAGTTTTATTGTATAATTGCGAATCAAAGAGTTATACAATAGTGGTGGGGGTTCATCTCGTCCCTCAGCGTCTGTACTTTGGCGCAGTCAGCCTTCTACGATTAAAGACACACTTTTGATCCGCCAAAAAAAAGGCAAGATTTTTGGCGTTTTATTCGATTGAAATGTTTTGAATGAATCAAACAGATCTAGAACTACAAAAGTATGAGATTGAATTCTGTGATATCAAAATATTTTTGAAAATCTAACAGAACAACGAACAGCAACTTTGTTGATTTGTTTAAATCTGCATCTAATATAAATTAACAAAAAAAATTTTTGGGCTAAGAATTCAAGCTACGATATACGTTATGTTTTGGGATTTCAAACAGATAATACACCGTTCCTTCTTAAGAGTGACAATCAATTCTGCGAAAAGTAATATTGTTGCACATAAACCTAAAGTCACAATTTCAAGAGATTTTAAGCGAGAAGTTAGTTATAAACTTAATTCAAACAGAAATCGTTCCTTTCTTCAATTTTTAGTGTTGGTTTTCTATATATTTTTTTGAATTTGAAACTAATTACAACCATGTTTACATTATTTCGTTTAAAATATATACGTCTTGAAAGTGTTACTTTGTACAGAACATCCTGTTATTTTACAAAAACAAGGCACACTATTAGTACGCACGAATCAGGCCACAAGAATCACTCCAAATGTCTTTCTTGCTGGTTTTACCTCTAAAACCAATCATCTACTATAATACAGTAACTGGCGAATACATTTGACTGTATGAATACTTTTAGTTTCGTTAGTAACTTGCAAATCTTTAGTTCAGTATCGAAACTATCAAGTTACTGGCATTCATAATTTCAGATATGAATGTAAACCATCATGACTGTCTTTTTTAGCGAGTAACATAGCTAATGATACACCAGTTGCCACAGTTGCTGGTCCCTAGGATAAAACGATATCATAAATAGCTGCTTAAGTTCCTTGGCTACGTGCCCATAGAAGGCACAACGGATGATAGCACAAAGTTGCTCAATAGCTTATACTCAGTACACCTAAACTTATGCCTATAGTTGTATTTGTTGTAAGAGCTCATAAGAATCTCTTATGATGTTTTTAGCCAAATTAATTGTTTCTTATTGGTTGTATTTTTAAAAAACTTTGTTTGCCACACATTTTCAGAGCAATCGTTTCGGATTTTATAGCTTAAATGTGATACTTATCTATTTTAATCTCACAGATACCTTATATGTTTCCCGCAAACATTTCTAAAATTTATTCAATTGAAACTTTGGTAAATGCATTAGAAGGACCACACAGGCACAGGCTATCTACTAGTATTACTCAAGTTGGTTGCAAATGAAAAAGCTTGTGCCACAAAACATCATCAACTCAAATCTGGCAAAAAGCCTTGGGTATCAGCACAAATCTACTCAAAATGCTCACTCATATGCTGGCAAGAGCTACGCCATAGATGCTAAGTAAATTTAAGTAGAAGCAAAAAAAAGAAAAGAAAAATAGAATTGCAGCGGAAACTCATGAAAATGCAGGATATTACACATATACACAGATACAGTTAGAAAAAAGAAAAAGTGGAGCTTGAGAGCCGGCAATGAGTATTTTTTTGAGAGAAAACTATAAACGAAATGTAGGAAGTCAGCTTCATCTGCGGTTGTCATGAAACGTACCGCCGAATAACAGGATGTGCGCCTATAAGGATATGCAAACAGCAACACACACACACACACACACACACACACTCATACAGAGCAATACAGTTAGCTAACACATGCTCAGAATTTGCACAGTTTTATGAGCAACAACACCCCCTTTCCAAAAAAAACACAACATGCTGAGACACTTGACGCTCGCTCGCACGCGCTCAGCTTGTTTGAGGTGCGCTCTCTTTGTTGCGCTCTCATGTTTTTTGAGCGCTGGTGGTGGAAATTCTGTCGCTGGTTTTTCACTGCAGCGCTGCAACTCAGGACTTTTCCAATATGCGTGCCGCTCATTGTGTCGATTGAGTTGCTCGTGACAGGACGTCGGCGTCGGAATAGTTACAGTTAGTCTTTACCGTTAGCAAAACGGCGGCGCCTGCTGCCGCAGCGAGTGAAAGCAAAGGATATACACCAATACACACACACACACACAAATATACAAAAAGGACTGACTCCTGTATATAGGCGCAGAAGCCTAACAGCGAAAAGAAATTATATATAAGTATTGGAGTTTATAGAGTTTTGGTGCGTGTGTATGTGTGTGTGTCTCTCTGTGCGTGTAAAGAAAGTGCGTGAGTGTGTGTTTAATGAGCACAGCGAAAAATTTGTTTAATAATAAGAGAAAGCTGCCGAAGTTTTAATTTCAATCGAAATTGCAGTGAAAATTCGTTACCAAGAAAATTTATCAAAAATATTCAAAGCACTCGAAAAACAAGTGCAGTAAAAAGAAAGAAGTTGAAGTGAAAAACCATTTATAAGTTTGTTACAAACTAATATTTTAAAGCCAGCGGAAAAACACGCACACAACTTGAAAATCAATATTTTGGATTAGTAGCTGTTGGTTTTTGTTGGCGAAAGCGTATTCAAAACAAAGTAAGCAATAAATGTTATACAACAAATAAACAATAGAATAATTTTAAGAAGAAAAAAGAAGTAAAAAAAAGTGTTGAAAATGTGGCGCAGACTGCATAAAAAGCCAGCGGCAAAATTAGCCCGGGCAGCTATAAAAGTGTGCGCAGCGTATAATCACCTCAAAAACCAACTCAAAACCAACCAAACGCTGCAAATTAGCGTTAATTTATTAGAATCAAACTAAGTGACTTAAATTTGTTTTCAAATTGCGCTTAACTTTGTGTAAAATCCGTCAACTACGGATTACAACTTTTGATTCGAAATGTGTGTGTGTGTGTGGCGCATTTGAGGTTAACACACCTTAGACATATACATACACACTCAAAGCCGCACACACGCACACCAAAACACACACAAATAACATTAGCGAGAGAGACAGAGAGCGCGCGCACGGGTGTTGTATACAACATAGCTCCTACTTGTATGCAGCAAACTTTTTTGCGCTCCCCATTTTCAGTGCTGCTGCTCCCCACACAGCTTGAAAAATCGATAGATTTCAACTGCTAGTAGACTCAACAGCCAGCGCTGCCCCCCGCCAGCAAACCCTCACTACTTCACTACCCTTAGCCTCATCCTTGGGTCTGCGCTGCCAAAAACACCCAAAAGCGGCTGCCGCTTATCAAAACGCTAGTACTATGCTTTTTTCTGCACCATAATTGGCAGCACTTTTCTGCAAAAAGGAAGAAGCAGCACTAGTACCGCTAAGTGTGTGGGGGTTGTTTGCACGCTGCGCAGTTTTTGCAGTTATTTGAGAGCGCAGCTGGCCACACTTTTTTGCAGACTTGGAGCTCCCTCTCCCTCTTTCTCTCTCTCTAATGCAACTTCTTGCGCTCTCTTTGGCACTTGTCAGCTTGCGCTCGCTCTCTTCTTTCATTCTGCCTTTTGTTACACGCTTTGCTTTTTAGTTGGCTTATTCTTGCCGGTTTTGTCTTGTCCGCTTTGCTGTTTGTTTTTTGCGCAATCAAAAACCGTCTTTATACCGTAATTTCATTGAATGTTGGGCATATTTTTCGATGTTTTTATTGAAAAACTAATAACTATAATCTGACAGTCTGCAGTTAATAACAACAATCTAGCAATTTGCCAGCAATAATGTAATCAGCAAATTATGTCTACACTCACTTCAAAACAAGGCATCTTCAGGCTACTCTGCTGCCTCTTCTGTCACCTCTTCAGCCCACAACTTGTATATAAGCTACAAAAGCCTCTTGAAGATGCTGCGAAACAATAAATAAACATAAATCTACGTGTCAGGCAAAAAAAAAAAAATAATAAAGCTCCAGAGCAGACAAAATCTCAGAATAGTGCGGGGCTATCAGTCTAGAGTTATGCACAGTGGGGCAAGGTTAATTTTCTATTGAAAAAATGTTTTTATGGTTTGCAAGCATTTCAGTTTTGATACAGATTAAACTATACTTCTAACCAAAAAATTTTCATGGCCGTTAGTAAATTCCGATTTGGCACAGTTCTGTGTATATTCAGCTTTAAAGTAAAGTTAACCCGGAATATGTGGATATTTAATAACTTACTGATAAATCTCTCTCAATTTTTATTTTTCCTTTTATTGGAGCACTTTACACTATTGGGTTGCATCTTTGAGAGCATTGGAAATCTGTATTGGCCGACGGATTTCGAAAAATTTCCAATCACTTGGTTCTTTGGCACACTGTTGAATATAACAAAGTCTAGCAGGCAACACAATATATTCAAATATACTTCAAACTCATTATTTTAATGATTTTTACTCAAATGTTGCCATTTGAAAACACATTACCTTGAACTTAAAAAAAAATAATCTCTGAAGTAGCGGTTTACAATTCGTTGAAAGTAAAATCCATTAAATTTTCTTGCTTTTCTAATGTTTAGCCCTGATTTCAATGTCTGAGTAGACAAATGTGCTGCCTTTTGATTATTCTGTGCAATATGTCTGTAATATAATATATATATTTCGCTTATTATGTCTTTGATTCAAACTTTGTTTTTGTGCTATTAACTATGATATCCTAAAAGGTGATTTCGCAAAACATATTGCTTTAGCTTGATTGACTTAAGCACAGCTTATAAATGAATTTGCAAAACATAAAGATTCGTTGAATTTTTGTTTAGTTTCTTCACCGAAGTGTTTCATTTAATTTCCGTTACATGTGATATGGTTCTTTACCTAACTATAATTAAGAACAAAATCAGTAATTTGAACTTTAGAAAACTTCATTTGCACCTCTAAAAGCAACTCTAAAGCTCTTTGTGAGATTTTCTTACATATAAGAAACTTATTTCAAAAGAACTGTTCACATTACCGAATAGAAAAATAGATGCGAGATGCGTAGTCACCAAGCGAGTAATATGAAAACTCGGTATCCTTACTTCCGAATGTTATTGAGCTACATTTCATGCCTTATTTACATATTGTTATTATATTGCTTATGAAATTTTCATAAGTAATGTCACTAATTTTTAAATTTTTTAATATTTTTTTATTTAGTAGAATTGAAATCGCATAAGAATTACGCCCAAATGTATCTTCAGTGTTTTCAAGAAACTGTAAGTTTCGCCCCATTATATTTGTACCTGTCCCACTGTGCGTTGGTCGGCTTGTTTTGCTTACATACCATCATTGACAGTCCAGGCGATGTTATCGCCTTGCTCCGCCACAGCACGCGGTATTGTCCAGCAACTGTGGGAACTTTGTGCAACAAAAAAAGAGAGAACTGCTTGCCACCTTCAAAGCAATACAACATGTTGTTGTTGCTGTTGTTGTTGTAGTTATCGGCCAAGTCAATATAATTGACTTATCTGCCTGTTGGCTCTTCGGTTGGTTGCTGTGCTGCATTGTTTCGACTCTTCCACTTTGGAGCTTTGGGCGCTCCAAACGTGTTACCAACGCTGCTTTTATATCATATACTACCTGTTGTTCTTCTTGTTGTTGCTCTGAGGGTCTTTAAAGTATTGCAGACTGCTTGCGGTTAAGGCCGCCGCTACGATGCACCCTGCTCCCTAGTCCACATAATGAAGCACGCTGGCCTCGTATTTGACTTATTGCGGTTAACTTTTGCCGTTGCATCAAAAAATTCATTGAGCGAATTCTTCAACTCAAAAACACGTGAAATATTGACTTTGCCGTTTTAACCCATTTCCCAGTGATTGGTTTCTGGCATAGCTGCAGCTATTTGTGGTCATTTTGGGATAATATGCAAAAATCATTGACTTAGTTTCAAAGGTGCTCAATTATTGCCTTGAAATAAACACAAATATACGGTATACTTTTTGTACACTGAGACAAATAGTAGTTTGGTATTAAGCACAAACGTTCTTGAAAATGTTCTGTAAACAGTTTGTCAAATTTTGACTTGAAATAAAAACAAATATAGGATACACTGAGCAAAAAGTTAAGGAATTGAAACGGAAAATGGTTCAATCGTTCTTGAAAACGTTCATTTAAGTATACTATACTTAGAGTACTGTTGACAGCGATTTTCTTGAAATATCTTGAAATTTTATGTTCTTTAAGGATTTTAGGGTCTTATTTGGACGGAGAAGCAGTCGTGGCTGATCGTAAACTTGCGTATCGATATAGTCTTGTCCATATGAACAACTTCATCATGGAGACATTGAGAGTGGGGAACATGAAGTTTGGCCAACTAGCATACAAAAACTCTGATTGGTATAACGATGATTGGAAGAAAAAATATGCGTAGCTAACCGCAAACTCGCGTTCTCACGTATCGATATAGTGTTGTCCACATAAGCAATTACATCTAGGATACCTTTAGAATGGGGAACACCAAGTTGTGGGGACACGATGCTGGACAGCTCGGAGCATTGCGTTTCGCTATAAATTCATATTGCGCTTATTACTGTTTTTGCTTTAATGCTCAGATATTTACGAATTTTTGAAAAACTAGGTTTCAGATGTATCTGAAAGATATGCAATAGACAAATTAAGGACTTCTTCCTGTATTATATAAGCTAGAGCTATCAAATTTGGATAGCCAGACTCATGTAAGCTTAATAAACAAATCAATGTAGACCTTTTGTTGCAGCAACTTCATTTGGCTCGATTACGCCTGCAGCTACTCACTTCCTTTTGGGTAAAAAGTGTGTAGTGTATCCTTTCGTCGATCACAAACTCGATTAATCCATTTTTTTTTTAATATTGCCGCACTTATTTTCTTGGCTTTGGCCTCTATAGCGCTTTATGGCGCATAAAATTGGCTTTATTAAATTTTTGTTTTCCGTTTTTATTTCCACTCTGCACTCTCTCTTTTTCTCTCGATTGCATCTTAAAATTACCGCCTCGACTATTTCACATGCAATTTTCCACTAAAGCGACAAGTCAGACTCATCAGAGCCGCCATAAAGCCCCGGCAAAAGCAATTTGTTTGAACCTTAACCCAAGTAAGGCCACAAGTTTTATCTGCACGTTTGCAGCATTCGTTGTGCTAGAATGCATATTATAATTGATTTTTTTCTTTTTTTACATAAACTGCAAGTCGAATTTTTAAGCAATGTTTATGGCATATTATTTGTTGTCTTTTCTGATACTTTTCCCTCTCATTTCTAGATAGCATATAAAATTATGGCTGAAAATGTTTATAGGCATATTTTTTGGTTTACTGCCTTTATAATTTATATGTCTGTCGTTTTTGTGTGTGTGTGTGTTATTTTTGAGCATTCCTGTTCGGAAATTCGGAAATTCCATGGGCGTTTTTGCCATATTTAACGCCAATAAATCTCTTCGGCCTGTCGTCTGTGCATCTTTTGACCCGCTGTGCTCTGTCTTCAGGCGATTCGCTCTCGCTTTGTTATTTTGTTGTTTTTGTTCGACCAAATGAAATAAAAGTCTTTATGAATGAATTTCTGCTTAATGTAAGCGACACACACACGAAACACGAAACACGAAACATATGAGCAGCATGTGTGGATAGGTTGTGAGCATCGTACATAGTACTCATATATACTTCCGAGTTCTGGTCCGAGTGAAACCATTAAATTAAATTGTGTGCGGCGTTTTCAGACTTTTCTTTTGAAATTATGAATAATATTGTAAGTGTTTATAGAAATAAGGCGTAGATATGTAGGAGTTTTGTAAGCAGTTGCAATGCAGATAATTTTGCATATTAAATGGTTTCTTTAAAGATCTAAAATGATTTGTAATCACAAATCAGCTAGTTGATAAATCTCTTGCAAAAACTATCTTGAGAATGGTTAACCTGTATATTTATACCCTCAAATATAATACAAACTATCTAAAGAAGAAAAATTTTATGATGATGATGATTTTTGAGATCTGCGACAGTTTGTTACAAATATCAAATTTGACGACATTGAGCTTAATGAATTGTTGGAAGTTGGCTATCACTGTAGATATTTTCATTGGTAGAAATACTCTGAGATCAAGAACTTTCGCCTCGAACTCATTGTAGTGATCCGGAAGCCATAAAAAGATAAGCATATAAGGCATACAGGTAGGGTTTATATATACTTAGACATGACCGAGTACAAGAACTGACAAAAGAAAACTTAAGCTCGATTCACCCGTATAAGCCAAGATTCAGATAGAAAGAAGGAATGTGCCAGAAAACTATTTCAGTCAAATTTCAACGGAACTCTGATATGTGGTTATGCCTATTGTAAATTGTATCTCAAAAGCAGTGCAGCAATGTTGAATGAATCGATGAACATTTATCAAAGAAATATTTGACCGATGCATTTTGCAAGCCATTTCATGTGGAACTTTAGGCAGAACCGCTCTATTTTTTCTTACCCTTATGACCACCATACACACACCAATTGGTTAGCCAAATCAAATTATTTTAATTTTCTTGCGACCAAATGGGGGACATTGGAAGTTTTTCCATAGAAACTAGAAAAGCTGAACTACATTAAATAGCTGCCAAGGAAAACTTTTTTTTTTAACATAAATACTTTCTATCGGACTGATTTTGCAGTAATCGTTAAGATATAATGTTTTTTAATAATAGTTATAAACATAGTTAATAGTTTCTAAATAAACAATTGGCTTTGTTCTTCCGAAAATATATTCCTAAAATAACAATTTCATTCCGACAGATCTACGGGAATCGCTATTTTCCAAAATATTCAAATATTCCTGAAATAACAGTTTCTTTTGTACAAATCTGCAGGAATCGTTGAGATATATCGCTTTTAAGAATATTGTTATACACAATATATAATGAAATTTGTTTTTCCCAAAATACTGAAAAACTCCTGAAAATCACTTTCTTTCGGATAGCTCTATATTTTGCAGCGATGGCTTTTAAAGTTTTCAATTTACAAGCAGATTGTCGGAAATCATTTAATACATCATCATTAGCTCCGATGTCTGCCGCATTTCGAATGCATAAGACATGAAAGTACTCATAAATTTGTTTTTCTTCTAGAAGTTTTAGATGATACTCTTTTAGCTTTTATGATTAACCTTTTAATAAGCTTTATTTTGAGCAACTCTACGGGATATGTTCTGATATACTTAGAAAAGTTACTTAACTGTTTTTTGTGTGTTCTTACTTTCTTGCACGTATTGCCTGCTTTTGAAATGCAAGATCGAGTAACAAAGAAATTTGTCTCTCTTTAGAAGTTTTGTGTAATACTTTTGTGACTTCCTATCATGAAAACTTCAGTTTTGGAACTTGATTTCCTCAAATTTCTTATACAAATGGAACAAGTTTCCGTTTTGTACTGTGCTCAAAAAAATATTAATTTTTTAATAGATGCCATGTTCCAAGCATATAAAACATTTCCACAAAAAAAGCTACTCAAATTTTGCATGTGCATTTTTAATATCAAAGTAACCTTCAGCGTTTCCGTGCAACATAAATGCCGTTTAAAGGCCTTCAAAGTGCAGTTCCCCAACCCAAAAAGGCCTGCGTCACCCGCACAATATGTGGCACATTGGTTTTTTGTGCTCGTATGTTTTTTTTTCTTTCTTTTTTAAACTTTCCGCAAACATTTATGCGCTACATTCCGTTACTAATTGACGACAATTTAAATTTATTAGCTGCCACAACAATTGAATGCAATGCAGCGCGGACTTTCCCTTGCCGCTGCAACGTCCCCTTACCCCTTAGGCAAATGTGATTTTAAAAAATACACAAAAAAAAACCCATAAAAATTATTATTTACTCCGTTTACATAAATTTATTCATGTATTGTGCGTCAAGCTTCCGTTTGTCTTTGCAACGAGCTGTAGTAGGTGAAGTGCCGGTGCAGTAAGGGGCAGGGTTGCCAGGCTGGTCAAAGACTTGCGCCGCGTGGCACTCACGACAATCAATCTTAAGTGGGAGTAACAAAGCTTACAATCTGACTGACTGACTGACTGCCGGGTCTTTGAGCAGGCCTTGCATTAGCAGCTAATCTGCATATTGCGTCAAATGGGGAAGAATGTGCATCAAGTATTTTATGCCATTTTTTATGTGTTTTATTATTTTTTATGTTTTATTTGCAAGTGGCACTTGTAACAAATTGCACTGCACTGCAGTTCTGTCACAAGTTGCAAAATGCGGGTTTTCGACTCCGACTCCTCTGGCGTCATCATCAGCATCAACGTCGACGTCAACTTCGTCGCTAAGTAAGCAAACTTTGTTCTGGCAAGTTTTGGGCAAGCCATTTGGGAATTGCAGCAAAAATCTTCACAAAAAGTGTTGAAAAAAACAGAAAAAAATCCTGGTGAAAAATTCAATTGACAGCAGCCAAGACAAAGCGCCCAAAGAGGCGACAACAGCAACAGCAACATAGAGAGTGAGGCAGTGGAGAGGCAGTGGTAGCAAACAAGTGCAAAAAAGAGTTCTTTCTATTAACACTGCGCCAATAAAAAAAGAAACAACCGCGTTGAGAAAAGCCTAATTTGAGGCGCCGCAGAGCGAATACTCTAGCAAATCACGTTGAGGGTTGTATCACTCTTTTAAGAACAGAACCTAAGTTCGAAGCTCTTTCAGTGTAAAATTTGGCATCACGCAGTTGTGAATTAAGATCAATTCATATCCGCTCTCTCTCACTCTCTTTCTCTCTGTGCGTAAGCCCTTACAGCACACATGTTCAAAAACCAGTAAATTGGTTTATTGCGAGGCGAACCAACCAAATAAGTTCAGCTACGCTCCAGCAGTCCCAAATTTCCAACCGGGCTGTCATATTCTAGTAACTGTTGGGGCTAAGTGTATGTTTGTCTCGCTCACACTCGCACTAAATGCGCTTGTAGAATGGTCGCATAGTGAAAGGTGCAGGCAAATCACAAGTGTAAGAATAGAAAAAAATTAAAAATATAGAAAAGTAATATGGAATTTAAAGATTCCACAAATTCGTACCGAAAACTGTGCCACAAATGAAAGGTCGTGCCAACCGGGATACTGAGCTTAACGGCAAGAAACCGCGTCAATATTGGTTTTTCATCTAATACAAGCGCACAAGTCAAACATTCGGCTGACCCCTCGGCCATGTTTGTGTGCGCAGGGTGAGCTTTCTAGCTCTCTGAATGATTCCTGGCATATCGACAGACCGCATTTCATCAAAATAATAATAAAGTTTGACAGATGCATATTTGATAGAAGTCAAAAAACTCAATTTTTCAGTTAAAGATTTAGAATTATGCGTTATTCCACGCTTCAGATTGTATCAAAATTTACCAAATTATACACTTTTCGTTCCTTTTGCGGAAAAAGTGAATATGGCATTCATGCAGCAAAGTAAAAATTTTAAGCTTCTTTCTGAAAAAAGTGTTTTTTGAGCATTGGGATTCGTCTATTTAATGAGCAAAAATTTTAAAGATAGCAATTCTTTTACCAAAATGCATGTTTTCCTAAAAGCCCTCGTGTTTGAAAAAAGTAATTCTCTGAAATAAGATACTCGGCTGGGTTAGGATCACTTTTAACGAACACGAATTACGAACCAAAAACTAGCTTTAAATTCAAACCGATTGTTTTGCAAGTTATTATAAATGTTATCAAGTATAACAAAGAAGGATTCTGAAATTCCAAAAATCATTCATTCATTATGCATCTTAAGGTATATCTCACTAGAGATCTCATGCACACACGCACAGAAAAAAACCACATAACAACTCCATAATAGAGACATTTTTTTGGTTAATACTTTCTGATGCCTAGGACTCCCCTTTCCATTCGATAAAAAGAGTGTTATCGAACTAAGCATGCTCCCGCCTGTTATAGAGTATCAACCGAAATAAGGAAAAGAAAGCAAATTGAGCAAAATACAGCTCATCGCATTGCGCTGCTGCAACAACAGCAATAAAAATCAATAGAAATCGCAACCCCAAGCAAAAATCTTATAGTAGCTGAGCGAAAGGCACGGAGAGCCAAGGCAAGTGATAGACAGCAGGGGCAGCCGGCAGCAGCAGGGGTCGAGCGTAAAGGGGGAGGCAGAGAAAAGTGCGACGACGGGCACAAAATGAAACATACTGACGGGTGATTGCCCTCTTCTATGAGCCGGCATAGCTCTGCGGTCATATTAGAGAGCCTCCGAGAATGTGAGCAGTGTGAGGAGTGTGTGTTTGTGAGTAGCTGCTGATTGTGTCTCTAGTATAGAATGTATGGTGTGTGTGTGAGTGTGTCTAATACAGCTTCCTTGACAATGCAACATGGTTGTTGCAACTGTTGTTGTAGCTGCCGCATGTGCGATATTTATGTGCGCTCGCGCATTGCATCCTTTTTTTTGTTGCACAAAGGCCATATATAAAGCGAGAGGGTGATACACCAAGGGTGCGGCAGGGACAGGTTAAGCGGCAACAACTGTGGCAGACAACGGCAACGACGACAAATAGCGACTGAGTGCGGCAATGTGACAAATCTGTAGATAAAAAAGTATAAAAACGAGGCAACATCACATCCGAGAGACACAAACTGAAGTATATATGGAGTATCTATAAAAATGTAAAATTCATTCAGCGAAACAACAAAAACAACAGCAATTGCAACAACAAGAGCCAAATCAACTCTAGAGAAGCGTGACTGCGCATTAATGCTACGTGCAACATGGAGCGTTATAGAGGTTGCGGGTACTTATCTCCAGCTATGGATCGAAGGGCAGATAACATCAATGAATTGATTTTTGGAATAGTGATAAATTAGTAGTAGAACTGGTGGAGTAAGGACAGGCAAAGGAAATGTAGGATATTTATCACAAGATTTAGAAAACGAACGCAATGTTTTTAAAGAAAACACACAGAAACGCTAAAACTTGTTCGCAAATATTTTGGTTAAGATAAACATTCTTCTTTAATCCTTAATCCTTGGGTAATATCCGCAGTACGTTTTTTATCAACATACATTTTAAAATTTTAATCTTCTAGAAATATCATTATTAATATATCTTTCAGAATTTTCTTCAGTGCCATCTTTCACTAACTAATAATCATTTTGTTATTAACAATAATAATCTTCTTAAGAACAATCATCTTTTTATTGAGAAACGCCATTTTCTTCGCAAAAATAATCATTTTATACTTCAGAATAGTCATCTTCTTCGCAAAATTAATCCTCTTCTTCATAATTACCGAATTCTTCTTATAAGCAATCATTTTATTTTGTTGATTCATTATCTTCGTTTTCTGAAAAACTTAAAGAAATTTATTAATTTCATTTGAATGTGCTTAATCATACAACAAGATAACAATAAACGGTAAAAAATCATCTTTTGCCATACAAAAAAATTTGACTAATCAGCCTCTTTTCAAAAATCCATCCGTCACTTTTGAATCATCTATTTCTTCTGGTTACTTCCATACAAAACTTCATCATCTTTCGTTCACCTTGGAGCTGTTGTAGCGAAACTTCATCTGCACTTTAGCAGAAGATGTTGACAGAATTTATCATCTGCTAACTCCGCAATCCAAATATATGTTACAATGTAAAAACACTGCACATCTTGCGTACACGAATTTCATCTCAGCTTTACTCTTATACATAAGATAACTACAATATCATCTTTCAGACATGTCAACAAAATTTAAAATCCAATTCGATTGGATTGCATATTCTGTTTACTTGCACACAGAACTTCAATATGTTTTGTTCAATTTTGAGCTCGTGTAGCTCAACTTCATCTCAGTTTAACTGTACTAGATAAGATATCTATCATCTTTTAGCCATGTTAACGTTTTGTTGATTTCCATGCAAAACTCTATCATCTTTCGCTCTCTTTTGAATTCGCGTACCTCTGGTACATTTCTCACCTATAACTATTCCATTTCAATGTACTCTCTTTTGTACTTTTTATTCGATTTTGCTTTACACACACGCAAATCGAATACATTTCAATTAATTCTCGCCCCATTTCGATTTCAATTTAATTTGTGCGCTGTGAGGCTTTTGGGTATTAAATGCTTTTGTCAATTAAAACGCAGCAAAATCTATACATCCATCTCTTTCTGGGTGTGTTGGTGTAAGTGCTAAATAAACACAGCATAGCAATTACAATTACAGTTGTGTAAATACATAAAAACAAATGCAAATCGCCATTACACAAAAATACAAAAGCAAAAATGCAAATATTTAACCTTGGTGCTACTTTTACAATACCCCAAAGGGGGGGCTGCAACAGAGAGGGAGAGAGAGGCCTAGTTTTAGAGTGAGGTTTTACCTATATAGAACGTACAGGTTGAATGGCCTTTTTGCTTGTGACGGTCAGTGTACTCAGTAACAATAACAACAACAGCAACTATAGCCGCCTTGCCCCTTTTTGTGCCTTGCTGCACGCTGCATTGATTCCATAGCAAAGCTGCTTGCAACACACTCACCCCGAAACCCCTACGTCTCATAGACAGTTCACACCCTTCAATGGCAATTCAATAGAATGCAGTGTGCTACTTTTTGTTCTTGCCACATGGGTATGTGTGTCTTGTACGTGTGTATTTGTTTTTTTTTTTTCAAATTGAATTTTAGTGCATTGCACTTTTTGCCGACTGAACTGAAGCGACGCGACGCGACGTTGCACGACGCCGGAAGTGCGGCATGCAACAACGGAAGGTGGCGGCGGCGTTGTGCATTGACGGCCGCTTTGCCAGACAGTTGCCGACAGTCATATAACAGTCAAGTTACTAATATATAAGCTTATACCGGTTACTACCCTTTAGGCAGTTGTTGTTGCAAGTCCTGCAGTTGCTGCTTTTTGGGCATATTGCCAATATTTGTGGCATTTGTTGCACGCGGCTGTTGACTTGGCTTATAATGATGGCATATTGCGAAAGGGCAGGGTTAGCGGCAGGCTTCACTGTATCATGGTTTTCTTTGTTTTAGTTTTCGACACATTTCAAGCTTGATTAGACACGACAGCTACATAATATTTCTTGTTAACCTAAACTACAATAGTTTTCAAAGCTACCCAGTTGAAGTTGACAGCTTATAATGAATGCTGAATGAGCTTCAAGTTTCATGAATACGTGGTTCCTGTACAAGTCTCTTCTTAGATAAGTTTTCAAACTTCGAAACCAATTAGAAGTAATAAAGAATTGTTTAAAGTCTCTCTAGAGAAGCTTTTACTGATGCGGTAGAAATCTTAAGACAACGTCGACATCTTCTCTCATCTTTTGAAAATTCCCTCGTTTCTACGCTTTCATGATAGATTTTGAATGCTCACAAGCAAGACGTAATATTTTTCTCTCCCTTTCTCTCTCTCTTAATGGTTTTTCATATGTAGGTTTCCTTTTGAATTTGATTTTTTAACCTTTATAGCTATACTATCTCAAAGCTTTTGCGATCTCGATATAGATGCTTTACTTTCGACTTTGCAATCTTTTGACGGTTTGCCAAGTGTTACATTTGAAAAATGCATCGGTCAAAAACTGCCGAGTCTTGAAGATTTATGGCTTACTTTCGTGTTTGTTATTGAAGATCGACAATTAACTTTCAAGCTTGTAAATTGTTGAAAGAGATATCGTTGAATTGAATAAGAAAAAAGTTTAAAATATATGAAAAGTTTTTGAATTTGAAAAATCATTTTTTAGGATGTGTTAATTTTTGCTTTTTTGATGATGAGTTTGGCTTACCGAAATAGTCGAAAATGTCAACAACAAAAAATGTGCAGCATATTTACAATTTTTAAACTTATAATAAGATATAATATGTTTAGATTACCCAAATATTCAAAAATTGTTAATAAATCAAAAATTAAAAGTATGCCTTGTCATTTTAGTACTTAGCTCTTGTCCTAAGTAAATTTAAAACTTATAACAAGAGATGATACGTTTAGCTTACCGTAGTCCGAAATTGTCGATAATATCAAGAATTTGATGTAAGCCTTGTCATTTTTATACTAAGGGCAGTAGATGATGTGTTTTTCTTACTGAAATAGTTGAAAGTATTAAAAATTAGTAGTAAGGCTTAACATTTTAATACTAAGGAATAATACAAGATATTATGAGTTGGCTTACCGAAATAGTCAAATATATTTAGATGTTAATTAAAACTTGCAATTTTAAAACTTAGGGCACGAGATGATGAGTTTGGCTTACCCAAAATAGCGAAAAATGCCAAAATATAAATGGTAAGCCTTTCAATTATTGAACTTTTATCCAGAGATGATGAGAGTTTGGCTTGTCAAAAAAGTTAAAAATATCAAAATGATTAGTAAGCCTCACATGAGATAAAAGATGACGAGATGATGAAAAAACCAAGAATGTGTAGTATGTCTTAAAATTTTAAAGCTCAGTGCAGGAGATAATGAGTTTGGTTTACAAAAATAGTCAAAAATCTTTTTTACTTGTGACTGTTCTCAAGTGTGGATAGGATATACATATACGGACTTGTTTTCATCGGTTAATATTTTAGTTTTGCAGAGAAATTACTTGCGATTAGAGAATAATTGCGTTTTTGGTAGTTATATACAAAAAATCCACAATGTATAGAGTTGCCACTTGTCCTGATGGTGTCATGCCTTTTAATACCATGAAAAGAAGTTGAAGTAATACATTTTCCTTAAAGTTTGATAAATTGGTTAAATCTACATATTGAGCAGTTTAGTCCACAAAATCCGGCAAGGTGCATATACACACAAATACATTCCAATACTCACACACTTTGTACATAACTTATCATATGAACTGCCTGAAACCTTTCAAATTAATGCCACAAAACATTTCTTTATTACGTTTTGGAGCATTGCATGCAAAACGCAAGCAAGCAAAATGTTGCCGACAAACAAATCGCCTGAAATTACTTAATCGTCTGTTGCTGAAAGTAAAATCGACAAAAAAACGAAAAAAACAAAACTAAAATAAAAGTAATCAAAGAATTCGCACTAAACTATAAGCCAAAGTAGAAGTGCTTACATGGGCTTAAAAGCCCCAAATACCAAAACAATGCCATTAATGGGCCACTCATCATCTGCCATCATCAGAAGACACTTTCGGTTAACTCTACTAGTAGAGTGGGCCCAAAAGGCATTTAGGAATTTGTTTAATGCACGCAAAATATTTCTTTTCTCTTCTTCTTCTTTGCTGTTCCCGGCGGGCCGTCTGGGTCTGCGAGTCGGCAAATTTAATTAAGGTGTTACCTCTAGTCAACACCTTGGCATTGATGTTACCCTCAAAAAAAAAAAAAAAAGCAAATAAAAGTAATTTTGCAAAGAGCCCAACTACAAAGCGTTTTCCAGGAATGAAACTCAAAAAGGCTGCAAGGAGACGCGCAGCGACAGCAAAGGGGTTCCAAGAGCAGCCACTGGATACACTGCGGCTCGCTGCTGCCGATGGGCAACTCCTCTGTTTGTATCTTGTATCTCTCGCCATTTAATTGCTTAAAAGCATTAAAATTTGCAGCAAAAGGCGGCAAGAGGCAACTCTTGATAGTTTCATCGTGTCGAGGTGAATGCCAAAGTGGCAAGTTTAATGCAATTGTTGGCACTTGGACTAGAGACTCTTTCGGGGCGCCACTTGATGAGCTAATAATGGAGCTGTGCTGGCAGAACACTAGGGCACTGAGTTTATTGGTAATACAGCAATTTGGCATAGTTTTTATTGTAATTGCATTTCATATTATTAGAGTAGATTGTTAAAGCAATAGAGATGATGATTGCATTGAACAGCTGCATTGTAAATTTTCCATTTAGTCCTAAGAAAACATCTTAAAATAACAAAAATAGAAATGCAATTTGCAAATGAGAAATAAACAAATCTGAAATTTAATTGATATGTGAAATATGAAGAGAGGAAAATAAAATGCTTGAAAAGATAAAAAGTTGTAGAAAAAGCGGAAGTTAGCACGTTTTGCTAATGAAAGAGATGAAAGCTGAAAAAGTGCTGTGAGTGTGTTCTTCTTTATGCATACAGGCGTTCTCCGCTTTTCGAAAAACTTTTATGTTTTGACACATAAGCTTTTTAGAATTTTTATAGATCCTAATAAATTGATTCTCATAATCTAAAACGTTAAACGAAATTGGGAGCTCAGTTTAATCTGCATACATTAATAAAAGTAAAGTAAATAGCTTGTGGAAGTAATTGAAAATTTTTATAGATTTATGTTTTATGAGAATCAATCAGTCAAACTTTTAGTTAGTAAATGCAAATGGCTGCCTTGCGCAGTTCTTATGAAAAGATACTGCAAAATATGTGTTTTCCTAAACAAATAACCAAATAACCTTTTTTATGATGCAATTAACCTGTTTTATTTGCAAACATTCATTTATTTTTAAATACTTTGATTTTATGAATATCTTTAAAACTGATGAAGTCGCTAGTTCCAAAAGGCTGCAAGTAGTAGAATGCAAATGACTTTTTAACGTTGATGTTAACATTGAAATTTTATATAATATCGGAAGACACATCTCTACATTTTAAATCGATTTCATAGCAAGTAGCAAATGTATGCTAATAACAGTTTTTAAAAAATAACAATGCCATTTTTAAAGAAAGATGATTGTTTATTTAGCAAAACTACTGTTTTGTATACAAATAGCCTTATTTGTCTTAATATATAAAATCGGTCATGCAGGGTACGCGTAAGTAAAACTCGAGAACAACTGAACCAAATGACTTCATATTTGAACCATATAATCGTTTGGTCTGCAGGAAAGTTTCTCTTCAGTTTGTGTCCGGTAGGTGGTCGAGATCAGCAATATTCTTATCTTCGCCTTGTCGTCGACATTCGACACGCTCTCATAACAGCTGATTAAGCTGATTCTCAAACGTCGTTCAATAACTTGTATGATAGATTATCAACGCTCTCACGAATATTTCTGTCAAATTGGCATACTTTTGGATTGTTGTTGGGTTTAACTTCCTGACTGCACTAGCATATCTTTACCAAGCCCATAAGAAATATAACCTATCCGTTGTCGTAAAACCATTTTAAGGCCATAAAACTGATCGAACGCATCATTAAACTTTATTTAGAGTATATTTTAGAGCATGATGCTAGATAAACATGTCAAAGTGGCTTCTCAAGTGTTAGCGACTCTTACGAAAGCATCATAAAAGTTTACGATCATTTAAGTATCATTTTACTCTCTATTAACCATATTGATAACATTAATCGTATAAACCTCAAAACCAATCGTTAACATTGTCGCACATCGTTTAAGTTTTGATAAAGCAGCATCCTTCGATTAAGAAGAAGCCCAAACCCACAATCAGAAATAAGAAAAAACCCAAACAGCATCTCGGAGGAAAGAGGCGTGTCACCACAAACGGTCACTGTTTATGGTGTTGATCATGTTAACACATAATTTGTAGCTACTGCAACAGTCAGAGAGAGAGAGAGTGCTAGTGAGTAGGACGGAAGGCAGGCAAGGGAACGAACCCGATATCATATTACCTGGCGTTACCTGCGCGTGCGGCGTGTTGCGAGTTTCCTTGGCTCTTCTTGCGGACTACTGTGTTTACCCTTTTATAGGATTTTTTGCCTGCAACTTTGCGCCGTTGACCACATGATATGCAAATATTTGTAGCTTGCTGCCACCTTTAGAGGTAACACAAAAAAACGAGAGAGAGGTATAGTGAGAAGAAGTGCGTAATGACTTTATTTATGGGTCGCAGCGACTGCGGCAAGACAATGCGCCTGCGGCAAAAGCAGCTCCAATGTTCCCGGTAATATTTGCATTTTTAAAGCATTTTTTAACTTTGCCGCTCATATTTGTTTTTCGATACACCGCAACTTGGCCCGGAGTGTGTTGACAAGCACTTGATATATGGGCTGCAAATAAAAAACACAGCATTTAATGAGTTTTTTTTTTGTTTGTCGCTCTCTGGCTGTTGATGACTTTTCATAGGAATTTATGGAAAATTATGAGTTTGTTGTAGGAGACGGCACTGCTCCATTGTAACGACAACTCAATTAATCATTGTCTACTCAATTTCTCATTGTCACAAAGCGTTTGACAATTTCCTCAAACCAACATATAACAACAGCAATCAAGCGATATCCCAATCCTAGTCCAAACAAGACCAATTTCAAATTGGTTGCATTGTTTGGCATCTATTTCATATTTGATGAAGCACTTTATTTTGTTGTTGCTACGTCATACGTCTATGTGACAAGCCGGAAACATTAGGCGCGGCAACCCTCTATTCGTAGTAGCTGCCTCTAAGCTCAGCACATCTCTCATGTGTGTCGCCGTCCAGCCTTTGTCGCTCTCAATGATTTCCGACTGCCGTTTACCTACCAGGTGTGCTCGCTCCCTGCAGCCCTGCCCTGCTCCTGCCCAGTTTTAAACTGATTCTATGCCGCTTTTACTTTGGTTTCTACCTGAATGCCTTGCCACTTCGGTTGGGTTTCCTACCGAGTTTTTCGTTTTTTATTGTATCTTTGTTTTGGTTAGACACGCGCTAAAGTAGAACCCACCTATGTAGAGCAGACCCTCTGCCTCGTGTCGTTTCATGTCATGTGCGTCGTCGCCTTTGATAAAGAGCTCTTGAATATTTTATGCCATTTCTCTTTTTTTACTTTTCATTTTTTCGACTGTCTCTGACAGTTTGTTTTTTGTCAACTCATTTATGTTTTTGTATACAGTTATGTATAGATTCTCTCTCTATGTCGGGGTTGTATTTTGTTGGAACCTAACTAGTCTTTTTTTTGTGTGTGCAGCTTAATAAATGGTCTGATTTGCATAATTCTTGTAGGGGTTGCCCGCAGCTTATTTCATATACTTGTATAATTAAATATTTTTTAGGATTTCCTAGAACCGTTAATGGGGTTGCAGTGTGCTGACCTTTGATGTTGAACATTTTTTTTTAATGATTCATAATTGAATCTTTTTACATTATCATCGGGGCTGAAAGGCTCAAAAAGGGTTTGCATAGCCACAGAAATGGTTTGTTTTGTTGCGTTTTTGGATTTCGGAGTTGAAATTTCTACTATCTAACAGTCTAATTTATATTTTTGCAATCTTTTGCATTCTAAGAAACGGTGCCATTCAGAGGTTATTGTATGACCATATTTTGTAATTACGACTGCTCACGTGACGGACGTTTCTAGACCTTTCCCTAGAAACACACATGTTCCTTAGCATTCTTATACAAATGAATTTTCGGTATCTATTTTGGTAAATCCATGACCTAATTTAGATTCCTTTATACACAGTTTCACTCTTTTTCAAAATAAGTGATTTGACTTAGATTTAAGCATTGCTAGCACACAAATCGACATACGCGAAGAAAATAGGCGATCCTTATTAGAAAACTTTACTTCATCATCTTAGGAAACCAAACACTCTAAGCATTCTATACTTTGTTAAACCTAAAACACTATCAAAAACCTTTAGAACTTACTTTTATTCTAAGATATTGCGTGCAGATGATCTCTTAAGCTACTAGTGCTAAAGACGCCAATAAAGCAGTAACTTCATACTAAGTGTTTTTCTTATCTTTGTACCCTTTAAACTGCATCATCTTAGGAAACCAAACAAGTTTAGCACTCTATATGACTTCATCTCATTTTGTCAGCTCCAAAACTCTGTCAAAACAACTCAATTTACAATACTTTTTACGAACTGCTATAGAGCAGTCGAAAGCCCATCAAAATCTAATGCATTTTCAAAGCCGCTTTTTGTTTTATGCGATATTTTCTTTTTACAACCTGCAGCAAGATATTTTATTTGTCACCTCTTTTGGCTATCTTAATGTTGCATCTTAATTGCAATTAGTCTTTTGGTTAGAAAATTTATGAACTTGAGCAACGGCTGTTCGAAAACGGTACATGTCTATCGCAGGCATCTACTAATCAGTTGAGCGACTACTACAAATTATCAAGATCCAATTCATAAGTGAAAAACAGGTTTAAGCCCAAAAATGTTTACTTATAAACCTATAGTTGAGGGCAAACAAATATTTTAAAGATTTGTTTCTCAAATCGCCAAACGCGATGTTAAATTATTTCTTTGTTTTTACTAATTTGATTGGGATATTTTGCGTGCGGCTTTGCTTGTGGTGTAAAAATTCGTTAGAAATACGCTGTAACTCTATTAATCACAAGCAACTTTTGTAGATATGCAAAGTTAAGGCAAATTTTTAGTGGCACTTAATTAAAAGTCAAGATAGAGCGATGCATTATTTAGCGGAGACTCCCTCGTTTTTTCTCAAAAGAGTTGGGAGTGAAAATCAAAAAAGACAACTGGAAAACAGCTGCAAGTGTTGCCCTTAGCTTTTGTGTTGTAAATATGCAAATGTTGCGCTACAATTTGGCATAAATTAATACATTAAATGCGGCTTGCTTGCTTTTTTTTTGTTTCTTAAACTAAAAAATAAATATATTTATTCATGCGCCGAATGATTGATGCGGCAGCTGTAACAAAGTCAAATTTTATTATGTTTAACAAATGTTTTTCAACAAGTTTGTTGTTGGGGTTTCCATTTCAAGTAACTCACACGCGCCCACAACCCGTATTGGCCATTCGATATTATTGTGTATTACACTCATTTAAAATCGATTAAATATCGACCACCTGCTGTGGCTTGGCTCATTTCGATAAATCATTTTGTGGCTCAAGGCGTTGCCGTTGTTTTTGTTGTTTATTAGAATTTTAAATGTGTACAACATTTTCAACAAGTTTCAGTAGCAGCGGCAGCAACAAAGCTCTGCAACAAAACAACAGGTCACGCAACACAACAACAACAACAAACACAATCGAATTCGTAGATAATCTGCATTCATTCAACGCATGCCTGCCAGCTTTTGTCCGGCTTAACGTAACAGTTGCAACGCCTCTCTTTTGTCATTATCGAAACATAGACGATAAAGCTGCGCCACGAAATCGTTAAATATATTATTTATTAACTGTCATATCATAACTTTGATCTGGCAATGCAAAAAAAACTACACTAACAAAAAACCTTTTGTACTTTGTCCCAAACGAATGAAGCATTAATTTCCCATTAATTGTTCAGCGTTTCATTTATTGATTTTTCCTTTTTTTTTTCAACCCTCACTCATTGTAGGCCAGCAATTAAAATTATATAACCATATTTACATATTTTTATTTTAATGCATATTTCAAGCTGGCACCCACAAATGCCATATTTCCCTTAAATATTTGTAAAAAAAACTCTTAACTCTTAATATATGCAGATGATTTTCCGCTCAAAACGACTCCAATAATGCTTTATATACTTTTATGGGCTTTTAATGATTTTTATATTGATTATTTATTGTACAAATAACAGCATATTTTACGGTTTTGTTGTGTCGCAAGTTTGGAACTTATGTGGTGCAGACAATAAAGTTATTGAATGCAAAGCTTTGTATTCCATAAATATTTATTCAAAACTCATAATTTTAAAGATGTCGCAGTTGTGAGACACGTTGTGCTTCATTTGGTCATAAAAATTCTTTAAATTCTTCGAAACCAAAACAGACACATTTCAAAAATGCAAAATTTTTATGAAAATGCAGACAAAAAAAGTGAAAAAAACGTCACTTCTACGTCACAATTATGCTTAAAGGCAATGTTGTTCTTAAGTCTATCCACTGAGCCGCAGAGTTAAGAACTAAGCACTTGCCGAACACTGCTTTGAAATCAACTTTTTGCTGTTGTTGTAAGCGAATATTCTGTAAATATATGTCAAGTTTGACAAGAATGAGAATGAGTTAGAGAATGAATTGCTTTAACACTGAATTGTTCAACTATAAAAGTCAAGTTATTTGCTTAAGTGCAGATATAATTTTTTTTAGTCTTTGAGTCTTTTACAATCTTTAACTAGCGAGAGATACGATATTCAGATCTGAGGAATCGTAGCAAAGTAGAACAAGATAAGGTTTCAGAATCACTGAACGAGATCGCTAATCGCACTTTCACAGGACGTCAAATCAGCAACCGTGAAGGTATATCATTTCATTAGGGTTTTCAATCAAAAATAATGCAATACATAATAATTTACTTGTCTTGTCACATAAATTATGTCATATATATGATGATTTTGTCACATGATAATTTCCATACAAGTACCTACGATTTCGTCACATGTTTTTTACATCGCAGATATTTATTTTCTTATATAAACTACTGGGGGGCTCTACTCGCCAGCGCCCGTGCTCCTCTCCGATCCCCTTTTTTTCTTCCTTCTTTTCTTCCACGTCTACTTCTACTTAAATTTTTTCAGTATACAACAATCGTTTAGAACAATCGGATTCCGTCGATCCTTTGAATGTTGTAGTTAGTGATTTCGATCCAGAGGCTCTTCTCAAGGTTTTGAAATTTGTTGGATTTATGCGTTTTCGCACTTTGTTATCGTGTTCTTCGCAGGTGTTGCTGACTGATTCTTCTTTTGCGACTGCGGGCGATCTTCATATTCTGTTGGCAGGCAACGAACGATAAATTAAACCAGATATCTAAGGATCTAGATGAAATGTTCAATCCATGCGATTTGGAAGAGAATCTACTCTTTATGGAGAAACATCTCAACCTCTTAAAAGTTGTATCATGACGCAAAATTTGTTTTTTTGTTAAGATAGTACAAAATCATTCAGCACTTGTTCCTTTGTTTGCAACTTATGACGACGAACTTAACCTCCAGCAAAACCATTAGCACATCATTCAACGCTTCTGCACTTTATCTTCTTCTTCCTGCAATTTGCGCTTTTTAATTACTTTTTAATTAATATTAAAGCATTAAACTCGTGCAGTTTTCTACCGAATCGCAAATTGCATGTAATTATTTGCCGAATCTGTTTCTGAGCTGTTGGCGCATTGTCTGCAATGTCAAAACTTTCGCACTAGACCACAAACTTCCTGCTACAATGTGGCAAGCCACGTTGTTGTTGTTCTTGCTGCTGCACTGGCAAAAATGTTGTCAACTTTGCGAATTTTAATTGCTTGCAGCATAAAAGAGCGCACAAAGTGAAAAGTTTTTAATGACATTAGCAAGAAAATATTTCATATTTTAGTTAAACACAAAGTAACTCTAACACACTCACATAGATACAGCAAATTTGCAACTTTTTGTGGCACATCGCCGCTGTCTGGTGTCAAGGACGTGGCACAGGATGTGGGATTTTTTTTTCCAGCTACTAATTTCTTTGGGTTTCGCCTTGTTGTTGCCCTTTGATGACCGCCTAATATGCTGCTGACATGCTCTACATACGCGCCGTGTGACTCGGCTTTGTGTAACTTTTCGAGCGTTTTTTTCTGGTGTTATTCCACCCCAGACTTGCACATAAGCGAAATATGTCGCACACATGGTCGCCCTTGAAATTTCATTGTGAAAATTATTTTAATTACCCGACATACATGCCAGAGGCAGGCACGCACCCTGTTATTTAAGCCATTAACAGCGGCGAGGTACGCGATACGAGCAGGGTCTCCGGGTGCGTCCCAGAGGCAGGGCTTAGGGTTTTACAACAGCTGCGCAGGCGCCGCTGCAGACGCCGCAATATTTGGATATTGTCTGTGTGTTGTTCCGGAGTGTTCGGTTTTACGACTCGAATGTGTTGACAATAGTTTTATTTGCTTTTTATGTAGTTTATGGGGCATGGTCATTTTAATGATAAAGAATCGTTATTATTGTTACAACAAGTTGCACGAAAGGTAGTTGCAACAAATGATAGGATGTTTGTCATTAATCTAATTGCCTTATAACAAGACACGTTGATGGTTTTTGATTATTGACGACATTGACTAATGTTTGGCTTTGATGGGTCCAAGCTGGGCTTAGGGTGTGGCGCAGGCAACGAAGCCGAGATCCAGGTTAGTTTGGGTTATAAAGTCAAAAACACTAATTTCGACGTAATTTGTAATTGTAATTCCCAGCTTGACACATTGTTTAAATTGCATGAACTAAAGCATAAATTAAATTTTTCAAATCAATGTGGTTCCTAGAGCTATATACATTTTCAAATCAAAGCTTTATCAAAAAACTAAACTTTAAATGTAGTGTTTCGCAGATATACTTTAATATGCATCAAAACACGAAATCGATTGAACTGATCAGTCACGTTCGTATCCGAATGATGCCATAGTCAAAGTTCTCAAATCAAATATACAAATGGTTAACCTATGTTATCCCATTAGCGTATAAAGCAATCGAAAGGCACAGAAGAAGACTGATTATAACCTACTGTTCACTTCTTATACGTAGTAACTATTGCAGACCACATTCCTTGCGAGTTGGACAAGAATTATCGTCCTAGCGAGCAGCTAGCTAGCTACTAAATTGATACTTTGTCCTTCTGAAAGTTACAATTCTAAGAAATTCTGAATGAATTATAAATGGTCAATCACGAGTTCTATTCTATTTAACATGAACAAACAACATATTTATTACTTAACCTACAAATAATTACAAAACTATCAACAAATGACTAACGAAACACTGTCGCTCTTTCTAACTCTTTGCAGCTCATACAACAATTGCAGTTTCAAGCCCCAAGACAACCAACAGAAATGTATTGACCCAGTGCTACCAAAATCCAACCCCCTCAATAAAACACACACCACACAGAAGTTACAATAAAATAACCCTACAGAAATACGGAAAACAAAAGAAAATTCCATGCATAATTCAAGTGTAAAGTGTAAAACCAATAACAACAAGAACAACAACAATTGAAAGCCAAAGATCGCTGCACAAGTTTTAATAATTAACTCTGCAACAAAGGCAACCGAAACAACAACAGCAACAAACATAATAACAGACACAACGTTCAACGCGTGCCCCAACAAAATGGTGGCACGACGTTGCTCGTTGGGTTGCCAGGGGCGAGGGCCCGGGCCCCAACAAAAGCAGCAACGACAGTGTAACGGTAACGCGTCGCCAGCGTCTACGTCGTCAATGTCGTCGGTGACATACGCGTCGCGTACAGCACGTGCCACACTCGTGTGCTGCAGCTTTGCGCTGATGTTGCTCTTTGTTAATGCCTCAGAGCAACAACAGAACCCCAACTATTCCGGCCTCAGTGCCGAAAATGCGGCACGCATGTTGGCCGGCAGTCCCGGTGACGTAGTGGAGGCCACACATCACACTGTGGCCCAGAGCGACATGTCGCTAGTGCTGCCTCACGACACCTATCCGGGCTTTAGTATTAAAAAATTCAAGACACGCCCCGTGCTGCGCAATGGTACAGCCTACGGCTCGGGCGCAGCCGCCTATCACATGCTGGACAGCGATTACTCCAAGTACTTTACCGTGCTGGACGACGGTGTAGTCATGACTACGGCAGACATATCGCCACTAGTCAATCGACCCGTGCAGCTGGTGGTCGTCGAGCAGACGCCCAATGCTACGAACACGCATAATCTGCAGCTTTTTGTCATGCATCGCAATGATATGTTGCGTTTCTCCGGCTCGCTGCTAGATGCCAGCGGTGAGGTGCGTGAGAATCGTCCAGCAGGCACGCGTGTACGTGGCGTGCCGTTAATGCAGGCTTTTAGCGGTTCCATTGTGGACGCAGAGCTGGCCACACCCAAGAAGGTGCGCTATACCATCATCGATGGCAATGTGGACGAAGCCTTCGCGCTTCAGGCACGCAAGGCTAATCAGAACGTGCAACAGAATGCCAAATCTTTGGTCATTCAAGGTGATGATGAATCGGGTGTCTGGCTGGTCACCAATCGTCCATTAGATCGCGAGCAGCGTGCTCACTATGATCTGTCCGTAGAAGCCTCTGATGTGGACGGTCTGGACAAGACGGTATCCAAAATACAAATTATCGTGCTGGATGAGAATGACAATAGACCCATCTTCAAGTCCCTAGACTACAAATTCGCCATAGCCGGTCAAAAGTCGGCGAACTTTGAGAGCAACAACAGCGTGACGTGGCAGCGTTTTGCCATAATGGGTAAAGTAGAGGCCACTGATGCGGATGGCGATAAGATTGCCTATCGTTTGAAGTCACCCAGCAATGTGGTCATCATTGTGCCACAAACGGGTGAGATTATGCTAGCTGGTGAGCCCACCAGCAGCGAACTGCTCGTCGAGGTCATTGCACATGATCTACGTTATCCTAGCTTGGTAACCGCCGCACCCGCCAAGGTTCTGTTGGAATTCCTCGCGCCCGAACCTGTCTCTTTTATCATGCAGCACCTGGAACACGATGAGATCAATGCGCACTCACATCATCGTGAGAAACGTCGCGTAACACGCGCCGTGCGTCCCACCAAGCGCATAGAGTTCACCGAGGCCGATGGTGATACTGAAGGCAAGTCAGTGTTCCAGCTGGAAAAGGAAACAGATAAGGAAACCTTTAAAATACGCGATGATAATCCCTGGGTGACAGTGGAAACCAATGGCGCTGTGCGTGTGAAAAAGAAGTGGGACTATGAGGAGCTGGGTCCCGAAAAGACCATCGATTTCTGGGTTATCATCACCAATATGGGACATAATGGTAAGTGATCGCACAAATATAATGTTTCATTCCGATCGCTGTATTAGCCATAGCTAGAAGCCTTTTGTCAGTCAACGAGTTTAAATGTTGCTTTTCGCATGTGTTGTCAGCTCTCTGCTACTCTATTATACACCCTTACTCCCACCTTATGTCGAATCTCTCAGTCTGTTTGCAATTTTTCCCATTTTTCATAATTATCCACAATGTTTCATAATTATATTTGTCTGGTTGGGTTAATGATTGGTCTGGTAATGTTGTTGTTGGTTTTGTTGTTGTGCCTGTTGGCTCGTGCCTGGGTGTAAATGTGTGTGGGTGTTACTGCGGTCTGGAATCTCATTGAGCGCAACAATATAACACACAAGAGCTTATTCATTATGAGGAACATAAGAGATTTGTGGCATGGAAATGAGTAGCATTATATTGTGCTATGAAAAGGGTTGAGTTAATATTTTGTAGTGGACAAACGAGTGCTAATGAACCGTAGAGAAGCTAATATTAGAAAATATAAATGTTATTGAGATGAACTATGAGAGACTGGGTGACTTCCCAGGCATAGAGCATAGAGTATGGATTTGACATTGGACTCGAAGAGGGTAGGGAAATTCGATTGGAATTCCATAATAATTCCATTCTAAAAGTGTTGCGAGTTTTACTAATTCTGCTATAAACCTACAGATCCGTTGCTACATGAGACGAAAATTGTTTGACCTCTTTAATAGGCGTCTCTCTTAGAATAATCCGCTGATGTGCCTAGCGGTTAGTGTGTATTATTTTTCTCTTGTTACAATTGATCCTAAGAGTAGTTCAGAATCTTTTTGCCATAAAATTGTAAATTAATTTTGTTGTCATGAAAGTAATTAAGCTTGCTAGCAACAGTAACAACAACAAGGAGCAACCTTGAAGCTGAGCAAGTTGTCAGCACAGTTACAAAACGGCAGAAGAGCAACGAGTAACAGTTAAGAGCAGTTAAGAGCTGTTGGTTTTGTTTGGGTTTGACTTGGGTTGCTTTTTGTCAAATAAATTTTACTTTGTGCTTTTACTGTTATTTCAAGCGTAACTCAATAAGCAAATATTGAACTATTTACAGCACAAGGCAGAGTCTAAGAGAGAGAGAGAGATAGCAAAGAGCCAATGCTGTCAATATGTGCCGACATTGGGCCAATCATTTGCTTTGCCGCACAAAGGACAAGCCAATGTGTGTATGTGTGCGTTGTTCCGGCGCACACACACATACACATACACACACACACACACACACACACACACACACACACACACACACACACACACACACACACACACACACACACACACACACACACACACACACACACACACACACAAACAAACCGAAAACCGCAGACCTATAGCACCGTTTGGTCACTTGGCCATGCAATATTTAACTCTTGACATGGGCCAAAAAGTTCAAACTGACAACATGAGTTTGACTGACAGCAGGGCAACCCTGGTTAACGGACAGATGGATGGATTCAACAGCACACACAAATATGCCACAAAATATTGCAACTCTCTTTATTACACTGCACTCATACCGCTTACACTGCAACGCGCAGTCCCAGCACTTGTTTAAATTAATAATCATTTGGTTGCCGGTCTCTGACTGAGTTTTTTTTTTTTTGTGCAGTGTGTCTGTCCCTTTGCTAGTCTCAGTTAAGCTTGGGCTCTGTTCATGCATCAGTCAATTAACAGTTTTAATAAATGCACCCACACAAATGCATACATGCACACATATACACTCACACGAAGAATCGTTTTTCTACTTGCCTGAGATTTTTCATTAAATTTATAGCTCTTTGTGGCTTCCTGTTAAATATGGCAGCTTTTTACGGGACTACAAATGAAATGACATATGTGATTCAGAGGAGAAAAAAAAGGAATATATTTCTGTAGTTGGGATCGAGTACCTTACGAAAGCTTATTTCGAAACACCTTTCGAGTCCCGATGTGTGAAAAAAAGGGAATAATTATTGTTCACTTTGCACTTTTAACTTTACAGTTTAACCCATTCAGTTTTTTCCTGCTAAAAGCATCCAAATTTTGAAATGCTATCAAAAACGTTAAAACAACTGATAACAATACTTTATTACTTGAGAAGGAACACGCCTAGGTCATGCCTCAAAAAGTTTAAATTTCATATCATAGGTAGGAAGGTATCTCCCAATATTCACGACACTCTCTCTGCCAGCAAAGAAAAGAATCAATGTGTTGAGCACTGTAAAGCTATTTCAAACGAAACAACTTCTCTGGGTAATCGCATCTTGTCTAATTATACCATGGTGTATGGGGTCTTTGCTTTCCATGAAGAACACTAAACACAAAAGTTTCTATTTCCCTCAAAAGATTATCAATTTTAAGTTACCAATTTCGAAGCTTGCCAGAAATCCTTTTCAACTGCATTTTAAACCTAGGCTGCTAGAAACATCTGTCGATGTGGAAGAAGAAGCAAACTATTTCAAGAGAATTAAAACAAAATGAATGAAATTTTTTTTTAGATTTCTTATATTTCATCAAGAAATCATAAAGGTATTGTTTAACTTATACTATAAGCGGGCAGAACGTCACAACTTACTTATTGTGATTAAACCATTTGCCAGAAAATGACATATCAACATAACCTATCAGATAGAATATGTGAACAAGAAGTAAGGCATACTTCCTTGCATTCTTGATTTACTTTTATAAAGTATGCTTCTTTTAAGTGCATGAATTGAAATTCATAGAAAAAATATCCACAGATAACTAGCATAGCTAATCAAACATGCCTCTTTTTCAGCCTTCACTCTTTGCTAACCTTACTTTAGCAGCTACAGTTAGCTGTCCCAAATACTCATCCAGCTACTTGAATATATCGAAAAAATTATAATATGACCGTTAAGGATATGCACTTGCATACAAAATCACATCCTACCTAACGTATTGCTCTTGCAATCTACTGCTGCTTCCTCTTCTGCTTTCAAGTAGTATTCACAGAAATGGAATAAAATTTTATATTCCACACACATGCCACAATGATACTTACATATGCCCAGTCACATAATATAAATGTATCGTATAAAACGTATTATGGGCACTGCAACTCGAGTTAATTTATGTCACCCTCACACACACACACACACACCGAGAGATACAAACAGTACATAGATCGTGTTCAGCAATTGTATTAAGCAGGATACAAGTGCCAGGACATGCACTACGCCAAAGCCAGCCAGAAGAGAGAGATAAACATAATTCATTTAGCAGCAGCAGCAGAAAGGAAAAACTAAGTAGGAAAAAAGTGGAAAACACTTAACAATGCGATGCACTGCGTCGGATGCGTTGCACTAAGTAAGAGAAGGCGCGCCGCTGCCAAGGACTTTGAATTGTCTTTTGGGTACTCAGTGCAACGTACAAGAAATTTACGAGCATATTTTTCATTCATTTAAAATTCTACGCCAATACACACGATACGTGGTGTGCGTGTGTGTTTTCCTTTTGAGCGGGGTTGTTGTAAGGGAGAGCGCGTTAACACAAATCCGTGCAGCATGGAATGCAAAGAGGCAAAGAGCGAGCGCGGAACATTTTGGCAATGAAACGAAACAGTGAGCAACCGCCAAGCGTGCGCAATGCCAACGTTCCAAGGCAGGCACAGAAACTGCCAGAGCATTGTAGACGTTATAAAAAGAGAGAGCGTCGCTGCTTAAGAGGGTGGGTCACCAGCTGAGCTACAATGTCCAACAGGAAAAGCATTGTAACAATTAGAATTTCTAACCAAAAATGGTGATGATGATGATTTTTATGTGAGAGCGAGAGAGAGCAAATGCATTGGTGTGGCAAGCAGCGGTATAACTACAGCTATAAAGCACATGCACGATTTGTTGCAAATTTGCATGCGGGGGTGCAACCTTCCCCTACGACTGTAGTTGTGCGTGGCTTACAATGTCTCGTGTTTGTTTTAGAAATTTCCTAGCGCATTGTTTGCCAAAAATGTATGCAGGGTAGCATAGGAACGCGGTGGAGCTCGAGAGGTAATCGTAGTTGTAGGCGTAAGAGGGTTGCGCTTGAAAGGGTTGGCAGCGCATGAGCTTTTATGCTAAGGCATTCCGTCACAAAGCGAAGAAAAAAAGCAAAAACATAACGACAACAAACAACAAGAACGGGTTTGAGCAAAGGCTTGGGGTAGGGGCTAGGTCTAGGCCTAGACGGTTTGTTCGACAGTTATGGTAGTAAAACCGTAACAAAAAGGGGCTCACGAAGTAGTTGGGGGTACGCCGACGTAGCAAAGAAATGTGGAAAGGAAAAGGCATGAAAATTTATGCACTGCATGAAAAATGAAAACTTGCACGCACGAAATATGCACAACAAAAAACAGTTGCTGCAACTAGTAAGTTGCAAGGTTGAGTAAGGGCTGTGGTGCATGTGTGCGTGTGTTAGGTTTACGGCTATTTTTCGAATGCTTTTTGTGTATTCGATGTTGTAGCAAAGTTATTTAGGTTTTTTTTTTTTTAGTACGGCAAAACCAAATGTGTGACATTTTTTGGGTGAATTTTTCTAGTTGCATGCCGCAGGTGAGCTAGCAGCAAACTTGCAATCCAGGCAAGTTTTCTCAATTACAAGTTGACATATCTGCAAACTTTGGGGGCAACAAGAAAACACAAATGTTGCGCTCAGTTCGCATTGAGTCAATGTTTTGTGTGCAACACTTTGTTGCACCCCTCTAGCTTTTATCGGATGAAAAGTTGTTAAACCTGCAACACGACACGACATAAAACCTAAGTTAGCCCAAACCCAAAACAACTAATATCAACTGATATATCGGAGGGCAAAAATTTCGAGCAGCATGTGGCAACTTTGTAGGCAAAGCTGCTAGCCATAAACTGCAACTTGGCATCATAAACAAAAGCATGAAAATTCAACATGCAATGCAACAACTTGATTGCAAATTTTCTTTTTATGCTCATGCACAAAACCATTGCATACATCAATGGGCGGGGGCAAGATTTACGGTAAAAGTGGTTTGAAAAGGGCAAGTTTGACATCAAATATGAAAATGACAATAAGTTGCCGCTTTGTGGCAGCGTGTAAAGGTCGTAATCAGGTTGCCAGCTTTGTAATTGTATAACCCTGTGACACCCTACAAACACGTACATACACACACCGCTTACACCACCACAGCTGTAATTACACGCAAAGTTAATGTAAGAGGCTTTGTTTGTGTGTGAATCTTTGTGGCGTGTGTCTAAGATTAAATATCTGTTGCTGAATTATAGACCAAGCGAGTTACTTAATTAAACATTAATTTCATGTTTTATATGTACCGCTTGACTACGTCAATGTTTCCGTAGATCTCGTAGAGTTCGTCATTCCATGGAATGCGACAGGCGTTTCATACATATTTTATAAGCTACTGTCGTTGTCATACCGTCTTTATGCAATGCATTTGCTTAAGCGTTGTTCAACACTTTTATTTGCTCCTTATCACTAACTGCTGGCTCCTTATCACCCAGATACACCATACGTTGTGATTTTCCGGATTGGCTGCCGGATTCGCAATTGGAATTGTAGGGGATGCCTGAGTACATGGCACTGGGCAACGGCCACGACTATTTGTGGGCATTATTTTGATTTTCGCCAAAGTATTGGGACCCTATGGCTTGATTGTGGTCATCTATCCAAAAACTAAATATATACATATCTGTATCTTTAAACCTTAAAATAGGCAGCATCTTTTCTAAAATATACTCTACACACTATTTCAGTGAAATATTCTTTGGAATTTTTATTTCAAAAATTCTCAAATAACAGTCATATCTCAATATTTAACGATTATGGTGCTTGATATGCCGGGTTGCCTTGCTAGCTTAACTGTTACAGTTATAGTAACTTCAAAGTTGCGCTGAAGTTGAAGCTCATCAATGTTGCATGTCTGCAAAAGGGTTAAACTTGATAAATGGGCATGATAAAATCTTTTTTATGCGAACATAAAAACCGAGTACAACAGGAATCGTTATATTTATGGAATTGCCGTAAAAAGATTATACTTTTTAAGCTTAATTTTACAAGTAAGCATTTTAATGTATTTTTGTTGCACAGTCGTAAGCTTTTTAAGCCAAAGATAAGCTAAAATCCTTATTTGCAAGCTCAAAAATCTCTTTCAACTTCATGTTAGACCACGTTTTCATTGGGAGCTATGGAAATCTATCTGCCTTAAAGAAAAAAGAAAAAAAAATAGGATTTCAAGTGTAACGTTAGGCAAAATCTCGAGAAAGTGAAAAAAACTCTCACAAAATCTCGCGCGGTATTAGAATACATACTAAAATGAAGTAAGTCGCATAGGGTTGCAGGCGAGACAGCTTACGGGTTATATTACCGTGCCATCAAACGGTGCGAGATGCAAATCAAACGGTCTCGCTTTGTGGAAAGGGCGCCTTAGAGATTGCTGCGAAGGCCTGATTGATAATTGTGACACTTTTTAGTCGATTTTGATGAAGTCATGAAGTCATCGGTAGCACTTTCGAATAATGGAAAATGCTAAAACGCTGTATTTTACTTTAATGTTGTGGTCTTGTGTGAGCGGCGTCTTTAGTGAGCGCAAAAGGAAGAGCATGTATATGTTAAGTAGATGGCGCCACATTAAGCAAAGTGACAGAGTATGCCACAATCTCGAGCTGTGAAGTTTGTCTTTTTTCTCGAAATCCTGTAACTACACTTCTTATGTTTATACAAATTTATACTCGTTTTATGAAACGTTCTTTTTCTTGATTCTTGTTGCTTATATGACCTTGTTGCTGTTTGCGAGTATTCAAATGAAAAGCAATGCTATGTTGTGTTTTCTTCAGTATCATAAGTACCTCATTCGATTAGAACTTATTCCCATCAGTTCTCAGCATCTCACATTTAAGTTATTGCAATGACTTATATTGAATTTAAATTAAACGTTGCACAGCAGTTGCAAGCCTTTAAATCCGCTGCAGCAGCAGCTGCGATTGTTACAAACAGTTTTTGTTACTTTTGAAGTTGTGTGCAGGAAAATGCAAGTTCAGATTTGTCTAAAAAGAAAACTTTTTTAATAGAAAACCACAGCATTGTCGTTACTAGCAGATGTTTTATGCTTATGCAGCAAATAGAGTTTTGCTGCAGCTGTAATATTTTCAATAAAACTGAAAGTGACAGCATGATATTGTAAAATGAGGTAGTAACTGTATTAGTCTATATATGGATATGGGAGACTTTGTTGTGTGGTACATTTTGTAAGCATTATATGCATTGTAGTTCGCTGATTAATTTATAACGAACTACTACTCTCCTTCTCGATTCTCATACTGCAGCAAGGCAATGTGGAGGACGAAGAGGTAAAGAAAATAAAAGGAAGTGGAAGTGAAAAAGAAATGTCGAAACAGCGTAAAAACGAGATATGCATACCAATCAGAAATTGAAGAAGAGGTTGAGTGCGTGGGTAGGCGTGGGAAGCAACCCTTGTTTTCAATATAATTCAACTTCATTTTAAATTTAGTCGCGCTATAATTTCTGCCTGATTATTGCATTTTAGTTAAATTTTAGTACCATGTAATGCGAAATTATTGAGCACATGTGCGCGAGGCTTCAAGTGAGCGTGACGGCAGTAACTAACACCAACTACTTGTACTCTATGTACTACGACATCCGCCCCTATGCTAGAACTAACAGTCTGTGAATATCATTTACGACATGTTTCACTTATGCTCAGGCATCGTCAGCTGCCTGCAACTACAACTACGAGTAACGGCAAGTAGTAGAAGGTACATACAACATACAAACATAAATATCAGCATGGAATGCTTTATGTGTTGTTGTGTTTGTTGTAGTCAAAAGTGTTTTGGCCTAGATTTTAAGTTGGGCGCAACGAAAACGCCAAGAAGAAATCGCGCCATGGCAAAAGTTTTGCAACATGAATTTTTCTATATACCGTTATGCTATGCATGTAAACATGTGTGTGAGTGTGTGTGTGTGTGTGAATTGTTGTTGTTGTGTTTGTTGCTTTTCAATGTGACAGTCGAGCGTGACAAGCCATTTTTTTAGCGTTTTTAGTTTACGCTACATAAAATATATTGTGTACATGTAAGACGCATGCAAGTCCATGGGAAGGCGTATGTGGGGCTGTGTGTAGGAGTGTGTGTGTGTGTGTATGTGTGTGTGCAACGCTACAAAAACAAAGCGCGTACAACAAGTACAACAAGTGTGTCAGCAATGTCAGCCAAAGCGGCAGACAAACGAACCCAAGCGGGCAGGTAAGGGTTAACAGCAGCGCAAGCAAAAGAGTTGCGTATGTGTGTGAGCGCGCGCTATCTCTCTCTCTCTCTCTGTCTATGTGTGTGTATGTGTGTTACTCTTAACCCAAATTAAAAATGCAAATAGGTTTATGCCAACATTTTGACAGTCAATTTGATTGTTGCTGACTTTGTTGTTGTTGTTATAGGGGGCTGTACCATAAAGGACAACACGTGTGTAACTGCCTTAATTGCTGTTGTTGTTGTTGTTGTTTCTGTTGGCATTGTTATGGCCTATAGCTGCTAATTCTAAGTGGAATTGCATTTAAATTTGTTATCCTGCGGTTTTGACAACATCGACAACGATTATCGTGTATCGTTTATCGGACCACCCATCGCTCGTGTGTGTGTGCGCCTGAATGTCCTTAAAGCTTATGTGAGAATATATCTATAAATGGGCCACAAGGTTAGAGCTGCAGGGGTTTTTTAGAGCTTTGTTGACAATCTAATTTGCGAATTTAGATATTGGCAGTGTTGATTCTCGATTAATTGCTTAAATTCTGCAAAGTGGATCGATATAATACAACAACAACAATACAACAATTATTTTTGGCTAAGCTGCTCTTCGGTGTAACACGAATAGCGTATATAGAAAAGAGAAAAAGTGCATTGATGTGATGTGATTTCTTGTGGATGCTGTGCCATTGCCATTGAGCATATTGCGGTTTTTTTTAACATTTCTTGTTAACAAAATTTCAAGGTAATCAGTGTTATTCAAAAGAAGATGCTATATCATTGGGATGACATGAAATCGGTGGCAAGGTTGAAATCCGTGTGTTAGGAACAGCAGGAATTGGCGAAGCCCCCTAGTTAAACTTACCTCAAGTTTAGCATAATATGTGCCCTGCAGTTGCGACTTGCTAAAGACACAAAGACACATTAGAATTCAGCATGAAGTAAAAATCGAATGAAAACAAATGCAAAAGCACACCAAAAATGGAAAACCGAGAAAATTGGAAAAACAAAAACATGTCTATGAAATCATCTTCAAACAAGAAAACTTACTCATGTGTAGATACTTTGAACAACACGCAGTTCGAGCTTTTGATTTGGCAAGCAAACAAAAATGAAATTCAAATGCGACTCACTTCTGATGAGAGCCTTAGGCAATATTGACACACACACACAACTCAGACACATAGCACACATTCAGAGCTCACACACACACACATACGCACCCATAGGGCACAATATTTGCTTTATATGCATCATGTGCAACAATATTTCATGTTGCCTTTAATGATGCTTTGTGTATATAAATCTTTTACATATAAATAGTACAGAGAAAGAAACATTCTCTGTATTATATCCAAAAAAAATCGATTCATATACATTGAAAAAAAAAAATATTTATACAACTAATGATTAGCGTTGAGTAAATGTATAATTGATATAAATAATAAATTGACAGCTTTTGGCATACTTCGCTAGAGGTGACAGCGTGAAAAGTTAATCGTTTGTTGTTATTGCATGACACGATTAATCTGAGTACTCAACAGAGCAGAGCTTTCAATAGTTTTTTTTGGTTGACTTAAAATTACGGCTATTATCAAGTAAATTTGTCTATGAACTCACGGTGACATTTTAACGACCGAAATGTTTCAACTTGATTTGCGTTACAGTGCTTTTGAGTAGGAACAATTACATAAATTGGTCGAAGTCTTTCTTTTACTCGAGTATAACATTTTTACCACAATACCTTTTTTAACGATCGAATGAAAAAGATGTTATGAATCAAGTTTTAAGGTAATTTTTAGAAATTTGGCTTTGACATTTGTCTATCCTCTCAGTTAATGGCTTTATTCATTTTCGCATTACCGAAGTGTTTCAACTTGATTTGCGTTACAGTGCCTTGAATAATTAGATAAATTGTTCGAAGTCTTTCTTTTACTCGTGTTTTTTATTACGTTTTCACCAAATTACTAGTGTGTGCCGCTTTTTTAAAAGAGAAGATAGTTGTTTAAAATCTAGTTTTGCCTTTGTCAACAAAGGAATAGAAAACTAGGTTATGAATTGCGTCGGGAAGTAAATGTTTTCACTCTTACCTATTTGCTTAGCTAACTGACTGTGTACATAATAAAAAGGGGTTTCACTTTGATTTCCGTTTCAGTTTTTTGTTGTCCCTAATTTCATCACAAAAATTTTAATGCTGCAGATATAATACTTTATAAAGGGCGTATGACCTTTATTGGTACGATGAGTTTCGGTTCGTCTAATCCAGAAACCTTTGCAGTTCCCTTCTTTAAAATCAAACTAATAGCTTTAAAAAAAAACTGACATGTTCGCTATTCACCGAAGTCTTTTGTGAGAAATACCAAAGTTACTAGATAAGGTCAATCAAAATTTATCAATCTACTCAAATAATGAAATCACAGCAGCAACTTTTGAACATTGACGGACATGCCGTACAGGCGGCCACTCACCTCACCTCTAACTCGAATGCCTAATGAACAGTACAGCGCTGTTAAGTATGCAACATACAAATTTAGACGAACTTCATACAAAATGCAAACTAAGTGCTTTTCTTGTCAAATAAAATGGCATTTCGGCCTTAAACATACCCTTAACATATGCATAAAATCCAGTAACAATGAATTTGAGTGGTTTTCGTTCAGAAGAATAACAGAACATTCACATATACTGAAACATTGAATGCTATTTGTATTTGATTGCTTAATAAATGTCAGTTCTTTGAAAATAATTGCCACATTCGTTAAACACGCAATGATAATACATAACAATAATAATGGAAATTTTCAATTTGAATGCTTTTATTCTTCAAGTGTCACGTTTCTGGCAATAAATGGCAACAACAATCGTCTAAATTTGATATATATTTAAATGCATATTATGTTCACTGTGTAGGAGTTGTTGTTGGCAATGTTGTTGTTGGTGTTGCATTTGGTGTTCAACAGAAATCACATTCAATTTAATGCAGCGTTAAATAGTTTATATGACATGTCATTTGGTTGATTTAGGATTGAATTTAGTTGAATCTAAATGCAATTTGTACAATTTAACGCTGAAGTTGATTAATTTTGCAAACAAAAGTTTAAAGGAGTGAATAAGACATTGATATGCATATATTTGAAAGACATAAGTCTTGTATGTTTGTGTGTATTAGAGTCTTTCACGAATATATTTAAAACAAGCAATTCATTCGAAAGTTAGACAATTTGAAAGACATTCAAGCAGAAATAGTAGAATTATAAACTTAGGCCTTCACGAGATGCTCGGCAGGTGCGAAACATTCAGCGTAAGTAGCGCCATCTATCGTGCGCATACGCTAGCAACATTTCGCCGCTTTAATCTCTGTCCCGTCACACAGTACCCGAGTCACAACACCGACTTACGTGCCGCTTTTACCGCAAGGAGTGCCTATATATGTTTCACACAAAAAAAGGTGCAACATTCTCGCTATATTGTGAACACTTTTAATACAGCACAAACTAGCGTAACACCATTTGAGCGTAAAAACATATTAAGTTTATACAAGTTGGTCTTATCCCCCAATATTTTCAATATATGTTCTACACAGGTTTTCTTAAATTCTTTAAAATACTGTAAACCTTACGGAATAATTATTCACAATCGCATCGATTGACTTCAACATCCAGTTTTAATTAGATCAATCATATCTTTTACCCAACTCGCCTTAAATATCTATACAGAATCAACTTTAAATGGAAATATAGTTGGTGTTTTGCGATAGTGTTTTGCAAGAGGAAGAGCACCTAAGAGTGAATAACCTTGAAAATTATCAAGGAACTGGTTCCATTGGTCCAAAAATCATAGTTAATTAGTTCGAATGACAATTGATTCCACTGACAATAACCATTTACCATTCTCTTGGCAGCAAAAAACAGTTCCTGACTTATTTATTATACCGGCACTCTGCATCGAAAAATCATCTTGATATTAGTTTAAGCTTAGTACGGAGATAACCGAAATATTCATTTGTCTGTTAAACTTTATGTAAAAAAAAATAGTGTTTAGAGACTTATCAGCTGTGATATAGTGTATAGGTTTAAATGATCGGCTGATATTCCGAACTAAAATATAGTGCAGTCACTTATTCAAGTTTCATATTGGTTTAAATAGGGAACACTACTGGGGATACGAGAAACTGGTTCGCATAATCGGTAACTATTGCTTTGGTCAACAGAAGCTGGGCTTATCGGTATTTCCATTCTGGGATAAATTTGTAGAAATAGTCGCCTAGTCGAATTCAGTCATAAAAACCGAAGTTAAAGGACCAAAAGTTAAGTTAAAACACATTTACATAAGTTAGCTCTATGTTACCATATCTGTATCCTTTTTCACGGCCATATACATGATTTGCGATCAACAACAATATATTGCACATTCCGGACAGGAATAATTTGGCTATCTGCGTACTAGTTTCAAAAATTAGTGTGTATGCTGTGAGTAAGCACCTTAAGAAACCTTAAATTTGTTTTCATTTATACAGATCCGGTTCAACAAGCCATCGATGCCTAGAGTAATACGGGTTTGTAAAGTATTTCAAAGTAAGCGGCATGTATAGAGTATTTGCAAATTATCCAAATGTACTTGCTAGCGAGTATATCCCTGCAAGGCTCTATCGTGTTTACTTGCTTAGGGCAAATCAAGCTCAAAGAGTAGCTACAAAGTTTATGTGTCCGTACAAAGGCAGCGCCTCGGGAAAGTCAATGCTCTGAAGCATAAAAGCAACACAGCATTTTCCGCGCTGTCAAATTTCGTCTACCGGCAACTAGACAAGTTTTATGTACACAGTTAGTTACTTATAAGTATACATAATTTTTGTTTTCTTTGTTGGAAAAGTTTGTGATTTTTCTTGTTTTTTTCTGTTCTGCCAAGGGTTGCAGCAGTAACGGCTAACTTGCCGCACACACACAATTTATGGGCAGCTGTGTCTGTGTGTGTGTCTGTCCAAGTTTGTGCTGTGTGTGTGTGTGTGTGTGTGTTTACTTAGCTCATCGACTGTTTACTCTATGTTATTATTCCATTTGTCGTTTATGTTTCTCCACTAACGATTTCTGCTAGTTTTCTACAAGCATTTCCTGTTTTGACTGCAAAAATGTGCGCCATTATTTATCGGACGCCATTATGTGTTATCGCTCACACACACACAAAACAGCTTTAACAGAAGGGCGCCATTTTGGCATTGGCAACTACATAAAATACAAAGGCAGCAAAATGCGCGCCGATTTTTTGGCTGCCGCAGCTGCTGCCACGGCCTCTGCCGTTGTCTCAGTTGCTGCTTCATCCGGCGGCTGCCATGGCAACGCGAGCTGCTCACACCGTTACGCCATTTTGTTGCCTTTGAGTGAGTCGCTCTTTGTACGTGTGTGTGTGTGTGTGTGTGTGTGTGTGTGAGTCTGTTTGTTACTCTAGACTGCCTTTAGGCGTGTGTACTGTGCCTGCCTGACTTTCTGGCCATTTATTTCATTTCCTTGTTGCTGTCTGCTTTTATTATTAAGCCGCTACAATTGCTTATTGCACACACACACACACACACACACTCATACATATGTATAAAAGCGTATCTGTGTGTGTGTGTGTTTCCTTGTCCTTATAACTGCCGTTGACAGTTGAAACAGCCTAAGCATCTGATATTTACCAAATACAAAAAAGCCAACTAAAGGCACATTTCGAATTTTATATCACTGTCTGGTTTGTTGAACCTTTTTACCTTCTGTCTGTCTGTCTATGTGTGTGTTTCTGTATTTGAGGCAATAATTCATGTTGTTAACTTGTCACACAACATTTGTAAGCTTAAACAATACAGAAAAACAAGCAAAACATTCAGGGATAAATTTCTGCGCTCAAATTTAACACAATTTGCATTGTTAATTATGTTCACATATGTCAAACTAATTGATCAATTACCTTTTATGGCAACGCAAATGATATTTAATTACGTAAAACGAACAGTAACTATACGCAAAAGTTGTCTTTTGACGAGCAAAAGCTTGAATACTCTATGGAGATGCTATTAATGATTGATTGATTATGTAGAAGTAAACACTAAAACTTTTACTTTTATTATTTCTAAACATGATACAATTTCAATTTCATATAGCATTCATAGGTACAGTTTCTGTGGGTGTATTTGTGCTGAACTTTGAGGCGTTAGTGCGTGTACAACAAAGTTTTAATGAGGCTACGTAAGCTCTCTGTTAACCCTCGTGCTACTAACAATAAGATATCAACTTTAGATACTGCACAAAGATTATAAAGCACTATAAGTTCAAGCACTATTGAGTACTGCTATTGTGATAATTTTTAAAAAAATTCGAAATTGACCTTTTGCAAAGTCAGGTAATCTCACATATCTAGGCAATCTTACTACCGATTCTACCAAAAATACTTTGTTATGAACTTCCAGTTCTATCAGTACCCTAATTCATCATAAGTACGACGCCTACTAGCAATTCCACTACTTCAATCATTGTAGGTCTTTGCGTTTACGATCTTAATGAAGTACTCAGTAGCTTTAGCATTTAGAATTAAGTTGCTTGAAACATTTCGAGCGCCATTAAAGTGTTAAAATACCCCATGCTGAGCTTTAATTGAAATTAAGCTCAAGCGTTTGCCTTTATGGCTAAACTAAAATTTTATTAACTTTAATCATACTAAAGATATTAATAGCCAATAAATTCAGCTATATTATATATTTTGCACTTTACGTACATACAATATTCCACTTCATAAAAAACTGCACAATATTTAATTAAAAACTCCTGAAATTTGCAGCAAATAAAAATACATCAAATGAAAAATGCGAAAAAATTATTGCAGCATACTTTTCAGCGCAGTTTGCAAAATTGCAAACGAACGAAGGAGACAGAAATAAATGAAAAAGGAAACTAAAAGCAAATCAAGCGTACATAAATTTCATATGCAGTCTAATGGAATTTGCCATAGAAAGCGGCGAAGCAAGTAGAAAGCAAGAGGAAGAGAGAGCTGGCGGCAAATAAAATTGTTGAAAGCCAAGCGCCATCTTTTTTTCTTTGCTTTACGCCATTTTGTTAGTTTATTTTATTTAACTTATTTTTCTTCCTTTTTAAATTTTAACAATAGCCGTAAGAATTCTTGCCAATTTCCGCTGTACACGCTCGCACACTCGCTTTTTAAGACTGTCGCTCTGTCTCCCTCTCTTCTATGAATAAACTCTTCTGTTTTTTTGCCTTGCTTTTTCACACCATTTTCTAGTCATTCGAACTAACGGCTTTTTATCGCAGTTCTCATCGTTGTTGTTGTTGTTGTTGCTGGTCATAGTCTACGCCATCATTGTTGTTGATTTTCATTTGTTTGCTTTGTTTTGCTTTGCCACCTCTCTCTTTCTCTTCTTCTTTCTCTCTGTCTCTCTCTCTCGCTCTATTGCCTCTCGCACATCCTGTTGGCAATCGCCGCAGTAATAATTCATAGAACAAATTGCGTTTATTACAATATAACGTGACGGTCTCGCGCTCTCCTCACAACTGTCCGGGCTTATAAAGAGTGTCCTATGTGTGTGTGTGTGTGTGTGTGTGTGCATTACTATGCGTGCCTGCCTGCGTCTGTATTTGTGTGTGTGTGTGTGTGTGAATTTGATTGCCATGTTTGTGTATGTGTTCGCTTGATTTGCATTGCAAAAAAGGGTTATATGCTCGCGCGTGATTCCATTTCTTACGTGGGCGTGGCCCATGCTCCACTGCCACATTGGTGATAGCAGCAGAATAACTACTAACTAACTACAACAAATCTGAGCGAAGACTGCGAAAAGTGTGTGGACTATGTGGTACTCTATAAGTCATAGAACATCAAGAACATCACATCGCCAAAGAAAAGGTGTAAGTTTGATAGAATTAATGAGTTTCAGGGGTTAAAATGAGTAAGAGAAACTCACAGAATTCACATTTTGACTTACGTCGGTCAATTAGCAGAGCCATGCCAATTAGTAGAAACTTTGCCAAATACATAGAATCACCGCATGCTCGTCTGCAGTAGATCAGGGGTTAAGCAGCTGGCTTCAGCAGCGACGAAATGCTAGTTCAATCCCAGGATGAGCTGGTTGTATCTATTATTTTTGCTCTAATTGCTACCAAAGCAGAAAAATGTGTGGGGCAACCTTCTCGCCGCTCCGCTTTATCCTGTAGGCATTGCCAATGCAGCACCCAAGTCACAGAGCCCAAATCAGGGCAGCCCAATCAGGCCACCAGAATCACTCCACTTGATTGGTTACGTGTACTTATAAATTGCTTGTTTAACAGAACTCTGCATTTTGAAAATAACACATAATCAAATCAAGTTTAAAAGAATTTTTTGCACTCAATACAAAAACAAATGAAACTGAGCAGAAATTTGGGAAATTCTTAAAAGAATTTGGCATTAACATAAATTATAGCAGAGGAAACTTTTTTATTTAAATTTTACAGCATACATTAAAAATAGAAATTATAGCAGAGGAAAACATTATTTCTTGGGATATTCTTTAAAGTATGTAGCGAAAACATATATTATAGCAGAAGTGACACTTATTTTAAACTAGGAACATGGCGAATTATTGGTCGAGTTTTCTTTTCATAAAGAATATTTTATGACATACTCAAAAGTTGCTTTAAAATTTGTAAGTTTTGAATATGATTCAGGAGTTGGTTTCTATATACTGGCCTTTTGGGAGATACCTTCTTTACGTGGAGCTTATATGCAACAACTATGTATTTTCGCTATTACATATCAGCGATATCTATTACATAAAATATTTTGCATATATCCGATTTTCCCTTAAATCAAATTATTGCTTACATGCAACAACTGCTATCTACCGTATGAAATATTTTGCATTTATCCAATTATCGCCAATCATTGGAGCTAGTGAACATTTTGTGACTTTAATTTCGTTTAGTTAGGTACACAGCAGGCTTAGGTCAAAAATAAACGCATCCAGTCGATTTATCTGTTTTGAAGTAAACACGAAAGTTACTCTAATTTTTCAGCTGCTGCTCGCGATTACACTAAATCGTCAGTCACTCAGGTGGTACAAAGGAAATCTGAACCTTATTTGAAGCACACGATGTTAATGTGTACCTTGTCTTTAAGCGACATTTCTATTTTAAGTATTTCTCATTAGGGGCATTACCATTTATATGATAAAAGTATAGCAGATTTGCCATGTGAGCGTTGCCAGCTTTGCCTTTTGAACATGCTCTCCCATCAACTCAACATACTCTCTATCTTCAATCAATCCATAACAAGCACTAACCAGCTTCTAACGGCAATTATTTTTCCGCTCCTGCTGTCATGCCGTTAGTATTATGCTTACAAGTTGACTTTTCCCGCTCCCTCTCTATCTTTCTCTCTGTCTCTCTTTGCACTTTTCGTACAGTTGTTATTTACAGTTGTAACACGCATTTCACACAAAGAGCAGCGAGAATTGTGCAAGAAGTGATTTGTTTTGTTTTATTGCGTGGGCGAGTTTTTGCCACTTCAGCCGTAACATGTCGAGGTCTAATTAGCCGGCTTATAAACATGATTTTGTAACTAAGCCTTGACCACAGGAATTCCTGGTCAACTTGGGGTTAAGCAGGCAAAGGCAGTCAAGCCTGAAGGCTCGGATTTAATCAGGTTGACGTGAAGCCACCGCAAAATCTATTCATATCAAATACCTATTGTGCGTGGAGGGGTTTTTCATTTGTCAATTGATCCATGAAAGTTTTCATGTCAATGATTTTGATTTCGACCTCAATAAAATTATGGTTTATAATAGAAAATCGTCGTCTATTGTTTTTTTTAGAACTTTTAATAAAAGCGCATTGATTTCTGATTTATTGATTCGAAATGCTTGGGTTAGCACATTTTTTTATGAGTTTGATAAATGTTGACGCAGTCATAAAAACTTTAATGAGCAGCAAATGCAAAAGTGGAAAAAATCTATCAAATGAATAGGTTTTTTTTTTTTGGTTTTATAAAAAAGCTTTGTGAAAAAGTATAGATTGAATAACATGAAGTGTTTTGTGGTCAGTCAAGTGCTGCTGTTCATTTATAAAAATGATTGCAGCTAAATTAATAAATTTAATTTAAATTGTGTATTTCTCATTATTATAAGTGTGTTTATTATTAAAATATTTAAAGTATTTACATTTTTGCGATTGAATTTAATAGTAATTACGTAAATCACAAAATGTGCAATGCCGTAGGAACACTTAAGCAAAAACAGTTTTACATTTCGCCTCCTTTGCTGATTTGCTTAATACAAATGGCGGGTAAAGATAAGTGAAAAACAGAGCAATGGCCCAATTAGGATTTTTAAAAGCAGGTGATTAAGCCCGAACTGAAATCAACCAACTCAATGTCAATGGCAGAGCTGGAACTAGAGCTTTATTAAAACCGATAATCTTAGAAACAAAAAACCTGTTCCTTGCGAGACGAATAGCGTATTAATAAAGGTTAAAAACGTTGTATAAGGTACAATTGGATATCTCAAACCAGGAAATTACACCTGAATCAGAACTGAAACCTCGACCCGGAATTACCCAACCAATCTCAATACCTGAACTGAAATCAGAACTGATATTTTATATTTTTAAGAACCGTTAACCAACCGGCGATATTGTTGGAGCTGAAAACCCTGTTCTGTGCAACCCCAATTGCGTGTAAAAAGGTAATAATCACAGTTTGCGAGTTAGGCAACTCCAAACCAGGAAATCAAACCGGAATCAGAACCTTGATTCAAACTCAAAACCCGAACCTGTATATGAAACACCAGTTCGCTATTATTATTCGCTTAGTAGAGAGTGTTGCTCATCTGAGACCGATATGAGTTCGTGTCCAATACTGCAGAATACCACCAGTAAATACCACTGATTGCCCCTAAGGGCGCTGTTATGCAGCAGCGAGCCTGTAGAAATATGAAACGAATCGATAATATGCATTGAAGGGATTGTAACAAGTTGTGCAAGTTTTCTGACTACCCTGTCACATCCAAATGTACTACCCATTTAAACTCTTAAAGTTACTGTTGGCTGTATCCGATATCTGTTAAATATTTACCAATGTAGGACACTGTTACGTTCACTTTGGGTGTGTCAGTGTTGGTTATTTGTTGTTTTTTTTTATACGGTGTGCTTGTACTTGACATTACGCAATATGTGTGTATTTTCTTTTTTCTTAAGTATTCTGGATTAGTATAATGGTGGGGAGAGTAGCGAAAAAAGCAGGTTCTAGTTACTTATTTGATGAAAACAGTCATTTATATGATGCTTGACTTAAGTTCCAAATTTACGAAAATGCATCTTTGTCTTTTAAGCAATTTCGTTGTTTATCATTATGCTTTGATCCAGATTTTTAAGTTATATTATTGGTGTAAACGTTAACTTTTTCTACGTGGCTATGATTGTAAATTATCTTAATACAAGGCTAAGTCTCTTTTAAGTTAAAGCACAATGTTAAATTTATAAGCTAGGGGGCTCCGCAACCTGCTTGTTTCGCTCACCAATCACTCCTAAGAGGTGGGTAGGTTCATATTCGCCTCTTACTGCTTCTCTTCTTTAACTTTTTATCCATATTCATTACTCCATATCTTCATATATCCGTTTTTCGCTCCTACGAGGTAGCCAGGTTCTTCTCCGCCTCTTACTGCTTCTCTTCTCTAACTTTTTATCCATATTCATTACTTCATATATTCATATCTTCGTCTCTCTTTCGACTTTGCTTTTGCATTTTTGACAAACAAACTTCTTCGTTTCTTTGCTTTGTATTAAGTTTGTATAAAAAAGTAAACCTGCTTAACATTTTAGAGAATTTCAGCCACTTCTTTAAGGAAGTCTTTGAAAACAAAGTATTTCTTCGAGCTCTTTGTCTGTGTGCCTTCACAGAACTTAATAAATTTCACTATTCTTGCATTCATTGTATAATATTGCAGAGTTCCCATTGATTACGAACTGCTTCTCTTTTAAGCTTATAGTTTTTAAAATTGTATTATAGATACGCAGTATACAATTCCACACTTAAAATAATTCATTGCACACACGATAAATAACTGAGTTTTGCTGCGACACCTGGAAAATTATACGAAATTGCTTTCAATATGTTGTTCAATTGACATTTTTGTTCATTAATTTTAACAAATTTTTTACCGTTGCACATAAAGCCATTTTCTCTTATTTAGTACAAACAACTTAACACATTTTCTTACTTTTTTTGTGTTTATTATTTATGCGCTTTGTTATGTGACACTTTATACAAATGATTTGCTTGCTGGCGATTGCTTGAAACAAAAACAGTAAACCCTTTTTTTTTTTTGGTACAAACAGAAAAACCGAAATAAAAGGCGGTTCATTTTTTGGTTAAATATTTTTCGCGCTGCAGCTACAAATCAAACAGCAGGTGTGCCAATGGCGGCGTGGCCATTTTGTTTTCACATTGCAAATACAAATTGGTGAGTGCGCTATGTTGGCTTCAGTCATAACGTATGTGTGTGTTTGTGTGTGTCAGTATACTGACTTATAAGTATATTCATAACAAACTCCCCACGGGCTAGCCAAACAACTACCATAGCCTCTGTTGCTGCAACTTGCAGCAACTGTGCAAAAATTTGTTATTGCATAAGAGAACATCTACCCAGGAAGCCACAATACTAGTTTCCAACCACTTGCATTGCAGTAGCTAAAAGCGTGACTAGTATGAAACTAGTAGTATAGTTGCGTACTAGTTCGGTATGGTTTGTTGCAGTCTACTGCGGTTGCATGTGGAAAACTCAAAGTCTCTTTTAGCATATAAGTACAGTTGTGGGCGGAATGCTTTTAATGCATCTACATCTGTGCTCTTCGTCACAGTTTGTGCCTATACAAGAACTTGTCTTTTTTGCACCAGTTCACAACTAGTTACTTTCAAAGTACACAAATATTCTACATTTGCGTGCAAAATAACGTGCTCTTCGTCACAGTTTGTGCTTATATAAGGACTGCTCTTTTTTGCACCAGTTCACAACTAGTTACGTTCAAAGTACACAAATATTTTACAGCGACAAACACACACACACACATGGCGTAATCACACTTGCATATGCCATTGCAGTATTCACACTATATATGAAGCGGCCCATTCTTGCCTCTGCCACCAGGCTCTCTGCTTCTGTACTCTGTCTGCATGTTGACTCATTAAAATGCAAAAAGCTCTCGTAGCTAGAGAGCTGTGCATTTGCTTGTCCAACAAAAACAACAAAAACAAGTTGGGTAAAAAAACAAGCAATAAAAAACATGTTGGAAAACGTTTCAGCTTGTTTTTCGGACACAACGGGTTAATGGACAATGGTTAGGGTATTTGAGTTCGCTGGGGTCCAACCTTTAATGACAACATGCCTAGTGCAGGCAGTGCAGCATCTGTCCCTTAGTCGCACTAACGCTATCTCTGTCACTCTGTAAAGTGCTGTGCGTCGTGTAAATTGTTCCATTGTGCGGTTAAACTTTATTGAATGGAAAGTGCGTGTCACTCGTTTGTGCCCCAACAACAACAAGAAGTGCAACAACTGCAACAATAACAACAACGACTACTACTACAGCAATTGACAGTGTTTAAATGTCCGAACGTGTTGCCAGCCAAATGTTTTTATTTTGGTTTTTCATTTTGGCAATTTGAAAAGCATGCAAAACATTTACGGGCTTATTTTCATTGTTTGTGCCTAAGCTCCCAAAAACTATAGCAACATTTTCGTTGGCTATTAAGGCTCAATATGCAACAAACCAGAACAAAAAAACACTTTTAGTTTAAGCCTTTTTATAGTGCGCTGATGGAAAATCACAAATCAGCAATGAAAAGCGTTTGCAGCTGCCGATAAAATAAGCTACGCTTTACGATTTTCCATAGCATACTTAAGTGCGCGCTCGTTTATGTTTATTTGAAACAGAGTGGCAACACTCACACACACACACAGAGTAACTGTTGTTGCCTTTCATAAACGCCATTCCATCCGCTTATTATTACGTCTATCTTATTAATATTACACAATATTATCACTGAAAGTTGCTTCGCATAAGAATTTGCTATTAAACTTGTTATGTTCTTGGCTTAAACTATAATTTTGTATAATGTGGCAGCTTAGGGCATTTAAGTAGATTATTAGGATGTAAATGCTGCTTTAAGCGGCGTGCATCTTTTGAATCGAGGACTTTTCTCGTATGCGGACACTGAATCGGAAATTAGTTTTTGTAAATTCAAACTGGAGTACTGGCTTGGCAATTCTTTGCTTCTTAGGCTACTTTAGCTCCTGGATCTATCGAAAGAGCTGACTCCAAAATTAACTAAAAAAAAAATATTTTTGAAATAAAAAGAGAAAGATTTTTTCTTCGATTTTACGGCGTTCGGAGCTTCAAATCTTTGAGATAAATTTACATACATTTAAAATACTCCAAAAAGTTGCACGAGTTTTCAAATAACTTCCGTCTCTGAACTTGTTTTAACTTAGTTTGAATAAAAAAGATTTCGATGAGCGATTTTTGGTTATTTAGGAGTGAATTCCAACAATTTTTTTTTGTAAGTTCAATATGATGTATTCAAAAAGCTAAATTGAATTTTAATTTTTAATTATACCAGAAATTTAATATTCTGAGCCTTTACGATGTTCCTCATCAACAGTGCATTCGAAGTTCCGTTCATTTTTTAATTGTGAATCCGAACGCATTTTTGATACTAAGTCCGAAATTAGTTTTACCAATTCCATATTGTGAATCCAACATCCAAACAGCCTTGAGTCAAAAAAAGGGTTGCTTAAGCTTGAAACTTAATATCAAGAAGAGTTTGAAGGTGTTAACTCCGAAACTTATAAAAGGTTTTTGGCAAGCCATCATAACGCGTTCATTGATACTTACTCTTTTTGAGAAAGTGGCTGTATGGAATTAGTTGACATCCAGGAGTTTCCGGAGTTGCTGCTTTCGAACCTGAACTCATTTACCAATAGTTTCAAAATAAATTGCATTCGCGAAATTGGTTTTAGGAAAGCCAATATAGGGGTTTCAATATGGTTCATTCGATATGAAATAATGGTTTCGATTACGTAAATCTGGACATCCACTTGCTTTCGGAGTTGCTGGTTACAAATGGAAATAATTTTTTAACATACGTCGAAATATGCAATACTTAGATGCATTTGAGTGCAACTTGATATTATGGGATCCACAGGACTGCTGTTCATGAACCCAAAATTCGATAATTTTCTAAGCAGCTTAACGAACTCTTAAAATGTTGCAAAAGCATTTCAATTTCCAGCTTATGTGCATTCAAAATCAACTCAAATAAATGCAGATCATGTTGTTAAGACGCCACAGTCTAATACAATACACTGCGTATGCGTAATATATTAGTGTTTATCAGGGCTGCCACGGTTGAATGCATTTCCACAGCTTATGGTTATTTTTGGCAAACAATTGCAAAATAGGTCAAGTAAAAGAATAAACCAAGCAAGCTCGTGAGCTGTGTGTGAAAACTTTCAAAAGACCGAACCCACTATTTTGTATCTCCCATCGTCTCTGGGGCCAACTCATCAATCAAAAAGCTAAAGCTGCTGCAACAGCTTAAAAACTAATGTCAGTGTGCTGAGCGTAATACTGCCTTAAATGATTGACTGCTGTCAGTGAATGAGTGAGCATGAGAATAAGTGAGGTTAGGTCTATATGTTAGGTTAGATTGCTATGAGCTAGCCTGCAGCTGACGAGCTGACGCCTTAAATTGCAGGAATACGCCGTGATTGGTATGCAGGCCGTGAGCCATTGCTGCTGTATGTTGGCGGGGTTGATGAGGGGCTGATTGGGGCTGCTGGTTGACTGTCAGACTGGCGTTGCCTGGTGGCTCGACAAAAATTGCAATCAAGTCAGCGCAGTTGGCGCCCCAAAGCACACGACGCGCACAATCGCCATCAAACTCAATCAAGCTCAAGGCGGTAACGTGGCAATGGATGGAGTGGTTGGGTTTGGGGTAGTGTATTGGTGCTGGCCAGGATAAGCATAATGTCAGGTAGATAAAACGGGAAAAACTACAGGCATTGAGCCTGATGACTATGACCAGGACGACGACGAGGAGGACTTTGTGTCTACCTTGCAGCAAAATAAAAGAAAATTTCATTAATTTTCGCTTAATGTCTGCAATGTGCGCAATTTCACTGCATACTGTTATTTTTTCTTACGCCTTCCTGAGCCACGCCTACTACAGGCCTCACAGTGCTGCCACAGCTGACAGTCTGCATGCAAAGTTGTTGGCCATGGCTTATGGGCTGCGGCCCTGAGGTGCTGTTATTGGAAGTTGTTGTTGTTGTTGCCAGTTGTTGGTAGTTGTTGTTGCCTGTTGCAAGCTTAACGACCCTCAGTTTGTGTGCGTAAATTGTAATTGAGTCCCGTGCCGCTAATTAATTTATTAATGGTGGTAATTTTTATTTCTGGTTTTTTTCGTGTTGGTTATTTTACCCAGCTGCTTCTTCTTCGGCTCCGCTTTCGTTCTGGTTCTCGCTCTGAAATTGCCAATTAAAGATTTTTTAATGTTCATCTTAGATTGAAACTGTTTAGTGCCACAAACTTAATGATGCGATTTTTATGACTTGGCCTTAGACTTGGCTCATGAGTCAGCTAAGTGGCTTAAAGTAAATTGAAATGCAACTCAAATGCTGGCCAAGATTTTTCTAGAAACTTGCAAATTGTGGCAATGCCACTCAATCAGTGCGTCTCAATGCCAACAGCCGCTAGCAATTTTTCATTGCAACATTAGCAGAGCATATCTATAAGGCTTCACTGAGCGAAATGCTAAAGAATTCCATGAGCAAAATTGTTGATCATTCGAATACGCTAATTTCACACTCCACGCTCCGCAACTAGGATTGTGACATATTCTGTTGAGTTCTGGTTGCACAGGCAGCATTAATTGCGATCAGCTGCTCTTCGTTAAAGAATAACGGCAGTCAGTGGCAGCAATGGAGTCCACTAGTTTTAAGTAAACATTAGACCTATCGATAACAAATTGAAAATAGCAAGTCGCATATTATTCGACAATTTTTCATTCGATCGGCATGAATAATATTTATTTTCCGTTTTACTAAAAAACAGTTTAATTCAAGTGAGTCCGTCTTTAATTAAGAGTGTCCTGAAGAAAACAACTGAATTATTGTTAAAAATTAACTGAAAGACAAGTTTGTTAAATTTCCATTTTCATTTCTCCTTAAAAAAGTTGTAGTACAAGCGATTGCGTTTATAACTTTAAGTTATTATATAACCAAATTTCAAAATTCTTGACTTATAAATGTATTTTTCGTAGAAACGTTCAATGAAATAAGCCAAATAGTAAGAGGACGAGGTGGAGAAGTAAAAAAGAAGAAAGAGGAATTTGAGCGAAGAGGAAGAGAATTATAAAAGGAAGAGGAATATGAGCAAAGATGAAGTATAAGATGATGACAAAGATTAAAAGAATGACAAATAGTAATGTAAAGTGACAGGAGTAGGAAGCAAATTACGAAGAGGAAGGGAATGAAGAAGGTGGTCCGGATTTGCTGCTTTACGGTACTTTTCAAATGAAGAAGACGAGGACGGAAGAAGAACAGTTAAAGGAAGAGGAATGTGACCGTAAACCAAAGATAAGAGGATGACAGAGCTGTAGAAGATGGAAAACACGGAATTGGTAAAGAATGAGTAATATAAGAGGACGGCGAAGGGAAAGATAATGACAACAAAGAGGATGAGGACCCAACTCGGTTGCAAATTTGCACTCTGAGACTCTTGTCAAATAGCTTAAGGTATAATCTTGGTTTCACTCTGTCGGAATGCTTTAGATATCAATCAGATATTGTCTTTGGCAGCTTGCACTCTGATTCTGAACGTAATATTCTGATTAGAGCTTCTCAGGCAAGAAAATGTAGTTTGTTGTTCGGTTTGATTACCAAAAATATAACATTTCCCATTCAAAGTTTTCTATTAGTCAAATGGGCTTTAAATTCTTGAACTCATTCTCAAGTCAAAACAAACTTTTAAGAGTTTTTAAGCCTTTGTAAACGTATTAAAAATAGATTATCGAACTAATTTATGTATTTAAGCTGAATTGAATATGAATTTAAGTCTAACCATTTCACAAATTTTCGAAAGCCAATCGCTTTTTCTCAGTGTATATATTTTTGCGTTGGCCAATTGCATAACATTGGCCAAGAGAAAAACGTCAAATGTTTTAAATTGCATGCTTTATCATTGGTCTTCGGACGGGGCAAAAGCTTACGGTTGCTATCAGTGTTGTTCATCGAGTAATGTGACACCTACTAAAGTAAGAGTCTTTATAGTTCCACAAAAACAACAACAACAAAGACAACAACCTTTACAGCAACATCGAAGAGCATAACAGAAGCCATAACATTATCTGCAACAGCCAATTTGTTGCAATGCCAAGCCAAGCAGCGCAGCAGCCGCGACGCCGGCAGCGTGAGGCAACTGCTGCTCAGATAAGCAGACAAGTAGACAAACAACTTGGGCACGCACTTAACTGTACACTTGGCTCTTATTTTTTATACTTTTTTTTAGTATTTTTAGTATTTTTATTTTTTGTCTGTCGCATAACTTTGCATGCAAAGAGCCTAGCGAAGAGAACAACAACAACAACAACAACAGCGACAAGAAGAAACAGCTGTAAGAGACTTATATCTGTGAATCCCCCTCTGTCCTCTATCTCTTCCTCTTCCACTCTTTTGCGCTGCTGTCAAGTGGTTGCCATATCCATTTATGTTGCTGTTTTGACTGCCGCTGGCAATAAGCCTCTCTCCAAGGTGTTAATTCTATTGCCTAGTTTGTAAGTGACTGAATAAACGACATCTCACAGAGAGTGCTGCACGCTGTGCTCAGCCATGTGACTAGTCACTAGTGTGTGCCAGTTCCATAGTATCTTGAGTTATGTTGATTGCCGTAACACTGAAAAAAAATTATGGTTTTCTTGTGACAATGATGCTGGCCAATTTGGAATGACAAATTTTTATGCAACCCAAAAGCTTAATTAAGAGAGCAGCGTAAGTGCTGCTCGTTGAAGGAACAGGTTTCAGAAGGTGCAACATTATGAGCCTATAAAATGGTTTTATTAAAAGGAGCATGGAATATTTAATGATTTTTTGTTATAAAAAATTGCCATAAATAATGTAATAATAAAGTTACTTTTATGGGTAGTGCTTTCTTACGTGTTTATTGTCGAATCCATTGAAATTTCTCTGTTTCGAAGCATTTATGCGTTTTCTGAACTTGGATCCTGCCATTTCTGTACTAAACACTTATAAAGAGTTTCGAGTACATGTAAACGTAAATGCAATCTTCACTGAAACCTTAAACTACTTCATCTATCATAAGAAATGTGAAGTCGCAACTAAATCAAAAATCTTCTATATAAATTCAATGATATAGAAATACAAATGATTCAAGTATATTTATCGACTTAGAACGGCATGAGGTTTGAATAGCCAGATGATTCTCTACTAGGACATTTCGTTGTTGGTTTTAGTCATTGTTTTTGGCAAATTTATAAAGTTCTTAATAGAAATAGGCGATTGAACTAAACACTCCTTTCAATTGATTCCCGTTTTAATACCGTAGGCCATTGAAAAGAATTATGGTCAGACTGTAAATCATTGCCAGATAGTGATGAAATATGTTGTCTGTATGAGACTTATTTTGGATTCCTACGAAATGCTTTAAGAAAAGTAGCTAGCTATATGTCTTAGTCTTCTGGGAGTAGTAAAGCTGTTATACAGAGTTCCCCACTTCCGCGTTGAAAGTTAAAAATTCACTAACCTATTTCCATTATATCAGCGATCAACCACCGCATTTGATCAGCATTGGCATCTTTAAGGCTTCTATTAGGCTTCTTGGTCTTTAGCATGAGAATCCCTACGAGTTATACTACAAGATCCACAAACTAAGCAAGTGCTCATCAATTAAAAAGATTCGCTTAGAAAATATAAGCTGTTTTAGCCGTTTCGGGGTGCAAATCGGAAGCGGCTGTCGAAGTACGTCCTCTCGAAAAGCAGGAAACTTCTGACTAGTTTTCTACCTATTGAAAACTTTTTAAACTGTTTTTAAACTTTCTTATTTACGAACAATTACAATTATTTGAATTAAACGAAAGTTGGCGAAATTAAGAAAAAGTTGCCAGATTCGAAATCAGCAATGCCAAATTCACAGGTATTATTGTTCTTGTCTAAACCACCGCCACTTTTTTGTCCATGTAGTTTTTGCCTTTTGACAACAAATAAAGCGCATGTTCTGTTAATCTGTCCCGAAGAAATCTTAGCATCGTTTAAACTATCACATATTGTCACTCTCCTTCTTCTAAACGATGTATTACGGCAAACATAGCAACTGATTATGTTTGTATTCAAAAAACTTACGCTCAACGCACCCCAAATCTATTAGCTCCCTTGGAAAACCAGCCAACCTTTGCCACACCATTATAATGCCACAACAAATAGTATGTACTTCATATAGTATCATGCAACGTGCCTCATCAATAAGTTAAATATTTGACTTTAGCCTCTGCTACTTGAACAAAAACCTTTTTTGTTAACAGCTTCATTAGACTTAAGCCCCAAAATACCCAGACAATATCAAACGGCATTCCAAACATTGTGGCAGGGTCATCCCCCAACCTCTCCCCTCTGACCATCTGCCGCACCTGCATGCGCATAACGGAATTATGAGAGCATATCAAAATTGTGTGCATGTGTGTGTGCAGCAAAACTTCATTGTACTTCAAATTTTGCACGTTTTTATCAGGGTAAACCTGGCACGGCAACCCTCGAACAAAATGAAAGACATTCTGTTTTTTTTTTGGAATATTAGGAACGCAACTGGAATGATAAGTAAAAATTTCAACTTGACTGCATTTTAATCAAGCAAGTGGGGGATGCAACACCCCCAACCCTGAAGCTAAACGTACCTCTTGACCCTTATAAGATTTTGTTTGAAATATTTGCCGGTGCGGCGCGCTCACACTCCCCCCTACACACGCTACCTCATTCACACTCTGACTCACTCCCTTGTTGCCTTGAGTATGCCAAGATGGCGTGTCAATTGTTTGTATGCCGTTAGGGGAACATGCTTTGCACCCCTTGCAGCAGCACTTTCCAGCTAAGTTGCTGTTAAATTGCAGTAAAATAGCGTAAAAGTGAAATAAAATAAAAATAATAAAAAATTTAAGTAAAAGAAAATTATTTTTATGAGCTAAAGCGGAAATAGAGTAACGTCAGGGTAGCATTTTAGGTGAAAATAATTTGTTAAAGCAATTTATGCGTGGTCAGGCGTACTTTTTGTAAGGAGAGTGGGTAATATGAAGAAGGGCGAATGAGAAGGTCTCGGTAACGCTGCACAGTGAGCGAAACTAATTTTGGGTATTTGCACAGAAAGATCGATTATGAACTTAAAAATGAAAGTTTTAAAAAACCATAGATATTACTATTCCTACACAAATTAATTTACTATGATTATATACCATATCTGGCTTAGCGGCAAAATTTGCAGTTGCCTTAGCTCATATTCTGAAGTCACGTTCGCGATTGAAACACATAATTTCGACTTAATTTTTTATTGATAGCAGAGACAGAAAGTTTATATTTGTCTACAAAAAAAGAGGAAAAAAATTGGTCACGTTCGCAATCTTTATTTTTTTGTTGCCTTGTCCTGGTAACCAAAATTGCGTCTGCTTTCAACATATCCAATAAAAAGTGTTTTGATCAAAGGTCACGTTGTCAAAAGTGTAGTTGGAAATATGGATTTTGGAATAAAATTGGGTATTTGAGTTATCAAGGTGAAGACACTCCATAATCAAAAACTTGATCCTAATTGATGAAATCAATGCAATATAGCTTCTGTGCAGCTGATCTGAATAAAGAATCTGTTGAGAATTCCTTTTGAACTTTTCGATCTTTTTTTTAAAATTGCAAGTATTTTTTCTGATTTTGATAAGTATTGCTTGGCTGTATACCTCAGCAGCCTCAAAAATTTACCCATTTTTGGACAAGTTTCGTATTCCACTAGTTTGACACTTTCACCCACTGTGCGTTGGCCATTTTATTTAATTTTGAAATTCATTTTTGTTGCTTTCATGCTACTTAAGAAGCTAAGCTCACTTTAAATGTCTAGGAAATCCTTATACACTTGGTATCGTATTAACTTTTTCCGTCCTTTCAAAGCAGAGTTTCGAAATTGGGAGTCTGCAGGCGCTCACCCTTATTATGATATATTATTTTTCACGCCTCTCAAAACAACTAATCTTCTCCCCACTGACAACTTCGCTTTCATTTTGCCATCAAAAATGTCACACACACAGTGAAGCGCTAAGTCGCCGTCATATGAGACTCTTAAAGAGTCAAAACCAGGCGAAAGGCAGTCATAATCACTGTCAAGGGACGCTTTGAAAAACCATCATCATTGTCATCATAAGCTTTATATTTTTTTTGTTATGGAAGCGGGGTTGGTGTTTTTTGCATGGGGGCTTGTTAGTTGCAACAGCCACCAAAAAGCAACGGCTTTGTGTGGCATTTGCGTTGCACTTCAGCATTTGCAAAACAACAATGAAAGCCCAAAAGAGTAACACGACGAGGTTAAAGTGAACAGGCTCCGCCAGGACTACACTAGAGTTTGGCCTGAAAACAAAGCACAAACAACGGAAATGCTGCAGCAATTTTTCTCTTTTCTCTCGCTAACTTAGGCGATTTGTTAGAGCAGCGACAAGACGAGAAAAAACACACAAGGCCCAAGGGTAGAGAGCAGCGCGTGTTCTATAGGGGTCCTGTGTGTGTGTGTGCCACCCACGCACGCAGCATCCCGTCAAGCAGACAAACAAAGATGCTTATTGTTTCAATGGATTAAGTAGAAGGCAACTCGAGCCGGAGTCAGTCAGAGTGTAAGATGATGCAAGTAAAAGGAGAGATGACGCTGCCTACAAGAGAGATGACGCTGCCAGACCAAGGCAGACAAAGTGTGGACAAAGTACTACTACTGAGAGCTCAGATGAGTTCAGTACGTTGAGTAGATGTGCTGAGAGAGTGTGAGCTGTCGCATTTGAGGGCGATTCTCGGTGTATGCTGTAGTAAGCTATTTTTGCATGCGTCAAATTTTTTGCAAAGACTTCAACTTCTTCTGCTTCTTCTTCAAGTGGGTGCCAGCTTGAAGTTTTTACCCTGCACTTGCGTTACTTCTCTTGGGCGGAAGTGCGCTTACCTCTTATATATATATATATATATATATATATATATATATATATAAAAGTAAGCATCTATTTAAGTACATATGCAGACTTATGGAAGCGTGCGACAGACATTTGCAATTCTCAGCATATTTGTTGTTGTCGTTTTATTTTTACTGTCTGTGCATGACATTAAAATCACTGCACCAAATTGATGTGCACGAAAAATTGAATTTGTTATAGAGAAATATTGACAGTCTTAAGTCTTTCAGTCTGCTGTTTGAATAGAGGGACACTTATCTAATTTTCTTGGCGACATATAACAGAATTTTGCTTACTTTACATGTTATAATATGACAGCTTAATGACAGCTTTATGTGAAGTCGAACTGTCGTATAGATAAATGATGTGATTAGCCAGATGATAAAAGGAAGTTGCTGTCTAGGTATAGATAAGTGCAGGCGAATCAGTTTTAAGGAAGTACGTAGTTGCAGTTACAGGCGGAATAAGTTATGTAGAAGTAAGCGCATCAAAGCCGTTATTATTGGATGATTCCTTTAGGTAGTGTAAGAAGTTGCTTTCTTAAGATAATTGCATATCTACTTTCTTCAAGTCGAAGCTTATGGCATATTCTCATAACTAAGGCATTTATAGCACAATATATGTTGGACAATTAATGTTTTTCTTCTTCTAACCGTAACTGTTTTACGGTAAGAAACAGGAGACACCTCCAGGCGTGCTTTGCGCACGTCTTCCCCCACTTCTTCATACTAAAGTTAGTTAGTGAGCGTCCTCACATGCTCCTTCCAGCGGAGTCAAAGCCCTTACCCTTTTGTCGCCTTGCCGGAACAATCGCTTTGAAGACATTACTCCATATGCACAATGTGACGATGCCAGAGTAGCCGCTGGGCGTTAATCCGCTTAACTATGTCAATTTAGTTGTAGAGCTCGTAGAGTTCGTTATTTTGTTGAATGCAAAGTCGTTGCCAACACGTAAAGGGCCAAAGCGCTTACAGAGTACATCTGCAACATACTGCGATATCACTCAGCGAACAAAGCGAAAGGTATGAGCGTCCTTTAGAGTGTTAGTTTCATCTAGCGAGAGTTCTCTACTACTCATTTGCCAAAGTAGCATCGATTGGCATGAGTGATTCTCTTCTTCGTTGTGTAAATGCTGCCAAAGCAGGCGACATCCTTGGCAACATCAAAAGTTTAACTATCTTTAAGTCTAACCAAATGAAATGGGAACGTTTGCTTTGAAATCTATTATATGTAACATCTATGCTATAATATTGAACTTTCATGGGAACATCTATTGTATTCTCATTAGGATCAGAAAAGAGAGTCCTAGCATACCAACGAATTGCTTTTGCATTGCAATTTGGTTAAAAGTGATATCTGACTAAACCTGAACTAACAACTCAAAATTAAGGTTAACTAATAGAAACGCATTCACTAAATTACGCTTTAGTTTAATATAGGCTTAGCAACATGGTGTTTCACTTTGAATTCCGTTACAGTCTTTGGCTTCATAGCGCTTAAGAAGTTTAATATCAAAAACTTGTGTATCAATTCTCAATAAAATTTGGGCAATCTATAAGCAAAAATGATTTACAATCCCACAAAATGATCACTTATCGTAAGTTTAAGAAAATGAAGCTCTGTAAAACTCCTTGAATCAAAATGACACAGAGAATTGATTGAATTGATTTGAGATTTGATTGCTAGCAGAGAACGTGTTTTACATTATGCTGCTTTTCGATTTTACATCGATCTTCCTATGACAGCATTTAAAAATAGGCGCTACAAAAGGTGGGCATTACACTTTTGCCCCCAGGCCTGTAGTAACATTACCCAGACTTTCTCTCCACAGCCGTAATCAACTCGTAACATCAACCGTAATCAATTCAACTGTTCATTGCTTTGAAATTTTTCAAAGCATTTCCAACTCACACCAACTATAAAAATATCCCATCTCACACAATACAGTGACACCACCCATAGTCATGGTAGCATTCGTCTTACATAATCCATTGTCGCCACGGATATTCGCCATGTTGACTGCCACGGCCCAACAAACACGCACAACAACAACAATGGCTTCATTTATATACAAATTCACAATAAACATTACAAAATATCTTATATATGAATTTAAATTTCTTCGCTTTGCTTTATTTACCTGTCACAGTAAGCCATATAAGAAGCACAATAACTAAAGGGACTTACAATATAACATACAAGTAATGCAAATAGTATGGCAACCAATGCAGGATTCATGTTTAATACAAGTTTTTGGTCAAGTGTTGTTGTATTTGTTGCAAAACTGTTGAGTGGCACGGTGCACATGCTTTTGTTAGTCACTATGCAAGTAGAAGTAAGAGGGATTCACTTAAAAATTGCGAGCAGGATTTGCTGTACTGATATTTGAAACGAAACACTTTCAAATGTCCTACAAGTTATATGAGCAAACACAAACTCTGATGATAAACACGCAGATAAGGCAAAGAGAGCAAAAAGCAAAGCAACAAGAAGATTTTTTGCTGAGAGTGAAAGACAAAGCAATAAGATGAGTGTGCCTGGAAGAGTGAACGACAGGCCTGTTCCGGATTTTGATTGTAATTTCGATGCGTCCTCCTCCATTTCAGAATACAGTTCGTACTGGCATATTGAACAGTCAAAACCGGAATCGAAATTCGGAACAAAACGAATGATCTCTCAAAGCACAATTTGAGTTCGAAACACTTTAGAATAATATGAAATCATCTGTTTGCCAAAAGTTTTCGAATAGCATGAATCATCATCAAACGGCTTGTAGTCTCCATTGGGCAGCCAAGAATTCCTTTTTGTTTTCGCATCAACGTTTTTCGATACCTGAAGAAGCGGTGGATGTGTTGAAAACATGAAACATGTTTTGGAGCTAATTCGTTCCGAGTATTCCGAAAATCGGCTCAAGGGTATGCAAAAGTGTAACGATTTTCTTGTTGAATGTCATGAAACACCCTAAAACCGTTTTCGATGTTTGTTTTCTGTGCTCTTGTCATCTATTCCCGAAATATAAAAGACAAAGCTCGTATGGATTTATCCGAATTTCTACTGGCGATATTTGTTCAAGAATGTCTCGTCCACTCGAAGTGAGTGGGCTTGTTTTGTAGGCTAGCTGCACACTTTTGTATGTATATACTTGAGTTAGTAGACACACTGTCTACTTTAACTAGCTTTTGTAATGGGTTACTTCTGCTGTCTACAACTCTTGCGGATGAGCCCTTTTCTTTAAACCTGCTTCCTTCCTCTTTTTATGGCACTCAAATTTCTGCAACAACCTGTGTATCAAGTGTGTGTGTTTGTGTATGAGTGAGTGCGAGTGCGTGTGTGAGTTCAAGTAAATCGTCTGTCTTATTTGTCTACTACTCTGTACACAACACATTTTTAATAAGTGTAAACGTTGTGCCCGTCCAAGGGGGCTACTCTTAACTCTAAGGTGTGGGTCTTGAGTTCCTTTGTAGGGCTACGTTCTGTGTGTGTACTATCCAAGAACAACCCTATCAGCACCAGCAAAAACAACAACAACCATAACAACAACATGATTGGTATTTTCCGCTGCAGACATTTACCTACAATACAAAGAAGTATAAAGTAAAAGCAAGTAACGGCGTCCCTGCATTAATTTTTTTCCTGCTATTTCTTTTATTTTGTATATATTCATTTTTCTGTTGGGAGGCGAAGCCTTGCTGTTGCTGTTATCGATTTTTTTTTTACAGCTCTGCCACTTTTTGTAGCCATTTTTTGCCACTTTTATGGCCATTTTTTCCTAGTTGAAATTGTAAAATTTTGGCGCACTTTAAGTAAGTTTTTACAGCATACTTTTAGCAGGAAAAAATGTAAAATAGCGAAGTACTAACTAACCGTTGTTAGCCAGTTTAAGCTTTTTATACACTGTAAGCTGAGAATAAGGTGTATATTTAGCTAATGACTTCATGTTTTAAACAGCTCAAAGGTATTTAGTAAGACCACAGAAGGTAAATACTTACATGATCAGCAGGACAAAAGAAAATATCAAAAGTTGAACCATCCATTAAAACTCACCTATTTATAACTCGACATATGATAAAGCTACAGGGACCAAAAACGGTATGCAGACTTATTTCGACTGCAAAATAAAAATTCTTATTACTTTTCTGGTATAACACCTCCCAGTCGCCCGTAACACAATTTCACTGTTTACAACCAAACCCTTCAACGTAGTTAGTTGAAACTTGATACATGCCAGTATATGATCATTACCAAACAGTTTTCTAAATAACATCAAAATCTGGCTAAAACCTTTAGAATAAAACTGTATTAGGAGTAGTTTAATTAGAAGTTTGCATCGTAAACTAGCAGCGCAGTTAGTTGAAACTTGTTACGTGGCAGTAAACGATCATTTCCAAACAACTTTCTAAGGAGTACCATAATCTGATTGAAACTTTTGGAATTAAACGGTATTAGGAAAATTTTAAGAGTCTGTTTTAACAGTTAGTAATCACATCAAAATACTGATTGACATAAGATAATTTAAGTCAATTAGAAGTAATGAGCTGTTAGAGGGTATACAAAAGTCGAACTGTCCAGACTTCCACGTGCACTTGTTTTTCTGCTACTATTTTTTAAGCAAACAAAAGGGCAGAAAATTACGTTTACTTTACACATTGGCAATGTGTACCTCGAACTGCTGCTTTTACAGCTCATTGCATTTGAATGGTTTAAGTGAAATTCAAGCGCTTTAAATTACATGCCAGCTACACTACAACAATAAGTGTAGCAACATTAGTACTTGCAACAACAACCACAAGCATTACTTTTGCTTCCAAAAACAATATGCTGCACTTTTGTTTGGTTTTGTTTGAAATTCGCAATGGAAATGTGCAGAAAAATTTTACCGAGCGACTGCTCAAACTTTTGGCAGCTGTAACTCATACACATTCATATTATTTGCATATTATTCAAACCAACTGACAACTAACTTGTTCTACTCTGCTCGCTCCTTTACTTTCAGCAGGCATCAAGTATACGGATAACCAGCGTGTCATCATACTCGTCAAGGATGTTAACGATGAGCCACCCTATTTTATCAACCGTCCATTGCCCATGCAGGCTGTGGTGCAGCTGAATGCACCGCCCAATACGCCCGTATTTACGCTGCAAGCTAGAGATCCGGATACGGATCACAATATACACTACTTTATAGTGCGTGATCGTACGGGTGGACGCTTTGAGGTGGATGAGCGTTCCGGTGTGGTGCGTACACGCGGCACTGATCTCTTCCAGCTGGATATGGAGTATGTGCTGTATGTTAAGGCCGAGGATCAGAATGGCAAAGTCGATGATCGACGTTTTCAGAGCACAACCGAAGAGCGTCTGTCCATTGTCGGTGGCAAGCGTGCGCCACAGTTTTATATGATCAACTATGAGGCCGAGATACCAGAGAATCAGAAGAAGGATTCAGAGTGAGTATTGTTAGAATAATAGTTTAGAAATAGGAAATAGTTCAGAAATTGCAAATTTTTTCAAGGTTTCGTGTCTCAGTAAAAATCTGTCAGATTTAAAATCAAAATTTTTCGGACTTCGAAAATTTCGCAAGCTCCGAATTGAATTTGGATTCGGAAAGCGACACTCATAAATGTACAAAAAAAACAAATAAATTTTGCAGATGAAGACCATATTAGATCCGCCATATTGAATTTCAATAAACTGTTTTCTGTTTAAGAGAATTCCGAATCAGTAACCCCAAAAACAAAAAATGAAAACCAAATTTTTTACATATGTATATTTCGGTATCGAAAACCTCATAGATCTGAAGACAAAGGTCTTATCAGTATTACATTTGAAAAACTAATTTCGGTTTTGAGCTCTACATTTTCTAAGCTTATTGAATAATGATTTAATGGAAAATTTTCAAAAACCATTTGGAAATGGATTTGAACTCCTAACAATCCTAGACACTAAACAAATGAAATGGAAGTTCGAAGTCAATACTACGGAAAGCTATAATTTATAAATCACGTCCCGTATACTGATTTTTGTAAATGTGTATTTCGTGTATGAAGTTGGCAACTCCGAAAGCTCCTACATTTCGCAGTCATGTAAATGCAGCCAAACAATACCATTCAAGGCTCTTTTATGTGGAAGTTTAAAAAGCTTATTTCGAATTCGGTATCAGTTACCCTAAACATAAAGGTATCTATAAAATTTGGAACATATTTTTTAATTAACTTCGCGTTATGGGATTTTACCATATTGAATAGAGATATAATATAGCCGTAATCATGAAAACATCGAAATACTACTTTTCGAGTTTTGGGCTTGTAAAATGAAATTTTGTGAACCAATATTCGTGTCAGTAGACTGTCAGAATCTCTCTCAACATAAGGCAAAGTAGTCTACAGATATTTGGCACAGTCCTAACAATATCTGTTTGGTGCGTTTTGGTCCGATTTTCCTCGATTGATATAACATCAAATCAAAAGAAAACTTGAAAATTGAAAAGAAAATGTATGCAAATTAAATGCAGCCAATAAAAGTTATGCATAATATTATGCCAATCCATGTGTGTTTGTGTGTGTGACCACAAAAGAGAAACATGCGAATTAGACTATGACAATGTCCCTATCTATGTGTGTGTGTGTGTGTGTGTGTCCTGCTAGCTCCCATGTCCTTCGGCTCATTGAAATTCCAAATAAAAAAAACAACTGTCAAAAGGCAGTGGGGATACACACACACAAATACACACACACACACACACACACACACACACACACACACACACACACACACACACACACACACACACACACACACACGCACACACACTCAGATAGGACCAAAGTTGGACGCATTGTAAAATATGCAGCTATTCCCAGGACCTTCTCCCTCTTTTGCTCTCTGTTAATATTGTGCTCATGTTATATCTTCATTTCTATCTCTTCTGCCTTGCAGCATCATTTCAGTTAAAGCCAAGTCCTTTGCGGACCGTGAAATACGTTATACATTGAAGGCGCAGGGGCAAGGAGCAGGCACTTTCAATATTGGACCCTCTTCAGGCATCGTTAAGCTGGCCAAGGAGCTGGATTTTGAGGATCTGCGACAGCCACATGTCTATTCATTGATTGTTACAGCTACAGAGGACTCAGGTGGTTTTTCCACATCCGTGGAGGTAAGTAAACACATAAACTCAAATTGTCTAAACTGAAACTTATATTGATTACCTGCCCTGAAGCTAACCATACGCGTTACGGATGTGAATGACAATGCGCCCAAGTTCGAGCTGCCCGACTATCAGGCACACAACGTGGATGAGGACATACCGCTGGGCACCAGCATACTGCGCGTAAAGGCCATGGATGCCGATTCCGGCGCCAACGCGGAAATCGAGTATTTAGTGTCAGATGATCATTTTGCTGTGGACTCCAATGGCATTATAGTCAATAACAAGCAGCTGGATGCGGATAACAATAATGCCTACTATGAATTCATTGTAACCGCCAAAGATAAAGGAGAACCACCAAAATCCGGCACTGCTACCGTGCGTGTTTATACCAAAAACAAGAACGATGAGGAACCCAAATTCTCGCAACAGGTCTATACGCCAAATGTGGATGAGAATGCGGGTCCCAATACTTTGGTCACCACTGTAGTGGCCTCTGACAAGGACGGCGATAATGTGCGCTTCGGTTTTGTGGGCGGCGGCACCTTCTCCGGACAGTTTGTTATAGAGGATATAACGGGTGTCATACGTCTGCATAATAAAGCTATATCCTTGGATCGCGATAAGTATGAGCTGAATGTAACCGCCATGGATGATGGCTCCTGCTGCGTGAATGGAGATCAAACACTGCACACTTCCACGGCCGTAGTGGTGGTATTCATAACGGATGTGAACGATAACAAGCCTGTGTTTAAGGATTGCGGCACCTATTATCCCAAGGTAGAGGAGGGTGCGCCTAATGGCAGTCCAGTGATTAAAGTGGTGGCCACCGATGAGGACAAAGGCGTCAATGGACAGGTGAGTAATGGCTTTTGCTCTAAGGCAGTTGAGTTTGGAGTTGTGGGGCGGGCTTTGTTGTGGAAAATTAATTGTGTTTGCATGGGATTTGCTAAGAGACTAATGTTCTAGCTATTTATTAGAGACAAATTGTTGTTGTTTTATGTTTGTGCAGTTATTCCTGAGAAATCAGCACTTATTTATGCACATACATCGTATTTATTAGGACTATTCGTGAGGTTCTTGTTAGTACCGTTAGTTCCCGTTCGTGTCAAGATTTTGCATGTTTCGTAGCTTCAAAGTGCATTGTACTTTATATTAAAAGCGTTTGCATGTTATATAGTTAGCTGTGGGCGTGTCTGCCAACGCCTTAAAGTCATTTGAAAATGTCAAGCTAACACATTAATTTTGTTTACACTGTAAGCAAAGAATAGAAACTAGAATATATTTGGGCAGTGTATGTAAAAGGGTAGTCAATCCGTCTTGGCTACAAAAACTAAGTCTAAATGCTTATATAAGCTAAGGCAGAGGTTACCTTCGTTCAGGCTATTTCCGAGTGTCCATATTTGACCCCTATCAACCTTATTCCACTTTTGGGCTATGTGCCCTTTTTCCAAAGAATATATAATAATTCAATGAAAACTTCCGTTTTTATAAGCAAGTATGTAGAAATTTCCGTTATCCTTGCTTATTAACAACAACAAACTTCAAATTCGTCAATTATTCGGTGATTCGCTATTCCCAGAATGTTTCCTTTTTGTCAAATTCCAATATTCGTTGTTTTCGGGCTTTTCTTAGTATTCGATATTCGCCATTTAGTCGATTGATCTATTTTCCTGTTCGGAAATTTTACTAGTTTGGTTGCTCTTCTTATTTCTTGTTTCTTGATGTTTGGACAGCAAGTTAATGTGCATAATACAGCTTATTTCTTCAAATTGTCAATACTCGGCACTCTGCATGTTCGACATATTTTTAATATTCGGTATGTGCGAATTTTTTATTTTTTGTTAATCTGCAAAATTTTGCAATATTCTGTATATTTGCTATCATTTTGCTAGTATTCGGCCAATCTCGCAGAATTGTTCATTTTCGTTATTCGGCTTTTTATCAAATTTTCAGTATTTGGCCTATTTAGACAAAGTATTAGGTATTCAGCCAACTTGGCCAATGCTGTAATATTCGGTATTCCGTTTATGCGCGACTTCATTATATTGACTATCTGGCGAAATTTTAAATATTCGGCATATTCCTCATTATGTTAAAAGTATCTCACAAAATTGTTCATTTGCGTTATTCGGCCTTTTGTCATATTTTCAGTATTGGCCTTTTTGGATAAACTTTTAGTATTCGGTATTTAGCCTACTTTGCCAATGCTGTAATATTCGGTATTTTCGGTCAATTTGAAAAATTTTTTATATTCGATATTCAATATTTTAAATATGGTAAATTTATCGAATATTCGGTATTCGTACAAAAAACAATCAGTGTTTTGTAGAAATTTTTCACATCGAGGCAAGAAAGTTGTTACCAAGTCTTTGAGTTAAAGCCTTGTAAGCCGTGAACACATATTCCATGCTTGAACCGAAAGTGTTGCCAAATATTCAATATTCTGCATGCGTATTATATATAGTTCGGTATATTTGTAATTTAGACTCATATAAGGGTAATAATAAAAAACCAATCAGAGGAGTACCCCAAAACTATTAACAATTTTGAGCTTTCATCCAGCTTATAATAGATATCATATTAAGTTGCCGAAGCTCTTGACTGCATTTCTTTCAATTCGAAGTTCTGGGCTGTTGTTGTTAGTTCTTAGTTTTATAATTTGAGTTTTATATTCGGCGAACTTTTGGTAGAATTCGGCTAGAAGAGATCAACACTTATTGAAGTTTTGGTATTGCTCGCAACGGGTTTCCTGTTTCCTTCAACGAATCGAAATAAACATGTAACAATATAGTTCCGTAGGTCTTCTTGAACCGCAAATGTTGAAAATACCTTCAAAATATCGTTAAATTATGCACGATTTGTGAACAAACTTGCACTGGCATTGCTTGTTGCACTGCAAACACCGGCAAGCAGTGCAGTTTCCACAACTTCGTGAAAAGAGACGGCAGGCTTTCTATGCAAAATTTTTGCTCTGTGGCATATTTTCGACTGAAAATTTCATATTCGGTTAAGGGTTAATATCAAAATTAGATAACTGTAATCAAACTTATGCCAACTTCTTTCCCACAGGTCAAATACTCAATTGTGCAGCAACCCAATCAAAAAGGCACCAAATTCACCGTAGATGAAGAAACCGGTGAAGTTTCCACCAACAAAGTGTTCGATCGTGAAGGCGATGATGGCAAATTTGTGTCCGTGACAGTCAAGGCTACCGATCAAGGTGATCCTAGTCTGGAGGGTGTCTGCTCTTTCACCGTGGAAATCACGGATGTGAACGATAATCCGCCACTGTTTGATCGTCAGGTAAGTTTGTGGCTTTTGTATAGCAAGAATTACCTAACTAATCAAAATGATTGTCTTCCAGAAATATGTGGAAAACGTCAAACAGGATGCCAGCATAGGCACGAACATCTTACGTGTTTCCGCCTCCGATGAGGATGCCGATAATAATGGTGCCATCGTCTATAGTCTCAGTGCGCCGTTTAATCCCAATGACTTGGAATACTTTGATATACAAGCTGAATCCGGCTGGATTGTGCTCAAGAAGCCGCTTGACGTAAGTGTTTGCTTTCTCATTCTGTGTGTTAAACCTTAGTTGAAGCCCCGTTTTGTGTTCAAGACGCTCCCAACTAACCAAGTTAAAAGATCTTTTTTTTTCGTTTTTATTTTTTGAAACAAAAACCAAAAATTTTTTAAGTTTTTACTAACACATAAACAAGAAGCGCTTAACGCCAGCTGAGTTTTGTGTACAACTATTCTATGTTTTCAATATTGAGTTTTTCTTGAGTTTATGTTCAAACTGCACCTTATTTTTATTTACGAATTAAAATATGCCTAAATAAGGTTTGCGAATTACCTAAAAAACACGCTTAGGCTTGCAAATTACCCAGAAGTATTTGCGTATAAAAAAATTGACTGAAGCAGTGCAAGTTTTTTTGTGCCTTAACTCTGAAATCTAAAGAAAAAGCGTATTTTGTTTGTTTTATTTAACATTTTTTGTTTAGTTTATAGTGCGTAAACAAATTGGCTTTAAGAAAACGAAACGCTAAATGCCAAAACGAATTGATTTTTAACATTTTTTGAAACAATTTAAGAAGAAAAAAAAACCAAACACACATACAACTAACTAAGAAGTATCCTTCTGGGTCTAAGGAATGCCTGTGTATAAAGCTTTTGCCAACTCATTTTTGGTGTTAGGAACTTAGTTTTAAGCTTATAAGAACTTGTAAAAACGTAAAAAAAACATAAACCCAAACGATCACGCCTATTTTTGAGCATCGTTGTGAACATTTTTGTAACTCAAACTCAAAATGTTGTGTTTGAAGTTGTTTTTAAATTTGTGCATTTTTTCAGTAGACTTTCTTATTTAATAACTTTTGTTTGACTCAAAATCCCCAAAAATCCCAAAAACCTTAATTAGAATCAAAAAATAACATAAGCTACTGGCAGTTTTTTGCCGAGACTATTGCAATTTTTGAAGGTCTCTTGTTTATTTTTGTTTAGCAAACTTTTTTTGTACATAAAAATACATATTTTTGTGCGTATTTTTGCATGCAAAATGCGTCAAGTCCAGAAAGTCTACGCTTTTTATGACTTACGTATAAGAACTAACTACTAAAGAAAAAAAAGGTTTCCATGTTACTTAAACATTTTTTTTTTAACTGCACCTTTTAAAGTTATGATTTTTTTTTCATTTATTTGCTATTTTTTTTTCTTAGTTCAGACAAATAGGCGAAATACTGTTTGGTTTTTAATTTCCCATTTATATTTACATATACTTAAACGAAACGATCTCAAACGATTATGAACCACAATTAGGGTTGTTATCCTGTAAGTAAAAGCGTTACTTCTAGTGTTTGTTGTTTTTGCTGTTACTGTGCTAACCCAGCAATTGCCTCAGAGCTCAAACTCAATCAACTTGAAATGCAAAATGCACTCGAATTGTAAGCTAATCTCAAAACTAACTCTAGGTTCAGAGGCAAAATATACTTCATGTTGCAAATAACTTTGGGATATATCGTAGCTTAGTCTATAGATAACATAAACCCAACTTTCGATCTTCGGGTTAGATATCTAAGTCTCCTCACCTCTGTCCGATTCAAGAGCAAGTTTTCCTTATGTTGGAATCTCTTCATACAGCGATTTTATTGACAATTCAAAAATCGCCTCACCAAAAAAGTATTCTTCAAGTCAGAAATAGCCAAAATAGTCTCATCAAAAAACTAAACATTTAATGAACTTAAAGTAAAATCCATCCAATTTCCCTACCAACTCAAAATACGTACAAGGAAATTTCCTATAGGGGTCCAAAATGGTCTCATCAAAAAACTAAGAAAATAATTAACTAAGAGTAATATCATTTCAATTTCCCTACCAACTCCGAATCAGTACAGGGACATTACCTATAAAAGTCCAAAACAGTATCACAGAAAAAGAACATTAATTAAATATCCAAAATATTTCTCAAATATCTTTAGGTTACATTAAGGGAAATTTACATTAAAAGTACAAAGTAGAATATATAAATTAGTAAAAATATCTCCCTAACATCTTCAAGTCCAAAACAGGGAAATTTACTATAAAAGTCCAAAATGGTCCCATAAAAAAACTATGATAATTCTAAAAGTAATCTCCATTAAATTTCCCTTCCAAATCAAAGTCAGAAATAGGGTAATTTCGTATAAAAGTCCAGAACAGTCTCCCAATAATTTTCCATAAATTATATCCAAAATGTTTCTCAAAAATAAAAAAATTCATTTTCAAGTATTATATTCCAGTCAGAAATGGGGAAATATCCTATAAAAGTCCTAAGTAGAGCAAATCAAAAAATAAGAAAATTATGACATGTAAAAGATAGCCATTAAATGTTCCTACCAAATCGGAAATAGGCAAATTTCACTTAAAAGTGCCCCATGAAAGACATTTTCTTAGCGGTTTGTTAGAAGAACTTTAAGTATATTATATTCTGCGACCTGATCTTCTTCTTATATAGCAGCCTTTTTCCTTTCAAAGGAAATTTTTTTTGCAAATTTTTAAGCATTCGAAGTTTTTTTCACAACTCAAAATCGAAAATTTACCAAAAATATGATAAAACCGACTTTCTTGCCATTCGTCAATGTAAAGGCAATTACACCCTATAAATCTATGACAATTTCGATTTTGATACGTTAGTTTCACAATATTTTCGACTAGTCGTAGTCGCAATCCGCAAAAGTACAATTACCTTCTTTTACAACGAATCCAAATTGATAACGATTCACTTTTTCCTCAAGGTCTTCAATATCTTTAGTTTAGACAATAACTTCTATTAGAAGTTTGATAAATTATCGTCCAAAAAGACTCTCTTTGTTTCAAAAACATATAAAAGATGTCCACCAAAGTAATAATTGAGGGAAATTTCCTTAAATAGTCTCGTCAAAAATATTTGAACAATAATCCCTTGCCACTTTTAACCATCAAAGTAGTAGTTTTGCCCTCTTACGTTGTATATTGTTTTTAAACAAAGTCTTATACCTGATTATCCCGATATAAAGCCCTCTTAAATACATATTAAATTAAATTAAATTATATTTTACTAACTTAATTTTGTTTAATTTTGTTTCATAAAATGAAAAAATCAAAACGAAACATTTGTATAAAAAAACGTTAATGTGTAAAATTGAAACTCCAACGATGCCAACAATAACGTTATCGTAACGTAATACACGCATTACGTAACCCAATACACAAACCGCCATGCCAAAACAACTAACATACATGCGTATATAACACTTTGCTAACATTGCGTTTGGGCATTGACTACTGTTAAACCCTATACAACAACCCATGCTGTTAATGTTAACATAACTGGCTAACATGCTATGACTACTAAATATGCTACTATGTACAAAACAAAATTACTTACTGTAACACACACACTCAAACAATCAAACTATCAATCAATCGCTCAATCAACAGCGCGATCGTTATCGTTTACGTGTGCGCGCCTCGGATCGCGGTGATCCGCCCTCATATGCCGATGTCGATGTTGAGTTAGATGTCGTCGATCGGAATAATAAGCCCCCGATTTGGGATAAGAGCATTTATGGGCCCATACATATACGTGAGAATGTAACTGTGGGTACGGTTGTAACATCGGTTAAGGCAAGGTTTGTATGACCAAAAATACCAAAAAAACAAAAAAAAAAAAACAACATCTTAACTCACTCACACATAACACCTAAAAAAGAGCGTAATACTTACTCTAACTGTAACTAACAGCTGCGCGCTTAACATAACAACAACAATATTTAATAGTTAGTTTGTTTTTGAAAATGTAACGGCATTTTTGCATTAAAACATTTAACATAACATTTAAGCTACTATGTAAAACTTAACATTTGTATGGTCTTTACTTTGTAACTCTAACTCTCTCTCTCTCTCTTGCTGTTTCGCTCTCTTGTTTAACTTAAAGTTAACATTTTGGCTGAGCTTTACGGTACAAAGTTTTTGTGGTTTATCGTAAAAGCTTTTGAAGGCGCCTCCAGCGTCTTTTTTTGGTACTACCGCCAACAAGCCCAGCAGCCAACAACCGTTGCTCAAACCCTAACGAAATTACTCCGAAAGCACCCATTAGGACTACTTATTCGCATAACTTGGCTTTGCTTTGGGTTTTGTTGGCGTGTTGTTCTGTTCGAATACCCTTTTTTTGGGCCCTTAAGTCTAAAGCTAGACTTGTTACTAAAGGACTCTTTTGTATTTTGCCGCTGCTGCTTCACTCTAAAGCAATCCTCTACCTGCTGCCATACACATTTACCTATTGGAAAACGCTTTCCCAAATGCAGACTTGAAATTGAAAAATAATAATTTATATATATACCCTTACACTACAAAAAATTCATTGTGAGTTGCCGGAATTGGTGTTGGTTTTAATTTGTTTTTAGGCTTTAAGAAAAAATGACTTTTGCATCTAAGGTTGAAGTTTAGTCTTAAGCTTTAGCAGTAAACAAGGTAAATACAAAAAAAAAAAACATTTAAAAAATGTTCAAAAATGTTAAAAAACAATAGCTAAAAATTTATGCAAAGAAAAAAAAGTACAAAAAATATAAAGTATGCTATGAAAATTGTAAACATAAAATGCACAAAAACCCTTTTTTAATTTACTTTTTAGTATTTTTTTTATATGAAGTGTATTTTTATTTAAAAAATTTCATTTAAATGCTCGTTTTACATATAGAAATATGTGTTGCTAGGTCTTCAATTTAATTTTTGCAGTCTAGGCTAAAAGTCTAACTTAGTTTATAAATTTAAACAAAAAAAAATAATTTGCACTGCGTTAAAAATTATAAGGAAATATACTAAACATTTTTGCCAAAGTTTTAAAAAACCATTCAATTTATTTATTTTCAAAACTTGCTAATACCCAAGGTGTTGGTTTTAAGTACTTAAATTTTGTTTTTGTCACATGTTTAAATTAAAAAAAAAAATTTTTTTTTTGTTTTCAACTCCAAAGTAAATATTTAACTTTTTAAATGTTGCAACTACAATACATAATTTTGTTTTTTGCCTTTTTTATTCTTAACTACTCTACAAAAACGACGATGTCTGTGTATATGTGTTTTTGCTACGCTTGCTTAATGATTTTTAAACAAAATCCGAAAATACCAAAAAATACCAACAATTATTTTTGAATACAAATCACGCATAAAATATACACAGCGCGAAACATACAAATTAGAGGCCATGGCCCAAGATAAGGGCTATCCGCCCCTGTCTCGTACTGTCGAAGTACAAATCGATGTGGTCGATCGCGCCAACAATCCGCCCGTTTGGGATCATGTCGTTTACGGGCCAATTTATGTCAAGGAAAATATGGCCGTTGGCGGCAAAGTCGTCTCGGTGAAAGCCAGGTCTGTTGATTTAGTGCAAGTTTTTCATCAACAAACAAAAAAAGTATTAAATAAAACAATAAGCAACATTATTTTGCTTAGTCTTTTTTGTAGCCTTAAGTGTTTCATTTTATAAGCTACATTTTTCCATTTTTAATGGGTGTGTTTCTTTCTAAGTTAACTCATTATCCTGTTTCATTTAAGAATTTTAAGTTTTATCCTATATTTCTTAGCTGTTTTAAACTCTTATCATAAGTCTAGTGCGTGTTTTTACTGTTGTGTGTTATGAATGTTGTTACTGCACTGTCTAAACTATATAAGCCTGAAATCCTGAAGAAATCCAAAAAAAACTCCTGCATTTTTCCAAAAAAACACATATTTCTGATATGCTTAGCAGTCATTTCATAATATTCATACAATCATATCGAAAGTCTACTCATTGTATTCTGTGCAACACTTGAATTTATCGATGAATCATTTAAGAAGTCCATCGCAGCATTCATGTCAGAAATCACAAGTTTCATCTTGCCAAACTGAAATTTTTACCAAAAAATGATGTTAATCGCAAATGCATTCATACAGCGGACATTGCAACAATCACACAAGCTTTCCAAACGTTCCAAAAATATGGAATAAAAGTATTGTTCCATTCCAAAGTGTGCACAGTTTTTATTTGAACACCGAAGAAAAGCAAATTTCGAAAAAATTTCATCCTGGGAAAGTGAAACTCTAATGTGTATAATTCAATCTCCTTATCCTCAAAAGATTCTAGTCAAATCTATAAAATGTCATGATTTTGGAAAGAAATGGTTTTGAAATGTTCTACGACTTATTGCCATTTTTGATTCCGATTACTCGAAATGCTATAGTATTAGCTCATAGAATACTCAAAAATTTCAAATAACTTAGTTATACTATATTAAGAGCACAAGCACTTATAATATGCATTTTTATCTAATAAGACTATACTCCGAGTATTCCTTGGGCGTACTAACAGAGAAAATAGTTAGGAAATCCTCATGACCTCAGTAAACTCAAATTTTCGTTACATTCTTTCATATGACTTAGTGATAGAAAGAACCCCTGGAATTGCAATCAGGTTTTTAAAAGATTCGCACAAATTTAGGACCGAAGTGATAGCCGAATGCTTAACTCACTGCTTGTAAAAGTCAGAAAGCATCATTGAAGCTGGTTCGTCACTTTCTCATTTTCTTTAACACATTCACATTTTTAAGTGTTCTCTTTCTGATCATGTCTGCCACAGATCTTGTTTTATATGCTTAATTCCATTTAATTCCACATTGTAAGAAACTTCGAGACTGCCACATTTCATATGAAAACTCGGTTTTATACTTGAATTTGACCTTTTTGAGTGATTCCAAGAGGTTTCATGTATTTCGAGTACTTTCTCATCAGCAAACTGCAGCTTGTGCAAATAATAAGTATGAGATTATACATTTCTAAGAATTCATCCGATATCAATTCACTGATGGCTAAAGAATCCACTAAATATATACATATATATGCTCTTAACGTCCCCGGCACATTCTCAATTCGTTCCTTTAGATATCTCAGTTATGTCGAGGAATATTCCAACTATAACAAATATTTCATTCTAATAAATTTCATTCCATAATCAAGATAATGTGAAGGTCTAATGACGCATATTTTCGCATAAATTTTATTATGTTAGCTAACAGCTAATGCAGTTTATCAAAGTTCCACACCATTCCATTTCCTTTAATTCAATTTCTTTTTACTGAGTTGAACATATAAAGGCGTATATTTTTTCACAAATTCCAAGATATTAGCAAAAAGCTTATAAAGTTTATCAAGTTCCACTCCATTTAACTTGGTTTCATTTCATTTATTGCACTCCATTCCATTACATTAAGTTCAATTGTAGCTTATTTCCTTCATTTCTTTTGAGTACGTTTCATTCCATTTCATTCCAAAAACAAAGTATAACCTTTTAGTTAGTAATGACTGATATTTTCTTGCTATTTCACATATCATCAATCAAACTAATCAACTTCGTTTCATATTTCTATTACGTCTGTGATTTTCTTTTCATTATATTTTATTGTATTACCTCCCTTATCAGCACATTCCATTATATTACTTTTCAATCCATTTCACTCCATTTATTTATGTTTCATTCCATTTCATTCCACTTCATAACATACATAACTAGTACTTCCCTGACATCAGCTTATACAATCTGCACCAGCACAATATATACACCTTAATTGTTACTCAACACTTTGCACACTCACCTAAATTGAAAAAAAAAGTTGCACACCATTTTGTTTTGCGTTTCTCTAGACTAATAAAAACCCTCACGAGAATTGTTATATTAACTTTGATAGTTAAACAGCTTAACTTACTTCTTCTTTTTGTTTATATTGTATATAACTTACTTCATTGAAAGTCATTATCCATTATCCATATGAACTTCAGCACAGCTGATGCATGCCCAGGGTTGTATTTTATGCAACACATGTTGCAGCACTTTCAATTACCTGCAGCTAATTTGTGGTACGCTTTTGGTACTCGCATATTATGCAGCTTGTTTTCTTCTGCATCATAATGTGGCTTGAGTCCGCATTATTGTAATCATGTTTCCCTCAGAGAGTGTGCAAAAAAAAAAACAGCCCATAAACAAAAAATGCCATTGTTTTTATATGTTGTTGTTTTTGTTTTTGAAATGCAATTATAAACTTGCAGCAGCTCTTAATTTACTGAAATTTATCTGCACGGGACATGAAGCTGATTATTAGCAGCTGAAAAAATCAGTTTTATAATTACACTAGCCAACAAGTTTGAGCCCAGTTACATGGCCATGGCTAAAACGTACAGTTTTCGTCAAATTTGTGGTCGCTTTTTGATTCACCATGACAATAACTTAATGAGTTATGACCTAATGAAGGGCGCTTCGGACTAAGCGTCCAAAATAAACCCGAAAAGTTCATTTTTAATGGAAACATCTTTGGGCGCACCTTGTTGGTAAAACCGGCAGTCTGTTTTGGTTGGCCTGATTTGGGTGGCCTGATTCGTGTGGCCTGTTAAGCGTTCTATGACGCGAATGCTGGACTTTATATTGCCTAGTGTAACGTCTCTATTTTAAAAGCGTATCATTTTAAGCACTACAAGCACTGTTCTTTAAATAAAACCACTTTAAGGTTAAAGCTAGCGTTTAGTACGAATAACTAGGCTAGCAGATTGCACATACGCACTGTAGTACCAGCACCAAGCAAACAACTTTTTTAATGTTACAAAGCTGCGCCCACTTTGGGGCGTCTTTAGTGTCTAAGTATGTTTTATTGTGCTGCGTCTTACTTTTAATTATTTAAGTACTTATTTTTTTATATATTTTATATTAACTTTATGTATAAAATATATTAAAAACCATTTGTTTCGTTTTTACTTTATATTTACTTTACTTTCTTTGCAATTATCTTCTGTCCCAGCACAAAATTGTAAATTTTCTTTAACTTGTACTCATATATATATATATGTATCTGAATATGTATATGTGTCTATGTACCGTAGCTTCTATTCAGGTTACGCTAAACCCATTTAAACCTAGCCAAGATGCTATTAGGAAAAGAGCTTGGAAAGTGCCGTGCAACCATTAACATTTGTTGTTGTTGGAAGACCCTAGCAAGTATTTTCAAGTCCGTGTATATCATAATAATTGCACTTGCTTTTGGTGTTGTTGTTGCTATGACAGCGCTTAATGTGCACACTCTTTCAAGTGTTGATTGTGTGCTAACACATATAGCAGGCGACCACAACAACAACTACAACAACGACAATGTCAGCGAGATATATGGGTCCTGGCAAACGCGAAAAGGTTTAATTTTGTTTCATCTTAATTTTTTCCTTTTTTTTTGCTCTCTAGAAGTAATAATAAATTTAGTTGAGGGTCTTCTGTTCTATGTCAGCAAGAAAGGCGTTAAGTTTGGATAATAAAACGCAGAAATTTTAATATATTAATTAATTTTTTACAGGCCATTTACTCACTAGCTGCAAAAGTTCTTATTTTTTAGGTTAAGAACATTGCCTTTTATGTTTATAGAGTATTTCACATAGTTCATAGTTACAAATAGGTTATAAAAACTATGACTTAAACTCGTCGACATTTTTAGTAGAATTTCGCGAAAAACGTAGTGAATCAAATTTCAGAAATAGTTGCAAAATCGTTAATGACACTGTACAACAGAATTGTTTTGTGGTTTGGCTTGCCAACTTTCTTAAGCTCAATTTTGGTGATAACTTTTTTTGGCGTTAGTCTATATGAAAACACCATAAGGCTATCAACAGGTGCGTTCTTAAATAATGCTATGAAACGACAAAAACGTTCTTTGACTTCCAGACTTACAAAACTTATCTTCTAAATCCATTAGAGATGCAAACGATGTTTTTTCACTATCGATAGTGTAAACACTTGCTAAGTGGCTAAAGTTAGGAAGGTAGGAAGGAAAAGAAAAATGGTACTATTATGGTATTATTATAATATCTATAATAATAGATCAATTACTATTGATAAGGTCGAATCTTTTTGAAACCATCGTTTCTATCAAATGTAGAAGTATCGATAGTTTTGCAGTTATAGTTTCACCAAGAAACTCGAGGCAGCTCGCTTTCTCGAGCTAGAGCAGGGTAATCACCATTAATAGTCCTTGTCCTTATCTATTCTCTTTATCTTAACATATCTGTGATAGTAAAAGTACAAAATTTTCGGAACTATCCATATTATATAAATACTATTCGAAAATATTCGATACTATCGAGATTACTATAGGTATATATACTGTTGCTCAATCTTTGACACTCGAAAAACGTAATGTTCTAATATTGTTATTTAATATCGCTGAAAATTAAGTCAAAAGCATTTTAAACCATTTTTTTATGAAGTACGCGTTGAAGAACAGTTTCCTGTGCAAATTTTGCAATTGGGCTCAAGTTCACTAGTAATCAAAAGTTTTGTTGTACAGTGTTAAGTTTTCTAGCAACTGCATATCTTAGAATATATAGAGTGCTGCTATTAAGTATTTAAGAAACTCTTTAGTCATAAAACTCGAAAGTGCCCAAAGTGTAACTAAGAAATCGTACTTTACATTTATTTATTTTTAACACTTAGGGCAAAGCATTAAAGTACACAAAATTGTATAATAATAATTCCATCACAAATTCAAAATTAAAAACCAGAAAAAAACAATAAATACACCATTTTACACTCACATAATAACACCGCCAACAAGCAACACACTCAAAATTCGCAACAAACAACAACAAAATGTCACTTCTCCCGGCTTATGCAACAGTTTTTTTTGACTCCCCTCACATGCCGCTCATTTGTACCTGCCCATCCTGCATCAAGGCCTCGCCTCGTCCTTTTTTTGTTTTACTTTTTCACATACTTGTCTGCTCGGCCTTGGCAACATTTTCCGAGCTGCCTGACAGTTTTCATTTTTTCCTAAGACCCTGGCAGTTGTTCCTTTGACTGCTTAAGATATTTCTACTTGTATCTGTCAGCTGCAAGTGTTGCCCAAGCGAAAAGGTAGACAAATTAAACATTTTACGTTAGCTGCTTGTCACGGCAAGTATGTCCTTTTTTTCGCCTAATTTATTTTTCATTATCAACAGTTATAACACATGCAACATGCTTTTATATAAGCCAACAGTCATTCCAAACATGTCGCTCTCAACCCAAAAAAAAGTACAACCCAACGAATTTCCCCAAAACTTTTTGACATTCAAATGGCAATTAGATTTTTTGATGCCATTTTGTTTTGTGTCCTTTTTTTCAAGTATTTACTTATATAAATATACATTTTTTGCTGTATTTTTTAAGCTTTTTATAAAGTATCGTTTCTTATATGTTGCACCAACTGCGCATAATTTGTTAGAAATTATTTGAAGTATAACAAATTTAAAGCGCACAAGTTTTTTCGCACCAGCTGCAATTATATATTATATGATCAAAGTATATATATAAAAAATAAATGCTCATAAATCAGAGTTTTTTGCATTTTGTTGCGTAGCATGTGTCCTATATCTTTCTCTCTATCTCTCTCTCTATACGTCAGTGTGTGTGTGTTTCTTTAACTGTGTGTGTGTTTTTATATAAAACTTATCATTTCTGTTATATAGTCAAACTTTTTCATAATGTAGTATAATTTGAAGTAAGATTCATTATGAACTATGGTTCATTTTGAAATAACATTTATTTTGAATTAGCTTCATTTTCAAGTATGTTTCGTAATGAAGTTTAATTCATTTTGGATTAGCTTCATATTGAAGTATGTTTGAAGCAAGATTCATAATGTAGTATTCATTATGAAATATGATTCATTTCAAAGTAACATTCATTTTGAATAAAGCTCATTTTGAAGGATGCTTCATTGTGAAGTAATATTCATCATGAAGTTTGGTTTATTTTGTAGTGATATTCTTTTTAAGTAATTTCACTTTTCATTATCTTTCTTTTGAAGTAAGATTCATTTTGGAAAAGCTTCATTTGAAAGTAACATTCATTTTGATATGGTTCATTTTGAAGTATGTTTCATTGAGAAACAATATTCATTTTGAAGCATATATCGATTGGAAGTAAGAATCATATTGAATTATGATTCATTGTGAAGTAATATAGCTCACTTTGAAGTAACCATCATTTTGGACAAGATTCATTTGAAATATAATACATTGTGGAATAATATTCATTATGATTTATTGTCCATTTTGGATATAGTTCATTTTGAAGTATATTTCACTGTGAAGCAGTATTCATTTGAAAGAATTTTTTTTTTTAATGCAAGATTCATTTTCAAGCATGTCTCACTTTAAAGTATATTTCATCTCAAACTAAGATTCATTTGAAAGTTTTATTCATTGTGCTGCTGCTCTCAAATATTGTCAAATCTTATTTTTGGGACATATTTTTATGGGCAGCATTTTTTCTCTACTTTTCTATGTTAAAAAAAAAAGAATTGTTTTTTGCCGTAAATATTAATTTCATGTCTAACATTCATGTAGTTCTTTTAACAACTATCTCTAAAACTCTATCTATAAGATCCTATCACAAACCTCAACTAATATAATGTCTTTTTTCTAACGTTACGACCGCCATCGTCTGCAGTTCGGGCATTGAAGGCAATCCTACGGTATTCTATAGGCTTATGCCGGGCTCCACGGCGCAGACCAATAAATTTCATACCTTTTATCTGCAACAAAGACCGGATAATGGCGATACTTGGGCGGATATAAAAGTCAATCATCCGCTGGACTATGAAAGCATTAAGGAATACAATCTGACCATACGTGTAGAGGTAAGTTACAAGGGAAACAAATTCAAAGGGGTTTCCCTGAGATTTACACAAAATCAAATTGATTTTTCATCAATGAATTTAAGAATATTCTAAACTTCGAACGTTTACATAAATCAAGCTATTTCTGAAGTTATGGCAGTAAGAAGTTCTGCAGAGAGTCGTCCTGAAACTAAACTTGTTAACAGAGTATAGCAACATATAGTTTTTTTAATATATACGAAGGCTTTATTATTTACGAAGGTTTGTATATGGCGCTGGCATATGTGCACTGTAGATGGCGCTACATTATGCGAAAGTATGATCCTTAGGCGAGCACACAACAATCGTTGTAAATCTGAACGTGAGGCAGCGTTCATATATACCGAAAATTTGTATAGCCTTCGGAGTCTTGTACTTAGAATAGGGTTACCCTAATTGCAACTTTATGTTGTAATAGCTAAAAGGCCTTTAAAAAAGTACTGTTAAAGATTGCAATTGTATTCATAAACAAACAAGCTATAGCTGGTTATATTTTTGACGTACTTCGAATTCAGTAAAGGTTAAATATTACCGTTGTAATGTTTCGGAGTAAAAAATCACCTTGAGAGCAAATGCTGTATGAACGAGTTCAATGCATTTAAAAGAATCAGGCAACAAATACCAAAGTTATGCTAAAAATAATAATTTAGGGTAAGCCAAATTTTTATTATTTTTATTTTAAAACATAAACTTAACAAAAAGGGGTCTCGTTTCAAACTTTTTATTTGTAGTGATACCGACGCACCATAATTCTAGTGGCTGCTACCGACCCTCCAGTTGCTGCATGTAAACCCTTAAATAAACCCAAACATAGAAAACATTCCAAGGCTCAATTAAGCAGCGGAAATACTGCGTTTATTGGACTTCAAATACTCTTGTAATTATTTTATTTAAAAAGTTTTAATTACTTGCAAGAGTTTTGCCAAGAAAACATGGAACCATTTCTTATGCATTGCTTAGGGCTGAGTCCCTAACTTGTTTATTTGAATTTTGGTTGACTTTTGCAAGCAACTTTTCCAACAAACTCAATGATTGACTGACAGATTGAAGCTGTGGTACCTCAAGTACAGTTCAATTTAAATCAATGTCAAAATTTACACTAACGAACTGCAATTCAGGCAGCAAAACCCTAAAGTGTTCAGCTTTTATTAAATTTGTTGTGCATAAATTATGCAAAGGGCTCTATTGAATGCACATGCACTCCCTAAGGGTTAAATGCTGTAATAAACACAGCTTTAATCCAAATTGAATAGTAAAAACAAACAGACATCAAAAAGACCACAAAAGTACAAATATTTTCACTTATGTTCATTATTAAATATAATGAGTATTATTTAATTATTAATGGTTTTTAGCCAAAAAAAAAAAAAAACAGATAGTTGTGGCTGCTTAGTGAAGCATTTTATGTAATGAATAGAATTTTAACTATTTTATTTGGAATTTGTCGATTTGCGGTTGAATATTTGCAAATATTTTTGTCAAAACCGAAACTACACAAACGAGACTATTAAATGTGTTCTTGACACATAAGCAGAAGTGAAATTTGTGGAGCTGGCAACCCTATATTCCAGTCAAACTAAAGATTCTAAAGGCAAGCAAAAGTGACGAGCGGCTTTAGCAAACATATTAAACGAAACGAAAAGAATAGTAGAATATTACAAGGTATGACAAGGCATCAGGACACTTGCATACCTTGTATTATTATGCTATTCTTCTTATACTAGCTGCTGCGAGAGAGCGTAAAAGAAATGTACTGCTGCTTTGTTTACATTCCTAGTAACTCAAAAGAGGCAACTACTCCGAGTAATCATACCTTATTATTCTACCGTGGTTAAGAAAGCACCCCAAAACACATAAGATGCTATGTGGAGATCAATCCGATGGAGAATCTTAAATGTGGATTTTGAATGCTTAAGGATTAATAAGTTTATGAAACACCAAGATTGGGCGACTTTTCGAATTGTCAGAAGACAAGAATAGACAAAATTTGACTCTCAAAAGTATCTGTAACTAGTCATCTCTCTGACACATGTGTGCCATTTGAATGGCAAAAGCATATAGTTTTAGATCCTATAGTATCAAAGTGGGCCGATTTAGGGCTTAAGTATGTTAGAGAGATAGCCAGGTAGCCTTATGAGTTAAATGATTCGAACAGCTTATTGGAGCTCTCTGTAACCTATCGAAACTTTTCAAAACTCGAGTATAAAAGACCGACCCTTGTTCGATCCACTTGATTATTGATTTTTTCGAAATTATTTGATGATTGGCAACTGTAACATTTGATCAAAGTAGAATATTGTATACCTACTGGTAGATTACTATTTGCTTGTGATAAGTTTTTGGTAAATGAAGAAAATCAAATAAACGCTGCCTTTAATTGAAAGCCTATTCCTTTACCTAATTTATGTTACAACATGCAAAACTTTACTCGTAACTCATCAACTAAAACTCGAATGCAAGTTTTATCAACCATGCGACAAATTTAATTGCCAGCTTATTACATTTATTTACACACAAAACACACATCATATATATGCTTCATATATACACTTACAACACTGAATAAATAATTCATTAAAATCAAAATCTGTCTGTCTGCATTTGTATATTGAAAATATCCCTTGCTTCCATTTGTTGTAAATAATCGAGATACTTGTATTTGCATTGATTTTGTGAACTTGTGGGGTTTATTAGCAGTACAAACAAATATGCATTGATAAACAGTTTGACACACAAGTAATTTCAAATACACTTCAATATATAAACAGGATGAAAAGATAATTCGGACATATATCTGTGCAGTGAATCAATTTTAAACACACATCAAGAAATACTACAAAGGAGCCGAAATGTGGTTACAAAATACAATTTCAATTGACAAATTTCACATTGATTCTTTATGTGGAGTATAAAACTATTTAAATAATTATCGATAAAAATAAGAGTAAACTGGCCCTTACAGTTTTTCCCTAATGGCAGCATTTGTAGAATCACAAAAAAAAAAAAAAATACTTGCTGAATTGTTTGATAAAATATTAAGACATTATTCTCATTTGGTTAAAAAAGCGACCTTGCATACTACTAAATTCAGGATGTTTCCTAACGGCAGCATTCCCAAAATCACTAAAAAAGATGACGGGCTGAATTGTTTGATAAAATGATAAGACATTTTTCTTCTTGACTGTGCATAACAACTGGTACGGGGTTACGACCAGATGCCTCTATTTTGCGGCTTCATCAATAGCTAATGTGCTCACTAACTGATTCTTCCAACGGATGCAAGGCCCGCCCTTTCTTCGTCTCCCTTCGACATCCACATTGAAGACCTCTCTCGCAGTAGCTTCTTCATCCATACGCACAACATACCCTAGCCAGCGGATCCGCTGGATGCTAATTAGCTTGAGTATGTCAATGTTGTCGTAAAGCTTATAGAGTTCGTCGTTTCAGCGAATGCGACAGTCGTTGCCAATCTTACGTACGAAGTAACTTTCGCTCAAACACTCAAGGTGCGTTTTCATAAGATTGCGTCATCAGCTATATTTCAGGTCTATAATGCAAAACGGGAAGTATGCGCGTTTTATAGAGGTTTTGTTTCGTCTGAAGAGAGTGGTCTCCACTACTTTTTTCCTACTGAAAGCAAAGAAACATCTATTGGCAAGACCAATTCGCTACCTGTTCTCCAAGCGGACATCTTGATTCATCGTGACGGTGGTACACGAAATCCTTTTCAAAAGTACAGAGTCCAATCGCGTCTCTTTACTCGAAGAATACTTAGTTCTCATTTATAAAAGACCCAACCTGGCGGATACTCACTTGATACGACCAATGATATTGTTATAGATTATAGTCTCATTCCGATGTACTTCGGCCTTTCGCAACAAACTCTCCAGTACAAAGTTGAAGAGTTCACAGCAGAGGGTATCGCCTTGTCTGAAGCCTCGCTTGGTATGAAAAGGATCGGAGAAGCTCTTTCCTACCATGACCGAGCTGCGTGTGTTGCAGGGACTCCAAGCTCAGAAAGTGCGTCATATACGCGACCTCCCAACGGAGGCTTCGTCAAAGAGATGCTGGGTGTCGATTGAGCATTCGTGGGTCTTTTCTTGTAGGATCTTGATGATATGCGAAGGTTTCTTTAAATCCGTTACAAAGCATGACTGCAGTGCTCCACAATACGAAGTTATCATAGAAATATATTTATACAGTGCTGCAAAAGACCTTAATTGAACAGGCAAGAGCGAGTGCAAAGCAAAATAAGTACTATAAATACTTAACAGACAAAAATGAGAACTTTTTTTGAATTTCTTTGTGCACTCCGTTAAAATTGAAACGGAAATTTAATGCGTGCTCCTTTTTTTTTGTTCATCTCTTTGCAGAATAACGGTGCACAGCAATTGGCATCGGAAGCAACCGTTTACATAATGCTCGAGGATGTTAATGACGAAATACCGTTGTTCACCGAACGCGAACAGGAAACGGTGCTGGAGGGTGAACCGATTGGCACAAAAGTGACACAAGTGAATGCCATTGACAAAGATGGAACATTCCCAAATAATCAGGTAGGTTGTACTGACTCACTGAGTGTCTCGCTGAGTGAATGTCTGTCTGTCGCTTGATTGGTTGAAGCAACAGTAAATTGAATAGGAGCGCATTGAGCGGAAATGCCAGGAGATTTTCGCTGGCAAATTAATGACAGTCAAAGTCAGTTAGTCGCAATTTAATTAAGTTAAAGCAGCGAAGCGTTGCCAACTTTAAGCAGGCATCAAGTTGCCATAATTATATGGCAATGCTCCAGCAAGCCAATAAATATTTATAAAGAGAAAGAGTACGCCCGAGATTTCAGCACCATTTTAATTGTCTTTTTCTCGGCGCTCAAACTGCTTGCTGCTAATAAATGTCAAAGCGGTTTTTGGTTTGGTTTTTCTTTTTTCGTCTAAGCCGGACCGTGTGTAGAGTGAAAGTCAAAAGTGCTTCGGGGCTAAAAGACAGCGCGACAGTGACAACTATTAATGCAGTATTAAAAAAAAACGCGCTTTTTGTGCGCTTGGCAACCCTCAATCTGCTTTATTATAAAAAGCAATGGCGGCCGTTTGCTTTTTTTTTTGCTACATTTCATTATGTCCCCAAGCCAATTTCGCCCGCCAAATGCTCGCACTAATTAGCGTTTTCATTTATAACACCCGAATCCGACTTGGCTACAGACATGGAGCTTTGAGCAGGCAAATCCTTGGATTTGTTCCTCATTATCACACTTCCAAGTCTGCTTAGACTTAGTCAAATAACTGCACAACTACATCTACAGTTGCAACTACAATTTCAATTTAACTTTTTCATTTCCGGCGGCCATGTTCGAGTATTTTTGTGCGCTTGTCTGGTCAGCCTCAGCCGCTCATCCAACCAATCAAGCCAACAACTCTGGCAATTTCATGCCAAGTCAAGACTTATAAACAACTAACAACCGTGCTTTCTACCCCCCCGCAGGTCTATTACTACATCGTTGACTCACCGCGCAATGAGGGCAAGGAATTTTTTGAAATTAATTTGCAAAGCGGCGAAATCTTCACCAAAACTGTTTTCGACAGAGAGAAGAAGGGCGCCTATGCTCTGGAGGTGGAGGCACGTGATGGAGCGCCCTCGGCGCGTCCCAACAGCAATGGACCCAATTCAGGTGAGTTACTAGTCAGTACAGTTATATTATAGATAGTACGTAGCAGTTGTTGGCCACGCTGACGTCATCGCTCCCGGCCCTCATAGTTGGCCAGCTGCTGTTTTATGGGCGGTTTTCCGTGTCTGACCTGCTCTTACATTTGTTCAAGTGTTGCTTGGGGGGTTCTCTCTGAAGCGTGTTGCAATTTTCCTGCTCGCTTTCAAATGAAAAACTTTATTTAGCATCTATTTTTTTGAATGATGGAATTTCACTGGAAAATAAACTTTGTTCTTTGCTCTTTAACAAAGAGTTTCATAGAAGGTTTGCGCAAGTTTTTTGAAATATAAAGATGAAAACAGTTTGGGAAAAACGCAAGCTGCTGCATAAATTGTTGTTTAGATTGAATGCTTTTTACCCCGGATAGTGTATAAATTCATAAGAATATGTAGAACTTTTCGAACATTTTTCTATTTAAGAGCTTTAATTGTTGTGCACAGACTTCTGGTTTTTAATGAGGTAACGCATATTTTTAAGAATGCTTTTGTTTAAAGTAAGAATTCTTATGATACGGAACATTTCATCAACTTTCACAAAATGCTTGGATTCATGGCGTTCCTCTTGTGCTCTCTCTTTAACGTCGGAAATAAGTGGGCATTATAAGTTCGGAGTTATACGGTGACTGCAGCAGTGTTGCAACACCGCGTTCCGCTCAGTACTCCGAGACATTGAAGACGATTTGCAGCAGTACTCTGCTTTGCAGACTGTTCATTAGCAGTGCCTAAGGGAGAAATTCGGGGGCTGGTGTTATGTAACTTTTATAAAGTTGATGCATGTTTTATCTTTCGCAAATTTCAGGATTCCGACTAACGTTTGTGCCCACATAAACTCCGGGCTCTGGGAGAAGGCAAATAGACAGTTCACTGTTTCTTCTTTGTGATACAAACTATAAGTGCACAACGCCTCTTTTTTTCGAAAAAAAAATCTCTAGACGAGATGGCACAGAAGCTCTTTTTTAGCCTGATACGGCACATAGTGGACAACCGCACAGCAGATGAGCGCGCCAGACAAGGTACTACTGCTCTCCTCCTCCCTGAGAGAGTGTGTATAGCATCCCTTCAAGCCGACAAATACATGCATTTTCCAGACTAACAGCCGTGGCATTGCTCGACAAACATGACCAGAATTATGTAACAGACAAACAGTCACGATCTGCTCTCTCAGTGGAGTGAAATGCTCAGCCGTTATTCGAGCCACAAAGGGACATTGGCTTGTTGGTGTCCATACATTGACCTCTGAGGAAGAAAGGGTTGCTCATGTCCTGCCCTCTGCCAAAGACGATACACTGAACAGCCTATCAGACCTGTCTATAATTGGCCACAAATTAATAGCATATTTCATATCAGTTTTTGAATGGTCCTTCCTATAAGTATGTATACCCAACGTGTGAAAAAAGAAAGGATAAATAACGTATCATCACGGTACGACTCTCGGCCCAAGTGTGCTAGGTAGAACTCTGGCAGCCGTTTTAATCATACCAACAACCAATTTCTAATTATGTATTATTATTTCTGAATACCTTAAAATGGCATATGTGAAGCATTCATAGTTCTCTCACGCTACATTTAGCATAAGAATACCTACAACCAAACTTAAGCATGCATGCTCTTGTTTTCGCTATTATTGCTGTAGAATTACATATAAAGTAAGCACATGCTTCTCGCTCTCATGTGTACGCTGATAACACAGCATAAACAAGCGTAACTCCATCCAAAAGTAACAACATCGAAACATAAAAGCTTGTTTTTGTGATGGCGTTGGAGCCGTTCTTAACTTCAATTCGCGCCAATAGATCATTCACATATGTATATGTCATATATTTTCACATATCTTGTCAAATCGCGATTTCAGCATTTATGAATAGTTCGTTCAAGAGATTATTTATCCAGCAAGTATCGAGAAACTGCCCTAAAAATGTTTAACTTTAAATGAAATTTAAAAATCCTAAGCAGCTTTTGAGACTACTTTAAGCTAGAATAAAAGTTCAGGTCAATTTGAAGCCAAACTCAAACTAAATAAATGATGTATTTTATTTTACTCTTTTCTATGCGTACTGCAGCTTAATTTGTTTAACGGTATTTACACCCACGAACACACACACACACACACACACACACACAGATATGCCACACCCTTCCACAATAAAATACATACATTGACATGTCAAGCTAAATATACAAATATTGACCACATTTGGGCAATGCAGTCAACACAACTACACAAAATGGCGACCCAAATAAACCGTTAGGGCAGAAGCAATGTTGTGCTTGTGTGTGGCTTACAGGTGGTGTGTGTTTTGGAAAGTGCATTTTGGCTTTTATTTAGGCAGCATTTTGGCCACAAACGACGGTGTGCGGGTTTTTCCGTTGAGCAAATAAATTTGGTTAGAAACACATCAAAAACATTTTCATCGAAAACATGGCCAAAACGTCAATGTGTTAGTTTTACAACAGCTTAAAGTTAAAACTTTTGACTTTAAGTAGATGCAAGTAAAACGACGATAAAGCTATTTGTACCGCAGGCTTCTTTGCTAGCTAGCGGATAGATTCATGGAACGCGCTAATTAAAAATGGGCAATACTTTAAGCCATTGGCAAAACAATTAGCCACATGTCAAAAAGTATCTAACAAATTTCTTTCATTTTGCTGTACAATTCGCATTTTAATTTATATTTTCAACGCATTTTCACACTAACTGCCAAAAATGCAATCCAATGTTGCGTATACGTAATATTTGCGCTCGCGGACTCTCTCACTCTATATTTGTTGTTCATTATAGAATGTTGGCCTTGATTGTGTGTGTGTGTGTGTGTGTGTTTGCACTACCAATCACTTGCATGTGTGTGTGTGTGTGTGTGTGTGTGTATCTGTGTGCTCTTTGCATTTGTTTTTGTGTCAATTTAAGTGGCTCTTATTCGCTACTATATATACATTTTTCTCATTATTTGCTCGAAATGCTTTTCAATTGTTTAATAGTCTGTTGAGCTTACATAAGCGCTTTGTAAATTGAAAACCAAAATCTGCTTGCATACTTTTGGGCAGCACTGTGTGCTCTATATAGTATACACAGTAGAGAGTATATTTCTATATGGAAAATTGTGGCTTTTCATGTGGCTGATGTGACGCGACTGCGACCATGAAAATGTTAATTAAAAAGCTGCTGCCGCCATTTTAACTTATTTGTTTTTTTTATTATTTGTTTGAGCTTGTCGGTAAATTGCAAAAGTAAATGTTCTGGCATGTGGCATGCAACATACATGCAAATATTGATAGTCAATTGTGTGGATGTTGTTTTTGTGGCAGTCATAAAAGTTATTGTTACTAGTAGTTGATGGGTTTTTTGTGCGCGACTCTTAAATGTATGCTACAAAAAGCGGCATATATTGAGCGTAATTTGGTTATAACTACGAAAACAAAGGAGTGTGTGGGGGTTTTGTATAATAGTTAAAGTGGTATCCCACGTACCTTGATCTTATAGACTCTCAGCGCGTCTCAATCTCTGAGATAAGCCTTATTATCTGTGATTGTTTTATACGTGTTGCATTGGTCTTCGAGATTCTGTAAACTTCTAAGAAGCACATCATTCTTCATGCCAGAGTTAACAAATCCTATAGTTACTAAAGCTTGTAAAGTTCCGCTGTTAGCCTAAGTTGTCCAGCAAGCAAACCAGTTAGAGTTCTAACGGAGTTCTTTCACATTTGCGAAATTTTTTGAAACCTTTTGAAATTAAAGGAGGAACTGGAGCACAGATTCAGTGTGTGCGGCGTCACACGCTCTTAGTTGATTAAAAATGTATCTTCCTATGTCACAGAATGTCACTGACCTTTTCAAGGAGTTTGCAGTGCCATTTATTGTTAGTTTGTCTACAAAGTTCTTTAGCAGGAATATTATTGTGACCAGAAACCTATCGAAGTGAGTTTCGCCTTCAAAATGAATATTTCGAATAGATTCCTGTGAATAAGGCTGCTTCAAACGTAAAAGAGTGCTGTCGTATGTCAATGCATTCAAATTCTAACTTATCGTACTGTGCAAAGGTTTTACGCACATTGGCAGAATTTTCGGAGTTCTTAAATCTCGATGGTTTATAACTGCAAAACTGAGTACCATCATCATAAATAGATGCTGTGATATGATAGGTTATCAATATTTGGTTATATTGCCAGTTCTAATTCCTCGATGACAGTGGCCAAGGATCATTTTCTAGATGGCACATTTAATATTTTACCGAAAAAATTTGGTATTGAATGCTAGGTAGAGTTGCGAGTTCCAGTTGAATTTAATGATATACATATAAAGTTTATTATATTTTCGGTCTTTACCATCTAGTTTTTAAGTTACGGTCAGAGGTATCTTTTCATCTTCGGTCATATTGATTTTCCTCTACCTATTCCCTTTGGCTCTAATCGTCAAATGTCTTCAGTGTAGTGGTTACGTATTCCTATTTTATGCTGCCGACCAACGGTAAACCGACACATCAGATTTGTTTTGGCAGCCGTCTACATGCAGTTTATTGGGCGGTCTGATATAAGACTAATTAGAGCGATTTTTGTGTGTCTTTTAGCCGATTGGTCGTCTGACCCTAGCTTAATTTAGTATAAACGTTTTAGCTTTTGCCTAATCGCTTAAGAAATTTCCTTCTTTCTACTAAACAAGTTGGCTAAAGACCTTTAGAGTTAAAAAAAACTATGCGAACTATTCGAAAGAAACCATGAAGTGAACATGAATAATTTGAAAATAATCATTTGATGGAACTAATTCAGTGCTGGTCGGCACACCGATTATGATGTACAACATCTAATTGAGCGTCTTGGGGGGTTCATGCATGTTTTGTATACCGCGTACATGCCGTGATGACGTGATACGCACGCTAGATTGAGCCACAATAAGGCAAGTCTTGGTAAGACAGAGTGACGACACTGAAACTCACATATTTCGGTAATGTATGAAATAGTGAAACGATTTTAGTGCCATTTTTTGACCGATTTCCAGTGGATCTATCTAACGGATAAGGTTATGTCCCAGTTCGATGTTCGTTTACCTTTTGCAATGGATTTATGTAAGGTAGTAATTGCTTCAAAAAATCGTTTGTTTTGCGAGAGTATACAAATCTACGTATACAACATTAAGTTTTCCCTTGTTGATAAAAAAAAAATATGTCTAAAAGCTGACGCAATCAAAAAGTGTTGCATATTTATATTTAAATTTCCAAATATTTTTCTATAAATATATATTTTTAATAACCACATTTTGCTGACTATTGACTTTTTTTTTATTAAATTTTGCTGCATTTTTAATGTAGCACTTTTAAGTGATTTTATTCTGATTTAGTAACTTTTTACACGTTTGCAACGCTTTTGGCTTATTTTCTACTGAAATTGTAAAATTGCTTTATTATTACACCATTTACATGCTCTTATTTTGGTGTTTTTCTCGTTTCTGCTTCGTTAAGTATCTACAAAAAGCAATCTTTGGTTTGGCTCTTCCTCAACAAGCTTTCCACAGTTTCCACAGGCACTGACTGCAGCGTGCACACCTTGTTGTTTAGTTTTCTTTAGATTTTTCTTTATGCTTTTCACTCGCTCTCTCTGTCGCTACCGCTGTGCATGCATTTGTTTGCAATTTTCCATTTCCATTTTAATGCATTCGTCAATTCTTATTGTGTGTACTTTTCTCTAGCATTGGTTTTTCTTTGTCAGCTGTGGGAAATTTCCGTTTTGCATTAGCGCGTTGTGCTTTTCCTTTTTTTTTTTGGTAGCTCAACTTTTATTGGCCGCCATTTTCTCAAATGTTGCATGCAACGTTTTTTTGACCTTGTGTGTGTGTGTGTGTGTGTGTGTGTGTTTGGCTGCTGCTTACTTTAAAGCTTTAAATATGCTCGAATGGCTTGAGCACAGCTGCGTTCGCCGTGCGAAATGTGTGTCAAATATGCTTTGAAGTGTAACCCATTTGCTTAAATAACAAAAATAACGGTTACACTCGACCGCACACAGACACGGCAGACATACATACAATAATATGTACACACTTTTTCACTGGCTTAAAATAAAGATACAGATATCAATGTTTTTGCTTTTCGTATGCTTTTGTTTTGTTATCTTGAGAACGTGCTCTTTTTAGTTATGCATACTTTTAGGCTTAACGCCTAGATATTTGGATGTTGCTCTTACTTGCTCTTGGCCCTGATCTGGAGTGAATCATGCATAAATTTGGCCCAAAGGGCGAGGCTAAAACAAACAGCAGCAACAATAAACATAACAACCACAAACAAAAAAAGGGCAGCAAGTTGAATTTTAAGTGGCAAGTGAGACCCAACAAATAAAAGAGAGCAAAAGAAAACGACTATAATATACCCTTACCTACGACAATTAGCAACAGTATGCAGCAGATTTTGACGGGCTTTATAAAATATTCGATGATAATCACATCGCACATGCGAAGTTTCAAGTTACTACTTTGGATGCTTCGGGCTGAAAATCTTTTAACGGGTTTTGGGTATTCCACAAATGTCTCATACCTATTTTGATCACTGTAGCTTTCTCCCAAACAAAATTACAAATATTGGGTTCTAAGTGGCTTTTTTGGGGCGTGCAATTTTTTTAAAGATAGGTAGATCCCTCTTATACATCCCTGTGCCCTACTCCAGGTCACTACGCTTACATTAATATCCATTAATAAGTATCCATATCTGGATATCCATTAATAAGTATCCATATCTGGATACCCATATATAATATGCATATCCGAATATCCATATCCAAATGCATATATCCAAATCTGTCCCATCCTCGTCCAATAAATATATTCTTACCAAGCGCTTCAGGAATCGAAACCTCCTAAAAATTATTAATTAATTTATGATCATTTTTGGTCCATCACCTAGTTCTACAGTACAGAGCTTTTATGTTCTTCCAAGTTGTTCTTGAAAGATTAGGACCATTTTATCGTATAACGGAATTAACTTTTTTATTTTCTGCGATAAAAAGCATACAAGGTTTATCGCCTCGATTGTCTCAAACTAATTTGGCCCCTTAATATGCCCCTATAGGTATAGGGTAAATCATGAAGATGCGTCAAAAAAGCAAATCACATAACTTGTATAACGATATTGCACATGTTTATGTGTGAGTGTGTGTGAGTGTGTGTGTGTGTGTGTGTGTGTGTGTGTGTGTGTGTGTGTGTGTGTGTTTGTGTGTCTGTCTGTCTGTTACAGTCTAACACACATGTAAATATAATTAGCATACTTTGCGGCTGCCTATGTCTATGTGTCTTTATGCCACTTAACTACGGCCTTGCCACAGCACGTAACAACTTTTGTGGCACAAACAAAAACATTAAGCAAATCGCGTAATGCTCGAAATGCATATGACTATTATTAGTCATGTCTATGCAGCACAGGATGGGGTGTCCTGGGGCAGTTCTACCGCAACACTTCAGGCATATAAATTAACCCTTTTAGTGGCTACTCTGGCTTTATGTGCCACTTCTTGGGGGATCATAAAATTTGCGTCCACTCACATAAAAATTATGTTTTAAATTTGCATTGATTACAATGGAATACTTCAGCAGGCAGTCACATTAATGCCAATTGTTATACACATCATAAATTCGTGAAAAACACAACAACAGCAATTGCTGTTTAGGGCAACTCTTTTTGGCTACTAGGATTTAGGTTTTTTCGTAGCGCCATCTTTGATAACCATAAAGTAAAAAGCAGTTTTCTAATTTCTGGGGCGGAAATAAGTGCGCATAAAAAATGTTCATGTTGTTGCTGCTGACTGACTCATAAAAAGCCAAATGCCTATAATGCGTATACGCCACGTTGTGCGTATATTTCTAATGCCGGCAGCGACAACAAGATTGAGCTCGACAATGTTTAAACGCTTCGTATCATATTCGATGCCTAGCATATTACGTATACGCACACTACTCCAATTTCTTATAAGCTTTGTTTTTATTGGCCTTGTTGTTGTATAAGCAGATATGTGGCCTTGCGGCAAATTGCGCAAAACTATTTGCAAATTGTGTGTTGGCTTGATTTTTAGTGCCGCTCATAAACTCTATGACTGAAGCCATTACCCACTATATAGCACACTCTGCTTGATTTTACTTAAATTTAAAGTCACGCTGCGTATACGCAATGTGGCACTTCTTGCTATTTTAGCTGTAACAATAAGCACACATAAATTTGTTTGGTCATCGAACGATTTGTAACGTTATTTGCAGACCATTTTGGCCATTTGTCTTTCATTGGTCCATACTTAATCATTGAGGATCAATGTTCTTTAAGGCTGTCAGCAGCAAATTGTGTGCACTGAGAGATAATAATTTACGTTTTATTTTTACTTGTGTAATATGTGTTTTTTTTAATATAAATTTATGTCTTTTCTTTACAGGTATGTAAAAGATGTGATAGTTCAATTTCAATTGCTTATGAGCTGCACTTAAATGTAAGTTCGAAGCGTAAGTAGTTTTTAAGTGAAACTTTAACAACTGAAAAGCTGTTTTTCTATCAGTGTGCAGTGCAGTGAGTTGAAATTTGATTCAAAGGATTTTCAGCACACCACCGACTGCATCTGTTTCAACTATATATTTGAATAAGCATCTTCCTTTTGTTTGAATTTAAGCTCCAACTAAAAACTAAAAACAAATCGTGTGCCTGACAGCCATTTCAAATTCACAAACAAAGAGGAAAACTTTTTAAAGTATCGCTAAAATTTCAACTCAAAATGCAATATAATCGTCTTTCAACATTTAACTTCACTTGTAAATCGCAAAAATGTCAACTTTTCTACGCCATTTTTACAATTTCCTTTATACAACTCCAGCTCCATTGGTTTCAACAAGTTAAGCTGCTCCGTTGCAGTCTTGGCTAAATCCTCCAACAGTTACAGCACTATCGCTTCCTTTATCCTGTCCCCCAGCGCAAAAAAACAAAGCCTCAACTCACTCAAAGTCCCAGCCACTAGTCCAATTTGCCAGACTTCATGAAATATTAAAAACACTTCCGCTTGGCATTGGTTGAAGCCAGACAAACAGACAGACAGACAGACAGTCAAGCAGTTAGTCGTCCATTTTAAGTCATTCAGTCAGTGCTTGGCCCACATTACGACACGACTCTTGGCCATTTTTGTGATTTGCATAAATGGCTTTAAGCTTAAGCTTATTTAAAGCTTGCTTTGAGGCCACTTCAAAAATAGCTTGCTCGACATTTTGTTGCCGTTGCTGTTGCTGTATTTTTTCCGCTATAAATCTTAAAGATTATTTTAATTTGATGCAAACTATGTCGAGCTGTGTGTTGAGTTTGCTGTCAACAACGTTTTTTTTTTTCAAGCAATTTGAGCGCTGACATACAGACAAACTGACATACAGACGGACGTACTGAGAGACACAAGCGTGTGTTAACAAAACAGCAAATACTATCACAACAACAACAACAACACGCATGACAGATAACAAATAACAGCAACAACAACAAAATTGTTGGCCAAAAGTTTGCCAGCCATGACAACAGCAACAACAACAACAACAAAGCAGCGGAAACAGCTAGGCAGCCATTGCATACAAAAGTTGTTGTCACAATTGAGGTTAAGTTCCACAAGGCATGCAATTTATAAAGAGAGAAACGCGCTCTTGGTTGCTTGTGGAACCCAAAAGGGGCTTTCGAACTGTTGAGTGGCAGCCATTCGAACTTCTGCGCTGTTAACAGCAGAGAGCGCACAACAGAGTTACTGTCAACTAACAGCGCTTTCTGCTAATAAGCTGACACTTAACAGCACGTTCCACACTTTTGCTGTACATCAACAGCGTTGCTTGTTAGCATAGCGCAAGTAGGGGCAAGCGCCATGTTAAACGCTCTCACGCAGCCTCCATGCTGTAACAGAAAACACTCTCTAAGTGGAACTCATGTAGCAATTTCGAAAATGTACATTGCTATGCCCCTCAGCTATGTCGAAAATGTTAAAATGTTAGCTCTCCTCTCTAAGAGTGGCCACAATTACCGGCTTTCGAAAGAGGTCTTTGAACTTTTGGGTGTATGAGTGAGTAGTCGTCGTCGAGCAGCCATTTCTTAACTTTATGCAGCTGTGAATGGCTTTGAGTGTGTGCTCGTGAAAATGTGAAGAGTCCATGAACAAAGAACTATTGCAGTGTATACAAACAAACACACATATAACAACTCTTGCAATGCATTGAATGCATACCCTTAACTTAATTAAAGTGACCTTAAGTCTAACCCTAATGCATTTAATTTCAGCTCAAGCTCTAGTTTAATCAAGTTTAATGAAAAGTTGTGCATTTGTTAGCACAACAGTGCGTATGAGTAATATGAAAACAAATTGCATGCATTTTTATTACGAGCCATTGACTACAAATGCAAAAGTCATCAATATAAAACTCAATTCCACGCTTTTGCTTAAGTTAAAGTAACAAAAGTGCATGTTTGTGAAATTTGTAAGCTACTTAAAGCAAATATACAGTTTGGTATACAAAAATGCATATGCTGTTGCATGTTTGCTCAGCTACTTATGTTTTCCTTACCAAATTTCACATATTGTGCCAACAAAAGTCAATGGTAAAATAAACTGCACTGCTTTATTGACCCTACACTAAATTATATTCAAGCCATTGTGGGCAATGTCTATTGAAAACAGAAGCAATCTTTGTCATGCACTTTTACCCAATTTATGGTGAAACCCACTGTACTATCTGCTCTAGCAACATTTGCAGCCATGTTTCACTGCTATTCAATAAAGTGCTTGCTTGGTATGTTGCAAGGTTTGCACTATATGCAATGCATTGCCTAACTCGGCGAAAACGACACCCAAGTTGTTCAACATCGTGAATGTATCTTTGCCGTGATTTATTTAGCTTGGCCGCGTGCTTTGCATCTTGTTGCTATCAAATTGCAAATAAATTACCACGTCGACCACGTTCCGCACACAGATTTACGTGGTACTATAGACGCTTTGCGCTTGCTGGCCATTGGCTAAGAGAACTGCTCATTTGGCATTATAAGTGAGTTGCAACCGTGCAGCAAGTATGACCGCAGTTTATCTTTTTGAAGGCGTGTTGCCTACTCGACTGTACTAAGCAGTTTTTTCGCTCAATTGCACACCTGTGGCTTATGCAGCTGAATTTGAGTGCCGGAGGTCATTGTAGAAGTTGTGCTTTAAAACATTGCTTTATTTACAAATGCAAAGAGCTCGCTGTTCAATGAATACTTGAGATAAGATGAGATGACTATCAGAAAAAACGAGACGATGGAAGGAAAGTATGGGTTAATCAGAGAAGATGAAAGCAAATAAAAAGATGTTCTGATTTTGATGATTTTCTTGGCGTTAAATTGTTAAGATTAACATCGATAGTTAACAGAAATTTTTATATGTAAAAATAAGAGTAAGGATAATAATTAAAAAAGATGAGATGATCATAAGTAAAGATGACATAGTAATAAGAAATATTGAGAAAAAAAAAATTATCTGATAAAAAAGAACAGATGAAATGCTAAAAATAGGACGAAAATGGGAAAATAGCTGCCATGGTATTCGGTATCGACTCAAATTTTGAGATGACGGTAAGAAAAATTGAGATGATAAAATGAAAACATGGGATGATAGAGAGAAAAGCTGAGATGACGAAACAAAAAGATGAAAGAAAAAGAAAGTGAATTGTTGTAAAAACAGGTTAAAATGATAAAAATGAATTTTCATTGCTCAACTCAGCCTTAACACATAATTGTCTGCTTTATTTATGAATTTCCATATTAGTTCGTTTCAAGATGCATATGCGAATTATAAGAGGAACTATATATGACAAAATTTAAAGAATATATTTTCTCATTAACAATGAGAAAACTACTATGACTTTCATGTTGCTGACAATATTTATATGCGCTTATATCGTAAAATCTATTTAGTTGATGCCTTTCCTTTACGCGCACCACATTGCTCTTGATTGACACATAAATCTAGCAAATAGCGAAATCATTCAACACACATTCATTCCCACACGAAATCCCAGTAATGAATGTAGTTGTCCCATGCAAATTGCACTTGTTAAAGCTACGTACATTACAATGGCATTGGAAATTGGCAAATTGTTTCAATATTCAGCGGCACTTGTAATAATTTCAAGTACATTACAATGTACGCGAATGAGTTGCCTGATTGACTACGAGGTGAATGAATGATTGAGCTGGATGACTGGATGACTGGATGACTGGGCTGATTGAGATGCACAGGTTACGAGTGCAGCAGCCGTAACTAAAATGCAAAGTGCAACAAAATGTGAAGCGGTAAAAGCCAGGCAAACATTTAGTTTGGCGCGGGCCGGCGTTGGGTTGCCGATAGGCGAATTGGTCTGGTTGCAATCAAAACAGCTGCCACCAGCAGGTAGCTCTCTTTCGGATTCACTTTTCGGGCTGCTTTTGGGGTGTTGGGCATGCCAACGCCAGAGATGTTAGACAGAAGCGGCAATTGAAACGCCTTTCAATCAAATGCCGCACAAATTCTACAGCCAGTGCAATGCGATGCGGCAGAGCCATGTCCGTGAGGTAGACAGCCGCTGTGGCACAGCTAAAACCCGCATTCTCCTGCAGAACCTGACAAACGCCGACGACAGAATGTTGGTTGGTTGGCTTTTTTGGGATATGCTGCCATGTCACATCAATTGAACAGAGCAGCTCCAGCAGTGTGCCAAGTGCATTTCGCTGGTTTATGGCAGTCGAATTTGCGATATATATTGACTAGAACCCACGTTGAATATTAGTTAATATTATGTGATATTCATATGCTATTCATGGACAGTTTATAAAAGTAACCCAAAATAACAGTATTGTTATAAGAAAAGTAGCTAGATTACGGAAATGCAATGTAGTTATGTTGCTCAGTGCAAAAATTAGATGATGAAAAGAAAATATGAGATGAATAACAACAGAGATGATATGGTCAAATGATAAAAGCAGAAGACGAGATGATAAAAAGAGAAGAGAGAGTGAGATGATGAAAATTAAAGCGAGATGATGGAAAGAAAAATATGAAGATAAAAGATGAAATGCGAAGAAACGAAACAAAAGCTATAAATACAATTTTGCCACTTTTTTATTTATAAGTAACAAAAACATTCGTTTTTTTTATAAGTAAATGTAGCAGAAGAATAGTTTTCTTATTGTCGCAGTTTTCAAATCGAAAAAATTATTTTACCATATCAACCTGCAGTTACAGCAACCATAGCAAAACAACAGTTTTCTTCTTTCGAAAGATGCCAAATCGTCAACTTTTTTGTAATTTGCAAGATAAAGAGTTTAGCAACTTAGTTTCCATTAAGAATTTTCATTTTTCTAAAATCGTATAAATCATATCGCATATATGTGAAACCCATAAACCTTGTAATCGATCCATCTGTGTGTACGTTTGTGCAACTAAGTAAGTAGCTATCTGAAGTTTGGCTAGCTGCTCTTGTGTTACAGGTTCAAAGTTTCCAGCGCTGCTGCCGTGCCACTAATTTGCTTGCCAACTGATGGCACTTCCTTCCGCAGCATCCTGGCAATTGATGAGCTGCATTTTTTCTGTGCGCATTTTTCGCTTTTCCTTTACGTTTTTCATTTGGCATTTTCCATTTTTAACCATTTTTAACAACCTTTTTGTGTAGCTGAAACTGTCAAGGCTATCATTAGGCATGCCAAAAGCTCAAAGCCTCCCGCTAGTACATGTATCCGTAAGATAATATAGGTAAAATTCTGACGTTTGTTTGATGTCGTCAAATCGTTTGGTGGATTTATGATACGGTGTAAATCCAACTCAAAGCAGTCAAAGATTTGAATGCGCAAAAGGCATATAAGTACAGTGGTTTTCCAGGAATTACAGTTTCCAGAAATTGGAAATACAAATTTCTCAAATATTCATAATCGTCTGTATCTCTTGAGCTAAAAGAGCAAACTAAGCTTTATGTGAATTATTATGACCTCTGACTTTATCCAATAATTTTGGCAAGTTAACTTAAGTTATAACTCCTTACCTTAAGGAGAGGAATAAACAAATCTTAAAGCTACCAGCACATTCTTACTGAAAATCAAGTTGTGCTTTATGTAATTAAAGAGGAATTGTTGAGCTTAAAAAACATAGAGAAATATAATGAAGATGAACTAAGATTTGTTTTCACTAAAGCAGATGACATTAAAGAAAAAACTACAAATTGAGTTTAATAAGCTTAAAAATAAACGTCTTCAAGAGGTTTCGTTAAAAATTCATTGAGAAATTGAAGGCATTAGAATTATTTTAAAATTCTCAACTTATTTCCAAGTATAACAAAAAAAATGGCTCTTTTTTTGGTATATAATTCTATATGTGTGTGTTGCAGTACGGCGAAAACTTCCCGCTGATTAATTTATGTAAATTTTTTTTGTGCCAAAGTGGCAAGGCAAAGTCAACGTCAACGTCGACGTCAACGTCATCATCATTAAACACATCACCACCAACAGCAGCTACCTCACCATCATCTTCATCATGGCCCATCATGGCCATCAGCTACTGACGCCAACAAGTAGATTTTGATCAAATTGCGAAGGACACGCGCCGCACTTGATGGCGATTTGGGGATTTGGCGATTGGGTGGAGCGAGGACTACACAAGGTGGTCGCATAATAGAAAATCGTTGTCATTAATCATTTGGCCAAAGGTGCCGAGCATTGCTGACGTTAATCTTTGACAAACGAAAGAGCGGCGAACAGGAAATAAAAAAAAATACGGAAACAAAATGGCGGTTTGTTGACGACTCCTCTATGTAGAGCCCTCGCAGTGGGTAAACAATTAAATGAACTTGATTGGGTTAGAGACAGGCGGACAAAGCAATCACATGCTTTTGGGTGTGCTGTGGGCGTGACTCTTGTAGTTGTTGTTGTAGCTGTCAAATGAGCTTTCCGATTTGTGACACGTGTCATTTATGATTAACAAACGCGAAACCAAAGTGAATAAAAGATTTGTAAGGCAGTCTTAAGCGGCTACCAACTGGGCGTGGTCAGTTTTCGTAAGTAAATTCAAGTTCAGTTAAGAATAAAAGACACAGTGGATGTTAAGCATGGCTCGTGTCTTTTCCACCAATGCGTTTCGCTTGATTTCCGTTTCAGCGTTATTGACTCACCTCACATTTAATAGCATTCAATTCACTTTTTATTTTTATTATCTCAAAATATCAGTAAGCTTTCTTTAACACTAAAACAAATTTTTGTTGACTTACTACTGTACACTTTCCCTTGACATGCAAGTTTATTCCGACGAGTTTCATTTCATCTTTATTTTCGCCATCTCATTGTATATTTTCGTCATCGCATCTTTTTCTTTTGTCATCTTGTTTTATATCATCTTTTCAAGCCATATCTAACAGTTCGTTTATTAAACCACGCTCGTAAATAAATTGCAGCCGATCCTTGAAAATCCTTTAAACATATCTTTCCATTGTATGTTTCATTGCTATTTTCACACATATTACTATTTGATTAACACAAATAACAAAACTGATTTATATGATCTCCCCTTTCAAAGTGACAAAATTGAACTAAAATGAAAAATAAATATTTTCGTTTAATATTAGTCAAGCAGAATATTAGTTGAATATATTTTGCATTCAAATTATGCAGAATGATATTATGATATTTGCAAATATTTATTATGCAACTACAACCCAAAGCAATTATTTTGTTAAATACACAAAAATTATTTTCAAACTAATATAATTTAAGAGCGCAATGGTTTTGGAGGCGAAGCTGCCGCTTAGGGCGTGGAAATCCATAATTATAAGCAGCAAAAATTACCGAAACTATGTTATTAGCAGCTAAATAGCTGTTAGATAGGAAAACACGGAAAAACACACGTACGCGGAAAACCGCTGCATGTGTGGGTAATTTAAATTACACGGCTAAGTCGCCGAGTTGTTGTTGTTGTTTTACACACGTACACGGCTTTCACACATGCATAATAAAATATATATACATATATAAAATTAAACCAGGTCAGTTTATAGAAAAATTGCGTATACGCTGTGTTGCCAGCGCTAAGCTTTCTCTTAATTGATTTTATTTTTGCTCTTGTTGCTGTTGTTTTCAGTGTTATTTAGTATGTTCTGAACGAAAAAAAAAACAAATTTGTATAAACCATTTTCGAGGCTAACCTAAAAAGAAATGAGAACAAAAGCTAAAACCATTTAGTTGGGATTTGGTTAGCTCTCGCCGAGATTGGTCTAGTCTGGTCTGGTGTGGTCTGATTTAGTTTAGCCTGTCAATATGCAATGCATTTGGGACTGCAAACAAAGCGGAAACTTGTTAAACTAAGCTGTCAATTAAAGCACAACTTTTTCATTAGGTGGCAATAACTTTTTTTTGAATTTATGAAGGATTTAAATACGAAGCATAGCTGAAAATGACACAGAAACTCATAAAATAGTAACGTGGCCTTACAGATTAGAGCAGCGCTTTCCAAATGATTTCGATCACGGACACCCTTTTGAAACCTTAATTTGTCAAGGAGCAATAAGCAGCTGCCGCTTTTCCTTTGTGTCCGGAACTCTCCAAAGAGCCCGCAATCGAGACGCAGAAGTTAGTGTTAAGATCCTCATCCCTTTGAGCCTGATGGAGTTAACGCCATTTTGGATTATTTCAGATCTTCTTAAAGAATGCTCTTATACCATCATATTTATCAATATCGATAAGAATCTGGTTTAGTTTACCTTATCAAGCTCAACAACAACCAACTAAAAGTGCAAATTTTTTTTGCAAAAATATGGCAACATACAGATATGAGCACATTTCCTGGCAAATGCCACAGAACAATTTTTCGTCCTTCTTTTTAATATCAAAAGGAATGCAACTGAAACGATACATAAATGCAATGAAATACAACGATTTTGGGTTGGCCCACGCCAAAACGCATAAAACGTCAACTTTATCAGCAGAACGCAGCAGCAGAGCAGATTTCAGACTGGCCAATGGGAAGGGTTGGGTTTGGGTTTTGAACGGTTTGCGCTGCCGGAAGCGGAAATATTGCCAAACCGTGCGCATTTCGCACATTTATCGTTGCCCTGCACAAGGCAATCGGTTATGCTTGCTTAGTAAGGCATTTTTTGGGTGAAATTTAAAAAAAAAAAATGTGCAGCAAATAAGCGTGAAAGTCATAGTTTTATGGCAGATGAAGCATTTTTTACTTGCAAGTGAAAGTTTAGACGAACTTAATTGGAGATGACGCAAAACCAAGCTCAGATGACATAGTTGTATAGCAGATGAAGCAGTTTTAGCACAAAAGTTGAATTCTAGATAAAGCTTATAAAAATATTACCTAAATATACAATAAAGATTACATAGTAGTATAGAAAATGCAACACTTTGCTTCTGAAAGTAAAAGCTAAGATAAAGCTTATTGTATATGATGTAACTTTAGGCAAGGATGATAGAAATTATATCGTTAAACTTGAAGTTTACACAAATTTCATTAAAGATGACGTTAAACCAAGCAAAGATGACAAAACTAAGCCGAAGTATCTTTACTTTTGTAGTAGGCAAATCGAAATGGTTTATCTTTCAATCGATTGATTAGTTGAAAACATTTTGATTTATGTTTATCTATCATGTAAACGAAACCATTTAATTAAAAACTTTTAACACAACATGTCGCAGCAGAGTTACTCCGAGAAAAACATACATATAACTTTTATATTTAAACAAGCAAAAACACTTGAGCTACAAAAACAACAAATTGTCTCCAGTGGCTGCTTATGATGAGGCAGGCGACAAGCGGCAGACAATTTGCGGCAAAGTCTGACAAGATTGTGCATGCTGGCAATAATAGCAGAAGTTCCACATGCTTCAGCACATGCAGTCACTTCGTCAATCTGTCTGAATAAGCTTTGATATATTGTCATAAAAGATGATGAAAGACCAAAAGGCAAATAAAAATCAAGTTGAAGAAAAACAACAAGATGCAAAAACTCACAGAGACACACACACACAGCTGTGACTGACTTTGGGAAAAATCAGATGAAAACAAGATGTTGCTGAGATTTTTTACATAAGAAAGCAACTGAGGAGCACGCGGGAGGTTTTCGTCCTGATAGACACTTGAAAAACTGCCAAAGCAACAAACTCTGTCAAAACATGAAATGTGTTTTACTTTTTTTTTTCCTATGTACTTTCTTTTAAAAGACATCAAAACTTTTCACATATTTTATTGTGCATTTTACATTAAAACTAAATGCAATTGTTGCTCAAATAAAAGCAAAGTGGAGCCCTACTCATAACTGTAACAAAAGTGGAAATATTTTTGGTCAAGAGCAACATTAATGGAACACAATGAAGAAGAAGACAACTTTGCCATTATTCAAGTCTTTAAACTGCTGAATGTAGCATTTTTACGAAGAAAAGGCCGTGAAATGTGGCACACAAAAAACCAGACAAGGATACTATTTAAATACTGGGCATACGCGACATGTTTAATAATTTATTTTTATTTTCTTGAACACAAAGCGCGTAAATTATGAAAATCCACTTAAACTTGCTACCAGACTGAGCGCACTTCGAGATAAGTACTTAAATGGTGGATTTAAATGCAGAAGAGATGGAATGAGATGTGGCCATATTTGAAAGAATTCACATTACGTTTATAAGCAATCATTCTTGAAATATATTTGACAGATTTTATGACGCTTATGAAAAGCTTTTCAAAGGTCCAAGGAATATGTGCAGGAAATGGATTTGTTGGTTGTACTTCGGCCAGCTTTAGGGAAATTGCAAAGCCTGTAATATTGATATCTCTTAGCGTTTAAGTCTTTAACTGTACCTGTACTTATAGTCAACTTCAGTTAGTTTTAAGACCTGAGTACCTTAAAGACAACAACAGTTACTTAAACGATGAGCTTCTCATGCAGTAAATTAGCTCTAGCATTCATTTGCTTATGAAACTTTCTTCGCAATTTTGTTTATTGAGGATCTCTCCCATATAATTTAATTGCTTTTATGCTTTATATACATTTAAACCGCTTCCCTATAAACTATGTAAATTATCGTTTTAAGCCTTACACCTGATAACGACTTACTACAATTTTCATTTCACGTTATCTAAGTACGGGATTATGCGAACATGTAATTATACATTAAGCATTACGCCATGTGCAAACTTAAGACATCATCTTTAAAGACATTGCGTCATCTTTGCAATTTATCGACACGTAAATCATCTTTACAATGGTATCATCGATACGCCATCAGCTTATTACATCTTAAACGGTATCGTTACACGCTTTTGTGAAATATGACGTTATGACGTTGGCTTACATAACCAAGTAACTTCTTACTTTTTTTTAACTCAACTTGAACTTTTGCAACACGCAGGTAACTAGTCGCATATCGATAGATTACATAAATGCCTATTGTCGTAAAGGTGTTGCCAACACATTGAAAGGACGTCATCTGCTACAGTAACATGAAAATTCACCATCACTATAAAAAGTTATGATTTAACGTTAATTGTTTTTGGAAGCTCACTCGTCATCTGCTTTAGTAAGACGTCATCTTTGCAATTTAGCGATACGACAATCGAAAACGATTTATAACACTCTCTCATTGAGTTATCTTGTGACACAGTACCCAGACTTTCATATATCGTTATCTTAACATTTTATCGTTGGCTAGTTTGTATTGCAAATGAAGCAAATTCATGCATGAAAGTTGAAGCTTAGACGAACTGTATTCGAAGATGATGTAATTGTAGTTGTATAGCAGATGAAGAAGAACAACATATCGATAAGATGTCATGACCACTTGGTGTGCCACTATCATAATCGTATGCTGCTATACAGTATCCATATACTTCCAAAGTTATGTTTATATTTGATCGCTTATCATTATTGCTGGTTATCGTTACACTTTACCTAATAAGCTATCGTCACACAATTTTTCTTTGAGATACAAACGTGAATTTTTATTTAAAGAGATGCTGAGACAATTGCCTTCAAGGAGGGTAGATACTTCCAATATACCCTAGATGTAGTGTTGCCATTGTTTTGATTCTTGTTGCACTTCTCTATATAAACTTTCCCTCTTCTTATCTCAACGCCTCTCAAACTTTTACTTTTTAACTTACGAATGGAGCTTAATTGTCATTTCCAGTTTTGCTTATTTGATTGTTATCATTGCAATTATTATATCATATCCATCACTCTTGACATAAATTCTACACTGTCTTCAAGTTTCTTATGCAAATTTTCATCTCTGCTAATTCATTTTATTTTTAAGTTTGAACAAGATATTAAGAAAAACATAAAATAATCAACTTAAATCCAAGTGTCTAACTTAATTAAAACATTTCAAACTTTTCCGCAACTTGTTGTTGTTGCTTTGCATTTGTTTGTTTTTTTTCCCTGCTTTTGGGGGACAATTACCGCATAAATTAAAGCAAAAACAACAAGTGCATGCAACATCAAAAGAAATAACAATCTGTCTTGTTTTTATAGCTCCAATTAGTTGTGAAAATTTGCTTTTAATTGTGTGTAATTATGCCTAATGAATTTTTATTATATCAACATGATTTAATCAAAACACAAAGTATGACAAATTTTCATATGTTTATTGTGGCCATGTGTGCTTTTGTTGTTGTTGCTTTCCGTGTTGCAGGTGTGTCAACAGCTGTCGCTTGCGGTTTGGCTAACGTTGCGTATGAGTTATATTACAACTAATTAAGTAGCAATAACAACAACAACAACGCTAACAGAAAGCAAGTTAAATTAATTATGGGCAAGTTAATTGAAGCTTAATTATGGAATTAAATGCTTCAATGAAATCAATTTGCTGACAACTGAAATACGATCAAATAAATTGTTAAGAAGTTATTAAATTAAGTGTACGCAAAAGGGTCAGAAATTCTTTTAAAAAATATTTACCTTTTTTTTCTTTAAAGCATATTAATTTTATACATTTGTTTGCTTAGTAAGGACGAAATGACTGCTAGCGCCATCTGATACCTTAAATCACGGCATGTATGCAGCATACGAGGTGTAAGGATTTCGAAAAGCAAACTCAGTTGTTAACGTTATAATTTAAACTTTAATGATTACTATAGGTATATATATTTAATGGCGGTGGCGGCGGCATATAACTACGTTTCAATTTTGTATTTTTGTCCGCGTCTACTCGTTTTGGCGGCACATTTCGAACTCCTCCTCCACTGCTATCCTCAGTGTCCAGTGTGACCACAAAATTAGACTGACCGTACTTAAAATTATACTTATCGATAACAAACGTTAATTTGAAACTTATTTAAACAATTTCAAATCAAAATCAAATTTCAAATATAAATGGCAGTTATAAATCGGTTACTTTCAAATAATAATAAATATTACATCCCCCCCTCCCGTGAATCGCTCTGGGATTCACACATCAACTTTAGGATAATCAATTTGGACACTGGGCGGCGTAGTACTGTATCGGCGGTCTTAATGTCTACGAATCGTATTTGCTGATCCTTGGCGGGGTACAATTTTACGATGCGTCCCTTCTTCCATGAGTTACGAGGCATTGTTGCATCCATTACTATGACCAGGTCATTTAACTGAACCGGCTTGGTTGAATCATGCCACTTCTGTCGGCGTGTAAGTTGTGGCAAAAACTCAACCACCCACCGCTTCCATAAGCGATCTTTAAGGGCTTGTGCAATGCGCCACTGTTTGCGCAGGCAAATTACTTCTTCAGGTAAGCTTGGTGTTTGGGTAGAGTTGACACATCCAAGTAAGAAGTGGTTCGGCGTCAATGGTTCATCGTCCTCACGTGACAGTGGCAGTTCTGTTAATGGCCGAGAGTTCAAAATATTCTCAGCCTCAATCAGTGCAGAGCGAAGTGTTTCTACACGCGGTGTGACGTCATGTAATGTTTTGGCTAGTAGACCCGAATTAGGCGTTCCCAGCAACCTCCAGTGCTAGGATGTAACGGACAGTTAAAAATCCACTTGATTCCATTTTTCGCAGTTTCGTTTGTAAGGGCGTCAATGTCGAACAAACGACTTTCATTGTTTAACTTCTTTTGGGCACCAATAAAATTAGTACCATTGTCGCTTCTAATGACAGTAGGTATTCCTCTACGATTTACAAAATTGCGAAGGCAAATAATAAATGCATCAGTTGACAGATTCTCGGCAATCCCTAAATGTGTAGCTCGAATCGTTAGGCAAGTAAATATGACAGCCCAGCGCTTTTCCTGACGACGGCCTATAGAAACGTTGAACGGCCCAAAAAGATCGACTCCAGTATAGGTAAATGGTCGGACATACGGCGTCAGCCTGTCTGTAGGTAGCTGACCCATTTTCGGCGTTTCTGGTTTGCTCCTGTCTATTATACATTGAGAGCAGTGGCGTTGAATTCTCTTCAGTAATGATTTGGCATCTGGTATCCAAAACTTTTGACGGCATTCATTGATTATGACGGCGTTATTCTGGTGGTGGAACTTCTCATGAAAATGGCGCATCACAAGAGTTGAAAATGCATGGCTTTTTGGCAATAAAATTGGACGGCGTGCGTTGAATGGTAAAAAGGACGCCTCATCAATTCTCCCAGCAAGACGAAGCAATCCATCCTTTTCCAGGTATGGTGACAGACTGTAGATATTGTTCTTCTTCATTAATGGCCTGTTCTGCACAAGCTTGACTATTTCGTCGGTAAAAACTTCTTGTTGAACCAGACGGCATAAAGTTGTTTCAGCTTCAGCCAACTCATCAGCGACAAGTGGACCCCTGGCAATCGGGTCACCATTGAAAAGACCCCTCGAAAAATGTTGTTTGGCTCGTAGGACCCAGGCAATTACTCTTTTTATTCTGATAAAGGAAGAATAATTATTAAATTCAATAATCGGTTTTGTCAGCTGACACTGAAGAACTGCACAATTGAGAACTTCTTCCTCCATTGCTTCAGTTGGCGGCTTCATGACAAGTTGTGGCCAATTTTGCTCTGACGACTTTAAAGGCTGGTCCGGACAACCATGGTGTATTAGAGCAGATTTTTAACGTTCTTGTTGCAGCATCAGCAGTATTCTCATTAGTCGGCACCCACCTCCATTGTGAAGGTGCTGTCATGGCAACGATTTCTGCAATCCTATGTGCGACGAACTGTTTGAATTTACGTTGTTTTGAGTGAATCCAATACAAGGCGGTTTGCTATCACTCCAAAAGGTAGTTTTATCAATTTTCAAACTATGATGCTCCCGTATTAAAGCATCCAAACGTACGCCCAAAACTGCGGCCTGCAGTTCTAAACGTGGCATTGACAGTAACTTAGTTGGCGCAAGACGAGTTTTCCCCATGACAAAGACCACCTCCGTAGATTCAGCATACACTATACGAAGATATGCTACAGCTGCGAAGGCGTTTTGGCTTGCATCTACAAAAATATGTAATTGTAAGCTTTGGCTGTGGCTCATATTTGGCGAATAACAACGAGGAATGCAAATTTTATGCATGTTCTTCAATTCTGACAACCAGCAATTCCAATCCTTATGTAGCTCATTGGGAATGGCGTTATCCCAATCCATTCGATAGCTCCAGGTCTTTTGAATTATTATTTTTGCATGTACGTGAAAATCGGCTAACAATCCAAAAGGATCAAAAACGGCCATTACGATGCCCAACAGTTCCCTTTTTGTTGGTACTCTTTGTCCGCTCATGACGTCATTGGCAATTCTATGAAATTTGGTCTCGAACTGAAACGCGTCCTTTTGAGTGTTCCAATACATGCCCAAAACCTTGTCGCTGGTACATTGACTATCCATACTGACTATATCTTCGGCAAATGGCGTGTTATTCAAGGCTGATTGTAGTTTCTTTGAATTCGAAATAAAGTTGCGCAATTCAAAGCCACCCTCTTTGTGCACATACACAATTTCTTTGCAAATCTTTATGGCATCTGCCTCTGATTCAAAACTTATAACAAGATCATCAACATAGTGATGATTTACAATGGCGTCAACAGCATCCGGGAATTGGATACGATATTTTTCTGCATTAAGGTTTTTTATATATTCGGCGCAATATGGTGAGCAAACGGCTCCAAATATCAGAGAAGTCATGGCATAATGCTGTATAGGCTGGTTTACATCACCGCTCCGCCAAAGAAAACGTTGAGCGGACTGATCAGACGGCTGTATTTTAATTTGTGAGAACATTTCTCTAATGTCGGCCGCAACTCCAATAGCTTTTAAACGGAAATGAAACAATACGGACATAAGTGGCTTTGCTTGCTCTGGACCTTTAAGCAATGATGAATTGAGGGATACACCCTCAACTGAAGCAGCGGCGTCAAAGACAACACGAAGTTTTTCAGGTTTGTGCACAGTCTGCACAGCAAAATGGGGCAAATACCATACTCTTTTAGCCGACTCATTTAACTCTTTTGGTGACAGCCTTCTTGCATAACCCTTCTGCAAATACTTTTCTATTTCAAGTTTATACTTATTAGCAAATTTGTTGTCGTTACTCATTTTCTTTTCAATACCCGTCAAACGATTTTTGGCCATATCGTAGCTTCTTGGCAACTCTACATTCTCCTTCCAGAGCATTCCTATTTGAAAATGCTTGTCTATACGTGACGTCGTTTGTAACAGTATTTCTTTTGCTCTTATGTCGTCAGAGCTCTCGAGTGGCGGAAAATTGTTGGTACCAAAATTGTCAGATGCAAAATAAATCTTTAACTAAATTGTGCAATTCATCACTTGCAGATGGCTTCAAGTGTAGCAGTCTTTTAATCCTAGATTCGACTTTGGTTGGTCCATATACAAACCATCCAAGTTTAGTCTTAATGGCCACTGGATTCGAGACTCCATTTCCAATGATAGTGCTGGACAAACCCAAATGCAAATTGTCGAGACCTATCAACAAAACTGGCTTGGCATTTTGATACTCAGTTATTGGTAACTTTTCAAAGCATCTATATTTTTCCTTTGAAAAAGACTGCATTGGCAAATTCAATTCATCGATAGTTTGTACATTTTTTAATCCGTAGCGGTTTCCCCCGCTGTACCCACTGATGTCAAAACTAACCTTTTGAGACATCTCCGTGATAACCTGATTGTTATACCACTGCACTGACAGCGCTCGTGTCTGGCCCTTTAACCCTAGTTTGGTGGCCATGCGACTTTCGATCATAGTTATGGCGCTACCATCATCAAACAGAGCAAATGTATCAAATTTTCCCATTTGGACCATATAAAACAATTGGCAGAACCTTAAATAGCTGTTCCGATTTGGCTTCATCGAAACTACATGTCATTATTTGGTTTGGCTTATCAGTCTCTGTATTCATTCCTTGAACTTGGCTTCCAGCTTGCAGCTGGTAATGTAGTGTTTTATGATGCACACGCGTGCAACCATCGATACTGCACTTGACTTTATGTATGCAATTCTGCATGTTATGACCCTTGGTTAAACATGCAAAGCAAAGACGATTATACTTGACAATATCCCAACGTGCGGACACATCTGTGATCTCATTCCATTTCTTACACTGGCTTAAAGTGTGATCGTTATGGCACAAAATACAGAAAATATTATTGGCAGCTGCACTGGCATGCAGCATTGGTTTTACGCTCTTCAAAAGTGGCAGCTTGGTAGCTTCTATAACTGTAGGCAAACGACTTACGATTCTGGCCAACTTGCACAGCCATATCGAAAAATCAGCAACAGATGGACCCACATTTAGGAGTGACCGCATGACGCAGCCACTCCATCTGATAATCGGTTGGCAACTTGTTCAAAAGCTCATCCAATAGCATAGGATTTGTCAAATGCTGATGACATTCAGCAGACTTCAAAAATGCTACTGTACTGCGTACCTTGGTGGAAAGAACAATGACTTGATCCAGTTTATTATAGGCAACTTTCGGAAATTCTCTTATTTTAGCTAACTGTGTGCTAACTAGAATTTCTGGACGACCAAAACGAAACTCCAGTTCCTCAATAAGTGCAGGCACATCCTCTGGGTAAATCATCATTGCCGCGACTGCTTCTTTGGCTTCGCCCACAAGGCATTTATGTAATCGAATTAAATTCTGGCGGTTGTTATAGTGAAGCTCACTAGTAGTGTCTTTAAAATTGGATATAAATAATGGCCATTCTTCGGGAGATCCCCCAAACGGCGGTAAATCGTACAACTTCACAGGGACCTCGGAAATTGTTTTCTCTTCGGCTGGCTTAACACACAATTTTTCCTACCGGCATCTCATCATGCTGCAGCAACTTAACAAATTTTTCGTTAAGCTGTATTATGTCTTGTTGACCTTGTTTTACAACCTCAGCCAAGGTTTGTAAAGTTGACACAATAGTCGACATTTCTATTTGGTTATTGACACTCATGACAGTTTTGTCCAAATCTTCACCTTCGTCGCCCGAACTCATTCTCTGTCCACTTTTCTTCTTTCGCGGCGCCATAGTTTTTACCAAAATATTTTATAGTTTCACGACTGACAAGCAAAAATTGCAACTACGTATTTCACAATGTCCACATAAACGACGCAATAGTCAATGCTGTATGTACATATGTATGCACATTTTTACCACACAAATAACTGTTCACAATTTCACAATGGCTTGTACATAAGTCTGTAAACCACCAATACACAGAGTCACTTAGCATGTGATCTCACGCAAATCCATATAGGCGACATATGTATATATATAATATGTATATAGAAGATGGCTTCCAACTAAATACATATATATATGCATATGTGTATTAACGACGAGTAGGCGCGGGTATCAATTGAGAACGCGCAAATATTGTAAAGTTAAGCTGGCAGCGATACTTTAACAAAATTGAAAAATGTAAGGATTTCGAAAAGCAAACTCAGTTGTTAACGTTATAATTTAAACTTTAATGATTACTATAGGTATATATTTAATGGCGGTGGCGGCGGCATATAACTACGTTTCAATTTTGTATTTTTGTCCGCGTCTACTCGTTTTGGCGGCACATTTCGAACTCCTCCTCCACTGCTATCCTCAGTGTCCAGTGTGACCACAAAATTAGACTGACCGTACTTAAAATTATACTTATCGATAACAAACGTTAATTTGAAACTTATTTAAACAATTTCAAATCAAAATCAAATTTCAAATATAAATGGCAGTTATAAATCGGTTACTTTCAAATAATAATAAATATTACACGAGGTTTAAAACCTGCAGAAAACACATATGTATTGTTTTACCTGTAGGGGAACAATAAGAGTGTTAGCGTAATTTTAAGCTATTTGATGAGTCGGTTTTACCAATCAAACTAAAACAGCACTGAAAAGTTCCAACTAACTTTACTTTTCATTGAATTTTTCAATGTTTTTCACAACGTTTTACCATCTTTTTGTCACAGCACGTCGAAAGAATTTTTCATTTTAGGCTTAATTTCGTAGTTTTTATAGTGTTGCTCTGTCAATCAGTACACCAAAGCCCGAAACAGATGGAAATCAGATGGTGCTTTGAGTGTTGAAAAAAGCCGTTTTTATTGAACTTTACATATAAGCGTTTCCAAATAAGTTTATACAACCCTCGCCATATTGGATTTGTCGGAAAGCAAAATCACCTTGTCGAGTCGATGGTCCAATTCCCGGTGCTTTGAATGCAAAGCTCAAAAGTGAAAACCAATTTCAAGAAGTCCCCAGTGATACTTACCAACAGTTAGCGCAACTTGCGAGCCGACTAGTGACAGTTCTGGTAGAAGAGTATTTAAAAATAGTGTAATTATAGGGTGGTTCTTAAAATAACTGACTAACTTTGTCAACCAAAAGCCACATCATACGAGCGTGGCATTTTGTGGAGAAAAGTTTCTTGAATTATTAGAAACTTTGTTGATGCCATTAAAGCGTCATACCACGTGAGTGTGACGGCATGCAAGCCAGCTAGTGACAGCTCTAGGAGAAAAGTATTTTAACCAAGTATAAGAAGGAGTTCTTGAAATAAGTGAAATCAAACGTACCTTACGAGCGTGACGGCAGGCGAGTCGACAAGTTTTGGGAGAAAAGAATTTTAATCTAGTAACTCATAGCGTGAGTTTTTAAATTGCTTATACATTGTCGATACCATCCAAGCATCACTGAACACGTGCATGACGGCATACGAGTCGGCTAGTGACGGTCTTTCAAGAATAGTAGTCAATACTTAATATTGCCAAAAATACATTTCTGCTGAAAAACTAACTAAAAGTTTTGACATAACTCATAAAATCGTAATGCCTAGAGCAACAACTCAAGTGGAGCGACATAGTAAGACAGAGAGAGCTAGAAGCAGCAACCGTAGACAGAGTAGCAGCAGTTGCAATTACCAATTATAGTTTTCAAGTTGCACGTGGCAACGGAAACATTTTCATTGCAACATTTTTTTGATTTATAGCTAAGAAAATTGTTGGGCAACGCCAGACGCAGACCCAACGAGACACTAAAGGGAAAAACAACGGAAAATACAGCGACATAATAAAAAGTTGCGGCCATAAATCAAATGTGGAAAAGCATAACAAGTTGTTGCTGCTGCTGCTACTTCTTTTTATTGTTCTTTCTAATAAATTTAAGGCCAAGAAAACTTTGAAGGGGTAACAAGTACAATTTAAAGTCTTAAGACAAAGAAAAGCGTTTATAAAACTGTTGCATACTTTAAAAGGCAAGCATGTAATATGCATGAACAGACATGTTTGTCTATGGTATATGTACAGTTGTGTAAATATTTGATAGTATTTGAAGTTTGCACAAGTTTGCTGTTGAAATATTTATGCAAGAAATAAAATTACAGTTTTAATGATTTCATTAAAAAGTTCAGCTTAAGTTGGGTGAAAATTGTTAACCCAAAAGACAGACGCACGCACACACACATAATCATATGTTATGCATACCGTTAAACACGCCCACAAACATGCAAACGTTATTATTATGAAGCCATTTTTTAAACTACTTAATAATAGAATTTCAGCCCCTAACAACATTTCGCAGTTTTCAACTAGATTTTGTCACTGTTGCTGTTGTTGTTATGGTTGCTTTTCAGACATGTCAACACACATTTGCAACAAGACAGCTTCACGACTTTTAATATGCAACAGTTGCGTTGCACACTCTATGGCCTGCACCTCCCCTTCGCTCCGAATGCAACCCTACGTTGCAAATTATGTTCTTGGGGGGCAGCTGCGGTTGCCACTGGCTTGTGCTCATAAGCTGTTGCATTGTTTTCAAGTGCCGCACTTGCCAGACTTCACGCCCCAAAACAGGCACATCCCTCCGCCGCTTTTCCCACGCCCCTCTTGGCAACCCTAGCAAATTTCTTGCTGCAAAATCATTTATTTTTCATATACATGTGTGCAAAAGCTGCTGCCACACTTTTTATATTAAAGTTCGCTGCATTTTGTTACTCATTTTTTTATTTTTTTTTTAAATATATATATTCTTCATATGCAACAAATTTGCATAAAACGTAAAAAGGCAACAGTAGCAACATCAGCAGCAGCAACATCAACCATGCCGAAAAATTGTTGAGTTGCTCTTTTTTTATGTTATTTTTTAGTTGCTTTACGCCCCAAATAGATATGCAAATTCTGCTCTACTTTATCACGTATTCTCGTTTGACTGTTAAGCTCTGAACGCTTGAAAAGATTGCTTATATGTGAAATTCACAAATCGAAAAACACTCGAAGCGATTTATGCTCATTAATTTACTAAGAGCTTATATATAAATTCTCTTCTTAACTGGCCATAACAACCCGTAAACGGGTTATGGCCTGATGTAAAGCTCTCCTCAGGTGATACCAAAGGTAGCTCTTGTGCTCATTACCTGGTCCTTCCATGGTCGGCCCTTTCGTCGCCTCCCTTCGACACTCGCATCGAAGACCATGCTCGTAGGATCTTTTTCATCCATACGCACAATATGACCCAGCCAGCGGAGCCTCTGGATCTCAATTCGCTTGTCTGTGTCAATGTCGTCGTAGAACTCATAGAGTTCATCGTTCCATCGTATGTGGTAGTTGCTGCCAACTCGTAGAGGGCCGAAGATCTTACGGTCAACAGACTGTGGGTTTTACTTTATTCCTTCATTGGGCGATATGAAACACCTCCGTCTGATAATTAACTGCAGATGTGCTGAGCGGCCAGTAAGACTAGCCTTCATTTACTTTCAGTGATTAAGACATTAAGTTCAACCCGTTGTTAATACTTGCCCGCACTGACATCATCGGTGGTTTTGCCTCTGAAACGGTGGATAGCATGATGGTAGTCAGTACATCGTCTATAGTCAGTAAAAAGAGTATCGTTGACAGAATGCCTTTGCCTTACGCCTTGACGCACTTTGAAAAAATCGGAATGCTTTCCGTTATGTAGAACGAGTCGTATTGCGTTGAGACATCAACAACCATCAGGAGAATGCTTCTCCTATCTATAAGATTTCCCATCCATTGACAGTTGATTCGGTCAAAGGTCTTCTCAAAGTTTATGAACATTAGGTAGAGCGATGACATACACCCGGTTGATAGTTTGAGAAAGTGTTAATCTCAACGAGCACTGCAAAATGATGCCCTTTTCAGTGTATTTGCCATTCCGTTTATTTTTCGTGAAACAGACAAAACATTAGTTACCATCAGTAAGTTATTGCAGTAATTGCGTTGGATTTCTTTGTTTAATGGTAACAGGGTGCAGGTCGTTATTTTGGCTTCTGCTTTCAGAAGCTCGGCTCATTAACCATCAATTTCAGCTGATTTCTTGACTTTGAAGTTTTGATTTCTGTAGCTGTAGGCGCCTCTCACACAGAGCTGTACTGTCTTATGAGCAAGTTGGTACTCACTACGTAAAGCGATTGTTAGTTGAACGTTGGTTTCGGTTTTCTTACACGATCTGCGATCTAGCTCTAGACGTTTAGGGAAATGTTTGCCTCAATAAATGCGCGTTTTGCTTTGCCTGACATCGCGTCTCAGATACTGAGAGTTTATAAGAGAAGTTACATTTTAAACTACAAAATTTCGCTGTAATAACTCTTAGTATGCCTTTTTTCTGTTGTTCCAGAAACGCAAAGCACAGATAATGCGTAATTGGAAGAAGAGTTGCAGTCGAAGACTTATTCTTTGCACAACACATTTCTGAAAAGTTGACCACTTTGTAGTCACGATGAAAAAATTGAGCTGGCTTCTTGCCAGAAGAATCTCAGCTAACTATCAGGCTTATCAATTATATGTTAACTTTACAATTCCTTATACATAAGCGCCCTCTATGGAGCGATTTTTGGTTTGACTTTCATTTCCTTTTCAATTCGGTTGCTTAAATTTTTTCAGCATCAAGTCGCGCCATGAATAGTTATATTGAGGTGATGAATTGTTACATTCCTTCTCTTCAAAGAGAATAGCAGTGATCATAGATTCCTCGGCTTGCAGTGCAATATTAATTAATAATATTATTATTATTTTTAAGCATTTTTCGAAACGCACATTTCATGATACGCTTCTTCATGCATGTTTTTATACAATTTTTAAATCTTTTTTAAATATTTTTCTTAAAATATGTAATTAATTTATTCTTCAAACTGCAATAAACACATATGCGAGCTGCCTGCAACATGCAACCACACACACACACACACACTTTTATAGCATATTTTCGCTCTCAAACGGAAATATTAAACAACAACAAAGAACACACACACACCAGCATCTGCGCTCCCACAAAGTCAAAGCCCCAATACAAATTCATTTCAATTTGGGCCAACATACGATATAAAAAAAAACAATATCTGCTATTTGTTGGTCGTTGAAAAAAAATTGAACAAAGCAGCTGCTTTTTTTTTTTTGGTCGCGAAATTGCAAGCAAAATGCCGAGGCCCTTCACTTCGCCCTTCCAACTTGCACCAAAAATGGAGTTTACAAAAAAATTGTTAAAAAAAGAGGACACAAAACAAGTTGTAAGTAAAGTAGGCAAAAGCTTTGTTAGCATACAAAATGTACATGTGTGAGTGCCACGCCCCACGCATACTGCGCCCTTAAAAAAAAAAAAACCGCCGAATTGTTATAGAAGGCTTTGTGCATTGCTTGACTTTTTTTCTGTGTTCTCTTACTCAACGCTACGGATTATCTCTGGATTATCCCATGCAGCATGACTGCATTTTAGTTGCAATTTTGTTACACATACGCCAAGTGTGCAATAAAAGAGAAGTCGCTGAGACACACACACACACACACACACAGACACACACACACACACACAGAGACACACACACACACACACAAATACACTCACGTAGTTGCTTAAACGTGCCTGCAATGCCCTTTGTGTGGAGTTATTGTGTGTGTGTGTGTGTGTGTGAGTGTATGTGTGACGTGTATGTGTGTGTGAGTTCACTGCTTATCACAGTTTTTGCTTTAGGTTTTATGAAAAGAAAGTCTGCCCAAATTTCGTGCCAAAAATATAATGTTTACTCAAAGTTTTTTAAAACTGTTCTTACTTTGTGCATCATGTGTGCATAATGTATGGTAATACATTGCGTATGCGCAATTTATGACAAACTGCGCGCTGAACTATACTAAACTATTTTAAAACATTTGGAAAATCATTATTGCTTGATTATTGTACCGATTTGTATATAAGCACTTTCATGGCTACGCACGTGACAGTCGAAAAAAAATGTTCTTGATTTTTGGTTAGCATATAAGTAGCATTATATTTAGATAGAAGCCTTAAATATTAGCAAGCAAAATATAATACGTTACGTGACATAATAAATGTTTTATTTGTGACCAGTCAAGTTGTGTATTGCGTTCTGCAGCCACCTTAACCTCTGATCTGACTGAAAAGCTTTTCCAGTATCAACTATTGTCATAGAATTTCCTACAATAAGAACTAAGTGTGAAAGTCTTAAGTTTAACAGAAAAAACACCTTTAAAAGATTTTTAGGTTTTATTGAGAAATGCGGCGTCAAGCAGTTCAGTCAAAAAAAGTTAGTTTAATTAAAAAGTATGTTTTAATTATATTCTTTTGCCAGGCAAAGTTTATTATAATAACATAATTTGCTTAAGGCATGTTTGTGCATGTCTTTAAGTACATACATATATATATGTTTGTGTGTATGTAACTGTACTTAAAAAAGCTTAAAAATTACTTATATTGTCTTTGTTATGTAATACAGACACAATTTTTAAGCCAATCGGCTTCCAAAACCAAACTCAGCCCAACAGTATGCTTTAATTTTTTATTAAGCTTTGTGCTGTGTTCGATAGAGAAAAGTGTTCCAAGACTTTAGTTACCTTAAACCAAAAATGGAATTGTTTTCGAAAAAAAAAAAAAAAATATATAAGCCTAGCAATATACAGCTCAGCAGCAGAAGTACAACTAAGTAGTTTTAGACCTAAAAAGGCATAATAAATGTTTTAAGCCTACAAAAACGATGGCACAAATGGAGCTAAATTTTGACTAACTTTTTGAGGTTTTTTTCTTTCTTGTGAAGTCGTTTAAGTAGTTTTAGACCTAAAACGGCATAATAAATGGTTTAAGCCTACAATAGCCAGCTAGCTAAATTTTGGCTATTTCTGCTCTCTTTTTGTTGTTGTGGCAACAATTAGCAACATTCAGCTTCATGCAAAGCACAAAAAAAGGGTCATTTTTAAATGCTTTCAAGTGGCAGCCATTGGCACTTTCGCATTACTGCTAGCTACCCAATATTACTAACAGTAAACAAAGATCCTGTCGAGGTAATTGTCGAAAATGTTGGCTGAGACCTTTTGTCCTGACTTTTGACCGCCTAAGCCAAAATTGCGCTAAGCACAATGAAAGAGCTGCTCCTTTGTTTGAGCCAAATCGACAATGGGCACACTTTACTACACACACACACACACACACACACACACACACACATTCTACAGTCGCACGGTTAAGTTTGGGCTCGGGCATAGCCTATTTAACTGGGCCTTCAAGCTGTTGCTGCGCCATTGTTGTAGCCATTGTTTAGCGGCGTGTGAATTGCCACACATGTGTGTGTGTGTGTGTGTGTGTGGGTGTGACGCACATACATGCATATGTGTGTGTGTGTGTTGGTTCGCATTTGTATTTGCCTTTTGTCTGCAGGCGGCGCATTATAAAACAATTTGTTGTTTTGACACCAACTGACCGAAACGAACCAAACGGCTGTTCGGCACCTGACCCGTCAGGACACGGTAGCCCGCACCCACACACACACTCACACACACACCCATTTATCCACACACTCACACGCTCTGTTTGATATATTTTATGCCATTGTTGTTTGCCTCATGCGGCACAAATGCTTGCCACAAGCGTGCTTTCGCTTTCCCGTTCGCTCTTTGTGGTTCTTTTTTTTGTGGTTCACATTGCGTATTTGTTTTTAGTTTTAATTTTGTTTGGCGCGCACTTTACATTAACCAAAGGCAACCACGTTTAACCCATTTACGGCTTGGTTTTCATACACTGTAACTAGAGATCAAGAGGCATATGCAAAGCTGATAGCCGTAACACTTAGCGAGCAACGTACTGAAGCTCCAGCTGTTTTTTCAACTCTTTTTTTTTACTTTTCCTGTGAAAATTTAAAAAAAAAATGTATAAAATTTGATTAAAAAAGGGCATCTGCTACCCTGCTCGATCCTTTAGGCTACTATGAGGCGTATTCCAGCTCATCTGGCGTAGTAAATTTAATCTTTTTTCTTCCTAAATGCTTTGTCGTGAAGTTACGAATCTGGTTGTTCTAGTTATTAGACTTTCCAAATTAAAACCGCCTTGCGATTCTTTCACCCCAAAAACAATGTTTTAAATGGTTCCGGTGTTGAGTTTAGTGATAGTTTTTCCGAACTGTACATTTCGACTTGAGCGCGTGGCTGTGATTACATTCATAAGGCAATTCATCAATAAAATTTTTTTAATGATTACTTTCACAAATACTTTCAAATAAGGACAACGTTGTAGCGATGTTGCGCATCAGTAATGTGACGTCGCAAAGTCCTAAACTCTATCAGGAGATCTTAGAGCACACAGTGCACTTCTTCGATTTGCTCTAATTTCTGCGCATTTTTGCTGTTACGCTTGTAAATTTTGTAAAATCAAAACTTTACAATGAATTTTCATATATTTTAAGCTGCACTGTTGCAAAAGATCTTATTTATGTGAAAAAAGATTCATTATTCAAACTTCAAAGCAACAAAGAGTGACGAGACTTTTGTTTAGTACGCGAAAGTTAATATTGTGATCCATTGACTTTGGACCAAAACATCCATCTAAGAAAATAAGAAAATGGTGTCAATGATGGCCAATAATTTGGTCATCTTCTCAAATTAACTGCATACGGCATAAAACTCAAAAATTTCCACTTAAAATGAACTATTTGTAACTCTGTTTCCTGAAAAGCAATAGTGACCAAAATCGGCTACTTAAAAATAATAATTAATTTTACTTTTGGCGCAAATCGCCGAAATTCCATCTCAATGCTTACGCACAAAACTTTTAACGTTGAAAGCTGATAATTTCCAAGCCATATTTGAAAGCGATTTAAAATCGGCTTAAAACTGTGTAAATCGAATGTTGCGCTTGCAGGGTATACAATAGGCCATGTATTTCATTTACATTGGGTAACAAAAAGCCTTCTCTACCGAAACGCTTTAAAAGCCAGCTTATAGACTTGTTCCTGCTGTCAAACACACACAAATTGAATACACACTTAACTAACCAACTGCAATCCCAAATTAACAGCACAAATTGCAATTGAATAACTGTGTGCGTGTTTGTCTGTGCAACGTTGCCAGACAGCTGCAATTGACGACACTGCCAGCTTGCAACTAAACTAAAAGCTGACACAGTGGGCATGACACGGCACGGCACGGCACGTGTGTGGCACAGCTAAATTGGCATTCATTTGCATTACCTTAAAACTTATTTGCACACACACACATAAACACTTACATGTAGTGTGCACGCTCTCACAAATTGCAGCTACTAAAGCGCTAAAACGTGACGACAGACTCCGGCAAATCCTTAAGTAAACTCTACAAAGCAACAAGCACAAAAAAAAACGTGTAAAAGAAAAAACTTTATTTAAAAAAGAAAAGGCTAGAGAAATTCTCGGAAAAAGCATAGACAAGCTGACTAGGTAAATGCTGTCAGCTAATGTGCCAGTTATACACTGTGAGAAATGGCCAGAGTGTTGCCAACAGAAGCATAAGAGTCTGCATGTCTATTTGCCTTTACTCGCTGCACAAACTCTTATTGGCTTAGGCAAAATGCAGCTGGCTGTTGTCCTAACTACGTCCTGGCTACGTCCTGGCTACGTCCTGGCATCCTATGCTCATTCCTAGTACTCTGCTCATCGCTTCTATTACTTGAAGCTGACTCAATAAATGTAATAGCCATATGTAAGCAGCTTTGGCCTAACAGCTGTTCGCCATACTTATGCACCATGCCATTGATAATGGCTTTGACTTGCAACCTTCGAGATACATAGATACATTTATAGTATATATTGTACTTCCATGGCATTAACTTGACATGTTTACTGTCCCGCAAATGCATTATACTTCTTTTTGCATAGCTCTAACGAGAAGATGATATATGTAAGCACTTTTCAGCAGGCATACTTTTAAGGTAGGCTTAGTTGAAAGCATAAAATACACTAAGTAACTAAGTTAGAATAAGTTAACTTATTTTTGTTAACTAATTGATCTTTTTTCTTCTTATTGCAGGTATGTGAACTCCTACTTTATACGAAATCCTTATATAAATCAGCTGTAAGTAACATTTTTCACAAATAAGCGCTTTCGTGTTTTTGGCGTGCTCGAGATTTTGCATTACCTTGACAATTCTAGAATTTAACGCACATGAATACGTAAACCCCGTATGAGACATTCAAATTTCATCCATCACATTCGCGAGCAGATACTTCAGCTCTGGTCACTTTTCGGCCAAGACTGTTGATTTCCATATAGTTCTTCCTCTACCAACTTGCCGTGTATCTTGAGGATTCCAACGTCACTTCCGCTGCTTATGCCACAATTATGGGTGCGATATAATTTGCGGTTATCGGTTCATAGGAATGTGTCGCAGGCGGCCGGTTACATATATATGCTTGCTTGCATTGTTCTCGAGATAGAGGTAAAGACTCTCTCATACAGCAGTGCGGATTTTGGAAACTCGAAAGGGATTCCATAATAAAGACAAGATTCCAAGGACGCTGTGGTCCTTAGTTATTCTGCTATTAACATTGAGATCCGTTCTCACATCGGTTTGACCACAACCTTGATATGTTTGACCTTCTTAATCAGAATAATCAGCGTGTTGCAATTGATACTAAGACCAGTCATCCGTCCAATCACTTGCAGTTTTTTAAACTTCTGATTCATTCCGCAAACGGTCTCCAATGGATACCATGTCTTTCAAATGTACCCAAGGTGGCAGTCAATACATCGTCTGATGAAAGTAAAAAGAGAATCGGCTTCAGAATATACATTTGTCTCACTTAGTGTCGCACTTCTCAAGAGTCGAAAAGCTGTCTGTTACGTAGAACGAAACATCTTGCGGTGTGATATCACTCTTTTATAACAACAATCTAGGTAGAAATAGAGGTAACAGTCTAAAAGAGGTGTTTCTTCAATCCTGACAAGAAATCAAGTGAATTCTATCTTAAAATGAAAAGATGCACAAATTGCGAGAAAGATATGTAAGTTAAAAGCTTCTTTATGTGTGAATCTCAAAGTTTTTTAGAACTCAAAGCTCAAAAACAGTCAAAATACTTTATAATCAGTCGAGTTTGTTTGAAAAGAAACAAATCAGTCCAAAACACAAGCTTCCTGATACATGTTAATCTATCAAGCTTCACTTCTGTTGCGAATGATTAAAATTTAAGTTCGAAAAACTTTTCGATATTCGTCAACTTTTGTATCCGATTTGCATCACTATTTGCCATCACGACGGAAATGTTATGTGGAATCCAAATTCTTTAGATTAGATATGCTAACGAGGCATGTGCACCCACACGGTCTGAGCAATCGTCGTGTTTTCACATAGCACCGGCCGAAGTTCCAACCGAATGTTTCACTTGTTGCTGGCGAGAGACATAAAGTTGCGGCCACATCGCTCAGATTCAACTAAATTACACATACTACTTTTTGTCCAAATTTGACGGTTACAAAAGCGCGATTCAGTTTTGTTCAAAACCGACTTGCAGTTTTGGTTCAAATTGTAGTTCTGATTCCAAGTTCACTTCGAACTGTGAACTATACGAAGTCGACTGTAGCTTTGGTTCCATGTGTAAATACTTCCTTGAGCTCCAGCTCACATGAGGTTTGCTGTGATGGTAGCAAAGGAAACATTTCCACTAATATATAAACTTTCTTGTTGCTGAAAGCTTTTTTATATAGCCGAGATGCAGTCTCCATTGGCAAGAAGAGTAACTCAAAAAGGGAGAAGGAGCTGCGGCTTTTTTTTTAAACCTATAATATACTCTCGGTGTATGCTACTACCTATATATTAGACAAAAAATAATAAATAAATCACATCATCAAACTTCATGTTTACTTAAGAGCTCAATTATTGCAATTACTTTTTCTTAAATTTCATTTGAAAGATATGTCCAGATAAAATGCATATACATATGCAAAACTCTCGTATAATTAAATCAAAAACACTTCCATCGTTAGTTTATGATTTAAGACATTACAAAATCACTTGGCACATAAAATATTTACGCTCTTAAATCAAGTCAAGTCAATTGAACAACAAGACGGAGATTTATGTACGAAGAAAGGGTTGTCCAAAGGGTTGGGTTGACTGCGGGGGACGAAATGAAAATGTCAATGGGCGTTAAAATAACAAAATTAAATGCATACTGAGAGAGAGAGAACGCGCCAGTCCCTTGATAAGTGACACTCAGGTGTGTATGTGTGTGTGTGTGTGTGTGTGTGTGTGTGTGTGTGTGTGTGTGTGACGGCACAATGGCGGCGTTACCGTTAAATAAACGCAATATGACAGTCAACAACAAGCAAACAACAACAACAACCACAAGCCTTGTTGACGTTGACGCTGAGAGTATAACGGTGACTATAGAGCCATGAAGAAGACAACCTGCATAAAAGTTATGTTGGCAACGCAGCGCAGTTAAAGTGTCAAAAGCACACACACACACAGATACACTCCAACACACATTTATTAACACATCTATAGGTGTCTGGTATTGGCCACGCCCATTTGTGGGCGCCTCTTGCCGTGTCAGTTTTATAGATTTTTTCGCACGTGAAGCATTTTAGACGCGCCATTAATCTTGAACAGCCATTGCCGCCCCTCTGACCATGCCCTCCGGCAAAACGCCATGGCCACATTTGTCATAAATATCGAACATGCAAGTGGTTACGTTGACGTCACCGACACAACCGACGCAGCCATCGACGCACTTCAAAGCGGACTGCGCGGCAGCTGCGCGGCGACTGGTCGGATTTTTTTGTTTTGGTTGGCGGTATATTTGGATGAGTGATTTTTATGATGCAGACCAATTTGTTACCTCCATCATGCGATTGATTTAAAGTAACTCTTGATATAAGCTTAAATTATATACACTTTCTTTCGGTACTGTTGTTGGGACTAATATATTTTGTTAGTTGCGTCTTGCTGATGTTACATTTAGTTCAACTCCTCTAAGATGACCTAACAAATCGAATTGGAAAAGACGTGAGGTACAAACTTCTAGCTGCCCTTCTCTCTTCTATAGATAGTGCAACAGTGTTCTGGGAACCGAGTCACAAGAATCAGGCAACTTTCTCGCCGCCCTTTTCTCATCTGTAGATACTGCTATTGTAGCAGACACAGAACTCAAATCAGGCCATATGCATCACTCCATGTGGCGGTTTTACCATTAAAGCACGCCTTCAGATATTTCACATGAAAAAGTTTATACTCAATTGCCTCTTTTGAATTTGTAGTTGTGACGTCATCTTTTCGGAACACCTCCCTTTAATGTTCACGTCATGTAAGAACATTTGAATATTTTTTTTAAAATATCACTGGATCTGCTTGTAATTTTTTTTAGGGCCAAGCTTCTCACTTAATAGCAACTTATTTGTAGCTGAATATAGTGTATTGCTTAAGTCGTTCTAGTTCGTTGCACTCATTTCTGCTACAAACATTGCTTTGCATAGTTGTTGCAAAAACATCACTCACTCACATTCTTGCGTTCAACGTTTCGTATGAGTATTTTTTATTTATTATTTGCAGTGTTCATATTTCACAATCAACTTTATTATATTAGCACAGTTTTTAGAGGTCAAACCTGTTGGCTTTATTTTATGACCACTTTTTGAGCTCTATATAACTGCAATATTAAAGCTTATACCAAAAACTTGCACAATTTATTAATAAAAATTTAGCACAACTTGACATCAATTCTACGCTCGTTCAATTTTTCATCTTAAGTATGCAATTTTTGTGTCCGCAAACTCTTCAAAGCTGTATCTTCCATGGTTTCCCTTCTGTAGGTTCTGCTGCTTCCCCATCATCATCTGCTTTAATGCATTTAATAAGGAAGACGTTCTCCCTTAAATGATGATTCATCCTAGCATATGCCCTTAATCTTTATTTTCTTCTTGTTTTTTATGGTTTAATCTTGCATAAAGATGACACAGTAGCTGTGTTTATGGCTCCGGCAACGTCATCAACACTCTCATATAAACTTTTCGATTTTATCATCAATATCAGTCAAAAGTTGTCCTCTTAACCTTTAACTAGTTTCTAGCTGCATTTCAGTGTATACTTCGTTTGCTGTAAAATTTGAGAAAATGAGATGAGCTGCATTTCAAAAATTATTCTGGTAACTTCATGGAAATGTTGGGGCAAGTTTTAAGGTTTACGATGCCATTTTTGCTGCTGCTTAATGAGTTTAAGTGCGCAACCATAGAGCGTACTTTAAGCTTGAGCGTAAGAAATAAAGTTTTTGGATCAATGAAAGTTTAAAGAAATCTGTACAAACTTCGGGCACTCTGGTTTCTTTAAGTACTTTATATGATTCCATAAATATACGTTTTTTGAAAATACATACCATATATGTTCTTAATGGTCATACAACTTCTTAACAATGCAAGTCGTTTATCAATCTTCATATATATGCACTAAATGCCTAACAATATTGAGAATTATGGCTTCAAAACTTGTTAGTACCAACCAGTTTTTGCACTTCGAAACGAACACTGAAAACACTTTTCCTGTCTTAGGCTTCTGTTTAAGAATCCAAACTTTTCTACAATGTGATCAAATTTTTCACAAAATTGTTTTTAAAGTGTCGAAGCAAAATTAGGTAGAATTTTGTATTTATTTTTGTGCATTGAATTGTATAAGAGAAGCTTGCTTCAAGTCAAAACCTTGGTTCAGAAGTTACCTTGTATAAGCCCTTGAATTTAAGCACCAGGAATACATAGTTTCGATTTATTGAACATAAAGTTCGATTGCTTGCATCAAATCTTTAAACAATTTCTTTATAATGTGTCAGACCTTGAATAGTTTGTTCAATATAAGTAAAGGAAAGCGATAACATCTTAAACTTAGCTTATGAGCTAAACGCCAAGGTATTTTCTATTCGATACTTTGCAAATTAAAATCAAAATCAGACTCATAAATATGTTTTTATAATGTCTTTTGTAACTCAGTATAAGGCAGTTCAACTTCAACATAGCTACAAGAAAAGTTACCATAAAAGTCCTATAAATCTCATAAGCTAAAAGTCTACAAAAAAGTGTAGTCTGCACTTTCGTTAAAAGCTTTTCGTGTCTTCCTAAAAATTGGTATAACAAATGGCACAAAGTTTGTGTGATGGAATTTAACTCTTATACATTCTATAACAAAAAAGCTTTAGTAAAAAATAAACTTCGAAAAGGAAATTTCCTCCATCATAGAATGTTACCACAAAAAGCTGTACTAAATATACTTACCACACTACAGAAAGTACCTACAAAATTTCCTATTACTAACATTAAAGTTATGGATTGTCATTCGTTCTAAATTTAGCACATATTCCCTTCGCAAGGGAGCATATAATGTACAGCATTTTTTATGGTAAATAATGTAATGTTGGTGAACATTAAAGCACTATAATTTCAGCGCCATAAAATTGTGCAGCCTAAATAATCTAAATGTTTTCACTATGAGTTGTTCCAAATACATTTGCCATAATACCCAAGTGTGTTTCCACCAATTTCTATAAACGAAAGTGTTCTAAATTGGTTTTGATTTCCTTCAATCAATTTAGCAATTTTCAACCATATATGTATGTTATAAGCATATATTTATAGCTCCGGAAACGAAAAGTTCTAAGCCATACAAGCAAAATGTTTTCTTTGGAATATGTGCTAAATATTTGTATCATACAACCAAATGGTATTTCCCTTCATTCTAAACTGATTGTTAAGGATTTTCAAATTTTGCAACCATAAATGTGTGCTAAGTCGCTCTAATTATCTTTGCACCACAGCATATAAAAATGCAATAGCTTAAGTGCATGTTTTCAGCTCTGAAACCAAAGAGTTCTAAAGCTAGACAAAAATAAATGTTATGTGTTATATTATGTGCTACATGAATTTCCCAGAAATCCAAATATTAGTTCCTGACAATGCAATAAAAAACTGAAGTTACCAAAAATATGATCTAAATCCTTAGATTTAACTTTGCACCATTGGATATAAAAATGTAATGCAGTGCCATGAAACATGTGTTTAACTGCAACACAGAAAGTAAGATAATGAAAATGTAATCACTAGAGGATGTTCTAAAACAAGACAGTAAAAATATTATCACTGAACGATGTTCTAAAACAAGACATTGAAAATTTGAGAACTAAAAGTTGTGTTTAATGTAATTCCTATAAAACCCAATAGTATATTCTGCTACAATCATAAAATGTTTAGTACTTTTTTATGTTCTAAATTTTTCTATGTATATTTCCATTTATGGAAAACTATTAGTTACTCCTCGCATAAGCAGCAAATGTTCTAAATTACTTTATGTTATCATCGATGGAAACTGAAAGGCAATTCCTGCTGTTTCGTATTTCTGTATGTTCTAAATTGCTCTGCGTGCAAGAGCTGCCCATTTGCTTTTGTTCCAAATTGTTGCAAATTCCTTTCTATGGATATATAAATTTAAAAATTGTAATTTTTAATGTTCTGAATTCTACCATCTTTCTATTTTTTTCTGTGGACATAGAAAGATGACTTTCTTATGATTTAAATGGTACTAAATCTTAAACTATTAAAGTGTTCTAAATCCTTCAACATAGGCACACAGTAGTAGCTCTAAAATGCCAAAACATAAACATGGTTTCAATCCCACAAACTAAAAGTGCTAAAATCAAACCAAGCATGTATAACAGTTGGCACATTTAAGTCGATTTCTCTCTTAAAAACTGAATGCATAGCTTACTTAGGCGCTCTCTTCTTACAACGCTTTTGCGCGCTCTTCGCTTTGTGCGCAATTTAAGAGCGGCATTAAGCAAACAGCTTTAAGAGTTCGTTTCTAGCCCTTGCAACTTATCAATGTAATTAAGTTTTTAAGACTTTTCACTTTCAAATTTTGTTGTCATATAAAAAAAAGCTGCTAGATATACAAACTTGTGCTGCATTTTTGTTGCTGCAACTTTTATTAAGTTTTAAAGTTAAAAGTCGTAACGGGACTCATTAAACTAAATTATGAACAGTTTAAAAAGTCATTAAGTGTATGCCAAACGCAAGCAGCAAACAAAGCGCAATGACAAGCAAGAAAACGCACACCATGAGAGTGTGGGCGTGTTTGTGTGGGTTTTGGGGGCGTGGCAATGGATGCAGTAGCAAACAAGAATGACAATGTGTTGGCAACATGACAACAATGACGGCAAGGGACAACATTATTAACATTTAAGCTAAACGAGTTGAGTTTTTAATTGAGTCGGAGAGACAAAGTCAAAAACACAGAGACCTCCGGGGTTGAGCAGAAGGGCGACAAAAGATACTCAGACAAGGTCAAGTACATCGAATGGCAACCGTCTGACAGTTAAAGTCCTCAATACAAATCACTTTGCTGAGCTATTTATATGCGAAATAGAAAGAGTGAGTGAACAAAAGAAAAGCTGTACAAATTTGTCACAGCTCAAATTTCCATTTGCAATTGGAAAATTGAGCCTTTGAGCTGCTGGAAAATTGGCAACAAAACAAATGCAGCACACCTGCAAGCCTTTGGAGCTACAAAAACAAATGTGCGCCCAAGCGGCGTATACGTAATAATGAAGTGCTTCAATTGTTTGTACATATTACATGCTACATGCAAAAAAGACAAAACAACAAAAACAACTTGCAACTGCAACAAATCAATGAGCCACAAGATTTATTATGCACATTTTGCTAAAATGTGCATACATTTAAATTCATTTATTTTTGTGTGCAACAACATTAAAAAAACAAAATAACGTATACGTCAAACTTGACAAATATTTTGCCAGCGCTCTTGTCACATTTAAATCAAATCAAACTCAAAATTTATGTACACAGTGTTAGAATTTAATTTGTATATACAAAAACGTAGTATAAACATATTTTGAACTTATTGGAGTGTAAACTTTTAATTAAGTTAGTCATGTGCAATGCTCAGTGTATGCCATTTATGTACATATGTATATAGAGTATGCATTTTAATTAAATAGCGCTATTTGCATTAGAAACAATTAAAATGAGTTAGAAAAGTTGCAAATTCATAGTGTAGATTGTCAGGTGCTCTTTAAACCCAGTCTGAGCAAAAGAATTGTGATAGAAAACTAATTGTCGTTGAATGCGATTTTGGGAAGAAATCAATTCAAAACCGGTTATTGAACCAAATCAAAATGTATGCTGCAAAAGTATGTGTGATGTTAGAGGTAAAACTCCTACAGAAGATTAAGTGCTATTTTTTAGTGACTAGTGATATAACATAGGCGCTTCTTCACAATTATACTTTTAGAACGCATAGTCAAGAAACACTACGTCTTTTTGAATATGGAACATTTCCCACAATAAAAGCGGTACATTACTATATCTATATTAGCGCTTCTTAAAAGTATTATTTTTCATCCAAAGGATTAGCATTATTGCACATAGGCGTCAGTCTAACATTAGCTAAGAGCGAAGATCAGAAGAATTGCCAAGTCTGGTTAAAGATAACAAATTTCTTTCAGAAAGAGTTCTACCAAAATTTAACTGCTTTCATTTTTAATTAAAGTCCGCCTTTAGATTACAAAATTTATTTCATCTATTTAAAGATGACAAATCTTTCAAACTTAAAGTGTTACAACCAGCTGTCAGGCACTTCTTCAAAGTGCTACAAGAATTGAATTCTCATCATAATGCATAAAACTTAAAGGGATTTTCTTTTAGTATACTTACGAAAAAGTAATGTATAATACACATATCATACGTACAATGAGAGAATAATGATGAGAAAATAGTAAGTTTTTTTTAATAATACCAACAACTAAACTATAAATACTTTTGGTATTTTCAGTATTTATTTGGTATTTTCAGTATTTATTTGGTATTTTCAGTGTCTTTGGTATTTCTTTTTAGTATTCTGACAAAAATGAAAAGCATAAGCTCAGAAATACAAAAAACTTCAATTCATTTGCGTAAATATTGACTTTGGCTTTGCCTATTTAAGCTATAAGCTGCTTAGTTTTAGAGTATGCAAAAAAAAAAATACTGTAACCAAATGAAAGTCACATTCCATAATAATTATAATAATAATTTCAATTATAACTGTGGGCCCCAATATGCAGGGAGGCCTAACGAACTGTTAACCTTAATAAAATGCATAAAATCGTTGCCTACTTCAAGGCGCCAGCAAAGTTTTCACACATTATATTTGTGCATATAAATGTTTGTTTGTATGCACTTCCTTTCCGACTTTGCAAGGATATTAGCAAAAAGGAAATTGCAATTATTAATTGCATTTAATGCATACATTAAATTTATGATATTTCATAATTTATGAGCAGAGCAACAAAGCGCAGTAGCTCAACCTTAAGATACTTTCTATGGTTTCAATGCTGAACAGGTGCATATTTTTTACATATAAAATAAATCAAAACATAAACAACTGTCAAACTGTAAATCCCATGAGTGAATACTGCAAGCATAACTGTAAACTGTCTTATAATAAAGTGTGAGTAACTCTCTAATACACTTAAATTGCACTCAAGTTTCTTTTCGAAATATTGTTGCACTTAATTGCAACTTAAGAGTTAGAAGCTAAGAAAAAACACTTGCCAAATAATCAAACAAACTCAAAGACAAAAACACTTTTCCCGCTAAGCGCAGCATGTTAAATTGAAAAAACGCTCGGAAAACTTTTACGCCGGAAAAAGGTATTCTTAGAGAAAAACTAATGCACTTGGAACTTGCTACCTGCGCGAAAAGTTTTTCTAGAGCTGAAAGTAAAATAATTTCTTAATTTTCAATTAAGAAACAACAAACGAAACTTGCAAAAAACAATAACTTACAAGCGTAAGCGAAATATATATATATATATATATATCTCAATTCCAAGTTGTTGCAAAGAATCTTGTCTAGCAATTAATTTGCCGGAGCGCTGAGCTGCAGCAATGCAAAACTAAAGCAAAAATACGGCAAAAAATTGAAATTGCAATGGCACAAAAATTTCTGGCAGTTTTTTTTTTCTGTGCATTTTTTAAGCTGAATACGCATAAATTCACATCCGGCGACAAGATGCCGCGCTGCCTGACTGGCTTTCTGTGTCTTCTCTGCTGCTCTCTCACTCTCTTCTTGGTATTTTTTGGTACTCTATACGCAGCGACTAGCAGTTTATGTTTGTGTTTGTAACACACTCAATGAGTCAGCTTTAAAGACCAAGAATTCTATTAATTGAAATTCTATTGTCGAAAACGTCCAAGAATTCAAAATTTAAATCTTTAGTTTCTCTTTCAGTTTGTTGAACTTTCTGTGTCTGCTACTTCGATAGATCAAAGATAGTACATATATAGAAAGACTTCTTATGCTAACTTCATTAAGACTCACTTAGTGCTCAATCATCTTAAATCTAGGCATCATTGGCTAACCCCAAAGAAAAGAAAATAAGAAATAACAACATTTGTGTATAGAACGTACATTGTTGTTGATGTTTTTTTTATACTTCAAATCAATTTTTACCTGACTAAAACGCAACATTTTCAGATGGAACTTATATTCTGCAAGCCGTAAGCATTATATCTTTTGAATGATATATGTGTCATCTGAAAACGTTGCGTAATTGCTAGATTATCGGTACCACAAATTTTCAATCAATATCCATTAAGAACTATCGATATAGCTTATTTTTTCCATTGTGTCTATAACTATCGATGTTTTTTATTTCACTATCGATAGTTTAAATACACGCTAAACGGCTACGTTTAGGAAGAGAGAGTATCAAATCTTTTCGAACCAATAGAACTATCGTTACTATAGAATCTTTTTCCTAAAAAAGCATTGAACTCTTAACCATCAACAGTACCTAATTTCCACCAGCCAAACGAAAAGTTTTTCAGAATTTATTTCTTTACACTAAAGATAAGCAAAGTTTTCACATTGTACTCCAAAAAAACCAAAACTAAAAAAAATTGAAAATACCAAATAAAATACTAAAAATACCAAAAGAATAAATGGGTGGTTAGATCATTCTCAATGAAACTTACTCTTTTTTTTATTCATTCCAAAGCATTTCCAATAAAATTCAATTACTCTCACTTGCTTAGAAGCAATATTGTATTTTTACCGCTTAACTGCCAACTGTACCTAATTCACGGTAAAGGTTCGTTTTTTTTTTAAACTGCAGCAACATTTATTAGTGCTTAATATTATTTTTCTACCAATCGTTGCACATTGTTTTAACGTTTTTTCTATGTAATTTATTTTTGTGCTTAATAAGTCTATATGTAAATTCTACTAAAAATACTTGAAATTTAATTCGGAAATGTTTAACAAACTAAAAATTATTTTAAAAAAAAAACAATGTTTTTCCAAGTCTCCTTAAATCAGCCGTTTTTTCTTCACTTTAAAATAAACTCTGTTTGATATCGAAAACAAATATGTTTTGTATTTCCTCAACGCATACTTGTCATATGTTTTTTTAATACCATATAACTCTAGCCGCTCATCTCCAAAATTCGTCTTAGCTCTAGCTAAATCTTCTTTAATCAAACATTTGCCTTTTGAAGAGCATCAAAGCTTCGTTAGAGACACAATTAGCCTCCATTTGCTCATTTTCTCTCGGGCTTTTGGTGCATACCTCAAGCACAAGTTTTTCTCTTTTTGTAGTTGCTGCAGTTGTCGCTGCCTCATTTAAGGCAAAAGAAATGTCACAGCGATTTTTGTTTTGTCAACGTTGCACTTTGTCTGCTGCTTTGTTGAAATGCTTTTTTTCATTTCTTTATACGTTCTTCTGCTGCTGCTGCTGCTTCTTCTTTTATGCTTTAGCAATTGCTGCCGCCATTGCTGCCGCCATTGCTGCCGCTGCTGTTTGGCAAGATGGCGTGCGCGCAATTGCTGCCACTTCCGCTAAACGAAAAACGAAACGAATGAACGTAAAGAAACTAAACGAAAGAATGAATGAACTAACGGAAATGTGCAAATGAGCGCGCCATGCATAACTTAGGCAGAAGCAGCAGTCAAAAGCAACAGCAACAACAAGAGAGACAAACAGTTGAGACAGCAAACTAGTTTGACCATCCGCTTGGGCCAACTCTTGCGTCCGTCTCTCTCCCTCTCTTGCTCTCTCTCTCTCGCTTCGCCTTCATTTTTCATGCTTGTCATTGCAATTATTGTAGCTGCTCTGAGCAATTTCTTGCTGACCGTAAACCAAGTTGACAGCGCTTAAGGTTTTGGATCCTTTTTTTTTGGGGGGGGGCTCGTTGTGTCCTTTTTTGTGTGCGTTTCTGCCTAATTGGAAAACTATACACAGCATAAGGCTCTGCAGCTACTGCTGAACATTGCAAGTTGCATTCATTTGCAGCTGCTTCGAAATCATGATTGGCATTGCAATTGGAAATGGAAAAAAGATAAATTTCAAATTTGTTTTATGCTAAATCATAGCGTTGCTTATGCACAATCTTCATCAGCTTTCGCTTTTTGTTTTTTTTTTTGGGCGCCCATTTTGCCATGTTTTCCTTTCAATTTGGCACACATCAACCTTAACCCACTTATGTCAAATGCAGCCTAAATACACCCAAAACAGAATGTAACAGTCAAAACCAAAAAAAAAGAGAATACAACTAAAATCAACAAAACAGAGACCACAACAAATTTTCAACTAAGCTATTTCAATTTGTAACTTATTTGCCCACACACACACATAATCACACACGCCTATAACCATGCCCACTTCCATGCAGCTCGATTAGCACGCGTTGGCAAAACAATTTTCTATTAGGTATTTGGGGCCTTGAACATTCACATTCACAATCACATTCGAATATTGTACTGAATACTACTGTACCGAAGCAGTGGTTGTAATTAGATTGCAGTTTCGCTCAAATGAGATAAACAATACATCAATGTATCAATTACACTGAGAGAAATTTTTGTTAGATTTGTAGTATAGTTGACTGCACCTGCTTCTCATCTGAAACTTCTAATATATATTCATAACTCTTCATATCTCAAAATTTCCATGAATCAATAATTTTTTTTGTCAAGTTTTTGCGAGACTGACACACGGCTTTGCTTTTTATGTATAAATATGTACTTTAAGCTGTCAAGGAGTCAAGGTTTCAAGTCTAGTTTCAGCAGCTTCGTTTGGCAAAGGAAAAAGTTATTCAGTTATTCGAATTGACTTTCGACAAATGATGCCAACAAGAAGGCTTTTTATTTGGCTAGAGATTTGATTTCTGCTTTTGAATATGTTTCCAAAGGATAAACCTATCTTACAGCCCCTTTCATATATGTACTAATAGCTATCTTACAGAATTAACTTAAGTTAAAACATGTGACAAATTGCAATACAGTGTTTGGCACAGTTTTTTAATTGCGTTTTGTTTCGAAGTTCCTTTTAATAAATTCTTGAATATGAAAGGAATATGACCATATATTGCATATAGCATAAGCTAGACGATATATAGTATGTATAAATTATAACATATTGCATCTAAAGAAATAAAAAATACCTTGATCAGAGGTCCGCTTGAAGGACCAGCTGAACCCAAGCAAACTTTGCATTTATAACTGTAAAAGTGTTCTAATTTGATTATATTGTGATCCCTTAAAAGCTTTTCTGACCTTGACTTAAACATTTGTTTAATAAATTTCTTTGAGTGTATAAATAACATGGAAGCCAAACCAAATTCAAGTAATTGAAATTAACTATTGCAACATTTGCCGTTCCTGTCGACAACAGACAACAGATCAGAGTCTGGCAGTCAATCAACCGTATTTGAACCATGTAAACCGAATGAAACTCTTACCGAAACCAACCTAAATCAGCCGAAAATCGAATGCACTCAACTTTTCATCAGAAAGCAGCGCGAGAGCAAGTTCAAAATTGCAATTTATAAGCAGAGAGAGATAGGAAGTGAGAGTAGAAAGGACGAGTGAGTCTAAGGACACACACACACACACACCCACATACACACACACACACACACACACACACACACACACACACACACACACACACACACACACACGCACATGCAAGCCATCATTTACAAACACTTTACAAGCGCCATTATTTTAGATTACCAACTTGAAATGTTTGTCTCTGTGTGTGTGTATGTGTGTGTGTGTGTGTGTGTGCGTGTGTGTGCGTGTTTGCATGTGTGAGTGTTTGTGTTTTTGAGCGAGCCTTGCTTGCCAATGTATGTGTATGTGTGCGTTAATTTTTCATCAAATAGCATTGAAGTCAGCCACACACATACTGTTGTATATCCGTTTGAGTTCGTGTGTGTGTGTGGGTGTATGTGTGTATCTGTGTATGTGTGTGTTCCCAGCTCTGACCACAAAAAGCGCGTATTAGCCGCCAACTGTGATGAATGACAGCGACAACGAGTGCGAATCATTCATCAGCGACAAGCACAGTCAAAGCTAACGCCCCTCAAAATGGGTGTGTGTCGACTGTGAATGAGTGAATGCGTGTGTGTGTGTTTATGGCACTGTGTATATGAGACCAAAATTGAAAAATTCATTACAATTAGTAGCAGCTTGTTCACACACACTCATCTCAATGATTTCAACACCAAAGTTAACCAAAAACCACAACAAACAGTTGGCGATTAGCACTCGCAGCAACGAGACTAGAACCTTTTGAGATACAAATACAATATTTAAAAAAAAACTTTCATTCGACCAAAAACTGAGCCTGTAACCCGTTAAGCAAAGTTGTTCATGATATGAAATAAGATGATATAATCCAAAGACGTGCAACAAGAAGAAACTGCTTTTGAACTGATGTTATCAAATGCTGATAAAGGCGATTTCGGGGACTTAAAATGCTTTGGGCGCTGCTAACACAGCCCATACAAGTGTAACACCATTCAAACGTAACACTATCCAAGCATAACCCCATCCGACCATGAAAACACATTTTCGTAACGGCAGCGTTCTTAACCCCAAAAAGGGCCAACCCGGTGGTCGCCGGTATGGTCTTAGCGCTTCATCAGTATCCTAAACCCTTGGTGTTCAGCCTTTGCAAACGTATCACTATGCGCGCATTCGCCAACGCGGGGAGCGCCCCGCTACGCTTTATACCACACTAACACCACCAGGACACCAAGTGCCCTATTGCTTATAGCTTAAGCTCCAAACAACGCCCTTATAAGAACATCAAGGTCTAACTCTTTGTAAATGTTGATTGGTTGGCAGCGCACATTTCCTAGCTTCTCCACGGTACTCTGCTCATCTACTTATATTCTAATGACTATCTGGCAGAGTTCACTTTCTCCTAACTTTATCTATCTCATACTCTACACTATCTTACATGTTCTACTAATGAAAAACTAACTACATCTGCATAACTATAACTATCCTATTTCAATGCCCTATCTCAAACTACCTATTCTGTGCCCCAAATTCTAATAACATGCGCTGCAGCTAACTATTCTTGTGCATGTGTGTGTTTACTTTGTAAGCTTTCTTTCAGCAGAACTCTAAACTCTTGGGGTGACTTGGTTTAAACCCTAAGACCGGTTTGTGATTTTAGAGCAGCTAACATGGGTGCACCATGTGTAGGTTGTGTGCCCCCCAGTTCACCGGGTTCAGTCGGTTGCCTAACTAAGCGAAAACTTCGAATAAACAATCTATTTGCTCCAAGTATCATTCTAGTTATGTAGGAAATGCTGAAAGCTCCTAATATCTGCAACAGTGACGCACTTTCTGTAACAACCAGCGAAGTTTCACACAGTAATAAGCAAATTCCCTTTCAGAGTATACGTACCAATGGCTAAAAGTTTTAGTCTCACAAGAACAGCTGTTGCTTCCGTCTCCGCTTGTCATTGGCCTTTACCGCAAACTTTAAAAAAAAACGTAAAAATTTCATTATCACATTAACTTACTTTTGCTCGAATACCACAAATAGGAAATAAAATTCCGACTGTTTTTTTTAACGTATTAATTGATCAAAGAAATTGGCTAGCAGAATGTTCAACTTGGCTTTATCTTGGCCATAAACTCACTTGAACAATTTTCACGCTAACTTAAAGGCGCTTAGTGAACAGTTATAGACAAAGACAGGGGGGGAAGGAAAGAGTAAGAAAGATAAGAAGAGCATAGCCTGTGCATCAATGAGTGCAGCCAAGTTTGGTTTAGTTTCATATACTCCACCTTTTGCCTTAATGCTCATTAAGATGCATTAGCAAGCAGCTTCTGGCTGCATGCATTATCTGCCAAAGTTTTAACATAATGAATCGGGGTTGAGTTAAGCAGATAGAGTAGAGTTTATTATAATAAAGCCCACAGACAGACGGAGAGATAGAAAGACGCACAGGCTGAAAGTCAAGAAGTTAAAGACAGTGGGCTTGAAAACTTGGATTGTCGCGTTTTCCGTTAAAGATTTTGAATTAATTAAGTTTTTTAGGCAAGGGAACAAAAGTGCGCGAGAGAAACTATAATTGCAGCGTTATGCAATTATGCATTGCGTATACGCCATGTATGCTGCAAAGTGCTTGGCAAACTAATTAAAAATTGCTAAAGTTTTATTGCGTGTGTATTTGAGGTAGTTGTTGTAGCCAACACTTAACCTGCTTTAATTGCTAAGCGTCGCTCTAATGAGATTTGTCAAGTATTAAGACTTTGCCAACCGAAAAATAGAGAAAAACTTTTCTAAAATGCCTATTGTTGGTTTTTCCTGCAACCCTGCTCTTCCACTCTCTTTGCATGAAATTTCCGTTTAGACACGGCTAATTGCGCATAGAAAATCCATAAATGGCTAACCAACAAATTAAATTTCCATTGCAAATTTCATAGACCAAAATGAGCAAACAAAAGCAAAAACAAAGCCGAGCAAAACAAAGCAAAATAAACATTGAACCATTTAGTTGAATAAAGCAGAAATCAATAAAGCAGCGTCGAAAGGAAAAGAACAAAAACCGAAATAGTCTCAATAAAAGCAGATATTGAACAATAAAAACAATAAAGAGCAAAGTGCAAAAACCCAGAGCAGATGGCGAGACAACAGAAGAAGAGCCATTAGTGTTGGAAAACTAGTAAACTTCAATGGAGAGCGACAAGTTTGTTTCACTAAAGTTTTAATACTCTTTTCAAGAGTATTCTCAACTTCAGAACGTGAAGGCCCGTTTCTTATAAAACTTTTGGATTACCATGCTTTTTATAAAGCAGAAAAAAACCTAACCTAGACATTTCATCAAAAACAATGAATAGAAATGTTTTAATTTCTTTCACAAAAAAAACACTATCGATTTATTTGTGCTTTAAGCACAAAGCGATTATTTTCGCTTAAAATACCGATTATTTTTGCTTTTAGCCTTCCATTACACAGGTCTACAAATACCGGAGTCATAACAGTTGTCGGAAAGCTGAGGAGCATTCCCGAAGTAATTTGCTGCGTAGCATTTGCATCTGGGGTTAGGATTGACCTACCATGTCAGGATTTTGAGATATTTGGGATTATGTACGCGAAAAACAGCGTTTTTTGTTGTTGTGCTTCTCTCCAGTTACATCATTTATAAACACTCTTATCCTTTAATTTAAGAGTTCGCAAAGTTATGGTTATTCGAAGTTACAAAATATATGCCCTCGACGTGATTAACATTTTCATTAAGCCTATGAGACAATAACATAAGTCAAAATGGTTTAGTTGTTTGACAGAATCCGAATGCGGGGTCAGAATTGAACCCATAACTTCAGGACTTTAGATAATAATAATATAATGACATCGTATTTCATGACTAAAGGCTAACTTATATGCAGTAAAACTCTTTAAAGTGTATACAGAAAACATTCCAATTGTTCTTCCAGACATCCAAAAGTAAGTTAGTTAAATTGCGAAGGAGCAACAACTTCGAAACATCATAAAGTATTATACTTTTAGCGAACTTTTGCTGCAACATTTTATGGCCTAAGTGCGACAACCGTTGAAACTTATCGATCAGAGATACAAAACTAAATGTCAGATACAGTTACTCTTGTTCTTTTTCTCTTGTGGCATTTGATGGCCTATTGTTGTCCTTTACTTTATAACTTGCTTTTCCTATGTCTTAAAAACATAGGTGCAAAACTTTTACCAAACCAAAAACTGACGTCAGCTGTTCGAGTAGAAAAAAAGAAGAAGAAGCAACCCTCAAAAGAAAAACAATTTAAATGTTGAGGCGCCAAAGGAAAATTCATTTGTTTCTTGGCCGCGACATTTATTGTGGCGAAAAGATAACTTTAAAAACTTTTCTTAAGCCGTCTGTAAATTGTTTTCTTCTTAAGTGACACTCAGGCCTTGTTAGGGGAGTGAAAGAAACAGGACGAAGAAATGCTGTCCTTTGTGACAGTTGTTGTTGCTGTTGTTGTTGTTGTGTCTCTTATAGTTGTTGCTGTTGTTGTTGTTGCTCCTGGCTGTCCCTCTCTTGTAATTCGCATTGTCAACGCGCGCACAATTGAGCTCAGCTCTCAAGTATGCTGTTGTTGTTGTTGTTGTTGTAGTGGTTATCGTTATCGTTGTTGCTATCGGTGTTGTTGTTGTCGCTAGACCCTGCTTGACTTTGCTCATAACAAGTTTAAATGTCTTGAGGCCCACACACAATTGTGTGCATAGTTTAAGGGCGCTTTAGTTGCGGGGCGTGAAAATGGTGGAAAAACAATAAAATTGTGAAAAGTTTTCTGCTTCCTCTTCTATGTGCTGTCTTTTTTTTACGTAGTATAAGCACGTGCTGTTGTGGCATGATGACTATGAGTATGTATTTCTGTTTAAATGTGGCCGTGTCTCTGTTTGCGAAAGTGTGGGCATCCCTTGAGTTTTGTCTATTTAAAGTTTATTACGTATACGCACTGTGGTGCACATTGAATTGAATACAAGCTGAATGACAGTCAAAAGTTAAAGACCTACTTTTGTCTAACATTACAGTAAAATTAGAATGAATTAATGTTGTTGATAGTATAAATTAACTAATGGAAAGTTTACAACCTGTAGCTATATTTATATGGATTTCAAATAGAAAGCTATCTATGAGACCAAGAATAAGTTTATGTAGAAATAAAATATCGTGGCAGATTCTATAACTAATTGGAGAAGGCAATTTTATAAGGATATATCTAAGCAGATGTAAAAATCCGAATATATGTTGCGAAGCGCAAACTGAAGGAAAAGCTTTTCAGCTGATTCAATCAAATCCTGATAGAGGCGATATTGGGGACAAGACACGCAGAAAAATTCAAACGGGGAAGTTAAGTCAAAAGAAGATTATGATTAACAGCATCAAATGCCTTGCTGAAGTCTGTGTAAATGACATCAGCTTGCATTTTGTCAATAAAACTGTAATTAATTATTTTTTTTTTAAGATTTTTTAAGAAATTCCGACAAAAATGGGAAAAACAGCACAGTACTAGCAAAAAATAAGCCAATAAAACTATTTCAGGAAAAATAAGCTACAGCAATTTTCGCAGCCTTCGCAAACAGAAAATGTTGTCATGCAAACAAATTTTCCGAGCAGCGTTCATGCGCACTTTCTTCATTTTTCTCAAAGCAAAAAAAAATATAGACAAGCACAAATTGAAAATCTGTTTATGAGAAGGAAATCCTCGAGAGTATTTTACTTTTCCAAGAATGCATATTGTTTTCAAACTAAATTCATCAGCGGATGAATTAACTGTAGCAATTATTTTTTTCAAGTGAAAAAAAATTTTAAATATAATCTCTTCCTAAAACAGAAGTTCAGGAGAAAATGAGCTGCAGTTTTTGTAGTAGATAAGTTTTAAACTTTTAATGGCTTTTACTAGAATAGCCCATATTCACAACAAAATGTTTTTATGCAAACGAAACTGTAAAGAACAGACATTTCCAAGAACTTCAAACGCAAAAATAAAAGTTTAGCTTGTTCTCAGAAAAAAGATTATAATTTTTTAAAAGTACAGCAAAAGCTGTTTAGGGATATTCAATCTCAAAATAAAATTACTAAGCTCAAATCTAGAACTTTGTCTAGATTACAGGATTTTCCAGTGCAAAGTATCAAGCGTGAAATCTAAGGACATTTTCAATGCCTTAAGTTCCTAAAACTTATTTAAAACGAAAATCCGCGAGTAACAATCAATGTGATCTTAAAAAGATCAACCCGAAATGCTGGAAATGGAATATTCTGCGACTATTTATAATGCAAAATGCATCTTTGAACTATCGACCCGAGGCGAGCAGTCCTAATACTCATTTACAGCAGCACATAATTATAATGTTTTTGTAGAATAAAGAACTGCGACCCTTAAGATCTAATGTGCCCCCTACCGAGCTTACAGCTCTCCTGTCAGTCCCATCACTGATGGGATGGTTCCATCCGGGTCAAATTAGTCAGCGCTATTCTGCATCCATCTAGCAGCGTACAACCTTCTTGTCGCCACGGCATCCTACTCAGCTATAATGTGCTGCCAGTATTCCTCCGCAAGTACGTAAAACCTGCTTGCTTAGGAGTCCCTTCACTCTATTATTTGTGGATCGTTCTTGAACCTATTAATATAATAAGAGCCGAGTTTGGCCTGTCTCAGGGCAGGAGTTTTAATACAGCTCGCGGTTCATCTTAGTTATTCCTTTTCGCTTAGAAGTTGCTTAACGGTGTGTCTTCTAATGCCACAATGCAATGTCTCTTCACAGCTTGAACTGTGACTGACTACCCTTTAGGCTTTCTATATATATGGTATCGTAAAGCTGTTCCCTCACTAAAACACTCTTGTATCATAAGTATTTCTTTCAGTGTACCTAAGTTTGGAGTAAGTACATCCAAACCGCATGAAATTTCATTTATTATTCATGTCTATCTCTTCGCTACATTCAATCTCGCTTAATATATAGCTGCCTAAAAGTATGCTACAATTTTTATCAAAATATTTCTTCTGCTGCAAAATGCAACTGTAAATTATTTGAAACTAATTTTGTATCCGAAAAAACTTGTTTCGCACTATACGAAGTATTTAAACTCTGAAAAACACATGCATTTAACATAGAAAGAATTTTTTCAGTGTTGTTTTTCGATAAGAAGCGCATTAAATTGTGGTTTTATTCAAAACTTACCTTAAAAAGTAAGTCTTGCGGCAAAACCTAGTGTAAATTGCCTTAAGTTTATTTTGAAGCTGCACATCGTTTAATCACTCAAAGCCGAAAAAACACACTTGTAATACCTCTTATGCAAAGCTCAAAAACATTGCTCATACGCACTGTTGTCTGCGCCGTAACCCAAGTCATGTCTCTTTGGACTCAATTTGTGCAGCTCAACTGTAATATAGTTTTTGTTACAAACATATATATAAAGTTGATATTATATCTGCCACAACAAGCTTCATTTGCTCTTCATATTACTTACATTTCTCTACTTTTATTATTATCTATTGTTATACATATACATATATATATATATATAGAGCTGTATAAATAAAAGCTTGTCCTGTGTGCGTCTAGTTAGTAGATTGTCATTGCTGCTGAACCTCCTGCATCACGGCACCCCTGACAATGTCAGGAGTGCAATTGTAGCTACCCGGGACACTTTTCTCATAGTTTAGCTGCCGCGCTCTGCTCCCTTTTCCCTGCTCCTACACTTTTCCAGCATTTAGCTCAGCGCTTTGACTTTAGCTTGTTATGTATTTTGCTCGCTTTTGTTCTACTCAACGGTTTTTCGTATTTTATTTGCTGCCAGAGAGAACGCATAATTCAAAACTTGTTCGTTTGTTTATAATGAAAAGACCACGAGCAGGACTTAAATGATGTTGGAATGTTGACTAAGATGACTCTGAGGTCCTTTAGCATGCTCGAGGAAATTGGGCACAAGTTTTCTATGCATTTTAATGGCATGGCAGTGAAGTGCAAAGGTCAGGCCAAAAGTTAGCAGCTAATTCACTTTGCACAAGTGTTGGGAAATGACTCCAGAATTGAACTTGAAGCACTTGCAGCTGCTTTTCCATGTGTTTTCTTTCATTATGCTTGCCAACTGGAGCATGCCATCAAGGCCAAGTATTATCAATGTAATTGCAGGCTCTGCTCTAGACTAAGCTCATAATCGAGCAGCTGTTGTTCCCCGGTAAGAGTGTGCAAATATTTAAATAGTATTAAATAAAAACAATTTTCTAACAAGTTTTAAGTAAGCAAAAGCTTAGTGAAGCAAAAAAGCAAGGCCACAAAACAACGCCCAATAAAACTAAGAGAACGGGAGGGATAAGTTTGCTGCAGAGCAGGCATCAAGCCAAGCCAAGGCTTAGTTTGTAGCTGTAACTAGACTTACTCTCTTACCTACACACCCACACACTCACTCACACACCCTTACACACACAAACACACTCACTCACACACACACACCCACATACACACACACACCCGCATACACACACTCACTCACACAGACACCCACCCACACACACACACTCACTCACTTACTCACCCACAAACACACACACACACACTCACTCACACACACACACAGCTCCAGCTATTAGTAACACTTAATTTTGTAGCTGTGCACTGATTGCTTTGACCCAAACAAGAGACAGAGAGATGTACTACATAAAAGAGGCTTCGAGGAAAAGAAAACTGTATTCTATGGTTCAGGTGCCAAGAGCCTAGCCTGTCCAGTCAACCATTTCATTGAAGTCAATTCAAGCTGCCTTATCCTAGGTTACTTTTGCTCAGTTTTGCTCTGCTTTTTGTTCTGCACTATCAGCAAAAACAAGAAAAACTCGTAAGTGAGCTCATTGATTGCGATGCCGAAGCTTGAATGCACTAACAATACTCGTTTTTGAGCCTATAAAAGCGGCAAACTTTCATGGGTTAAGTTCAATAGAAAAAGTTGTTGAAACTTCAATTATACTTTCAATGATGAAAGTTGTCTTTATACGCTTCGGTTTTGATATCCTTTGCAAAAATACGCATTCTTTAGCACATCTTAAACATACCCGGAAATTGGTTTTGATCTTTCCGAAAACTCAACAGAAACTCAAAAAGTTACTGATTAAATTATTCAAATGTTGCTTAGTCCAAAAGTTAAATCCAGCAGGCACAAAGGTAAAACTTGAAAGTGAAAACAAAGTACACTGCGTAACACCATCCTAAAGTAGCATCACTGACATTGTCATGACGGCATAAACGAAATACACTGCTGTTTCGGTTCAATTTCTTGAAAATACTGTTATACCACAGATGGTTTGTTAAAAAAAGTTGCAGACTTTAACCGTTCCGTTAACTGTAAAATGCAAAGTTTTACTGAATAAAAAAAGTCAAAAGTAAGTTTATTCGCAAAAAATTCAGAAGCGATTGCATAAACCAATCGAAATCAAACTCGGAAAAGATATACGGATCCCCATAATATTATATTATATATCAAGAAAATGAAAAACTATGTCGGTAAATAGGTTGTTGTCTCTAAATATAGAATTCGTTATATATGCCTTTAAAGTGCCACAGAAGACATCAAAGTGAATGTGCTCAATTGAAGAGTATACAAAACGAAATCTGCTCTAAGCGAGTACATGACAGTAGCTGCCAGTTAGATGGGATAATGAAATAAGCCAGGTAGAACAGCAAAAACAACAACAACAAAACCATATTTACCACAAGACGTCAGAGAAAAGAGAAAATAAGAAATTCATTCATAGAATGAAGAATGAAGAAATGAACTAACGCTTGAACACGTAGGTAAATAGCATTCACTCACATCACGACTCTTGCTGCCTCGCTCACATTCTCTGTCGCACTGCTCTCTTTTCGCTGCAGCTTGTTAGTGACCACGCCTACCGCCCACCGCTTCACCACTTACAAGCCCGCAAAGCTTTTGCTTTCATGTCCGTTAGAGATTTGCAATTGAAACTGTTGTTAAACATTTTACAGCTTAACTTTTTGGCTCAACTGTACCGCAATTAATCAGTGTGGCACGTGCCACACCCATAGTTGTTGCCACTTCTATTGCCGGCACGCGCACAAATTATGGCCAAAAGGAGCAGTTACAATAGCAACAACAGCAAAAACAACTACAATTGCAACGGCGATAAAAATAAGCATTGCCACTTGCAGCCAACGTGTTGCCAGATTGTTGGCGGGCTTCTATTTAGTTTACGTCTTTTTTGTTGCATGCAGCATCGTGTTGTTGTTGTTTATGTTTTTGTTGCTTCCTAACTATTCACAATTGCACAGGAATTGTTATGCTGCAACAATGCGACAAATATTTTTCATGCATTTCTGTTAAATGGGCACAGTTTTTAACAATTCATGGTGCAAAAAGTGGCACACAACAAAAATCTAGATACGTAGATACAATATATAGAAAAAATTGGGCTATTCGTGGATTGTTGCAACTTGATGACTTTTTATTATTGCCACACCGCATGTGTGGTAGCTGCTATACATAGCAGACAGAGCTGCCAACTGAACAGGAAATTGCGTGCAACACTTGCCACAATTCCAAAAGTAATTAAATGTGACGAAATAAAAAGTGATCTACCCAAAAAAGTACATAATGTTAAAAAAACATGCTGTGCGTATTTGCATTGATAATAAATATATTGAAAATTACTCGAATAATCAAGTTTCATCGGCTAAAAAACCAAATTTAATCAGTAAGAACTGTTGATGGTATTTGTAGAGAGGAAGAGAAGCGCGAAAAGTTAAAGTTTTACTGAAGTAAAGAAAGACAAATACAATTTGTAAAAGAAGTGCTTCCTGAAACTTATGAAGTATAAGAGTTACAGCGTAGAAAAGTTGTATTGGAGGACACATACAAAGCTTAAGTTCGCAAAAGCTTTCATGCCATTCCATTTTAGACTCATTAGTCTTGCATCCTGGCCATTTGAACTATTCTAACTCTAGAGCTTATATCTTAATGCTTACCGGGAGGCCCAATTTACGAAAACATCGAATACACTAGAACTGCCTTCTTGGAGATTGAAAGTGCAGTCAATAATGTTGTGCCTCAGGCAATTACGTGACCACTTAAGGGCGTGGGAGTGACTGGTGAAACTAATCAATTAATTGCTCATATGCAGGACTGTGAAGTCGTTCCTGGGTCCGTCGGCTCGCTTCAGGCAGAGGTACTCCTAAAGAAGGTGTACTATGGAACATAGCTGTAAATAAAATGCTATGCGACTTAGAAGTAGGTGTCTGCCATGTAATTGCTTATACGAATGATGTTGTAGTGAGTTTCACTTGAAAATTTCCTCAAACTCTATGTCTTATGACGGGTAAATTGAAGTAGCTGTCCGAATGGGCAGAGAGATATAAAATGACAGCTATGACACTTTTTTCCTGAAAATAATAGGCCTGAAATGGCGTATGTCCCCTAAAATAGTTCTATGCCTTTACACAACAGTAATATGGTCTATCCTCCTTTATGGAATTCTGCTTTGGTGGTCAGCCTTAGAAAAACAAACCACGCCAATTGCTGTCCTTCATGCTACTTTAAATATTTCACTCCAGAGCCCCGCTGGAGAGGTATATACTTTACTCAGCGTTACGCTTAAGAGACTTAAACTTCTGGATAAAATATCGCTTTGGTTACTCCCCAATCATTACGAAACATGATTTCGTCCAACTGAAAACAGACAACTGTCTAATGGTGGATTTTTTCAGTACACCCTTATTCCACGTGGGGAATATTGGTATTTTGAATCACCAGGACCAACCGGTGCCACATACTTGTTCAACGGTTTAAGCTTCTCTTTTGCTTATATCGAGCTCTCTGTAGACGTTGGGTTAACTTTTTACGCGGTTACTTTGTAAATAGACCTACAAAATCGCAGATCAGGAGCCCCTTCTGAACTGGTTTCTATTTGGTAAGGGATAAGAAGTGTTCTCGTTTCTCGCCGTTTTGACCTAACCTAACCTAGCCCGTTGGAAAGGGTGAAATTAAATAATTAGCACCCAAGAAAACTCCAATCCCCGAAAACGCAATACTAAGGAATGCTAAAGAATGACCCAGAAGGCAAATGTGTAGTAGACTGCACTTTCTACAAAAGGCCGAAGATCCATTCCGATTTGCTTAATGGCGCTAAAGCATGATGGTGCAGTCTGATGAAAATACCCTTAGCGTGTTTAAGCGGAAAGTATTACGTAATATCTTTGGCCATATCATTAGAAGAAAGACAATTGTATGTCTTTCATATACAGATACTAAGGTTCCACTCCTTGCTTGTTATGCTCGCCAAAACATTCCTAAGAGCTAGGCTCACCTCTCAAACTTCTTGTCCATATTCATAGTTTCATATCTCGCCATATCTTCATTTCCTGCTTCTTCTCTTCTTTTTTCGTCATAAAAATCTATCATCAAATACCATGTTTCTTTCATTTCATTTAGGCGTTGTTTAGGGTGAACCAAAATTTCAAATACGACGAGTTTTTTTCAAACTTTTTTTTCGACTTTTTCGAAGCATTAAGTTAACATATGACTGTGAATGAACCGCGAGAACGAGAGCAATTAAAAGAGTGTAAGCGCCGCTCTTAAAAAAGAATTATGTACGCCATTTTGGCTGTCAAAACTTAATTTTAAAAAGCAATTCGCCTTTCATGACTTGTCAAGGCAATTTTTTTAATAACACCTAAAAGTAGACCACAAAAACTAGAACCAGCACATATATATACACATATACATGACAGAGTCGAACACAATTGTGATATCGCTAGTTTGTAACATCAATAAAAATTCACACATGTCGCGCAGTTTCATTTCAGGCCATTTTATGTGACTGCCAAAATTAAAAAATTGTTCCGTCACAGCTGTGCACTAGTATGCATGTGTGTGTGTGAGGGAGTTTTTGTGTATGTGTGTGTGTGTATGAGTGTGTGTGTATGAGTGTGTGTGTGTGAGGGAGTATGTGTGTGTGTGTGCTTGTGTGTGTGTGTGTGTGTGTGTGAGCTTTGCCTCGTTTGGCTGTCATGTTGTTAATTTAACTGTGCAGCATTTGGTTTGCGGCTGTTCGCTTTAACTGCTTCAGCACACACACACACACACACACACACACACACACACACACACACACGCAGACACACACACAGACAGACACACACTCACTTACCGACAGATATCGCTTAATATCCAATTCGGCAACATGTCTGCCATTTGTATTTTCTTAATTAAAATCAAATATACTTTGGCTATAATGCAACAATTTAAAGTCACTTTTCCTTTAAGCCAGCTGCAGCTGTGTTTTTGTGTGTGTGTGTGTGTGTGTGTGTGTGTGTGTATGTGTGTGTGTATGTGTGTTTGTGGTTTCAAGTCAAATGTCAGATTACTTGACAAATTTATGCGCAATTAGCAGCAGTTATTTCGCTTGGGGTATGCAATTATTTAGTTTTGATAGTTTTTGTAATGAAAACAGAAGAAGAAGAAAATAAAATAAGAACTATATAAGAATAGTTTTGAGTAATCAAAAGGCAGCTGGAATTTCTCTTTGAGCTCACCATGAAATTCGTGTGCATACAGTTTTCTCCTAAAAATACTCACTGATAAGACTTAAATTAGTTACACTACAGACAATGTACCTCCCATTGATTGACACTTAAATTTACTTCCATATTCATACATTTTGTACACGTTTTCCTTTTTGAATAAATTGAAAAGCTTTGGTTTCCCGCTGATTTAACAGTCTTTTCATTTCGTTTTGTAATTAAATTTGAACATGCTGATAATACAGTCTTAATTTGTTTATTTTATATTCGTTTCTATACAAAAGCAACTTTTGGTTCTGTTTTTTTCGAACATGTTGTGCCAAAACAGCAGGCCAAAAAATAAGAAACACACAAACACATATTATTTGCATATAGAAATCCATATAAATCAGCATAAATACATTTTATTTTTATTATTATTTCCTTTTATTGAACAAAAGCCAGCAAGAACTTCTGTAGCTGACATTTGCAGTTGTTTTGCTTTGAAGCAGATTCCGAAAAAAAATTATTAGTACATAAAAGTGAATTTTTTGTGCACTTAATTTGAAAATGTTTACTAAACGAAAAATTTTTAATTAAAAAAACAAACAATTACACTAGCTTACGGCCTTTTGAACACCATATCTGTCTGTGGTAAGAAAATTCAATGTTTTGACAATTTTCACATATGAAGTTAGGAAAAGCTCTTAAGATATCCAATCAGACTAAAGAACTTACCACATCGGGCAAACGTTGAATTGATTTAAGTCCTTCAGTGTACAAAAACGTCAGGAAGTTAACACCGAGGACGGCATTGTTCCCGTCATCGCCCGGAAAAAGGCCGCAGAAAACATAATGATGCCCTAAAGTCTAACCCCCCGTGTAGTGACGAGTTAGAGAATACCACATAAGCTGGTCTAAGCAATGACATTGGGTTTTTTCGTTACCAGTAGGCCTTTAAAGGGTTGTGCGTAGGGTTGTGGACCCACCACGTAAAACCACAATTCCAATAAAAGAATGTATTTATATCAGGCCGTAACCCGATAACGGGTTGTTACGGCCAGTTAAGAAGAAGAAGAAGAAAGTCTAACTCACGCATAACTATAATGAAAACTCTTTTAAAATGTAAAGCTCTATATGCTGCTGCAACAGATGCGCTCATTCTAATTCCTTTTTTAAAAAAACTTTGATCTTAATCGAACTTTCGTCGCTGCATTAGCTGTACTCCACTCCAAAACAGATCATCGAATAATAAAAACATACATGTTATAACAAAAGTGAGTGGTTTGCTTGTTTTGAAACAAACCATTTTGAAAATATAACTCTGCCAAAGGTGGCAATCAGTGTCTCCTCGAAACACACTACAAGATTTAAGTCTGCATTTCTAGAGGGAAGTTGGTAGTGAATTCTATAGTCTGATGCTTTAATTGACCTCTTGCATTCATTTCCGCTACTCAATTTGTTGTACATCTGAACAGGCACCTCTCTCTTGATCTCTCTTTGGTCCTGCATAAATGCTTGAGCCTTTTTTGTTTTTTAACAAAAAAATTTCTGAATAAATTTGAAAAAATCAAAAAATGTTTATTCAAACAAGTATTTAGTGAACAACTATTATTTACCTTTTTGCAAAAATTTCGGAATAACTCCTAAAAATGCAGGGATCTCTATTTAAAGAAGGTTTTTATGAAAAACTTCGATTTTTGTGTTAAGGAGTCTAAAATGCATATTTGTAGGAATTTCGAATTAACTCCGAATAGAGCAAAAATGTTTATATAAACTGGGTTTTTAGTGATCTTAAAGGCACATATGTAATTATTTCGGAGTAACTCCGAAAAAAGCAACAATTATTATATTGAAAGATATTTAATGAAAAACTTTAATTTGAATGTATATTAGTCAAAAAAACACAAATGGAAAAAATTTCGGAATAACTCCGAAAAATGCAAAAATTCGATTTTATGAAAAAAAACTTTCATTTCTTGGGCATGTAGGCTAGTGTAACAACAAATATATTTTTTTCATACTCCTTCTGACTATTGTTAAAGTCACTTTTGTGCGCACTCGAGTTAAATTAAGCAGCGCGTTAAAGAAACGAAACGCAGAAGCCATTGCAAGAGGGTCAGCAAAACAGTCAACAGTAAGAACACAATACAGGCGAAAATGTAAATGACAATAAAAAGTAATCAGCGAAAAATGGGTGGAAAGGGCGCCAAACAATCTCAACGCGTAAAAACAAACAAAAAACACAACCAAAAAAAATGCTTTGTAATCAGCTTAAGCCCAGCTACAGGAAGCCAAATGAATGAGTGTGAGTGCAAGTGTGAGTACAAGTATTGAAGTTGTGAGTGTGTGTGAGTGTTTACTCTGCTTTTCGGATTTGTGATTGGGTTAAGCCAATGTTTTGCTGATTGTACATATTTCATAGCATATTTCTGTGGGCGTAGGTAATTGGCAACCAAACAGCAAGAGCAGCAGCGAATTCGTGTATGAGAGTGTAGTTGTGGGCTTGAAAGTTGGTGAAAGAGAGAGAAAGAGGGGGAGGCTGTGTTTGTCTTATTTGTCCTTTTTATTAAAGCGGTTAACCCGCTGCCGCAACACGTGTGGCGATTTTTGAAATTAACCCATTTATCAGCGGCGAATTCCATTTGAAAATACAAGTAAATATATTTGTGTGTGTGTGTGTGTCAATGCATTGGTGTATAATTGCCTGTGCATATGTGTGCGTTTCCACCTTTAATCAACATTAGATAATTTCACAGCTGAACGCTTTATAGCTTTGCTGTCTGTCTGTCGGTCCGCTTCGCCCTTTGCAGCTGCTTATTTTATATGCATTTAATTAACTTAAATTAGGTTTAATTAAAACTTGAAAATGCGCTCTTCTACCAGCTTCCAGTTTATTTGGCCAAAATGCCAAGGCAACGCTGCGTATACATACTATATATACAACAACTTAAACTCATACACATACACATACAGAGACTCAACATGAGTAGAGACAAATGTGCTGCAGCTACATGTTTATGTAGGTGTGTGTTTTTTGGGTGTTTTGTGTGTTGTGCTTTGCATTTGCCAAGCCATTTTAATCCTAAGCAACGCCAAGGCAACAATAACAACAGCAACTAGCATAAAAATAGTACCTAGTCGTAAAAGTAGTCGAAAAAGCAAAGAAAAAATGCAACAAAATATTGTTAAACAGCGTTGTGTTGCATTTTAATTACATTTGCATAAGATGCAGCTTATCTGCTGAATGCCATGCATTGCAGCTACTAAATGGCAAAGATGCTTCTAATATACGATATAGCTGACACGATATATGCACATGAAAGTTATGCGCTTAAACAACTAAAGAGTCGAGAATGAAAAGCTTAAAATCAGAAACAGTTTGAAGTATTTGGGTTAGTCTATTATCATATTCTCTTTATTTGGCTATCAAAATCGGAATCATATTGGAAACTAAGAAAGAATGTTTTAAACAGTTTTTTTTCGTTATCGAACAAATTCGGAGTGGCAGCTGTGACATATTTTGGCGAATATGTTACCTTTTTATGAAGCACTAGAATTTCGGCACAAGAATCTAAGCGAAAGACTGACGAATGACCAAAAAAACTGTCCACCTACACATTTTACAAGAACTCCCAAAACACAAATTTGAAAGCAAAACTGTTGCGCTTAACGTTTATTATATTCAACTAAAATGCAACAAATTGCTGATGAATGATCAAAAAACTGTCCACCATTTTACAAGAACTCCTAAAACACAAAATTGATAGCAAAACTATTGCGCTTAGATGAGGATCCTTTAACGTCAATTATATTTAACTAAAATGCTACAAATCGTTGTTAGCGAGAACTCTCTAAGTGGACTTTTTTTGTTTTTGGAACTCTCTAAGTAGAGATTGTATGTATTTTTCTGCTTACCCTAAGGCCAAGTTGCTTCCTGAATGACTTTAATATTGTATAAATAAAAGACACGACATGATATGCTTATAAAGTTGATTAACTTTACTGTGCCACTATTCGAACAGCGGCACTATATGGGTTAAACTTAAAAAATTCTATATGAATTCTCTTCTCTTATTCTGCCCAGAAGTCACGCTTCGTAGCAGCCACTGCCTCTCTCCTATTCCTCAGTCGCTGTCGGCCTTCGTACATAGGGGCCGAGTGAGTGCGCTCAGAGAGCCTATGCCATGCCGAAGCAACTCCGTCCATTGCTCTGCTGCGTTGTGATAGGTCTACTTCAGCTTCACTTTTCGTCTCGCGTGCTTTGATTGGCTATCATGCTTTGAGCTTTTAGTATGATCTTTAGCTGTTGGTCATTCGGCATTTTCCAAGCTTTCACGGCTTTGCCTTCAGTTCTGCTTAGCTTCAACTTCGTATGCCGAACACTGTCTTCGTGCTGCAGCTGCTCAAGCTCTTGTTTGAGGATCGGCTGCCGTTGAGCTGTGCCAAGTCTATAACGTATTCACATTGGCACCGCAAGAGGGCGCTACTAAGCAATAACTTTTTAGCCAGCTAAATAGCAGCTTGAAGTCGCTTCAGTAACGTATTTTTTTGTTAGTTTCTGAAAGGCCGAGAAAGATATTGTGAAAGATTATCTACTAAAGAGTAAATACATGAGCGAAAATACTTTATTTACTTATATTTATTGTTCAAATCAGCTGTTCAACCTGAAATCAATGCTGACAGATTGAGAGTCGAAACATTTGTACTGAAACAATTGGTCGTTTAATTTTTAATATCTGAAAACCAGCTTGAATTAATTAATTAAGTTATCTTACCACGCTACCTCAAACCATTATTAATTTAGTCTCTCTCCACTTTCCATTTCGTTGCAGGTAACTCAAAATATTCAAATTTCCTTGCTTATATACTGTAAACAGGGTTAATGCAAAAGTTGCTGGCACTTTGGATAGCGACGCCGCAAAGTATGCCAAACTTAAATTACTTTAGCTGGCAAAAGTTCAGGGCAAGTATACAGTACTGTTAACTTTGTGCAATCCTAAAACTTTAAGCCGCTTATAAACAAATAACCCCAAAAAAAGAATAAGAGGCAGCAGCAGTAACTGAGCAAAAAAACCAACTACAAACAAATGACCAAAACTTTGCTTTTTTCCTCGCTCCTATGTACCAGGGTCAATAAAACAGAACCAAGCAGCAGTCCAAAAAAAAAATGTATCCCCCTAGCTAAAAAAAAAAAAGTGCCAAGTGTAAAATTGGTTTAAAGTGAAAAAAATATATATGCATAGCATGAAAATTCATGCAATTTCTCTGGCACCATACATAAGATAGCAAAAGGATTTGTTAGAACATGCAAGCGAAAAGTGAAAAAAAAGATATATGCAAAAGCATCGCGCATACGTCAGGTGTTACGAGAACAAGTGCGCGTAATATGCTTTGAAGTGTTTTTTCGGATTTGAGGTTTCTATGAATTTACATGGAAATTAAAATGGCTTGTAAGTTCATAGAACTCTCGAGTTCTGAAAAATATATACACACCAATGACAGATGGCATGTGGAATGGCAGCAGACTTTTGGCGAGCAGTGTGTGTGTGTGTGTGTTAGTGTAAAAATGACATAAAGCGCAAAAAGAAAAAAACAAACAAAAACGACTTGTTCTTTACATTTGTTTTGATTTCAATTCCGTTCGTTCGTTTGCTCGCTCTCTCTCACTCTTACGCTTCCTCTAGGTTATAAATTCAAAATGGCGTTCCACCAAAATGTCAGCCAAGTCAACACTGCATTTTGCCATGTAAGCAAATCTAAACACACACACACACACACACACACACACACACACACACACACACACACAAACACACACTCACAACAATCTCCCCAACACTCATGCATATCTATGCTGTTTGATTTCCGCGTTTTCTAAAAATAAAAACTGGTTATGGAAATTTCGTGCACGGCATTGTTTCACTTTGAGTACAAATAATTTCATATATATGATATAATATTTAAAAATATCATGTCATGCATATGTATTGAGTATATTTTTGTATGTGTGTGCGTGTGTGTTTGTCCTAGATAAGCTATGGTTCCGTTACAATATTGGAAATGAACATGCGCAAATATTTTACTCATTGTTGATATTCAACATTCTAACAAAATGTACAAATGTTATTATTTTCCTGCTGTGTATTGGTTTTGGCCCATTGATTGCGTTTTACTAACTTTTGATTCAATTCAAAGTTTTGTTTTCGCATAAAAGAATGATTTTGAATACCACAACTTGGACAAGATATTTTCTGATATATGGATTTTTAGAGTTGACTTCAAGGTGCTACGATAACATACGCGCGTCAAATGCTTTGAAGTGTTTTTTCAAATTTGAGGCATTTTAAAAGTTTGTAAATATATAGAAATCTCTCGAAATCTCTCGGTGTGTGACCATGGTAGAAAATGAAGAACGAACGAAAGTGAACTTTTTACACTCATGATTTGCATACACTGTTTGAAATGAACATGCGTTTTGGTCGCACGATGTACGATTTTCATTATTGATTTTTCGTTTTCGTTTCGTTTCATTATTTGATTGTTGTGAAACTTTTAAACAAAATTAATGAAATAACAGCTTTTAAGGAAACTAAGCTATAGGCCTGTCATGTGTAGTGCACAGAACTTTGCTTTGGCTTTGCTATCCATTTAGTTCAGTGCTGAGAATGAGTAAACATAATGTTCACCTGCATAACATATGCATGTATTTTGCTTTGCTATCCATTTAGTCTAGTGCTGAGAATGAGAAGGGGTCAAACATGAAGTTCAACTTAAACACAATGTACAACATAAGCGGTTCTTTGCTTTGCTGACCACTCAGTCTAGTGCTGTGAACAAGTAGAGCTCAAACAGAATGTTCAACTTTATATCAGAAGCGGAACCGAGTCTTTTACTTTGCAAAAGTACATTAAGTCAACTGCTTCGAATGAGTAGTGATCAAACATACTGTACAGACTTATAACCCATCTTAATGCATTCACCTGACAGTACTCATATATTATCCAGATGTAACAAGAATCTAGGTAAATATGTAGACTAAATTCGTACAGAAAAATTTGTAGCTTCTTCGGACCAATAGCCCAATGCATATATCAAACATTATTCGAGCTATTGAAATATGTTTATCTAGAATTGATATCGCTAGAACTGGCTGCTTAACAAAGTCATTTAATTGTTCTTAAGTTGCGGCGAAGCTTTAGCTCTTCATTGAAACGATAAATACTATATTGTACGTAGTGCCGGCATATAAAATACTTCATTACCTTAATCTACACTCACACTACGTTGTACAACACTACACAAAAACAAGTCTATCAAAACAAATTGCATTGGCAAAATGGAAAAGCAGTTGGCTACAAATACAGATGCTCGAGTATAACAATGAAACCGCGTTTGTATGAAAACCAAACAATGTTTGCTGCAGCTGGAAACACGCACACACACACACACATAGATACAATACACACACACACACGCACACACACACACACACACACACACAGAGATACAATACACACATCACTAAGTCCCATCATATCCATGTATGTATAAATTCTGCATGCTTCCAGTGAAGCCTCGAGACTTTTATGAACATGTTTCATGGCTATCGATGCCGTGACACAACTGTACACATGTACAGTTAGGTACACACACAGATAGATACAGATGTATCTATGTTGATTCTCATATGCAGCTGTATATATCTCTCTCTATTTGAAGCACATTTCAATGGTTTTTATGCCAAGTAACAACATCAATCAAACCAAATGTAAAAAGAGAAGCTGAAGCCCATAGAAAAAAATAAATAGAAGAAAATATTATTGACAAAACATGCACATGACATTGTTGATACGAAATTCCGTGCAAGTTCTCTAGTTGTGAAGACTTATACTGCTGGTATATCAAGTATACGTATGCCACACATTGCGCATAAAATTGCCTATGAAATTAAGTGACATAGCTAAAGTATAAAAACAAATGCTACCAAACATACGCTATACGGGTTTTTTGTTAGGAGGCGTTTACAGTTGGCAAAATACGACAATTTTAATGTCCGTCGCATGATAGGACGAAATAAAACAAAAACACTCAAATATAGACAAATACGCATTAGTTAAGTCTTGAAGGAAGCAAAAACTCTACTTTATTTGATGGCAACGCAAGTTTAATACTCTGTATGTTAGTGAATGCACGTTTGCGATGATTTTATATCTTTTTTCATTTAATGAAAGTTCATTTTATACCTGCCGACAAATTCAATAAGTTATAACTTTTGTTAAAGAAAAACTTGTAAAGTGACGAACTGATACCTAAAAACTGAAACTTAAGTCAAACTGAAGCGCTGAGAGCAGCCAAAGCGAAAGCTTACTTTTCTGTTCAGAGTGTGAGAATAATTAGACAGAACAACGAAACATCGAATGCAAGCAAAGTGCATGTTTAGATTACGATGTGCTTTCAAGGGATAAAGATACTCACGCTTGATCGCTTTGAAAGTTTCTTTCTTGCTTTCAACTCATAAAGTGAATCGCTTCTTCCTATAGAAGATTTTACGCGGAAGCTATGTGAAGCATGATGGAATGAAACCAAGGTGTGCCCACTCGAAGTCGGTGCCTCTTTCAATAGTTACCAAAGTTATTCTACATCTCATAGATGTGGTGAGTGGACGTCGTTGTCCACACAATTCTTGTAGTTACACAGAGCTGAGTTTATACTTGATTTATGTGATAATTTGAAGAGATAGTTGCTGAGAATTTCCGGCAAAAGGTCCTTATCTATTCAAAATATCACCTCGGTTAGGTACTTTTCACATAGCCATACTGCGATGACAGCGCCACCTATCGGGGCTAGATTTTGAGATTTCCTTTTAATCTTATCTAACTGATATTGTGTATAGGGGTTGAACAAAGGCAAGGGTAAAGGATGTTTAAGCGCAAAAATATGATTTATTTAGATCCATAAGTTACGAATTCGTTAATAATTTTTCTAGAACGCCAACCATCGAAGCCTTGCATAGCTACAAAACACCTTCTTTTGTTATTATCAACACCAGCACCAACGCAGCACTAATAGATAGAACTTATCTTTTATTAAAAAAAATTTAATATCCTCTGAAATTTAACAAGTTCCCGAACCATTTCGTTTATGATATCTATAAGCACTGTAAGATATTTTTTGTATTGGTTCGACGAAAGTCTTAAGTTGCTCTACAAATTCATACTATACACTAAGTAAAGTGTATTGAAAGTCTTCATTTGTTTCTAGTGTTTCAGCTATGTAATAGTTTGATAAATAGTGTTACAAAATTGATTGATGCACGTATGTGTGTGTATGTGGGAGTGTGAGAGAGTTAGTGTGTGTGTGTGTAAATGTCTCTTAAGTATGGCTACAAGGCCATATTGTAGCATACTTTGAGGCAAAGCTTTCCATACATAGGAAAGGGCAAATGGCGTCATTTCAACTTGACTTGGTCTGAGTGTGTCATTGTGTGGCATATATGATTCATATGTGTGTGTGCGCGAGTCTGTTTGGGATAGTGTATTTGTGTGTTTGCACGCGTGAGAGCATAAATCAATGTAATTAATGCGAGTTTATCAAATGCTGTTAGTAGATCTTGATTTTCGGCTCTTGTCTCTAGTTTCTTAAGCTGACTGGTATCTCTACTATTACCGTTATTACTCAATCTACAGCATGGCCGCTTAAAGCCAATTTTAGCTACAATAATTATCTCAATTTGTGAGTGAGTGTTGTGTCAAGCAGCGGCGTTGCCACACCCTCTGGATATTGATATTGTTGTGCCATTTGTTGCCATATTTCATTATTCGCACGCATTGCTGCTTGGCCGCACATGTCAAGTGGTAAGTGAGTCAAGGTCATTGAAGTCATTTCTATAAATAACACATAAATAATAATCAGCAGCTTTGGGGACAACTGACTTAAGTTGTGTGCTTGCCGCAATTTAATTGAGACACGTGAAACGTGCTGATGGCAGTTCCACTACAATACACTCAATCTCAATCCCAATACGCTCTATACATATATATATATATATTGTCAGGCAAATAGTAGTTGAAAGACAAACAAATAGCTTTGAGCGACTTCATGCAACTTTCGTGCAGTTCAGCTCCGCTTGCCCCTCCGCCTGACAACTTATAGTACTTGTATGCAAACTATGTGGCAGGGAGAAGTTTTGTGCGTTGAAAGATACAATTTAATGCCTGAGTAAATTGTCGAATAAACTTATTTCTCAGCGTTTGTCAATGCAACACTTGACTCGGTAAATCTACAATGCAGCGCACGCAAGGCAAAGACAAAGTTATCGAGTTCTGCGAGTTCTAAGAGTTTTGCTGCTAGTAAGTTTTCTTGGTACACTCCACAGCCATTCATCCATCTTGTATTCTAATGGCCGTGCTCGACCCGTGTAACTAATCAATGCGTGAACGCGCAACATATGCCAGAGCGTTGTGTACCTTCAACAGTTGGAGGCACGCCCACACTTATAGTCCCCTTCACTTCACGATGCTTACAGTTTTCCATTGGATGCTATTAAAAGTTTTGCACAAACTTTCTCACATAATTTAAACTATGACACAAAGTGCTGCAAAGGCTGCACAACTTTGCCACCAAGTCAGTGGTGTGCCTCTCACCGCCCCACACTCTTGCACTGCTCAGTTTCAACGTTCAGCATGATTGGTCACCTAGATTTTGGCAGCAGGTGCAAATGCCCCAGCTGCCTGCGATGTGGCAACGCTGCGCTCCAGTCAACTTCCGTTTTACATTGTACAAATTTGCCCAGATCACCTTAAATGACAGTTAAGTATAGAGTACAGTCTAACAAAAATGGCACTTAATTTAGGGCAAAACTTTTTGTTCAATTTGTTTCGGAACACTGCTTCATCTCAGGGAATAGTCATAGCAACGCCTTTCAAACATACAAGCAAACTGCCATTGCAGTTGTCTCTTTGCTGTGTATTTGCAACTAAATAGTATAAACCAGTCAAGTGCAAGTAGCTACAAACCGAAAACCAACAAACAACATTGTGCTCTACAAATTTCTGTTGCACTTTCGTTTTTAGTGTCATGTTTGTAACAAAATTATGTTCATTGTAATTGTATAATTGTAAAACACAACGACAACTGGCAACAACAACAACAATAACATTCGCAACAATTGTTGTATATTTTAAACTACAATTACAACATGTTGTTTTCTTGTGTTGGCCAAGTTGCTGGAGTGTCATTAACAACAGTGCCTCAAAATACTTGTAACAGATGCTGCTTCTTTGCTACGCAAGGACCGCAAAAACCTCAACATGGTTTTTGTCATCATTTCTAAGTATGATAGACATTGTTCGCACTTTGGCCTTTGGTTCGGTTTTGCTTGGTTCAGTTTGTTTCTGTTCTAAGTCGATAAAAAGTTGCCTTGAAATGTAGGGAATATTCAAAAAAGAAAGAATACCTATAAGTGCATATTATTAGTACTTTTGAAGGACGTTTTTGCAGTGCTGTTGTTTTATAGTTATGCACAATTGCATAGTTGATTCATAATTGATTATGCTCAGGGGCTGTTAATTGGTTGCAGCCAGCAGGCGGCGTTCATTAACAAAGATGGGTGGCGCCATCTAGCAGTCATGATGGATGGTTTGTGTCGACGCTAGCTGAACTGGCTTCATCTTGATTTTGATAGTGTTGGTGGCAACATCAACTAAACTATTCGCTGCTTTGGAGATTAGTTTTTGGAGCGATACTGCTAAATGAATGCAAAATTATCTTGCGAATAGCTGATTTAAAGCTTGTTTGCACCAGATGCCTGCTCGAACATGTTTTCAGTTAGGCACTTGATTCGGTAAGTGATCAGTTTTAAGAATAAGGCTTATTCGTAGGTACGGAAAGATCTAGAATTCTGTGAACTGAGAGAGCATTTTCCTATTATTTTAACGTATTATATTAAAAATAATAATAGCGTGTTACATTTGGTCCGAAAAACAGTTCCTTGTAATACCGTGGGACCTATTACGCCTTCTGTGTTAAAAAGTGCATATGGCCAGCGGTCAATCCAGACGCAATAATTTTTAAGTCTTGCTCACTTCTATGTAACGGATTATATAACTTTAACAGCTGCAAGAACAACCACGTTGTCTGGGTTGGCCCATTGCGATATCACAGCGAATATGTATTTAAAATGGATTAGCTTATGTTAGAATAGCTGCCAGAGTTTTCTCGTTGTCTAGGTTGGCCCACTGTGATGTTACAAATAAGACACACTTACAATGAGTTAGGTTAGGTTAGAACTATTTGTCTGAACATTTAGTCTGAAGAACATCCCATTGTGAAATGGTTTGGCCTTAAAGCCCCTTTTCGTTAAAAAGAACCTTTGGTCAGATGTAGGATATATATAATATCTTCAGTCCGTAAGAAATATGTCAACCGTCGCCTCATCTTTTTCGTCCCAGCAGCTTCTACAAAGCCCTCTGCATTTAATGCTTTTGTATTCATTGGACAAATTTACGCTTTGTTTATTGAAATCAAAGAAAATATTGATATTTTCGTAAATTTGTAGCAAAAAAGATATTTTGAAAAAAAAAGTTTCCGTATGCCTTTTCCCTTTGCCGTCTACTTTTGCCTTTTCCTGCAGTTTTCTCCTTCTGCCTACTTCTTCTGGCTTGTCCTTCTGCCTTCGACTTCTGCTGTTCTTGAGAACCTCTGGATTCAAATAAACATTTTCTTAAAAACAGATTATTTAAACAGGAGAACGAAAATTTATACTATAAATAGCAGATTTAAATAGAAAATTAAGAAGCTAGAGGGCGAAAGAGGGCGAGTGCGCGAAACATAGTTGTACCGCAAGTAAAAAGAAGCACTCAGTCAATAAGCTTTATTGGCATCGAAAATTAAGGTCTTCCTTTTACAGAACATCAATTTTATTGCTTGCCGATTTCCACTTGCTTTTAACCAACACATACATTTGCTCCTCTCATTTCCAAGACGCACTCTTCGCATACTTTTGCACTTGTCCAACTACAAAGTTATATAAATCTAGGACAGTTTAAATTCCTGCTGTCCTTACATGGCTCATAAAATTTGACATTGATGCAATGGCAGTTTGTTGCAGCAGCCAATCAAAGCAGTGCAAATACTTGACGTCACACAACGCCGAGTAGCGATATCAAAGTCAACTTTATCACTTACTTATCGAAACATAATAAAAAAAAGTATCTCATTGTTAGTTCCAAATAAATAGCACTCAATGTTTCATAGTTGCATTTTCTTTCCACTTTTTGGCTTCTCTCTTTTGCAGCTTCCTTTATTGCACGCTTTGCTGCGCATTCGTTTGCTACTTGTCTCCTTGCGCCCGCTTTTCGCTTGCCTTTCAATTCAAGTGCCATAAATTTATGCGTTGCTTTGTGCACACACGCGCTCTCTCTCGCACTCGCTCTCTCTCTGTCTGTCTTTTCCTCTCACTCCCACGCAAATACGGCACGTGCTGCGGCACAACGTCAAATCGTAGATGCCATATTTTTTGCACGCCCTTCTTAACAATATTTTTCTGCCTGCTTTCGACAAAGTTTATCGTCAAGTTTTGCACTTGAATGATTTTTAATGTTATTAAATGCCTACCAAAAAAATATTTGCTTTCCTTTTTTTGGTATTTTTTGAAGGCTTTTTGTATTGATAGTGAAAAACCGTGTTTGCAAGGCAGCAACGATGGCATACAAATATTTCAAAGCCTGTTAAGTGACATCTTACGGTTTCGTAAACCAAGTGCTAAAATATAGTTAGGGACATTTTGGGAATTTTTGATATTGGTGAAAAAACTCTAACAAAATGTCGAATATTCGATACAAATAAATCGATAGCAAAAACGAATAACCGATAACAAATATCGAATATTGGAAAAAATAAATCATTTACAATATGCTTACATAGGAAATCGGTAATAATTAGAATCGATAACAAATATCGAATATACGATAAAATAAATCGATTTCAATATTTTTACATAGAAATCGTTACTAATTATAACCTGTGGGACATAAGTAGCTGATACAAGTTAGGATTGATGATTAAATCGATATAAAAAATCACATAAAAGAAAACATTAACAAATTATATTAATCGATACAACAAAGTAAATCGATAGCAAAAATCGAATATTCGATGTCAAATGTCGAATAATAAAAATCGCATGAAAGTATTTGCCTTTAAAAATTTTTGATTCACTGACAGGGACTAAAAAGTTTATAACCCAAAATGTTGAATATTTGAAAAAAATAAAGCCATATCAACAATGGAACAAAAAAAATCGATACCAAATATCTTTGGCAAATATACAGCAGCTTTAACTAAGACTTGCTAAGAGAGTTGAAATCGATAGCCGAAATCGCATGCAAGAAATCGATAATAAATGCCTTAGGTTCTACAAAATGTTGTTTATCCCATTGTCAAACATTCGATCAAATAAATCGACTACCACAATCGCACAAAAATAATCGATAACAAGTATATTTTTGAAATATGGAGCAGCTAGAAGCTCGCAACGCTTACTGAAAGATAGCCATAAGGTAGTCGATATCTTCGATAGGCAATATCGCGCATATCTTTAACGGTCGAAATAATTCATAATAATTATCGAAAGTGATAAAATAATATATGCAAAAAACAAGATAAAGTGCGCGTAATAGAAATGTTTTTTCGGACTTGAGGTTTCTATGAATTTACATGTAAATTCAAAGTTTTGTAAGTTCATAGAAATCTCGAGTCCTAGAAACTTTTTCCAACAGATTTCAACCCAAATAAAATCCGTCAATTTGCGACATAGACATATTTTAGTGGACAAGATTTTGAAAAGAATTAAAAAAATAATATATAAAAATGCGGACAAAAGGGATTTAGGGATATGGCGTATCCCGGAGAGAGGCAGTTTTAGGCTATAAACACAACTTTTCGTAAACATGTGGAACAGTGGAAAATGCGTGTTTGACTCGAAGTGTTTTTTGGGACTTAAGTTTTCTATGAATTAACATGTCAAATGTCGATTTTTAAAAAATATATTAACAGTGCGAGAAAACTAGGAAACATAAAATCAATCCGTCAATTCACGAGTTAAATTTTTGAGAGACCTCTTAATCGAAGTGTAACAAGTATCAGTGTCACATTGTAACAAATCGGAAAGTGATATGCAAAAATACTGCGCATATGTCATGTGTTATAAGAGAGAGTGCGCATAACATGATTTGAAGTATTTTTTCGGATTTGAGGTTTCTATGAATTTACATTTGAACTCAAAATTTTGTAAGTTCATAGAAATCTCGAGTTCTGAGAAATCAAGGAGCAAACACTTTTCGCGAACAGTGTGTGAAAAATACAAAAAAAAACCAATAAATTGATGTAAATTAAGCAAGTAAACGCAAATAGCTGCACAAAACATGCGAAAGCTTAAACACAATAATTTGATGTTACACTTTCCTGCTGCTAAATGTAAGACGAATAGCGTGTATAGAAAATAGAAAAAAAAGCTCAAACTCTGGTTTTGTGAGTCTGCGAAGAATGGGTGTAAAGCAGAAGGAGCAATGGGAGGTAGGTTTTTATTTGCGCGATGTAGCTGTGTTAGACTGTCTTTGTTGTTGTTTTTTTTCATGCGGTGTGCCGTTGTACGACATTATGTTGGAAAATATGGAATTCTAATCGCTTATGCCGAAAGCCAGATATGCAATATATATTTCTATGCTCATATAGAAGAGTAGCTTAAGGCATAAGAGAATGTGGAGTTATTGTGTGCTGGAGCTTTATATAAGCCAGCTTCTTTTTCAAGTGTTTTGTTTGTTCATAAACTTCGCTCAAACTCTTTCATCTCTAATGCGCAAACATAATTTAAAGTATATTCTGTTGTTCCACGTATTGTTCATTCCGCGATCGTAAAATATGATTCAAATTAATTAATTCAATGATATGCTTCAATAAATTTTGTTTCACGAATTTTTATCAATACTTCAAACCACATGCAAACGTGAGTAAAATATTGAAGCAAAGACGAGGCTCAACGCCGTAAAGTACATTGCCGCACGCCTTTGCGCCTCGTTTGGGGGCAACTTGGGGCGCGTCTGTCAATTGATTTAAATTTAAATGCCTGTCGCTGGCAACCAAACTAATTAAAACTGCTACTGCTCCAGTTGGACGTGGCGACTGACGTGCCTGGGGCGTGGCAAGTACGGCAATGAAGCCGTCGACGTGCCCCTAAGCTGCAGACAGTTTATAATGTGTCTACTAAGCTGGGGAGCTATGTTTAACAGGGTCAAAGGGTCACTGCTGCTGACAATCTTAGGCAAAAAAGAAGAAGCGAAACAAGTTTACTGAAAATAAATGAAATGTCAAGCGTCCTGCTAATTGCTGTCAGAATTTAGCATGAAAACATAAAAATTGATTGGAGCACATTTTTTAAAGCAAATATACATTATGCAGTAACTAACCGCAACGAAATTGTGATGTCAGCTGACACGAAACTACTGCTAGGTATCAGTGGCGCAGATAGGAAGGGGTCTTAGGGAAACAATACTGTCAAGGGTGTGTAAAATACCACTAAAACTTCTGAAGAACTTCCCTTTTTTTGCGTGTCGTACAAGATGTTCTGTGGACCTAAGCAGCATTTAAAGCGTTGGGAGCTGTTTTTGCACCACGTCCCTCTATCGGTCCACACAAGACACGCGTGTCGCCCTTTTTGATCTTCTTCAGAAACCGTTTCAAGTACGGTCTAAGAAAGAAAGAAAGTGAGCTTGGTCTACGACGTTACGGTTCGTTTCACTTCCAAGCTACAAGCTCTGTTAGGTGCGTAACATAATTGGGTGCCAAGACGTGACCTTCCTGGTCAAACATGGCGCTCGAACTATTCGTTATTCCGATCACTTGAGCAAGAACCATGATACCGTGCAGGTGGATATTGCCAGCGGCAAGATCAGCGATTGCATCAAATTCGACTCGAGAAACTTCTGCATGATTACTGGAGGCGTCGTGTAGGCAGCATTGTCTACCGTCTCCTCCGACATTGTGCACATTAAGAACTCCCAGAATCATGTGTTTGCCACTCATTTGACCAATGTGCTCACCATAGTCAAAGACAAACAAACCTTACATCTTGTTGGCAATAGGTAAGGATCTTAAGCTCAACAAGCATTTAGCTGCCAAAATCCAATAAAATGAGGGACAGACGTCGGGGACGTGCAAGTAACAAAGATGTTTATAAGTTGTTTCCTTTTAAGATATTTGACTCTTAGATGCTATGGCAAACGTTTAAGTTAGCTGTAAGTGTAGGATAATTGTAAATCGCAAATTCGAAAGCTACAAAAGATCACTTCCAAAGAAAAGTATATAGAATTGAATACTAAGCCCTCCAGCACAAAAAGCTATTTACGCCACTGACAATATAGCTGCATAGATACGTATATTCTAATATGTAGATTGTATACAATGTCGACGAAACCTCAAACCGCAAACACGACAATCATATACATGACACAGGAAAATCATGCAAATAATACGAAAAACCAACATGGTGGCAACCACAAAACATTGTTATATGATGGGCCAGCACCTTCTATGCAACATAAATTTTTGCTCTCTCGTTTTTCTAGGTTGCTATGTGTGTTTAGTGTTGTAAAACTTCGTTACGTTGCTGAGCAGCTGACACAATGCAATGCTCTTGCTTGGTTGCCCACAATCATAAAAACTCAACCAGGCGGACAACCAGCTAACCAAGCAACCGGACAGATAGACAGACAAACGTACGGACGGACGGACGTACAGCCAAGAGGCAACCAAACGTTCGTCCAACCGACAAATGCATTTCAAATGCTGGCCAGCAACAATAACAAGAACAACAGTTTTTATGACATCAGCAACGGTTTAAGAATTGCAATAAAACATTTGCAACAATTTAGATACAGTAAGCAGCAGCAGCAACAGCCGAAGAACCTTTGCTCTAAGCCATTTGTTCACTTGGCCGAGAACATTAGCCTCTCTCAGGCGGACACTGATTTTATGTCCTTGCCACAGCCCCTCGCTCCTTGCTGCCTACATTTTGATATCTCTTGGGACATATAGTTGACTTTATGTGACCACATTAAGCGCCATTAATGGCTGCTCACATTTCCGTCGACCAAAGCAGCTAAAATGTTGGCTATCCATAAACACGCACACACATGCACTAAAGACACATACAAGCACACACACACACACACACACACACACACACACACACACACACACAGATACATTGTAACCATAAAAAGAAACTGCATCCAAGCCAAATGAACAAAGCAAATCGTTCGAGCAAGCTGCAAAATTAAAAACTTTCCACATAATGGTCAGAAGACGTCCGGAGCCAATTAGCTCTTAAAGCAAGCCGGAGGCTTAAAAACTAACTTGGATTTAAGTTGTGAAAATGAAGAATGTCTGGTATTTGAAGCAGTGCTTGGCAAAGCCAACTGAGATGCAAAAGCTCAAAAAAGTTGAATAGCAGACATGTTCTGCTTTTCGACTCTTACATTCATATGACTGCCACTCAAATTACCGCAAAATGAGAATCACTGTCGTCACATTCGCTAGTTGCTTAATACTTCCATTGCGATAACTCTTATAATTGAATCATGTCTTGTACTACTGACATGGCTATCGCCATTTTGAGCTCATTGAATTGCTATAATCACGGCATGTACGCGGCATATTAGTTGGATTTCCCTCAAAGCGCGCTTTAGAAGTGTAATGTTAAAATTGTTGTTGCAACCTGAAACAAAAGAAAAACAAAGAAAATAAATTTTTTCCGTTCACGGATTCAAAATTATATGTGTGCTACGGTTAAGTTTCGACGGAACTTTCAACCAAGGTTCGAACTTCGAACATGGTTTTCTCTTTTCAACAGGCCATAAAAATGCAATACCAGATTACGGCCTTATTGTGATGTAAGTACTCCTCCAGCCGACTTCTCCAATCGGCGATTTCTGGTTCTTCCAACGGAGCTATGGCCTGCCCTTTCGACGCCCCTCTTCAACAGCCGCTTCGAAGACTTTTCTCGCACAAGCTTCTTCATCCATAGGCACAACAACACCAAATGCCGCTCGAAGCTCACTCGCTCACTGTCAATATCATCTGAGAGCTTCTGAAATTCGTTATTCCATCGTATGCGATAGTCCTTGCCAACGTGTTAAGGGCCAAAAATCTTACGGATCACTTTTCTCTCAAACACTCCAAGGGGATCTGTATTTGACTGCGTCATCGACAATGCTTCAGCGGCATAAAGCAAAACGGGAAGGATGAATGTCTTAAGGAGTGTTAGTTTCGTCTGGCGATAGGGGTCTGTAATACACATCTGCCTACTGAGACCGAAGTCCAAAAGTTATAAACACCAATCTGAAAGTCTTACCGCCACGTCTCTCTACTTAAACCTAAATTTCTTTGTCTTGCAAACATTTATAACCAGACCCTTCCTTATGCGAGCAGCTGCACTTTCTTATGGTCCAATATTGTTCCGATCCGATTTACTCTATCGCAAAATTGAAAAAGTCACTGGAGAGGGCATAGCCTCTCCTCCTTTGGTGTATGCGTGTATATCATCGGATATGATGTCATCACAATTCTCAACTCATCGCCGCCGTTGTTCTTGAACCGTCTATTTGCAACCCTATCTTTATCATGGCCGTCTGCTGTTATTTCAACGCCAAGTTAAACTCTCGGCATTATTCCCGATATTTGCTACTCGTTCTTTAGTGCGTTTATACTTTGATTGAATTAGGTGATAGCAGTTTGGCTCATTTATCGATTCTGGTATCATTTCAATATCTTTTAGAGAAAAACCATGGTAGTGCCACTACATACAAACGTGACGCTATTCCAGGCGGTCTTGCCGTTTAAATACGCCAATAGATGTTTCACTTCAATAACTTTAAGTTAAATTTGCTCTTTTTTTATAACTTAAGCTTAACAATGGAAAATCCGCTCTCTCTCGTTTCGCCTTATGACGTTTTTTCGATAAATTTTTTATAGTATATGCTTTCCTTCCCTTTAATTAATTAATTAAGCAGTAAACACACATACAAACACACACACACACACACACACTCAAATGGCATATAAACATGAAATACTTGAAGCCTTCTGTGCTCATTAATGCATAAATTAACTTTTGTACAATTTAATTTTAAGGCATATGTGCATTTATCTGCATAAACTTTAGTTCTTTTATTAAACCTTATTTTTAATTTTATATTATTATTTATTTAATGCCTGAAACTGCCACACATATTTTTCATTAAATCTGCACATTTTTTCCTCTACTCTATTACATCAAAATTCAATTTATTTGTAAAATCGTGTGTATGTGTGTGTAAATATATGCACATTTGTATGAGAGTGTGTGTGTGTGTGTGTGTGTGTGTGTGTGTGTGTGTGTGTGTGTGTGTGTGTGTGTGTGTGTGTGTGTATTTGCTTGGGTTTTCAATATTTATTGAAAACTGACGTTAAAGCTATGAAAATGGTATGTTGCATAATATTTGGTGCATGCCACACAGCCAAAGACCTCACAAGTCTCACGCTGACTCGCTGCGTCAATCGCTTTCTCTTTCTCGCTGACCTGATGCAAATTTGTTGCTCTATATGAATTTATGTGGTTTCTTTTTATTATTTATCGAACTTGTGGATTGGCATATAATCAAAGGAAAAATTTTACGGAAATTGTAGAAAATTGTTAAGTTTTTCATGCGAATATTGCAAAATATGCAAAGAAACTAAAATAGATGGAAATGTGCGTAATAGAGGTAGAAATAAAATGGGCGTAGGCCAGCTGTGGTCAGTCTTGACAGGTATTTATCGAAATTCCTGGTGCTAAATTCTCGGAAAAACCAATATAAATCTATTATGACATATGACAAACACTACACTGCGAGACAAGCTTTGCAAAAATTAAGCTCAACTTGAGCATATTCATGAATAAAAACTGTTTAAGAACAATTAGTCTCAATTTTGTTTTTATATTTTAATTGACAAAAAAAACTTATCTATAATATAAGGAAAAACTTGTTCACTCCTATTCACAAACTATATGGCAAGAAATATGGTTGAAACTTATATCATTGTTTAGATAATTTTCATTAGTTGTGCGGTAGATAGATTTTATTCATATTTTTTGCTTAATAATAGTAAAAAAAACAAAATTCCTATATTTTATATACAGTTGTCTTTTCAAGTATGTATATAAAAGTTATAGTTTGCATATTGCATAAACCTTAGCAGGAACCACGACATTTGATCAAACTAGGATTGTTGATATTTTAAAATATATCGTATTTCGATGTATCGAAATTGTTCTATTTAGAATATCGCTGATCGTTTTATTGCCAAAAATTTGCATTCAGCGATTTTAGGAAGACGGAATTTTTTACATTTTCATGTAAGGACCTTCTTTTGTTGTCATGTGACACAGAACTTTAATCTAATTTAAGTGGTACATATTTCATTTATCCAAATTACACCTTTCAATTTTTACGGCACCCTTTTGCTATTTATTGTTAAAATACATAGAAGCCGATATTTGATATTTGACACACAAAATATCGATATCCGATAATCCGATAAAAATATCAAATATATCGATATAAAATCAACAATCAAACTTCTTTCACCTCTAAGAATATCTATAAATTCTAACTATTTACCGTTCACATAAAAAAAGTGTTAATTCGGCTTAAATAACAAAAATCACATCGCAGCTTGAACCTTATAAAGCTGTTTGAAATAAGTAACTAAAAATGTCATCGTCACATGTTATCGTCACACTTTCCACTTCTATGTTAAATTTAGTCTGCTTCACATGTTACAATTCCCATTAGTGTTAAGGGAACCCAAAAAAAGCAGTGTACTGTTTATGATTGATTATTTTATGCTTGAACGTCCTACGCTTACTTCATATGACCATAGATACATTACATGCAAATTTTTATCATTCCCAACGTTAAACACCTTACAGCAAAGTTATGTCCAAGTAGTTAAGTGCTCTGCTCCTTATCAACACATCATAGAATTCAATAAGTTTTACATATAGTAGGCATTACCTTTGGCAAATAATTAGCACTAAACTATTCTGAATTTAATTAAAATGTCTTTGGCTTGAAATAAAATGAAATTCTGTAAAACAAATTAACAACAGACTGCATTTCGTATATTGAATTCCATTTAACTTTACTCAGTTTAAATTGAGCTAATTTTAATGGTATTCAAATTATCACACATACGTCACGTATGCTCAAGTGCATCTTATTTTCGGTTACTTTGTCAAATGTACAAGCAAAAGTGGCCAATAACTGCAGTTCAAATTATGAGCAACGCACACCAATACACTTACACACACACACACACACACACACACACACACACACACACACACACACACACACACACACACACCTTACATAGGCCTTTAGCAGCCTGTTAGAATTACTCCTAATTTGTTGTTGTTGCGCAAATACATGAACGATTTGCAAGTACTTTTAGGAGTAGCCATAAGTAAATTGATAAACATGCAAAACACACACACACACACACATACACGTATAGCATGTGTGTGTGTGTGTGTGTGTGTGTGTGTGTGTGTGTGTGTATGTAGGCCATGTTAACAGCAAAACTTTTGGCTACACATTTTAGACACTTTGTCTGGAAATACACAAATTTTGTGCTTAGATAAGTTTTCTTTGCACATTTGGCAAGTGTTGCAAAAGACGTGTATATGTACGTCGGTTGTGGCTCATAAGTGTGCACACATGTGTGTCTGTGTGTTTATTTAATTAAAGTAAACATTGTATTTGACTTGTTTTCGGACTAGTTTTGTATTGCTGCAATTATATATGATTTATGCAGTAGTTTAGTTTTACTTGTTAAACTGCCACTTGTACACTGATACTCATAAGTATACTGACATGTTGTTCTGTCTGGAATTTGTTTTGCGCTTCGTTGGACAAGAATTTGGCTTCACTGGAAATCCCTGGGGCTTGTCAGCAAAGCAAGCTGTTACTTGATATTGTCTACAAGAAATATCATGTATTTAATATTGACTTTAAGCTCAGCCTATTGAAAATCCATAAAATTCGCATATATTACATCATCGTTGGCGTTCAACTAAGTATTTTATATGCTAAACGCGCCGTCAACACTCACACACATACAAAATGGCGGCATCAAATTGTTGCTCAGTTAATGTGACGACTCTGCTTAGACAAGTTTTTCATGACATTTTCAGAAAATTTCATTCATATGTCTAGTACGTGATAATTGCATACTTTTGAGCGCACGCGTCTAGCAGAAGAAGAAAACTTTTGTTAAGTGTCAACTTAATGCCAAACGCAATTTACTCAAATCTCTTTTGCCCTCAACTTGCTCTCACACAAACTCTTTGAAACTCAACATCTCCGTGTCTTTTTCTCTTTCTTTTTTTTCTCTCAACACAGTGACAAAATTCATACGCATTGGAATTGCCGATAAAAACGATAATCCGCCGTATTTCGACAAATCGCTTTATGAGGCTGAAGTTGATGAGAATGAGGATATACAGCATACAGTGTTGACTGTCACCGCCAAGGATCATGATGAGTGTAAGTATATAATAGATAAACTGAGATACAAATGGAATAGCACTTAGTATATACCTACAAAATATTATACTACTTTTATGTATATATAAAAAAAGATATAAAATCAGGGCTTCCAACTTCGACCATTAAAGAAACTTTTAAGCAATATAAATTTATAGCCTTAGCTGTAGCTCCAAAGATTATTCTTTTCGAATAACAAACATCATTTTCCAACATTACCAATTATCAACTTTATGTAGCGCCGGAGCTTAATTTGAAATGATAGAAAATGAACTGCTTAAGTTTTGCCAACTGCAACAAAAAAATACCAAAAAATTATGCGGTCGTTGAAAGATACTTTTGATATTCTTACGAAAGTTGCAACATCTTCCGTACTGACCAGCGTTTGCCACCATAGAGCATTATCTCAAAGCAGTTTCCATCTAAAGTTTTAGTATATTAAATCGATCACGAAAGTAAAAGCAAAAAGGTAGCCTTTCGTGAACACCACAGTTAATATTTTAAATACAAAATATTGGGCGACCTCTGACAGTTAATTTAACAAATATCAGAAAATACTATTATGTTTTGCTTCCATTTCGAACACATTTGGACATATTCTGCCTACAATATTAAAAACTACTAGCTTGTGGTATTTTCTTAGTATATCAGATACAAATTCCGCTTTTGCTTGAAAGTAAGGTCTAGGTTTATAGACCAAGCGTGTGTACGGGTTCTTACTTGGACAGTGAGCTAACTACCTTGGACTGCTGAAATAGGAAGCCACTTATCTGGCTATCCATATAAATTAAACTAATTTAACTTGGAAAATCACTGCTAAAGCAGTGAACAAGTTAGTCGTTAACTTAAGCTTATATCGTATCCTTTATATGCGAAAAATAAATCTCATCTAAGTGTAAAAGCTCATTTTATCCATGTAGCCGTAAGTTTAAAGACGCCTCCTGAAAATATGAAAGAGCGTTCGATAGGGTTGCCAATAGAATAGAATGAAGTGGAGCTAAGAAATAAGAAAGCAGATTAGAATACGGTACGGAATATCGAGGTAGCTCAATTATTTCTTTCATCGCTTTTGGTGGTAAGTATCTATGAGTATAGTGTTGCAGCTTTGAATCCAGCTCGATTGAAGAGTCTTCATCTCTATATAATACCATATGGCACTCAGTTTTCTTCCCAGCTATTTCTCTTCTCGTTTGATATACATTTACCCCAAAAATGAGTCTTGTAGTCTCTTCAGGTAAAGCAAAATATTTGATGAAATTTGTCTTAGCAGAAGAAGAGAGAAATCCCTTGTTGCCACGTGTTTCGGATAACTACTCGCCGTTCGAGCACAAATAACCTCAAATGCTATAATGCCATCAACGAACTTTGGAACTTTTAGGACTCACTGTTCCTTCTGTTTAATGAGTGTTGCATGTATATTTGCTCAAAGTTGTGCCCTGACTCTCCCATCTCTCGATGTTATGGCTTTATTTATAGCAAGATAATTTAGCTGTTGGACTTTTCATATATTGTTTTCCATGAATAGCGCAAACCCAGGAGAATACATGATAAATCAAACCCACATAAAACAACTCGCATAAACTTAGTCGCATATGTGTATAAGTAGTATATAGTACATGCATATATTAAGTACTCCAACATATTTGCATGCCGCATCTCATATCTATATAAAAAATTTGTTGGTCTAACGAAAAATGTCTTCAATTATTTTCCCGACACACACACACATAAACAGCCTCACGCATACGCTATGAAATTACCAGCGGCAACATTGGAGGCGCTTTTGCGGTTAAAAATATGACGGGTGCCATTTATGTCGCCGGAGCCTTGGATTACGAGACGCGACGCAGGGTAAGTTGATTTTTTTTCATATTTTGCAACTGAGTCTTGTTTTTTTTTGCCGTTATTCATAAGCAGACGGCGACAATTCTTGCCAAATCCCTCAAGTTGGGCGTCATATTTATGACATAAGATCTTTTACGAAGCAACCAAGTGTGAGATTTGTTTATAAAGCAAACTGAGGGAATGAAAGGAAGCGCTGATTTGGGGAATAACTGATTTCAGGCATATTCTAGACTTTAAGTTAGCTTTAATATGATTACGAACTGTGTTCATTCGATATATAAGTTTATGCGACTTTTCCACTATAAAATTAATTAAGAAACTGTTCAAAGAGCGACGGTCGCCCTTTTACGCCCCTCTCTCTCTCTGTCTCTCTTTGAATTTAAATAACACTTCCTTTGGCCAGGACACCGCGAGGCTGGTTAAATATTTAATAGCTCAACAAGTTTAGTTACACGTTGAGGTTGCTGCTGCTGCTGCTGCTATTGCCATAAAAGGAAAAGCGAGTGGAAAAACTGGAAAACTCAAATACAAAATGCATGGACACAAAAGCCATTGGCCATACGAATGAGCGCACAAATGAATGACTTTTGGTCGAGAGGTTGACAAAGAGAGAGCGAGAGCGATAGAGAGAGAGACGGTAGGCAGAGACAGGGTTGCCAGGTAAAAGTGCGCTGGCAACATTAATTGAATTTCAATTTGAACAATTGAACAAAGTGCAGCGTACGTACATACAATGCATATATGCCACAAAATGTTGCACACACAAAAGTTGAGTTAGCAATGCAATTTGTAAGATTTTAATTGAATTGACTTGGCCAACAAAAGGGAGAAAGAGCGAGATATATAGAGAGAGAGAGAGGGCTCCTGACATGCAAATATTTGTGAAAATCAAATTATAAAATTAATTATGCATTCGTAATTTAAATATAAAATACTTGTTATATTAACACTCAATGCTGCGACTTAGTACGAGCTGCGTTTGGCCGCCTCCGATAATCTCAAGGAAAACTACACTACGGTTATCATACACGTCAAGGATGTCAATGATAATCCGCCCGTATTCGAACGTCCCACATATCGCACGCAAATTACCGAAGAGGATGACCGAAATTTACCCAAGCGTGTTTTACAGGTCAATAAAAAATTAGTTAGCATTTTAGCTGCATCGATTAAATCGAAGAGTTCTTTGAATGAATTTTATAGTTTGTTTCCGTTTTTGAGTTTTAGTATTATAGCTGCATTAGCTTTTTGCATATCAAGCATACGCCACGTTGCCATTGGGCTCTTCCTCCCATTAAAGTTTACTAGTTTTTACTGCATGAATTGCGTTTTGAGTTTTTTATTGTTAAAAATTTGCTTGAGTTTCCACGTGCACAAATATATAAGCAGAAGTTTAAGTTTAAGTTTTTTTTTTTTTATTATAAGTAGCTATTAAGTTATATTCAAAAATAAACTATTACAAATAAATATCAAATAAAGAAGTTTATAGAGCATAAAAAGTGTGAAGTGAAGCAAAACATAAATTTTTAAGCGCACAGTTTAAATTTTAAGTACTTATAAAAAAAGTTATCAATTTTTATCGGCGGTGCGTAAATCTTTAAGAAGTAAATTTTAAGTTTAACAAAAGTAGCATTAAAATCGACCAAATGATGTTGCTTATTTCAGCTCCGAATTCGATTAGTCGATTTCACAGTACAGTTCAAACCAGACAGAATCGAAATCAGAAATTTCGCGGGTCGATTTCACAAAACAGTTCATACAGTCGTTTCGACCAGTTGGAATTGTAATCAAAAAAAGGTATTTCGATTGGTCATAATACTGTCATTTCATACAGTCGCAATCGACGATTGATTAACTTGGGGCTTACATAAGACTTCGAGTTATATAGGGGCTGGGAGGGGCTAGATCTAGTACAAATGTAAGGGTTCCAAAAGACAGGCATACATACTGAAGAAAGAAAACTTAGCAGTTTTAGTTGGGAACCAAGCGCTAAAGGGACAAGGTGTTATCAGACTCAGCTAAAACTCTAAAAATACTTTGAAGCAGAAAAACTAGTTCTACATGAACTTGCTTAAAAAGTTTGGTACTTCTGGTTTTTATACTTCACTTAATCGATCATAATCGATTAGTTGGAATGTTGCATTGAAATGCCATTTACACTTGCAAAGACCTAGTGTAAACTTTCGCTTTTTAGTAAAGGGTAGAAAAATAGAAGGTGTGAACCTCCAAATAGGTGTGTTTTTTAACAAATTCCAATTAATTTGTATAAACCATTTTGAGTTCGAGCTATTTTCCAATATATCCAACGCCAACGCAATTCCTTTGAGTTTCAGGCCATAAATCTACTTTTGAAAAGCACTTAAGAGCAAAAGTTGTTTTTAACATAAAAAACTCTCACTTAAACTAGTTTATGGCACTCACCGCAAAAAAAATATTTATTTAAATTAATGTCATTGCTAAAAAATGTCACAACATTATGTCATTACATTTCCAACGGCAATTTTTTACATATAAAAAAATTTTTTTTTGCAATTTTGGTTCAAATTTTTATATTTTCACATAAATGTTTTTGGTATTTGTAAAGCATTTAAGCCGATTAAAATATATAATATAAAATAAAAAAATGGCAATACACTTAAAAAAAAATGATAGAAAACTGTTGTGTTTATGCTAAAAAAAATTGCGCTGCATTTTTTCAAGTTTTAATGCTAATGAAGCGAGTTTTGCACAAAAAGTAGTGCCAATGTGCTATGTGCTGTATTTTTGGACAATTAAAAGGTTTAAGGGCCTTTTATTATTATGATTTTTGCTGTTAGTAAAGCATAAAAACAATGCAAATATCGTAACAAAATAAATAATTGATTGCAATAATGACATTTGACTTGCCCCTCAAAATACGTTGATTAAAACATAAATTTTTATTGTTTTATAGCAGTGATATTATATACAATTGATTAAATTATTAAATAATTATTACCTATAAATGACATAAGGAGCGCATAATTAACATATTCCGTTAACAAAAGGCAGAGTTGAGTTCAGATGGCATATAAATATTTTGTGTTTATAACATTTCGGCCGCTAAATAAACTCATTTCTATACACTTGTTTTACGTCTCGGCCGGGATAATCATTAGTTACTTCAGGGAGTTATTTTTTATGTCGTCAATTGACTCCTGATGAATTGAGTTTATGACGAATCGCTTCACGTAGATGTTCTTATTGATCGTTTGAGTCTCTGGAGCAAATTCAAGTGGCACCATACCACGGCCAGCGTAGACCACGATCAGCTTCACCTTAATTACACTATTGCCTTTTTCGGTCAATTTTGAGTTGCTGATTTCGAATCCGGAAACTATTTTGGATTTCGTAGCAGCATTTTCGAATTATCGCCATTTTGAAAAAAGTCGAGATGGAGAGAGTTGCGATGTCAGCAAATCCCATATTACTCGAGAGCCTTACTGCCCCTCGAGATGAACAGTAACTTGAATTGTATGTAATTAAATATCAAATTAATGTCTGCCAGATTATTTTGGTCTAACTTGAGTCGATTGCAATTATACCAAAAAAATTTGAGACACTAAAGTTTGCCAAAAGATGCGTAGAATCCCATGTAAGGTGAAGTTTGTCGAATTGGGTTGATATCTGTCCCTGAAGACAATTTCGTTGCTCCCACAACCCAGAGACAAAATGGACATCAAATACCATTTCAAACGAAATTTTAGTATATAGTATCCTAGAGGAGATGCATCCTATGGAAAAGCAAACCATAGTTTGGTACACGGACGGATCTTTGACTAACGAAGGCCCAGGACTGGGAGTCGTGGTACCGCTGACGCACATGTCAGAATCTATATATTCTGTCTATATATATACGCTGGTCCATACTAGCGTATTTCAAGCTGAGGTCTGCGCCATGCGATGCGCAGATATAAACCTAATCAGAAATTATGGGAATAAGATAATAGCGATCCTATCTGACAGTCAGGCCATAAGGGCGTTTGCAGGAACAGAATAAACTCCAAGCTGGTTCAGGAAACCCGATTAAAGCTAGACCTTCTGGGACAACGTAACTCACTATAACTTAGATGCGTCCCTAGGTATACTTATATCTCTGGGAGGGATGGCGCTGCGAAGCAGCTGATAGGGCCAGAGCCTTTCTGTGGCATTGGCAGATACACCATCAAGCAACTTCTAAGGCAAGAAGAAAGACTAAGATAAGCTCTCCAGTTCCTCGGCTCTTACAATTTAAGCAGGTTCAAGAAAATATCACAGCTAGAAAAGAATTATTTTAGAATTCTGACAGGGCTGCTTACTGGATGCTGCAGACTTAGAGATCACCTGAATAAGCTGGGCTCCGGTACCTATAGGTTCTGTGAACTTGAGGAGGAATCCTCCACGCACATTCTAGCTGACTTTAATTCCCTGGCGAGACAAAGATTGACGCACCAAATTTGACGCAGACTATCGATGACCATTCTATAAAATTAGGTTTATGACAGAGATAGAACTGACAGGGGAGCTGTAAGCTCAGCAGGGGGCACAATAGATTTTACAGTTCGCAGTGCTATATTCCACAATAGCATTATTATTCGAAAAATTCACTATATGTGGATATGGATATATGTGAGCTACAGTTACATAATTTGGTTTGAAGACTTGTGTGAATATTTCGATTTCGAGGATATACGCTTGATGAAAAGCTTATTAAGTGGAATAAGCACCGTTTTCTTAAGTAATCTTTTGAAAACATAGAAAAACGAACCGAAATATAAATTGTAAAAAGTTGTAGCAAAATTTTGACAAAAAATCCACAGAAATTTACAACTTGACTATTCCACTTATTGTGAAGCATCAATAATCGCTTGAAAGTGCTTACTAATATTTAAGTTTGAAGTATAAAATCCTTTTTTTAAAGTGCTCACATTTCATTTGAAGTGATTTAAGTTAATTTCGTATTGTAACACACATATATGTATGTCTATATTTAATTTAAAATGTAATTTAATTCTTAAATTGCTGCAATGTTTTTATACAGTACACATTATATTTACGTAATTTATGCGTATTTAAAATTTATTGTTGATTTATTTTTTATTATCATTATTTTTGTTGTTTTTTTTTACATTTCTTTTATTTACGTCAATATGCTTTATTTATTGTTTACACAATGAAAATGCCACGCCCTGCCAACGAACCCGCCCACTGCACCGTTGTACACTGTGCGTATGATTAATGCGCTTCAGTACGAACTGAAATTGGTTGCTTCGGATAGTTTGAATGAGAATCAAACAACAATCGTCATAAATGTGAGAGATGTAAACGATTTGCCGCCAGTTTTTCCGCAAACTCTATATGAACGCACACTGAACGAGGAAATGGGCACGCCTTTTACCATTATGCAGGTCGTTATGCAATGCCATTAAAAAGGCGTACTGTACATATAAAGTTATATAACTTGCAAACAAACAAATACCAAAAACTACTCGTATTGCATTCAACTTAACATTGCTCATTTCGATACTCTTACTCGTCTGTATACACGCGCTCTCTTTCACTCTCATGCGATTTGGTGTATATGCTGTAAATAAGTAATTTAATCAAAATAAGTTTAACAAGTAAACAGTTATGAATATATTACAGTGTTGTAAAGCTCTAAAGCAATTCGAATTAATACAATGCAATTTTACCAAACAAATGAATTAATTTTGAACAGAAATCGCTGACGTCACAACTGCGCATACATTACTGCATAAGGCCAAAATTCATTTAATTTTCAATTACCTTTGGCCTGAGCTCTGACTCTATATTTATTATTATTAGTTCATAACTGTAATTGTATGTAATATTACGTATACGTATTTTGTTTTCTTTGTCGATTTACACGTTTTTAATTTGAGCCTTGCTAATTAAACATAATTTGCCTTTTAATTATTTATGCAACACTCATTTTGTGCGCTTTAAATCACTGCATGTTCATATCATTATTTCTTTTTTTTTATATATTTTTTTGTTCTATTTTGTAGTGTGGTTTTAATTGGTTGTAGTGTTAAGTGCTATTTGATATTTTGTTTGTGGTTTGTCTGTATTTTAGTTGCCATTTACTAGTTAAGCAATTAATTTATATCATAAATAGCACAAGGGATATGTAATATTTTTGTTTTTACTGGTTCGGTTTAGTGGTTCGAATGCAGTAAACAAAATCAAACCAAATCTAAGTATATGCAAAAAAAAATCTCTTTAAATATATACTTAATATCAAACAAATATACGCGTTTAAGCTAAAATGAGCGCCTTTTTGATTACTATTCTGTATTCAAATGTATATTAGCTATTATTCGACTATCGAATATTGTTTCTTGAAACGATAAATGCAAAACGAATATGCTTCTTTTTGGTTACATTTGATATGAAACATCTATAGCTGCACTTTGGTGCTAAAACCGGAACGTAAGTTATCGGGCTGCGTGTGGCCTCATATTTCTTCAAGCAACGTCTGGCATAAGTGAAACATCAAAGTTTATGGCATTACCAAAAGAAATTACAGTTAAAAGATCAACCATTGGCATTTATAGCGCCATTGAGCATGATAATATGGTAATGCCATCTTAAGTTCAATGATTTGCTAGAGTCATAGCATACAAGTCGATTTTTACAGCCAAGGCCCGTCATAAGATGTTTCACACTAACCATGACTACAAATCCTTTGCGTCACGGCATACAAGTTGATTATACCACCAAGGCCCTATTTGGTAATCGAACTATTCGATTCGAATATGGAATGCTTTAACAAACCAACATAGGTAGCAAATATCCAGCAACTTTATACTAGTCAGTGGTCGGTCGAAAGCTGTTAGCTATTCGAATTAAGGCTACTTAAATAGTAATAAACGATGCGACGTATATTCGGCAATTTTTCGCTAAGCGACCTATTCGGTCGATCAAAAACATGAAACTAGAAAAACATAACGATGAATTCGATATTCGGCCTATTTGGTCATCCTTACTATATCTCAACTATTTGAAAAGAGCGTACTTAACAAATCAAGAAACAAAATATAGGTAGCGAATATTCAGCAACTGTTCGGTCATGTTTGACTTATTTGTTTGTCGGTCGAAAAATAAAATAAGTGAAAGAAAACGATTAAGTTAAATGTTTTTCGACCTATTCGGTCATCTTTGCCATATTGCATAGTCGTTCGAAAGCTCTCATTTGTTTGAATACGTAATAATTAACAAATCAATAAGCATCAAAAAGAAAGCGACTATTTAGCAACTATTATTTAATCGGCCTATTCGGTCATGTTTTAAATATTCGGATATTATCATAATATTCAGAGACGACTATTCGGAAGGTTTTGGTTAAAACGAGAAAAGAACGATTAAGATATTAAATTTTTGGCCTATTCGGTCATTTGTATAATTATCCCAACTATTTGAGTACAGAATACTTAACATATTATAAAGAAATATAAGTTAATTAGCGAATATTCAGCAACTATTCGGCAATCGGTCATATTCGTTAGTTGGTCGAAAACGCTCGACTATTCGAATACGGCTTTTGCTTAATGAAAGAAATGAACATTAAAGATGTTCGACAGTCAGTTCATCGGATTTTTTTTTGCATACTTGGTACTCGATCGAATATTTATTGTTTATAAAAAGTTAAATAAGGTTATGTGGGACTTTTAAATGATTTCCACTAGCTTAAGTCCAGGCAAATATATGTAGATAATCCTCAAACTAAACTAAGAGTGTACTAAAGCCACAAAATATAGTAGTTAAAAGATTGATTTTACTAACAATATAAACATTTAATTGATTTTTTTACTATTATTAGAAGCATGTTTTTCAAATAGTTTCATTGCATTTTGATTTCACAAAGCTGTGTTTACAATTAATAAGTTTAATTGCAAAAAAAATAATCACAAAATTCAATATAACTTTTTGCTATATCTGCATTGCAAGTCATTCCTCTAAGCAATGGTTTTTGGTCGAAACTCATAAAAAAATGTTAAAGAAGTGTAAACACAGCTTGAGTTCTTAACTCTCTTCAGTTTTTGTATATTATTTCGCTTTCGTTCTTTAAATTTGCTAAATATATTTGAAACAAATAATTAATATCAAATAAACTCTTCTTACTATCCACTCAAACTGCACCGCTTGGAACCACAGGTTACAGCCACCGATGGCGACAAGGATCGTCCACAAAACATTGTCTACTTCCTCACGGGCCAAGGTATCGATCCGGATAATCCAGCCAACAGTAAATTCGATATAAATCGCACAACTGGCGAAATATTTGTGCTTAAGGTGAGTTAAAGCCAATTGGAAAACACTTTCTTTAATTGTGCCACATTTGAATGCAACACACTGACACTCTGACACACTGCAAACTCGACACAAACCGCAGCAGCTGCGCGGAAAAGCTCCCTAGATATAAAAAAAATCGTATAAAGAGCTGCATACATTCAGAAGTATCGTAAAAATAACCCATTTAAATTAAAAAATTGCAAAAAATATTGCAGCCAATGCCACAAGCTTTTTTGAAGCACAGCTGTTGTTGTTGTTATTTTTATACAGTAAGACACAAATTATTGGAAAAAAAATATCCACACTGATTAAGCCCCATCATTATGCACTTAAAAGCGGAATGAACGTGCGAAATTGTGAATATGCTCATTATTTAACATTTAAGTGGAATCGGTTTGGCTTTGAGGTTGCCATCGAGCTGGGATTTGGAGCGGTTCAAAGGGGCCAGAAGTTAATTTGGTGTACCTTTAATAAATGTTTAAATAGTTGTATTGATTTTGCGCATGTCAGCAGACAATTGACATGCATTTTTCTTTGTAAAAAATTAATTGCATTTCAGTTGAAAATTTTTTTAAACGTTTGAGAGATGAAAAGTTGAAGAGATGAAAGCTTAAAGAGATGAAATTGTAAGGTAATAGGCAATGAACTGCCGGAAAGATCAAAGTTTTGGGCTAAAGCAAAAGCTGGAATAGAAAGCAATGAATGTTGGAAACTCTACAATGAATTTGATGACCTTATCTTTTAGACAAAAGTTAAGAACTTGGTATGAAGATAACCCTTCGCAAAGTGTTCTAACTAGCTCACTGCAATTCAGCTTACAAAAAAAAAAACAAATTCTGATTCGTTTCAAATGTGAAGAAATAAGTATAATTCATGATGCACCGTTTTGATTAATATTGGAATTATAGAATTTCTTTAAAAGATCGTTTCAAATTTTAATAAGTTTGTTGAATGCTAGTGTTTCACTATGATTTCCGTAACACTTTGAGTTCCTTCTTCTTCCATCTTCTGTAAGATGTTAACTTCAAAAAGCATATGAAAAGTTCTGACTTCTTGAAGACATGACAGATAATGCACCTATCTGGCCATATTGTGCAAAAGTGCTGCTGCATACATCCATCCATCAACTTAGTCTTGCATAACTCTACGGGCAAACCGTTCGCCTGCGACACTTAGTTACACAGGACTTCGATTATCTAGAAGCAACCGTAACCAGTTGCAAACTTTTTAGCCTTCAAAACAGAAGATGATTTACTTTTGCAATCCTTTTCCTGCGCAGCTAAAATCGCTTTTTAGAAAAAAACTCAATCTTGTACCGCAATACAGATATTTCACACGCATGGCGCTCATGGTTGAGTTAACCTCTTTTTCAAGTCATGAATCCAACTCCATTAAATTATTTTCCCTTTACTAAGCGCCACATCAAAACCCTTTAAAACCATTTCAATTAGCTCATTAGCAGGCGATTTAGCAGCTGAACTGCTAACAAAATAAAGCCCGGATTTCACAAATAAAATATATTTGATTGTATACAAATACATACGAAATTAACTAACCAAAAGCTGCACTCACTCGTTACCAAACAATACACTGCGAGAACTGCAATAACTAAAAGCTCTGCAAATTAAATTCTATCCCCCAAAGCTTAAAAATATAAACCCCAACAAATAGAGTTTGCTAAATTCCCAGTAGCCCCGTAAAAATTGGCCAAAAAAGACCAAGCCGCCATTTTGGTTTTCCACAATTGTGCAGTAACAAAATGGCTGGCCATTAACAAAAATATGTATTTTACAACAACTAAAGCAACATATGCGACAGAGTGCTGGCCAAATATAATAATGTTGTACAATACAAATACACATCAGACAACAGAGGAAAAAAAATACCCAAAAAAATACTAAATCTAATGCACAAAGAGCAGAGTAGGGTATACCCGAAAAAAAGGGGTAACCACAGCGAAACCGAACGACACACACGGCTAAACTAATCCCTTAAATTGAATATGTCATAACAATGACGAAAAATTTGTCATGCAAATTAAAGCGACGACACACCAACTTTTTTTCTGGACAAAAAAAAAAGAAGAAGCACAAAGTGGGTACCTTTTTTTTTGTACATATATAACATACAACAAACAGACAAAACCAATGTCAACGCCATGCAAGACACAACAACAATAATAACAACAAAAGCGGGGTAATGCATTGTTGTTGTTGTTGAGGTTGTAATGCGTGGGTCCAAAAGGGGTTTATACAGACATACATAAGCGTTACGACATGAGCCAAGAGAGATACAAAGTGCTGATTAAAACATTTTTTCAGGCTCTTTTTTTATGCATATGTAAAACATGTGTTATACACTGAGAAAAACCAGCCAAAATACAATACACATTTACTCGACGATTTTTTTGATTCACTGAAAAAATCTTAATGATTTGAACGCGAATAAATATATAACAAGGGGGTTCGCACCTGCTCGCTCCGCTCGTCTACCACCGAGCACGAGATAAATAATATTCTTCTTTCTGTTCTGTTGAGATTTGTTATCATTTTTCGTAATGTTGTTTAACGATTTTTCACCAAAATTAAAGTTTTTTTTTACAATATTAGCATAATAGTCGGAATTTCGTGTGGTTTAAATTAGCTGGAAACTGGAAAATTCTAAATTCTAAACAGTTAAAATTGAAAGTGACACTTTCTAATGAAATCTGAGCTGGGACTCTGAGAATTCGTGAGATGTTTAAATAACTACTGGAGAACGTCTGAAATTACACTTTCAGAAGACCATCATCTACTTCTTGACTGGCCACAATTGCTGTTATCGCAGTCTGCGAATCTTGGTCTTAACTCCTTCATACCTAAAGGTATTAGAGTTCGCCCCAATGAGAGCACGTAGAGTTCGTAGTTGTAACGATCAAGATAATTTGGAAGAGTTTTAAGTTTTTTTTTATTATCTTTAAAACAAATAAATTTGTCCAAAGTGGGTAACAATATTTGAACTGTCAACTACATCGCGTTTTCATCTTTGCTCATTTAACATTTATGTGTATGCTTTCCGAAAGAGATGATAGCATTGTTTCATAGACTATGTCTTGCAATCAAATTTTAGATTCTAAAAAAGGTCCCAGATACTTTCAATGAAGCAAACAACACACGTTTATTCCTCTTTGCTCTTCTGTTTCGTTTATTTATCTATTCAATCGATGATGACTTTTTTGATATATTTATGAGTCATTTTATATGCTAAAAGATGATAGCATTATTTCATCTTGGTCCATACTTTATTATTTTTTTTTCAAACGATGATGATTCTTTGTCTATTTTCAAATAACTTCTTTAATGCATATATTTAATGCTTATTCTCGTAAAGTACCATTGTTGCCATTAAATGGACTATGCACCTTCATTTAAGTCGTATCTACATTTTTAAAGACATAATTTCCATTTCATGAGATGATATCTGTTTTAAGAGATGATGGCCACTTTAAAAGATGATATTCATTTTAAAAGAGAATAACTTATTTTTGTAATTTTAAAGTGACGATGATGATGATAACTTTAAAAGATGATAATCATTTTAAAAGATAACTTATTTTTTACTGTTAAAGTAAAGATGATGATGATTCACATTTGAAGAGATGATGGCTACTTTAAATGATGATAATCATATTATAAGATAATAATTCATTTTTTATTTTTAAAGCAGTCATAATATCCATAACAACGACTTTTGTATGGCATAGTAATTGATTGTTGGCATTGTTGAATTTGTTTTTGTATTAACTGTCGTGCAGCTTGCAGTGGGAAATGGGTATTTCATTATAAACTAAAAAAGGAAAAGGAAATGCTTTCTAACATACTAAAGTCATTCTTCATTAGTATAAATATTTCAATTTAGCAAATAATACTCATAAAGTAATTAAGTTGCCATTTAGTCATTACCAATTTTTCATTTATTTGAGTTGTGAAGAGATGATGGCCCAGTTATTATTGTATCATCTTCAAAGTCAAAAATGGGTCAACGTATTTTATATTTCAAATGTAATAAGTATCACAATCAGTTAAGCCATGTTTCATTTGTTTAAATTTTTGTAGTAATGATGTGGTTTAGTGGCCAAAGTCACTTGTATCCGATTAAGTCACATTTGCTTACTTTTATTTGCACTTTCTGGGGATGATGACTTCGGTTATGACATCCAAAGCAAATGAATGGTTGATATTTTAGTTAGTCTGGCTGTAAAATGTCGAACTTCTAATTTTAAAAATGCTTCATCTAGTTATTTTTTTTAAAAGATGATAACTTTTTTCATATTTCTATATATGTAAGCATATTATACTCTTAAATTTATGGTTTGTCTTATTTCATCTTCGATCATATTTCATTTGTTTTTTCAAAGATGCGCCAGCTAACTTAGCTTGTTTTTAATATCTTTATAGTTAATGTTGAATGTTAGAATAGGTTAAGGCATTAATATTCGTCCCAATAAAGTCGTAATTTTTTTTGGTTGGTTCATTTGTCTTTTCAAGAAATGATATGATTGTATGATGAGTTTCTTCAAAATTAATATCAGTGACTCCTGAGAATTTTGTGAAAAACAAGGTCTTCTATTCAGTAGAATTCTATATTTTACCAAAAATATTACGCAGTGCCACACCGCATAAAAACAACAACAACATACACATTTTTTTCGCTCAGTGTATATATGTGAAAGTTATTCCGCCCTCCCGAGATTCCCATTCTCTGCGTGAGCGCAGCAAAGGGTAAGACGATCACTCAAGCTGTGCAGTATGAATGCATATCAAAGTCAAAATCAACATCAAGCGCAGAGGTGGCAACTCTGTAGAAGAGAGGCACAGCGCTTGGCGGTAGAGAAGGCAAGAAGTGTCCATAGTGTGTGTTTGTGTGTGTGCACGTACAGGATATTTTAACGGTGGGTGAGGGTAAACACACCACAACAAACCCCATCTGCCAGCTGAAGGCAAGTAACAGGGATTTGCAAGCGCTCATGAGCCTTTTATGGCACAGCTACAACAATGTTTTCACCGATGTTAATCGGTTTTGCGGTTATGACAGCTAAAATTATGCAACGTGCTGCACAACACTGGCAGACACACTTACACACACACATACATATATATACAACAAATAAACATACGCTAACGCGCATAACTTAAACTTTGTCTCTCTTTTTCTTTGCAGCCGCTGGATCGAGATCAGCCCAATGGTCGACCACAATGGCGTTTCACTGTTTTTGCCCAGGACGAGGGCGGCGAAGGTTTGGTAGGCTATGCCGATGTCCAAGTCAATCTTAAGGATATCAATGACAATGCGCCCATCTTTCCGCAAGGCGTGTACTTTGGCAATGTAACCGAAAATGGTACCGCCGGCATGGTGGTCATGACTATGACCGCCGTGGACTATGATGATCCTAATGAAGGTTCCAATGCGCGTTTGGTCTATTCTATAGAGAAAAACGTCATAGAAGAGGAAACAGGCTCACCCATATTTGAAATTGAACCTGATACTGGTGTCATAAAGACCGCCGTTTGCTGTTTAGATCGAGAGCGCACGCCAGACTATTCTATACAAGTAGTGGCCATGGATGGCGGGGGGTTAAAGGGCACGGGCACGGCATCTATACGTGTCAAGGATATTAATGACATGCCGCCGCAATTTACCAAAGATGAATGGTTTACCGAGGTAGATGAAACGGATGGCACAGCCTTGCCCGAAATGCCCATATTAACGGTAACAGTGCATGATGAGGATGAAACGAATAAGTTTCAGTATAAGGTTATCGATAACAGCGGCTATGGTGCGGATAAGTTTACCATGGTCAGGAATAATGATGGCACTGGCTCGCTTAAGATAGTACAGCCTTTGGACTATGAGGATCAGCTGCAAAGCAATGGCTTCCGTTTTCGCATACAAGTTAACGACAAGGGTGAGGATAATGATAATGACAAATACCATGTGGCCTACTCCTGGGTTGTGGTCAAGCTGAGGGACATAAACGACAATAAGCCGCACTTTGAGCGTGCCAACGTGGAGGTCTCTGTGTTCGAGGACACCAAGGTGGGCACTGAGCTGGAGAAGTTTAAGGCCACCGATCCTGATCAAGGTGGCAAGAGCAAGGTTTCCTACTCTATTGATCGCTCCTCGGATCGGCAGCGTCAATTTGCCATTAATCAAAATGGTTCGGTGACTATACAACGTTCGCTGGATCGTGAAGTCGTGCCTCGACATCAAGTAAAGATCTTAGCCATAGATGATGGTTCGCCGCCCAAGACTGCTACAGCTACGCTTACGGTTATAGTGCAGGATATTAACGATAACGCACCCAAGTTCCTAAAGGATTATCGGCCAGTGCTGCCAGAGCATGTGCCACCACGCAAAGTTGTTGAAATTTTGGCGACAGATGATGATGATCGTTCCAAGAGCAATGGACCACCCTTCCAGTTCCGCTTGGACCCAAGTGCCGATGATATTATACGCGCTTCATTCAAAGTCGAACAGGATCAAAGTGAGTAATGATTTTCTATTAACTAACCTTAAGTTTTGATTTATGAAATGACTGAAAAATGTCGGTCTAAATTTAAGAGAAAAAAAAAAGAGTTGAATTTTTCTCTACATTTGCCATTTCCATGAGTGTTTAGTTTATGGCGTAGCACAGAGTGCTACAGATTACGAGGCAATTTCTTAGGCACATAGAATCATAGCACTTTCGATAAATATACCCTACATGACAGAGTTGCCAAATGGAACCAATTACAATGAAAATCAGACCTATTCATTTGCAAACTGAATAAAGTACATTTTTTCTATCTAACGAAAATTGCTGTTGAAAATGCTTGTGGTGTAATACGTTGGCACAAAATGTTTTTTTTTTTTTACATCTACAAATTCCATTGCAATTCAAAAATTTTTATAAACTTACCAATTACTTGCAAATTGCAGAACATGTTCGTGCCAGAGTTGACCATTTACTATTTGGGTATTTCTGGCAGATATAAAAAAACCAACTTTTGTCCGCTCTCAATACAAAAGTTAGACAAATATTTAGGTCAAAGTTTAAACAATGCACAAGCGTAACATTATTCGGTGCATTGTTGTAGTTGTTGTTGTTGCTATTATTGAAATTTCCTTAAAAACTACGTATATGCAAACTTTGGTGAGTTTTACTGAAAAATAAAAGAGGAACTGGAACTTTTGTGCACCGTTGAGCTAGGATATGTGTGAGTGTCTCGTGTGTGCGGCTATGTGAAAAGGCCAACAAAGGCATAAAAATGCAATTACCCCGAAACCGAAATGAATGGCACCGAGTTGAGGCCATAAAATGAAACACTAAACCGCAATACGCCCACAAACACACACACACAAGCGGGAACACCTTGAAAATTTAAATAAAATAAGCCAGCCAAAAGCAGCATGCTATGGCACCTGTATGCTTGATATACACTTTAAAAAAAAGTCGAGCCCTTCGTACTTGAAGCAATTGCACTCGCTCTTGAACTACTGTTTTTGCCAAAAGTTTGTTTTAATTTCGAAATTCTTAGACTTATATTAGGTGGCGCTAGCAAATTTGCATGCCAGATAGCGCTAGACAACTGATATGCCGTAACGGTAGAACCCAAATAGATTGCTCTTAGTAGATGCCGCTAGCAAATGCGCATACCAGATGGCAATAAACAGCCCATATTCCCTGTCGATCGCACACTTATAAGCTCAAGACGGTGATAGCATAGACTCAAGGTAGATGCGGCTAGCAAATGTGCGTGCCAGTTGGCGCTAGACGACTCATATGCCGTGACGTTAGCACACCAGTGAGCTTGGTGTGGTGGTTTCGTAGACCTTTTTTAACCTCATTCTGAGTATTTTTAAGGTAAGCTGGGATCAAAGCACGAATTTCCTACGGTCCCTTTTTCTTTCAGTGTATATTCGTAGGTGTGTATGAGCGTGTGTCTAGGTAACTCAAGGCAAAAATAAAATGGCAAATGCACAAGTTTTCAATTAAATTAGCCAGTCAGAGAGAGTCAGGAAGCTGCCCACAGGACGAAAACTACAACTACAACAACAAAACCCATACAAAAGCCAGTTCAACCAGGGCACATTTTTCGTCAGACGGCAAAAGAATACATATATATATACGGTACTAATACTAATACATATCACATTTGGCATATCGTATGAATATGGTATGTCTGTGCCTCCCGAAAACCCCACCAACAACAAGTCCCAGTCCAATCCTGAGCACTTCTTATGCGCTTTCGGTAGCTATGAGACCCGTCGAGAGCGGGTATAACGAGTATTGTGGGTGGTAAACCAATTTTTATAAGCGCTATATGTAAATTGGAGTGTCTGTATGCAGTTTGACTTTAAGGCAGCCCAACTTCACGGCATATATAATATACATGTATAAAGAGAACGGCAGAGAGAGAAAGAGTGCGAGTGTATGGAGTGGCAACCACTCTCTCCGCCTCCTGGGCTTATGTCTGCTTGTATTTGCATACAATTTGCCTAAAAACACACCATGGAGTGTCTTTAAAAATACATTTGAAATGTTGCAAGCGTTGCCCATCAGTAAGTTTTTTTGGGTCTGTGAGTTGACTGGATTAGGTAGACCGAGAGAAAGAAAGCGGAAGAGCTGCCATAGTTTTCACACTTGTTGGCTCAAAGGCGTAATTACAACGAATAGCAAAACCCGGCAAAGTTTCAACTGCAATCAACCGGAAATCGTCCAGTAATAAAGGAGCTTAGTTTACTTTTTAGGTAACTAGCAAATGCTTTTAAAAGCTCAAAAAGTCACACGAGCTTTGGGGGTTTTCAGCTTGTGGTAATTGCTGCAAAGTTAAGCTTAACATAACCTCACTTACATAGCAGACAAATTGTAATGCGGTCTTTTACTTTACTTTCCTTTCGCACAGAGGGCGCCAATGGTGATGGCATGGCTGTTATCTCTTCGTTACGTTCGTTTGATCGTGAGCAACAAAAGGAATATATGATACCCATTGTTATCAAGGATCACGGCTCACCGGCTATGACAGGCACGAGCACGCTTACGGTTATCATAGGCGATGTTAATGACAACAAAATGCAGCCTGGTTCCAAGGACATCTTTGTGTACAATTATCAAGGGCAATCGCCAGACACACCCATTGGACGCGTTTATGTTTATGACCTAGATGACTGGGATTTGCCTGACAAGAAGTTCTACTGGGAAGCTCAGGAGCATCCACGCTTTAAGCTTGACGAGGACTCCGGCATGGTTACCATGCGTGCGGGCACGCGCGAAGGACGCTATCATCTGCGCTTTAAGGTCTATGATCGCAAGCATACACAAACCGATGTGCCAGCTAATATAACCGTCACCGTGCGTGAGATCCCGCATGAAGCGGTCATCAATTCGGGCTCAGTGCGTCTTTCGGGCATTTCCGATGAAGACTTCATACGCGTCTGGAACTATCGCACACAGAGCTTAAGTCGTTCTAAGCTGGATCGTTTCCGTGATAAGCTCGCGGATCTACTTAACACGGAGCGTGAAAATGTGGACATCTTTAGCGTGCAGCTCAAGCGACGTCATCCTCCACTCACAGACGTACGCTTCTCCGCTCACGGCTCGCCTTACTACAAACCCGTCCGACTTAATGGCATTGTCTTGATGCATCGCGAGGAGATTGAAAAGGATGTTGGCATTAACATTACAATGGTGGGCATCGATGAGTGCCTCTATGAAAATCAAATGTGTGAGGGCAGCTGCACGAATGCTTTGGAGATCAGTCCTTTGCCTTACATGGTCAATGCCAATAAGACCGCCCTGGTAGGCGTGCGTGTGGACACTTTGGCTGACTGTACCTGTGGTGCACGCAACTTCTCCAAACCCGAATCCTGTCGCACTACACCCTGTCATAATGGTGGACGTTGTGTGGATACACGCTTTGGCCCACACTGCTCCTGTCCCGTGGGCTATGCAGGTCCTAGGTGTCAGCAGACTACGCGCAGCTTCCGTGGCAATGGCTGGGCCTGGTATCCACCTCTCGAGATGTGTGATGAGTCACATTTGAGTTTGGAATTCATTACGCGCAAACCGGATGGTCTAATTATCTATAATGGACCCATAGTGCCGCCCGAGCGCGATGAGATGCTCATATCAGATTTCATAGCTCTCGAACTGGAGCGCGGCTATCCGCGTTTGCTTGTAGACTTTGGCTCCGGCACCTTGGAGCTCCGTGTCAAGACCAAGAAAACTTTAGAGGACGGCGAATGGCATCGTATTGATTTGTTCTGGGATACCGAAAATGTGCGCATGGTTGTGGACTTTTGTAAATCTGCAGAGATTAGCGAAATGGAGGATGGCACGCCGCCTGAATTCGACGATATGTCTTGTCAGGCTCGGGGACAAATACCCGCATTCAATGAGTATCTAAATGTTAATGCGCCGCTTCAGGTTGGAGGTCTCTATAGGGAACAATTCGATCAGTCGCTGTACTTCTGGCAATACATGCCCACAGCCAAGGGCTTTGATGGCTGCATACGAAATCTGGTGCATAACTCCAAGCTCTACGATCTGGCGCATCCAGGTCTATCACGTAACAGCGTCGCAGGCTGTCCTCAAACGGAGGAGGTTTGTGCGCAGACTGAAACCACTGCACGCTGTTGGGAGCATGGCAACTGCGTTGGCTCACTGTCCGAGGCTCGCTGCCATTGCAGACCTGGCTGGACTGGACCCGCCTGCAATATACCCACCATACCCACCACCTTCAAGGCTCAAAGTTATGTCAAGTATGCGCTGAGTTTCGAACCAGATCGCTTTAGCACGCAGGTGCAGCTTCGTTTCCGCACACGCGAGCAGCATGGCGAGCTCTTCCGTGTCAGTGATCAGCATAATCGCGAATATGGCATTTTAGAGATTAAGGATGCGCGCTTGCACTTCCGTTATAATCTGAATTCTCTACGCACAGAGGAGAAGGATCTATGGCTGAATGCGGTGGCCGTGGATGATGGCCAGTGGCATGTGGTGCGCATTAATCGTTATGGCTCGGCTGCCACTTTAGAGCTGGATGGCGGTGAGGGTAGACGCTATAATGAAACCTTTGAGTTTTCGGGTCATCAATGGCTGTTGGTAGATAAGCAGGAGGGCGTCTATGCGGGCGGCAAAGCGGAATATACGGGCGTGCGCACCTTTGAGGTGTACGCAGACTATCAGAAGAGCTGCTTGGATGACATAAGGTGCGTATGCTTTATGGCCAACTCATATACTTTGCAGTTGCTTATATTTTTACACTATTTACAGACTGGAAGGCAAACACTTGCCATTGCCACCGGCCATGAATGGCACCCAATGGGGTCAGGCAACCATGGCGCGCAATTTGGAAAAGAATTGCCCCTCAAATAAGCCCTGCTCCAATGTCATCTGCCCCGATCCTTTCGAATGTGTGGATCTCTGGAATGAATATGAGTGCACGTAAGTAGTCAGGTCCTTAAGTTTTCTGTCACCTCTTCCCATCATCCCAACATTTTTAGCCTTCACGCATTGCTTTTCGTTTTTGAAATTTAAAAAAAGGGTATAGAAAAAACACAAAAAATTACTGCAGACTGCTCGGACGGAACTATTGAAACAAATTGCAGTGGGTTTATTCCATTTCAAATCGTCTGGGTACTAGCAATTCTTCTTCTATAACTTCGGCATAATCAATAAAACACGTAAATTTTTCGTTAAGTTGTGCAGAAACATTGAATTAACGAATTAGTCTTTTGACTTGGTTGCTGTCCGCAATTCCGAGTGATATCGAATCATTCAGAATCAAGGACAGCAACACGTAATTGAAACGAAATATACTTTTCGCTGTGAAAAATCTGAATCCTCAATAATCAGTGACAACTCAATTCTATAAAACGAAGTCAACGTCATGCCATTCCATAAAAACTTGCAGAAATATAAATAAAGAACAATTGTATTCAAAAATAGCAATCAAAAGTCCATTTCGCCAAAACGGTTGGAAATCGAAGATCGATTTGTTACGAATCCAAGTTGAAAACATTCTTGATACTATTTTAAAGTTTTTCATATTTGAGTAGGTAATAAACGTGTCATTATGCGATAAAACTGATTTTGTAACAACAAAAAAATATGTAAAATTTTTCCGATTTTGATGATTTGTCGTGGAATAACCCATTGTTTTTATTTTTATTAATATAAGTTATAAACGAGTCGAAAACGTAATCATAAAATGCTTAATTTTTGGTACAAAAACTTGCGCTGCTTAAGTTTGTGCTTAAATTGCTCATACGCCGTGTGTGGCAACAACGAACATTAAAAGAAACGACATCAAAACCAAAAGTTAGCATACAACTCGCAAAATGGTAAAACCAACAATCAGCAAAGCTAACCAACATTTGATAGGATTAATCAATTAAAGGCAGAACCCCCCAAAGAAGGTGCGTAGGGAAATATGGGCAAAGCTCCATCAAAAAAACAGAAATCAAAAGCGAATTGCGCGTTTTTGTGTGTGAAGTTAAAGCAAGTCGACTTGCTGCTGTCCATCAAACGTAGCCATTACTACAAACGTAGCACGGCTTAGCTGGCGCCGGATCCGTAGGTCCGTTAGTCAACGGAACGTAGGCAGCTACGGCTGGCTTATGAGAGCCGAGTGCCGAACGTCTAACAGTAAACGTTGCGTGACAAATCAATCGGCTTAGGCTTAGGCTCGACCAAACGAGCGTTGTCATACTTCAAATGGTCTTTCATTTCCAACACATACTTTTTTTCTCTCCTTTTTTTGCCGTGTACATATTCACGCTTTTGTTTAGACACACACATACACACACACACACACACACACTAGTATACAAAGTCACGGCTGTACAGCGAACACGTACACAAAGCGCAAAACCGTAGCACGCTTTTTGGCGTCGGCCTCAACTGTACAAAAACTCACACAGCTCAACACTCAATCATAGCGAATATTCTTACACTTGTTACGTTTTTACCGTTAAAAGCCTTTACAAATTGGCTTATTATTTGCCGCTCAGCGCCAAGTGCCGTTAAAACTGCAGCTGTTGAAGCAGACCAAAAGCTTTGCTTAAGCACGCTCAAAATAACTACGGCAATTATTCTTGTATTGTTAAACAAAAATTTGCTGACTTACTATGGACCTACACAGTGCCTTAAATCAGTCTTCATACATTTGGCCCATTTCTTTTTTGTAACCATATATATATATATATAATTTCTTGCTCATATCAATATCACTAATCAATGTAAACTTTCTCCAATCTTTGCCACTCTTCAAACCTAAACACATAACACTTTCCACACAATTCGTTACAATTTGTACCCCCCGAAAAATAAACCATCTTCACACCCCAAAAAAAAATAAAATAAAAAACTGCACACCCAACCTATAAACAGTTGCGGCGAAGGACGCATCATGTCGCCCGATGCCAAAGGTTGCATGGATCGCAACGAGTGCCTCGATTTGCCCTGCCTGAATGGTGCCACTTGCATCAATCTAGAGCCGCGCTTGCGTTATCGTTGCATATGCCCCGATGGTTTCTGGGGCGAGAATTGTGAGCTGGTGCAAGAGGGTCAGACCCTTAAACTAAGCATGGGCGCTTTGGCCGCCATCTTAGTTTGTTTGCTGATCATACTGAGTGAGCATAAACAAAAAAAAAAAACAACAACTCTAGTCTAACTATATGCAACAACAACAGCAACAATAACTTTAATCAACTATATATAAAATTAGCTGCTTTAGAGCCTGATTAGTTGCATTCTTATATAAGATATATCATATATACCCCTTAGTGTCTTTTGTCCTTTGGTTGTTTGTTTGTCCTTTGTTTTAAAACACTTATCGCTCTAGTTCAGCTCGATAATTGAACTCATTCATGCCGTTTTTTATATACTTTTAAATCATATAGCACTGCTCAATACTGTTTTCGTTTTCGTCTAACGTTTTTAATGGTTTTTTGTTGGATTTGTTGTATATGAACTTGTGTTTTTGCAGTTTTTGCAGATTTTGGCCCTTGTCTTTTTTCTAATTTCAAAATTTTTATATAAAAAAATTTATAGTTTGGTCCACCCTAATAATTTTTAAATATTTTTTGTTCTGACTTTTTTATTTTCGGCACGTTTTACATATATGGGTATCTCTAAACAAAAAAAAAAACATTTTGGTTCACCTTAAAAAGGGTCATATTACATTTATGTAATAGCTTTTGGATTTGAGGTCCAATTTTTATAGCTATTTTAAAAGGCTCGACGCCCTCGCCGATCTTTTTTTTTATTATTTTAAACAAAATTTAAAAAATTGTAAAATATTTTTACTTGTTTTGAAAAAATTGAAAGCGCGATTGATACAAAGATATGCTGTTTCAGAAAATCGCGCTGCAAAGTCCGAAGTTATGACAAAAAACTGATTTGGGGTGGACCATATTTTTGTTTGCTTTTAAATTCAGTCATTTATATAATATATGAATTATTTATTTATTTATTTAAAATATAAATAAATTTATGAATTAAATAATTCAGGGTGGACCAAACAATATATTTTTTTAAAGCTAATCAGGCAAACCTGCGATTGCACTTATGTTCATAGGCAGCAAAACTTACTTAAACTAACTGTCATTTCCAGACATATCATTTCCAACATAAAAACAGTATTATTTTTGTTTATGCTGTGTTATCGACTATTTCATTCAAACTCCTGTTAATTCATTCAAATGCATTAATGTCACTTTATTTCCATCATAGCGATTTGTTGTTGTTTTCTATCACAAAAGTGTTAGCTTTCATATACAAAGTTTATCTTTTATATTATTTCTGTTATGCCCATTTGCCAATTATCTATAGCAAAAACTTTCCTCTAGCCTGCAACTAATATATAACGAATAGCATAAATGTCAATAGCACGTTCAATCATTCATTCAATCATGCCTTAATCTATTCATCTATTTGAACATAGCTGCGTATACAGCACACAGTTCAATGAATTTCCATTTTATAGCTTATAATAAACAAAATATATGTCATACTTTTTGTACTTTATTTAAAAAATCATCTGCCATTCGAATATTCATCAAGCCGATTTTCTCATTTAGTTCACATCATTCGATAAAAAACATATTTTTGTGGCACTTTTTTCTGTTTAGCCGCTCAGCGAGTAGTTTTGTATCGCTCTCTCTCACTCTTTGTTTGTGTGTGCTTGTAAATATATAGCAAATATATTTTGTTCATTAAAAAGACCAATTTTATATAAAGTCATTAATCTTTTATGAATATATAACAAGAACAACAACTATTTACAAGGTATGTACAAAGTTAAGAAATAATTAGTGAAAATACTTGTAATAATCGATTAAATTAATGAGCTGGCAATTCAAAGCTAGAACACAAAAGTGCCTAGAAAATACTTAAGACCTTTAAGTGCATAAAGGAAAATCTTAATGAAAATCACGACCTTGATAAACGTAAAGAAAAATGGAAGCATTATAAATTTTTGTTATTTCCCAAGTCAGCTTGTAGTACATGTAACACGCCCAACACTTGAAATACGAAGTATTGCAAATTGTGCAGTAAGAGTAGCAAAACAATTTGCGGTAACCTTGAGATAGAAAGTTATCGAATGGAAGATGCCCTTAAAGTTTTTGTTAGGTATTTGTATTAGTTTTTATATTACGCTTACACAGAACATGAAACTTGGTTTTAAACTGTTTCAAAGATGTGGTAAAGTAAAAAACAAGAATTTGTTTACATATGTTGGATTACGTTCAAGAGCCAAGCAAAAGTAATTTGCTGATATCTTTATTTCCAATTAACTGTTTTTGAAAATATATTTACTCACACTGGCACCGCACTATGCGGCCTTGACCGCGCTTAATCGATGCGTTTCACACTTAAGCGCATTTCATGCGAATGTGAGCGATACAAACACACGCTTAGGTATAACAGTTACTGGCAAGTGACTTACCCAGTAGCAACTGCTTGCACGTGGCTCAAATATTTAGCTAATTCGCCTAACATAAATAATAATATGGTTCAGGAGTGTTACATTGCGACCCTTAGTAACAATTGTGCTTCTACTTAGCACATAAGTCAACCTCTATCCTTTTTTTTTTTACACACAATTACATCACATTTCACATCATAACATCGGCCTATAACGCTGGTGTATATGCCCATGAATTCCGAAAGGCGTGTGTATGCGGTTACGTTACTCCAATGTGTTTTCTACGTTTGTTACAGACATATCAGTGTTTCAAACTTTTGTCTGCCCTTCTTTAAAAGATACAACTCCTCTAGGGTTGTCCATTCCCACTTATTGCTTGTAATAGTACTGAAGTCTCACTTGAAACGGCATCTTTTTCATCAATTTTATGGATAGGTTAAAATAAGTCAAAAACATACTACTACTAACATACAAAAAACCCGGTTTCCATGTTCAGAGTCCTCAATTTCTTGAACAAGATAGTTTTCAGTCAAGATCAATAAATAATACTAATATAGCAAGTGTTTACAAATTCTTCTAGAGTGTTCTATAGTCAATTTTTTTTTTTGGAAACACAGCCTATTTTTGAAGTCCACTGAGTTTTTAAAATTTCACGATATCTAGATTAAAGAAAGAGCTTTGTAGGACAGTTTCAGAACCAAAATGCATAGTTTGCTAGATTCCAAAAGATGAAACTAAGCTGACTTTTCAGATACTGAAATCAGTGTTATGTTAAGAAAGAACAGTGAATCGTACTCCATGTTCCATTCATAACTTTGTTTATGAAGAAAGAAATCGATAGCATGCTTTTGATAGGAACCAAAGGAGTACAAAAAACTCTTTACAAGCTTTTAAAAAAGTCACTTAAGTAATATGACAGAAAGAACTTTCAACTGAATTTCAATCCAAAAGCAATCCTTCGATGTGTGAGAATTAACTTTGAATCTTCTACAAATCTACTATGATAGCTTTTGACATACACTTTTTTTTCAATATTTCAAATGAAATGTAAGAGGAAAGCACCTAGCGTTTCGCAGTACAACACTGTTTACTTTTGTATTGAGTATTATCTTACAATAGATGGATTTGAAGCAAAACCTTTATGAAACTAAAACTTAACTGCCATATAAGTCTAAAATAGACCAAATCTCTACTATAAAAACAAATGTTACATTCAGCTATCTTATCAAGCCTCAAATAATATGAAGTTTTTTTGAATATGCAAGTCTTTGCATATGAATGTAAAGTAAATACTTTGATATCCAATTCCTACCGAATAACTCCATAAAAATGGTCAAAAATAAGGCACAAGCGTTTTAGCATGCGCTCGTTTGGCACTTTGCTTAGTGTATAAAAGCTAAAAGCACCTTTAAAAACCTGCAAAACCTTCAGATAGTTTAACAAATGAGCACTCAAACAAGATACCTCTGCAACAACCGAGACAAGTCGCAAGTCTCAAGTCTTAGTTGCAACACAAGTCAAGAGCAACTGCAGATATCAGAAACTGCACTAAATTTACTTGCCAAAAATAAGGAAGAAACAAATCAAGTTCAACAAAAAGTTGCAAGTTCTGTTTGCTTTTTTTTTTTTTGCAGAAAGAGAATTTACAGACAGTGCATTTATTTTGCACTCACAAAATTTCTATTACATACAACTTGTACCATTTTTTGTGTGTGTAAATGTTCGGGGCGTAACCATATAGAAAAAGTGCAGTTTTGAGTAAGGAATTTTTACTTATATGCTGCCTGCCACAAACACTTGTACTCTATAAGTAAATAATGTTCAATGGCAATGCAGTCTAGAGCCAAATCACAGCTGGAGGTGGCACCAAATCATACATACAAGTTTATCAAGTATATATGTATGAGACAATATGTGTCTTTACTTGGGCTTCAGCCTGTGCAAAGTTTAAGCTTAACTAAAAGTTAATGACATAAAATATATGGCAAAGTTGGCTTAGAGCCCGTTGCCAAGTCAAAACCTAGAAATATCAAGTACCACTTTTGATCAGTTAAACAACGCACTTGGGAGCAATCAAAAAGCACAAAAAGTAAAAAAAAAAGAAAAAATTCGCAAAAAAAAACTATGCAACTTTTCAACTGGCGCTGATTTAGTGTGAAAGTTTTTACATCCTTTTTTTTTTTTGGTCCCAGCCATTTTTGAGGCATTTACTTGGCTAACAACGAGTGCAGCGTGTCCTGGCTGGGCGTCGCTTTGTTGGCTCATTGGTCAGTTACTGCTGCTGCTTCTATATACTACTACCCTTTGCTCTTGCCAATAATACTCAATATATCAAAAGTGTCTTATGTCTGCATTTGAAATGTGTCCCCCTTTTGGCGCCCCATTTTTGTATATTAAAGATAAATTCAAGTTTGGCATGCTGCAAATAGCTTGCAATCTAAAAGAAGAAAAAATAACACCACAAAAGTTGTTAGTAGTGTACACTCAAAAAAAAAAAATCGGGAGTAAATCTAACCAATATTGTTGGTTGCAAATGCGCACGTCCTTTAAATCGTAAAAACTAACTGAATTGAACGATTACTTTTAGGTAAAGATTATTTTTGTACAGTTAGTACAAAATAGTACAGTTAAAAAATATTTACTGCTGCTTGCAGTAATTTGCTATTAATACTGAGAGCTTTGTAACATTTACAGTAGTTTAAAGTAGCCAGCTATACGCATTTAATGTGATTTCCAGTAGCTAATATTTCCTTATGGTAACATAGTACACAGTACATTGGCAGTACTTGCAGTAAACACCAACTAGTTTACTGTAAACAAAGTACATTTACTTTAGTTTGCAGTAACTAGCTATTCTAAAAGCTAAAGGAAGAACTTGTACAACTACTTACTTTGTTTGCTGTGAATATAGTACACAGTACATTAGCAGTAATGCAGTTAACACTAACTAGTTTACTGTGAACGAAGTACATTTACTGTAGTTTACAGTAATAAGCTATTCTATTTACTGAAAACACATTTCATTCACTGTAGCTAAAAGTTACTAATTATTCTTACTGTACTTTATAGTAACTAACTTTTCTTACTGTAAACTCTGTACATTACTTGTTGCTTACAGTAACTGGCTATTCTCCTAGTTTACACAGTAAATTTACTGTAGCTTACGGTGACTATCTTTTCTAACTTTCTGCTTCACTGTAACTGGCTTTACTTATTGTGCAGACAATAAAGTACATTAACATTTGCAGTACTTGCAGTCTAAAGTAGCTAGTTATTTTACTGTGAACAAAGTGCATATACTGAACTATATATTAAGTATCTGCTACTGTTAACGAAGTACGCCAGTACAACAGTGCATACACTAAACTATGTACTAACTATCTTTTGGTTCTGTTAATGCAGTACTACTAACTGCGAACATATTTCATATACTGTACTTAAAAGTAACCACTCTCACTAGAAGTTGCATGACAATGGCGAGCCGATAACAATGACTTTTGTAAGGCATAGCAATCGATTGTTAGCATTGTTGTTTCTGTTTTCAAGGCATTTTTAGCTTGTAACTATGCGTCTTTCAGTGGAAGAACAGTACATTTACTGTATTTAATTGTAATTTTTACTTTACTCTCTCTAAACATTATAAATAAGCTGAAGCACTTAGAGCCTGGCTATACCGACTGTATATAAAGTTTATTTACTGTATCTTGCAGTAACTAACTTTTGCAACTATTAACACAGTACTGCACAGATTACTGCATTTACTTTTACCGGCTGCTACAAAAAAAAAAAAGAATTTCAGGTGAATTAACTATAATCATAATGTCTGTGCTAAATTTTACTATTGTCACAGTTAACAAACAACTACAAATTCCATGAAAGTTAATTCTACTCTAATTGATAGGATTTGAGAATGAGATTTTTTTGTGTGTATAACAACATAAAATGAAATGCAAACCAGTTTTGTCATTATTTTTCCATTTGCACAAAATAACTAGCTATAACAGAGAGAAAAACAGTTAGAAAGAGAGAGCTTCTGCATTTCGCCAGTAAATGAAGTGCATAAAATTACTCAATGCAGCTGCACTACTCCGGGATTGACGCTGCACGAAAACCTTTCTGCGGTGACCAACTTTTCATTAGTTAATTAATTTGAGAGAGAAAATCAACCCTACATCTGTGTCACCCTAATATTCGTCTCTCAATTTCTCAACTTTAAGTCATTTTACAATTTACCGCAATTTCTTGAAAAACTTTTCACCAAGATTTGCCAACTTCTTGCGCCACAACGTGTATGTGACCAAACTAATCAAAACAAACTTTAGTGAAAAACATGCAAGATACGAACAACTACATATATATGCATACTCTATATACACTATATGTGTGAAAAGCAAAAAATTCAAGAATCGAAAAACTTTATTCAATTCTAGGAAAAGGAAAAACTCTATAATAATAATCATAACCAAGCGCAAACAACAACAACAAAAATCTTTCCATGTAAAGTGAAAACAAAAGTGCACAAAACAGCACTTAAGATGCGTGTACCTACCACACGCAGGAGTAAGCGAGACAGCAGCAGCTGCAAAAAGAGATAGCGCATCGGCTAGATACAGTTAGTTCCCCTGTTACAGTTAGCTAGGTACTGAGTGCAACTCTGTTCTACATGCTAAGCAAATGCAAAAACTTTGTTATGTGCACAAAACTAAAACAAAATTCAAAAAAAAAGAAAAGAAAATAGAAAAATATACAAAAAAAAATAAAATGATAATAAAACTGCAAATAAAAACCGCAATATTATAATGCAACAATAATAACGGCAAAAACAACAGTTACCAAAGCTACTTATAAAGCTGTGAACAAACGAACCAAACAGACGCGCACGTTTGTAAGACTTTTTGACAGTTTTTCACACACTCCTGCGCATGCCGAAACAACAAAAAAAAGTGTTGGAAACAGACAGAAAACACCATAATAGAAAAAGGAACAAGTAAAACCGCTAAAAGCGTTTTCAACGATACCTGCATACCCTTTAAGTAAACTGGGAAATGAATGACGGTCTAAGATCGAGAATCTCTCTAACTTTGAAACAAACGGAAATGAAACGTTTTTAAGTCAATAATGTTTTTGTTTGGAAAATTTTGATTTGAAAACAGAATTTTTTTTCTCAGTGTAGGATGTTATTTGGTTGTACGTAAAATATAAATGCTACAATGGCACACAAACAACAACCTTCCTGTCGCTCTGCTATCTGCCGATAACCGCTGATTTTAAGGCACTATTTTTTATTCTGTTGCACACCTCAATGTGGGAGATTTTGTTGACGCATGTTATTTTCGGCTCTGCTTCTTTCTGTGTCCGAAACTAAAAAAAATAAGTGCCTTGAGCCGGCAGATGTCTCATACCTTATAATAGCTGTACCTTGGACAATGCTAGTACCCGAATCAGGACGCACGAATCGGGTCAAGACGGTTTTACCTGCGGTAATTTTCAAACAAATATTAAGCTTTCTTCTTAGAAAATCTTTACCGAACTTTTGACAGCGACTTGCTTCATTTCGATCACGAAACGATTCCTGAAATTTTACTTAGCGAAGTAAGTCTGTTGCCATTTATGCAAGAGATCATAGTCTTGATTAAGAGTTTTCATTATAAGTGTTTTATATTGTTTCCAGAAGTTAAAAACTTGTTTTTATGGGACAACATTTTCGAAACTGATTTGAAATTCATAGATTTTTAATGAAAGATCAGTATTCTGCCTAAAGAATTGATTTATATAAGGCAATTATTTTGCTTGTGTGCCATTTATTCGCTTGCAACCAAAAAATCGCTTGAATGCACAGTTTTTGTTTATAACCGATAAAAGCTTATTTGCAAATATAGCACATATGCTAATATATTCGTGCTTAAAATCATGTGAATAAGGAACCTGAACTTCTCTTATAGGTAATAGCAAGGTGTACCCACTTTTATTGCTTAAAAGCAATTTTTAATGAACAAATTAAGCCTAGCATATAACTGTTTACTGCAACTGTCCACTATAACATTTGCATATAAGCGATATTCACTCATTTTGAATGCAAGATGACCGCTCTACCGTCGTTAGCTTAAGTTTTTTTGCAAATAGGGCAATTTACTCATTTTAATTGATTATATGCAATTTTTTGCTTACAAACAAGCTCTTGCATATAACCGATTACAAAATATTGTTGCACCATAACATTTGCTTACAAGCGATTTATTCTGTATTTCAATGAGCGTTTCCTGATCTAACTAATTTGAAGTATTTCGATACGATTTCGATTGAGAGGTACTTTATGCTAGATTTCGGTGTGTCAAAAGTACAATTATACCGCAATCTTAATAAAAAAGTTTCATCTTAGAATTTCTTGTCGATTTGTCTATTCACAACTCTATTTTCGTCTATATTTAAGAATATCGGTACGATTTTACTTTTTTTTATTAAGTTATCTAGGTAAACTAACTGACAAACTCTTATAACGATACACTACCTAAAGAGTATAAAAGCAAAAAAAGCAAATGCTTTTATGACTACGCCAAATGCAAAACGCGCATAGCCAAGAAACCGAATGAATAACGAACAAAGAAGCAGAAAAGCAAGCGTAACAATATGCAAAAAGTTTTGCCACAGGAATACCGCATCCATTGGCAAATACTCATACGCATAGTAGTACACCCAACATCCCACCCAACCATTCACTCACTCACACAATTCACATGATAAAAAACAAATTTTAAATAATCTCTTTTTTTGTTTTGCAACACTGCCTCACACACAACCACACACTCACTCACTGACGATTCGCACACACACACACATTTTTGCAAAAACTTTTTGCTTGTCAACATCGATACGGGTCGTCGCCTACGTACTCCATTTTGTTGCCATTCCGTTGACACCTATATATAGCTGTCCCGCCGGCTATAAAATCTCCGGCAGCACTTGTGTCAACGACAACGAGTGCCTGCTCTTCCCCTGCCGCAATGGTGGACGTTGTCGCGATCATCATCCGCCCAAGAAATACGAATGCCACTGCCCCATGGGCTTCACGGGCATGCACTGCGAACTGGAGTTATTGGCCTCCGGTGTATTGACGCCTTCCCGTGACTTTATCATTGCCCTCGTTCTGTGCTTGAGCACACTGATACGTAAGTACACATTAAACTACAACAACAATAGCAAGTAAATGGCGGAAAACTGCGCGGTAAGATGAAAGATGATAGATGATGGGGCAGGCGAGTTTTTCAATGTTAAGTAGCTTCAAAGTAGCTTCTTATGTTTGCGTTCTATAATAATGCGAAAAAAAGTAAATAAGCTTGGGAATTGCCACAAATGTAAGTAGGCAAATAACTGTGTTTAAAAGTATTTAGTTGTTACGAAAATGTAACTTAAAGTTATGCTATCGATTATTATTTACAGCTTCCAATTACACTAGACAACACATTTGACTTCAATTTAGTGCGCTTGGCTGAAAAATATGATTTCCTGTAAATTTAGGGACGCTGGTACGGTAAACGCTTCTTTTTTTTGGCTTAGTTACGAATTCAGCAGTTCGCACTTTACGTCCAAACGGATTTACAAGAGTCTTTAATGAACAATATTTCGATAAAGGTTTAAAAACATACAGTTTTGCTTCCTTGCCTTGTTTTCGGAAATTGACTCAAGTTTTTCGAAATTCGAAAATTTTTTAAAGTAATTAAATGCAAAATAAAAAAAATCGGAAATTAAAAAAAAAAATTTTAATTTAATAAAAAAATTATAAAAATTTTGAAACAAAATTTAAACTGGAAACTTTTTCAAAAACTAAATGGAGATAATGTTGCAAATATGAAAAAAAAAATCGAAATTCGAAATCCCTAGCGGAATAAGTATTTTTGAGCCAAGACCATTTTCTTTGTTGTCTAGTGTTACACTTAAAGTTTTTTTTTTTTTTTGTTATCAATTCGATCTTTTAAAATGTTTCATTAAAATATTCATGAAATTGCACCATATTGTACTTAATTAAAGCATGCAATTAAGTTTACTCCATATAATTGACGGTGTGTTTGTTTACTTATATGTGTGTGTCTGCAACGGAAATGACGATTAAAAGCAAAAGTCATTTCCGTGCATTACGTGAAGCGCGCACAAAAGACGACTACATATAAATTAAAGTTCGTTGAATGACCAAAGGAACGCCATTACGTCGTACTCTCCGTCTCTCCCTCTCTCGGGGTCTGTGTCGTCGATTGATATAATGACAAGAATTTTAAGTTAACATTTTCAGAATTTCAGCAGTGACAGGTTTAATGCGTTTGAACAAATTAAGGAATATGCTTCGGATACACTTTACCATGTTTCATTCTTTGTAAAGATAGAGTTTCATGCCATGTAATTATTTTTCAGTAAACTGCTTTTTTTGTGACGATTTAAAATGTGAACGCTTTAACTTAAAGCCATGGTCGGCAAAATGAGCAGAGAAGCTCTCTGTGGCAACTGCGAAAGTGTTGGTATACGTGCATGCAACACATTGACAAGTTTCCTCTGCCGACACACAAATACTATTGCAGCAACTTAAATTTAAACGAAAGTTTTTCTTTACTTAAAAAAAGATTTTTACAGTTGTTAAAATTGTAATAATTAGCTTAAATACTGAAAAGAAAAGCTAAAGAAGCCGATCATCCAGATATTTTACAATTCTGTTATGAGTTATTTGTTACAAAAAGAGAAACGGAATCAACAGAGAAAGTACTGTCATATTGCCTACTAGGGGGCTCCGCCCCCTGCTCGTGGTAGAGCGTTGATTCACGTCTCTCCAGACTAGCTGCTCTTTGTGTCTATTCTCGTGGTTAAATTGCCTGATGCACTACAGATAAATTTTTTTTATTAATTTTTGGTGTCTTATTGTAATTCTGCTGCGAACGTCAAAAGCGGAGGGTTGTGTCCACGCATATTACTTTCTTGTTTACCAACACTTGTGCATGTTTTTGCATTTCTTGATGTTGCAACTGTGTCTTTTGACTTGCGCCTCTCATGTTATCTCAAAAAAAATCTAAGATAGGACGTCGGCAGAATCGTCTAATCTTGTAGTTCTTATTCCATGTCTGTGAGGACGCCTTCTGCGCTCTTGAGTGAGATCGATATCATGGTTGATTGGTGCATTGGTTTAGATTTTCAACTTAGGTCTACTGGCTCCAGCGTGCACTACTCTAATAAACTAAATACTAGTAGATATTATAGATGTCGAAATAGCAGCTATATATAGGAATCTTTGTGGGGCTCAAAATGCGTCCTCATACTTTGTGTGTGATGGTTTTTCTCTACATCACGGCTTGTCGCGCAATAAGTGACTCATACACAAAAAAAAAATATTTTACGAGTATGTTAAATAAGAATAGTTCCATTAACATGGCATTCAAGTTGCTGTTCATTTAGTCGTCTCGCCTATATCTTGACTTTAAAAAATAAACAAATAAGCAAAAACTAAAGTTTGTTTCGCAATGTTCCGTGAAGCAAAGCAAATTACTTGCGCAACTTGTGGTGGCAATTTCTACGGCTTTACTTGCCAAAAAGAAGAAGAAACACATAAAAACAGGCGAAAAAAAGTACAGTCAAGCCAAAGAAAACGCAAAAACAACAAAGTTTTTGCAATGCAACAGATGCTGCTGAAGCTGTTGCTGCGCTGCCGCAGCGGAGTTTTGGTCTTGGTCTGGACAGACGGACAGACAGACGGCTTTCTAGACTCTACTTGGGGCACAACATGTTCGGTTCGGTTTTTGTTGCTGTAACTGACAATATTATACGCTGAAATACGCGTACACGGAATTAGAAAACAGTAAGGACAACAGCAACAACAAATACAACAAATACAACAAAGTTGGCAACTTGGCGAAAAGTGCGCAGAGATAAGGACGACAAAGTCTCACGGCGTTGTGTCGTCCTTGTGCGATATGTAGGTTGATTTGGTTCTATTTTTTCTGCCTGTTTTATTTTATTTTTTATTTTTTTACTTTTGTTGTAATTGTTGTGCTTGTTGTTGCTGCTTTTGCACAGTGCATGACTGTTTGCTTATTTGGAAAAGACAAAATGGCGTTGCTGCTGCGCTGGCCGCCATTTTATTAACAGTTACAAACAGTTACAGAATGCAACGAGAAAGTGGGACAATGTGCGCCATATTTGTTTGTTTACTCTTTGAGCGCTTCTTCTATACATATAGTTTTTTTTCTTTCCTTTTCGTTGCTTTCGCAGAGACATTTTCCTCTATATTGCTCATGGCATTTTGTTGCTAGAATTTAATTAAGCTTTTTTGTGGCAATTTTTCAAATCTTGCTCTAAAAAGACGTAACGTACGTATACTTAATATTTACTTTATATTCAAAATTAAGCGGTATGTTTGAGTGTAATTGCATGTTAGCTTAGTTTTAGAGGTTTTATGCTCATAATTGTGCGTATACTTAATATAAAAGCAGTTGTTGTTGCTTATTTACAAATTGTTTATACGAAATCTCTAACATAAATATATTTTACGCTCCCTTTAGTACTCGTTTTGGTCTTTGTGGTCTACAATAGACGGCGTGAGGCACACATTAAATATCCTGGACCCGATGATGATGTGCGCGAGAATATTATCAATTATGATGATGAGGGCGGCGGTGAGGATGATATGACCGCCTTTGACATCACACCCTTGCAAATACCTATTGGTGGTCCAATGCCACCCGAGTTGGCGCCCATGAAAATGCCAATTATGTGTAAGTATTAGTGCAGCACTTTAACCCATTAAGAAATTAAAGTCAACTTCATTATAATGAGTAATAACACATTTTTTGGAATGCTTTTTTTCCTACCACTTGCAGATCCTGTCATGACACTGATGCCTGGTCAGGAGCCCAATGTGGGCATGTTCATTGAGGAGCATAAAAAGCGTGCCGATGGTGATCCGAATGCGCCTCCATTCGATGATTTGCGCAATTATGCGTATGAAGGTGGCGGCAGTACAGCCGGTTCGCTCAGTTCATTGGCATCAGGTGTGTATGGAACTAGTTTGTAGATGTAGACTTAGCTGTAGAAGCTATCGTAAGAGTATATAATACATATGTACTTAGTTTTGGCACCCAATATGCGACAAAGAATTCGCTGTGTGACAAGTGAGTGATATATATACTTAAGAGCCTTGGATAGACTCAAGCGGTTAACTTAGTCGCATTTGAACGAATGAATAATGAATGATATGAAGAAATCCGCAGTGTAAATGTGTACCACTCCTGGTGCAGCTCTATCCGAGCTGTAAATACACACTTCCGGAGAGGATCGTTATTGATACTCCAAACTGTCAAAAATAGTTCGTTCAGATGCTGTTTTTTATAATGAAGAATATTAATATCCCATTACTGAGATTGCAGCGTCTAATGGGGAGGTCCTACGTGGTGCGTCCCAAATTCTATGCAGAATCCTATTAAAGTTTTGGCGAGACTTCTCTGCGCACATTAGCTCACTGCTCTATCACCTCGTGTTAATTAACCAACTTGGTGAAGGTAGAAACATAAATCAGGCAGCTTCACCTGTTCAACCAGAACCCTTTCTGATTTCAGTTTTTAAAAAAGTAGATAGCTTTTATCAAGTTGCCAAAAGAGCTTGTACTCAATTTCTCCTCCACGCACCAATTCCAGTTGGGATTACATTCTCCTTTCATGATTTAATTCCAAATGATGTCACTCGCCTCAGTAATGATTTCTTGTAGGAAACCCTAGTTGTTTGAGACACTGCCTTGGCTTAGTACTAAAATGAACACGTTATACGGAACGTATTTTCTCTTGAAAAAAGGTATCGTGGTCCGTTTTGCATATGCGTAGAAACTTTAGGTGCTGAATGGAGTATCGACCTTTTGGTGCAGATCGCTCTCTTCATGGCTTTTTATGAGAATCGTATTTCAGTCTACTCTATTTTCATATTCATTTTCTCCCTTCAACTGTACACTCCTAACTTTCTCCTTTGAAAATGGCATAACGGGCAAAGCTACCTGTGCGCTAGGGATGGAACAACTTCTTTCGATGAGCTATTTTGAGGTAGAGCCATCGAAGCAATACTCAACATTTCTCGCTCTGTTATCAGCAATACAACTGAGACTCAAATAGCTTGAATAAGCTCCAAATTTGTCCCGAAACTCACTCTTGTTTCCCCTAAAACAGACTGCTGTGTAATTGAGCTGCACAACTATCAATAGTACTATCGAGGTATCGAATTAATTGCTTTATGCCTTAATATCGTTAGTTTCAACATACGCTAAGCGGGTAAATTTATAAAAGGTTACAAAACCGATGATACTTTCGATAGTATCCAATCTTTTCGAACCGGTGGTACTATCGATGGTATCGAATCGTCTTCCAAAAAATAGCTTTGCTGCCATTCTAATCTAGGAATGCGGATTGAATCAATCACAAATTAATTCTATTTGAAATGCATTTGCATGAAATGCATGAAAATACATTTCTAAGACATCCTCTGTAATGCGTTGCTAGTTATAAGACATATAGTATATTTAAATTGTTTAGTTTATTAAAATCAGCAGTTTTGCACGCTAAAAAAATCGTGTCACACAGTGATTTTCAGCAAATTTTAAAAGCAGTAACTTCCTGTTTCCAATTCTTCCAGCTGCTTAGCGCCAAGAAGTAGGCTACAAAACTAGTTCACATGTCAAGTAGACTACTTTTTGTCTTACTCATATATCTTTTTCAACATTTACAGGGCAGAAAAGACGCTCAAATACCGCAGAATATTGGGTGTAAACTAATGTGCATAAAACATAACCTAAAAACTGAATAAAAATTTACTAAAAATACCAAAAACACACAGCATGTTACTTTTGATTGTTGTCATAAATGTTTTAAGAATCAAATTGGTAACAAATTTTGATGTGATTTTTCTGATTGTGCTTTTTCCAGGTACCGATGACGAGCAGCAGGAGTACGACTACCTAGGTCAATGGGGGCCACGCTTTGACAAGCTGGCCAATATGTATGGACCGGAGGCGCCTAACCATAATACCGAACTAGAATTGTAAGTTGTATGACAGACAGAAAGACGGAGAAAAAGTAGCCACATTATTGCATTTAAACTCGAAACTCGAGGCTCGACTCAAGAGCTGAGTTCAAGAAGTGAGGCAAGGAAGTTATAGGAAAAACATGAAACCAACCCTAACTGGTAAAACTCCAAAAAGCGTAACCAAAGAAGCAGCATCAAGCTAAAGTTGGTAAAAAAAAAAATACATTTTAAACTAAAAAAAGACGATGCAAAGAATTAACTTAAAAAAAAAAAAACAGAAAAATCAAACACACATATTATGACACCTAACTTTAATGACATTTGTAAAAAATACTTCATCAGCATTTAAATTTAACGATTTACGATAGTTAATTTATTAAGTGCAAAGTGAATATTGCGAAATGAATTGCGTTCATTTGTTTTAGATGCAGTTTATAGGGTATAGAGCAGAGAAAAGGGTACAGTAGGAGAGAGCATACCAAAGTTTAGTTTAGGTGCGTGAATTTATACATTTTATAAAAGAGAACTTTGAAGTTTTTAGTTTCTACAACTACTTTGTGCATAGTAATTTTTAAGTTTTTGCAAACCGTAATTATTATTTTTAAGTTTTTGAGTTGCATTTTTGAATTGTGGCAGTTTTGCTTGGGGCGTGGCAAAACGCGAACTACAACAACAACGAGTCATTTAGCATTTAGGCCAAGCGAAATTCTCACATTTAGTTTTTAAAATAATTTTTAATAAATATTTTTAATTCACAAAGTATTAAATTGATTTGTTTGTTTTGGAAAACAATTACTTTCTAGCATTTCTATATACACACATATGTATTAAAAAAAAAATTGACATTTTTATATAAATGATACCCAAAGACTGTTTTCGTTCCATCATAAAAGCATACATACACACATATATACAAAAAAAAAAGTAAGAAAAAAAAGATAAAACATTTATGATTAAAATGACAATTTTTAAAACATAAAGTTGTGTATCAATGAATTGGAAAAACGAAAAAAAGAACGCCAACAGCAATTTTAAATGAGAGCAGTTTCTTTCACAACAACAAGAACAACAACAAACGGAAAAAATACTACTAAAAACATATTCTAAACAAAAACTAAGCTAATTCGTACACAAAAAAACAAAGTCAAAGGCAAAATTTGCATTAAGTAAAGAGTAAAAAAAATGAAGAAATTACCTTTAGATGAACCTAGCGCAATTGATATGACATAAAAATACTTTAAAAAATAATGAGAAAAAGTAATTATATATATATATAAACTATAAAAAGTATTTTACATTGTATATATTCTTAGTTATAGCACGTAAAAAAATTAAAAGCAAAAACAGCAAAATTGGTAGCAGAACCTAAAAGTCTTATTAAGTCACTTAAACTAGAAAAGCAACAAAAATTATGGCAAAAACTAAAACATTCAATAAATAAAACACATTTCATATGCAAATAAAACAAATACAAACCAACTGCATTTATACTATACAAAAGTGAAAACACTCGAAACATGAAAAACACATATTTTTCACATGACAAAACACAAGAAAAATGTTTATCAACCTTTTTTACAGCCTAGAAAACACAACAAAAGCCCAAAAAAAGTAAACTAATTTATACCAAGGCCAACAAACTAGGGATGCAACGCACAGTAATTTTCTCACATACCGAATATTCGGCAAACAGTTGGATTTATTTTACTACAGCGTTTCACTTGATTTCCGTTTCAGTGTTTCTAACAAGCATGTTAAACATACGTTCGCCACTTTTCCATACCTGATCTTTAACACGAGTTTCCGCGCAACTGCAATTATTGTAAAGAAGCGATTTTTACTACCAAAGCGTTTCACTTGATTTGCGTTTCAGTTCTTCTGATCCACATTCGTTGGCCAGTTTTCGTGATCTAAGTTACAATAAGTTTCCTGACAGCAGCAGTTATTATAAATTAGCGGTAGGCGCTTCCAATCCATTTCACCTGATTTCCGTTGCAGTAGTTCTAACAAGTAACATTTATTGGAAATCTGACTTTGTAAAATTTGTCAAGCATCGGTATTCGGCCCAATATTGGCTACCGTTAGTTATATTCGGCGATTTTTTTTAATATTATAGATAGATCGCATAGTTGCCGAATATTCACTACGCGTCTAAAAAAAACCATTTTCTTTCGTTAAGAACTTGTACTACTATTCGGCCTAATCGGCCATTTTTACTGTAGGTATTTGCAAATCTTTGATATATGGACGAATATTCGGTCGGTATATTATATTGAATAGCTGCCGAATATGTGTTCCATTTATAAAACAAACCCACTTATAACACTCTTTTGTAAAATAAAGTAGACAAAACTGTTTGCCCAAATTGGTCACTATTGGAGTATGTGAGTATGTGTTAATTGATCAAATACTGCTTCTATTCGCACGAGTATCGATTAAAAATTAGCGAATATCGAATAGTTGCCGAATATTTGTTGCATCTCCAAAACAAATTCATGGCTATCAGCTTAGCCACAGTTACAAGTACAATGCATAAAGTAATATACTCTATTTATTTTTTATTATTATTATTTTATGACCAGCACACACATACAACATACACACACACACACAAACAGTTGTTATGCAAGCAGCTACAATAAATGTTGATTTATTGTTATTTAAAAGTGTTTTTTTTTTCTTATGCATATAGACTTTAAAATACATTCATTTTTTATTGTCAAGTCAGCCAAGTGATTTAAAGTTTTTTGTTTAACAATGCAGACACAGCATTAAAAAGTAGCGAAACCATGATACTAAAAATCAATTGTGTAAGTAAAATAAAAAAGAAATCATAAAGTTTTCCAAACATATTTAACATAATAACACTTATACATATATACAGCATATAGCCATATAACAGATTTCTAACCGTGAACAGCCCAAAACTATTTACAAAAAAAAGGACATTTTTTGAGTTTATTGAAAAGTTTTGTTAATAGGCAGCGCCATATTGGTCTTAGGGTCTTGAACACTTACACTTCCAGTTAGTAGTTCCGTCAATCCTGCCCCATTAAAAACGTAAGTTTAAAAACAAACAAAAATTAAGCAAAAAACAAAACTGCAAACAAAAGTTGACTATTGAAGAGTGCAAAGATTTTTAACATAATTGTTAAACTATACAGCGAAAATAAAATATTAAAAATTGACAATTTTGCTGTACTTGTTTGAATTCTTAGAAATTTTAAAGCACATTTTATTGTTGTTAAAATACATACTTGTGTACGTTTACACAAACCAAAAAATAAAAAAATAAATTACAAAAATATTCCTTTTTTTTATATACAAAATATGCTAAAATTCTCACAAAACTTCTCAGTTCATTTTGCAGCTTACAAATTTCCAAAACACAGTACAGCAATAGGTATAAAAACACTGCCAATTATTTTTTTATTTTTAAAGACTTAAAAAACTAAGCCAAGTCAAATTAAAAAAAAAATAACTCAACGAAAGTTCATTTAGTATTTACTAAAAAAAACTGCAATTTAGTTGCTGCTTTTTGGCATACTTATTTTATTTATAAGCATTTCTTCAAATTATAAATGAACTTAAAAAATGGAGCATACAATTTTTACACACAAACACACATTTATTTATACATAAAAATTAAAAATAAAGCAGCAAAAGGCAGCATTAAAAAATTACGCACTGACCTAGCAAACAACGCGCTGGAATCTTATATTTAAAAAAAAAAATAAATTTAAAAAAAAAATCATGCATAAATAACACAAAAACTAAGCGAAAAAATGGTAATAAAATTATATACTCATTTACACATATTTGTTATATATTTTTTAATGTAAGTTACACACAAACATATACACAACACACATATATAAATAATGCACACACACGCATACATACATATTTAACGCGAAATACATTTACACACAAACACACACACACATTCATACTGTTTGATAACTATTTATTATGTATGCATTTTTTACAAAAAACCCACAAAAAATAAAAATAAAGAAAAAACAAACCTAACTGCAAATGGACAGCAAAAACTAAACAACAACAAAAATTCCCCTAAAAAAACGTAAAAATCCTAACAGCAAAAGGCAAACAACAAAAAAAAAAGTTTAAGATACATTTGCATAAAATAAGTAAGTACATTAATATGTAAAATTATTTAAAATATACGACGCAGAAAGAACTAGTATTATTAAAAAAAAAATTATAATAATATAAAAAAAAACTAAAAAATTTATTAGGTAAAAGTGCAAGCTGCCTGCTAATTGTCGAAGATATGCAAATCTATCGAAAAGTCAAGGTTTAATTAAAAATAACTCAAGAGACAAAAAACTTCAAGATGTTAATTTAAGGCTAATTATACACACACTCACAAACACACACACACACATACAGAACGACAACAAAAACAACTGCAATTATATTAAACAAAAAACAAAAAAAAAAAAAAAACAAATACAAAAAAGAAAAAGGAAGAAAAAATAACTTAATAAAGAATCTGTAACGTTATATGGAAAACAAATATGAAAAGTATCTTTTATTTTGGAAAACTTATTTTTCAGACCTTCAAATGGCTGCGTAAACAGTTATTAAAGTAAGTATTTGGTAAGTTTTGAAGATTAAAAATGTCACCACAATTACAAAAATGCATTTTTCTTACTATTACTATTTATTAGAATAGAATTGGAATATTAGTTTTAAACAAAGCATGTACCACTGACCAGTGCCGCCATCTAGCGGCTTTGACGAAGATTCTCTCATGTTAGCGAAGAGTCGCACCATTTACGAAGCAGTCGGATCAAAAGCCTACAGCGCAACAATCACCTTGAAAGCGATCTAGTGAAAACTGGTCAGCGTGTGTGATGAGATCAATCAAGAAAAATTCAAAATGACAGCTTGTGTTGCTGTCTCCGACTCACTCCTCGGCAAAATTGAGATAGAGAAGAGCAAAAAAAGGCACAAGTATCCACTGTCGATTTTCAGCAAATCGACTCAATGTTGTGGGCAAGGAATTTATTCTGTTAAGTTCATGCTCTTTAGGAATGAAGCCTGAAAACTATCGATATTGGCGCAATATGATGTTATCGATATTGACATTGATTCAATTTGCGACGCGTCGAAGACGAATATTCAGTTTCAGTTTCATTTCTGTGCACTTTACATTGTGCTCATATTCGGTACAGTTCTAGACGTTGCTTATCTTCTGAAGAGTGAAAATCACGAAGAAGAGCCTTTGTGTGACTTTTTGGGACAAAAATATATATGTGTCACCATGGATTATTTCGCAATAATAATGCCTACTACCGAGGCATCAATGTTACGAGCGTCTGTAGATACTCTACAGAGAAGAAAGCCACCTATAGAAGGACCCCGCAGTCGGCTGCTACGTGATCTGTGCGAGATGCCTTTTGAGACGTAAAAAACGTGAGTTTGAGTAAGTTGAGATCGATATGCGCAGTGGGAAATCTGGTGGTAGATGCCACTGCGGTTGTGGAGGAAACACATCTCTGACCTATAATCGGGTGATGACTGGAATAATGTCACCTTTGGATGTACGGCCGCTTAGTCATGATGCATTTAGGGTTGGAAAAAAGGGACATAAATCTGTTTGCGCAGACGGCCGGCTGTTCAAGACTTGCGGCAATGAATCGGAAGGGGCATGGACCAGCTTATTTGCACAATATGGCTATATGCGAGCATGTAAGAATATTGGAGTGTCTGTGTCTTCTGCCTTGTCCTCAAGAGCCCATGGTACCGTGGCTTAAGACATCTTTCTATCGCATATAAGGCCCTATCGAGCGTATTGTGTGTGAGACTAAAGCCATTCGTAAAAGCGCTGATCAGGTCTTATTATTCAGACCTTAGGCCTGGTAAGTCCATCATTGACGAGATCCACGAATACTAAATCGATACCCACAACTGACATAAAAGTCTCCCATTTACACAATCTTATGTGTATGTGAACACCATGCGTGTCCTTGGTCGGACCGTGACATAGAAAGACCCGTCGCTTAGGCTTCTTCAAGTCCATCTTCCACCTGAAAGCAGTCGTGCAGATGCATTCTCATCAAAAGATTGACACCAAACTACTGATGCATATGATACTATTGACCTGTTTGTAGCTATGTAAAGCCATTGTACAGCGCTCGGATTCAATCCTCAAGTTTACTGCCAGAGTGCTCTCAGAGAACGTTCATTCAATGTGCTTTTCCAGATTATCTTAGAGTCAAAGCTCATCACGAAATACTTTGTGTAGTCTTTCTCAGATTTATAGTGATTTACAGATTGTAATTTAGGACTTTCTGCAATGTAAAGTGACTCAAGAAATCACGAAATCACACGAGTTACTCAAGAAATCAGCGATTTAGACTCCTTTCATCCCTCAGTCTGTTCCTACTTTACTTCCACTCTTTTCATCTAACTAAGCTTAAAGCAAGTTCTTCCAATATCAATAAGCTAATATTTCATGGGTACCACACCCAGCAAAAAATGTTTGAAAAATGTGGAACAAATTTTCAAAAAAAAGCATTTAAAGTAAAACATAACGGCTTTTACAACCTGCAGTAAAATAAAGTGGAATAAATAAGTACAGCCAAAGGAAACAAAAAAAAAGCGAGACATCAACGCTGCATGTTCGTTCATAAAATGGCGCCCAAAATCAATACGAACAATTTCAGCGCCTCGAGCCCATAACTAGAAAATTTTTACTGCAAATGAGCAATAACAACAACAAAACCAAAAACAAAGCTGAAAATGCTAGACTGCAAAAAAAGTTAACAAAATAAAAACCAATGGGTGCAACAAGCGAGCAGGAAAAACAAAACTTATTAGATAAGATAAACGAACTTTTTTGGAAAATTCATGCGATTTCTAGCACATATACATAAATAAAGCCCAAGAAAATATGTGGATTGCAAATTGCCAAAAGATGGATGCCGGAAACAGTACCAGAACAACCAACAAAACCGAAAACCAGAACTTGGCAATGACCGTGCGAGTGCTAAGGTTTGTTGGTCAATAAATCGAAAGCCAAGGCTAAAACATGGCTATGTTACGCATCTCCATATAAGAAAGGGGTGCCAAAAAACAAATTCTTAAGCTAAAAATAGGCATGAAAATTGTGGCTTATAAATTATGGTTAAAATGTTTACGCTTTAAATTGGATGTTGGCCATGTCTGCGGGTACAACTTGTCGTATGCGCAATTTACTTGACACTTTAAAGGTCGCCCGGCCAGCAAAGTAAAAGCAACAAAAACAATTGCTCAAGCGTGCAAAATTCAAAAAGTTCAGATTTTTTTACACTCTAGATTTGGGTAGAGAAAAGCGGATATGTTGAATTGGTCAAAACGTTTGGAACAGTGGGAACCAAGTTGAGTCAGTTGACTAAACAGCGAAAGTGATTAGACCAGAGGTCGGCAGCGGCAGCAGTGTGGCCAATGGTAACTGAGAATATGTTCGTATGCATGCTCATGTATGTTCAAGCTTTACCCTTCATTACTCCGTGGTCAGTCCCTTTCAATACATAGTCAGTTCTGCGAATCAACGCATTTCACATGACAGTGTCCTAGGTGTGTGTAAATTGCCTTGGTGGCCCTCTTTTTGCGATAGATAGATAGCCCATTGTACGTGCATAAACATTTCGGTAAGAGTTAGGTAGAGGAAGCGAGACTACCGCGTTGGTAGCCCATTTCAGTCATTTCGGATTTCATGTATCACTTTCATTAGATAATTAATTATTACAAACGGAAGAGGTAGGTCCTTAGGCTCAGGAAACAGCACGTCTTTCATATCATATACTACTTAGGGCATATAGGTTTTGTATTGAAGACGATGAAAAGCGAGCAAATATTTCTAATATTAAAGAGACTTGCTTATTTATTAACAAATTATCGATAAAACTATCGAAGTCAAAAAGCGAGAAAATCTTTTATACATATAGCATATAGCAAAATTGTTATACTTTTCTTTTTCTTGGAATTGCTTTTTTGATTGCAATATCTGATGGGGAAAAATTAATTCAGTTCAAAAACAACCAATAATGTCGGTACATATTTGACAACTCTTATTTATATGCAATTTATTAGCAAGGAAAGTGATTTTGTTATCCACATGGCAGCAAATTGTAAATTAACAAGAGTTCCAGTCCTTAGGCAACACTTTCATTTGGAAATCGGTACAAAGAATGTGTACGGTTATAATCGATTAACATTTTTTGGTAAACATTTACGTTTTCATATATTCAAATGATTTCTATTCAAAATCTAATTTTTAATTTTGGTAACTTAAAGAATTACAAAATTTCAAGTTAAATTCAGAATTAAAGAAACAATTTTTGAAAAAAGGATAATGGATCTTATTTTATGTTTTAATACAGTTTTTCATGTTATCAAAGTAAAATTTATCGAAATTATCGAGTATGTCATCGAGTTCCTTTTGTACCGAATAATATTAAGCTCTAAAAATAAGTATTATGATCGTAACATTGGAAGAACAATCGTTAGAGCCTAAAATAAAATCAGTCTATAGAATTGCGAGTGTTATCAAAAGTTTTCTAGCTCTATTAACTAACGGTTAATCGACTTTGGGCTTATAAACCAAAACTGATGTTACGCTTGCGATTAATATTAGGAATTCAAAAGTTGGATGCTAGAGCTAAAGATAATGGTATCGATAATATAAGCTTTCACTCTTAGTCTCATCGATAGATGCTAAACTATCGACACGTCACCATCTTTTACATTTATCGATATATGGTATATTGCTTTTGCGCTTGAAAACATCTATCGTACAGTTGTTCATGAAATGAGAATGACAGAGATATATAATTTAAAAAAATTACAGTGTATCAAATATGCGCATACCCTAAACTTGAGTAAAAATGAAAATCAACAAAAAAAAAAAATACCACACTGAAAGATAAAGTACGAGGCTGAGAGATAAATGTTCAACAGGGAGCAATAATATTATGAATTTGAAGCTTCATTGAAGCCAGAGCGTTGCCAGACTTTGGGTTTGGTCAGATGTAGGCGACACACATGAAAATACTATATGCATAATCTATTTTTATGTTTTATTTATTTAGTATTTTTTGCGTGCTTGGAGTCAAATAGGAAGAAGAAGAAAACACCAACACAAACAATCACACAACGTTGGAGAAGACAACTGTAAATAGGGCAACCGAAGACAAAATCCACTTACAAAGGCGTTGTCGGCAAACGCCGTTATAGAAACTCACTTGAAAAGTGTAGGAAAAGCGACAATAGTAAAAGAAAATGTATGTACTTATAACAGAAAAATAAGGATATACGTAGTAGGATATTTGTTGCGCACATTTGACTGGAGGCAAAGCGTGTGTTTTGCATTTGTAGTTTCTGTAGGAAATATTTGCGTTAGTGAGACAGACAAAGACTGCTAGACAGACAGATAGAAACCAAAACCAAAACCACAACCAAACCAAATTTAAACTCAAACCAAATAAGGAAATATTATACGACTACATGGTAGTATAGTACTCTATGTGTAGTATTTATCCTGGGGTGTTTATACGAGGTTGCCATGTTTGTCTGCCTGTTTGGCTGTCTGTCTCTTTATCTGTTTACCAGTTTGCCTCACTTCAATTGGTTTTAGTTTATACAATATTAGATTTGACACAAAGTCCTGGCAATGCTGTCCCGATAAGAGATAATACTCACACAAAATTGACACTATTGCAGAAATATTTGGCTAAGAAGCAATTTGATATTGTGTTAGCTGCAAATAGCTGCCAAACAAGCCAAGTAAATACAATTTAATGGTTTTTTGGCTTTGCCTACCTGGTAGCTAACAAAAGATACAAAAGTATCTGTAGGTAACTATGGCATCTATAATAAAAAGATACTGCCTGCAGCTGCATAAATTAAGTTTACATGGCTTTTTGCTAGCACAGTGTACAGTAGGTGCAATAAATATGCCTATATGTATATGTAGATATACACATATGTCACATATGCACTTTGTCTGCCCTGCTTTGTCTTGCGCTCTGTCTCTCGCGCTTTCTCCCTCTCTCTCTGTCTTTTGTGCAGCACATTTTTCAATATTGACACAATATGTCACATCGAGATGACATTCATTTCCTTTAGTCAACACGCACAATTTGTCGCTTTCAAATGAATGAATGATGCACATACACACAGTCAGAGTAAAAAGGTTGAAATAATTCAAAGGCACACCGGAAAATCTTTACCCGGGAAAATGAAAAAAATGCGAAAAAACAAGCGAAACATTTTAAGCCTAAAAGCAACAAATCCAACACACATCTCACACTCTCAAATGCAAAAACAAATACAAATACAAACACATACAATAATAGCTAGCCCAAGGGCATGATATACTCGTAGATAGCAAGGGTTTCTATACACTTTAGTTGGAGATTTGACTTACAAATGTGTCAAGAAGTTTGTGGTTGCTTGACTCAGATGCAATAGAGTATATCCAGAAGCGAACAGTGTTGAGAAGTTTCTAAGTTTCACTAGCTGCTTCGCTTTGCTCTCTAATATACCGTAGCGAATATGCAAATCTATAGATGTAATTAACCCCTTTACACAATCATAACTTATAATGCATTGTTATTCCTTGCAGGTAAGATAGGCCAATTGAATTCCGTTTGCATGTTCGAAATAACAAACCCGATTGAAGTACCCGATTTTTGAATCTAAATAGTTAATATTCATGGTCTGTCAACAATATGGAGTACCTACATGATACCTTTTACCCAAACTCAAAATAGGTTTTGTCGGTGTCTTTATAAGAATTATCTCAGTTTGTTGATTAAATTCAAACTTTTCTAATATTCTGAAGGCTGACCATACTTATACTACCTTCCCTGTATATCACTCCGTACTCAGTTTTTTTCGGTCACCATTAGGTTTTGACAATTTCGCAAATATCGGTATTTTTGAGGAGATTAGAGTCAAATCGCTAAATCTCTATTAGATTAGAGGGGGCTAACCACCTAGTTTAAACTAAAAAAGCTTTTCATAAACATTTTGTGAAATTTTTCATGCGAGGTCGAGTTCATTTGAGCTTTCGGATTAAATATTGTCATCATAACATAAATTTAAGTAGTAATGAAGGCATTAAGCTATTTTGGAAGCTATAGCGCCTATGAAGAGTATCTAAACTTCATTACTCTGAAGCTAAACTTTCGTTGACTTTTTTTTCAAAAGCCATGCATGATTTCTATATTTGCTTTTCTCAATATATGTAGTTGTATATGTGTGTGTCCAAGGAAAAGCCTAAAAGCAATATCAAATTTGCAGAGCTATCACAAGTAAATACAAGAGCAACGCCCACGCCTAATCATTCTTGTTCTTCTGCTTTTAAGGGGCGCAACCAAAAAATAAATCGGAAAGAAAGTTGAGCAATTTAAGTTGGTAATCATTGTCGATTTGATTACATTTTGTGGCTGTCAAAGTGTTTTTGTATAGTTTGTGATATGTCTGGACTGCTCGTTAAAGCCAAGTTGTCAGTCAATCAAAGGTCAAGGGTTGGTCACCGCAAAAACGATAGACCCGGACACACACACACGGATACCACAAAGGCAGATGGAATTTTGTGGCTGTCTGTCTTTGGTGTGACAAGCATGAAACAAATAGCTTTGGCCCATTTTAGAAACATATTAAATTTTGTGGCTACAAATTACTTAATGAATGTGAATAAAACCGCAAGCAGACACGCACATTCATGCACAAAGTGTCGCCATCTGTGTGTGTTTGGGTGTAGCTAAGTGACCCTTGCCAAAAATTCACTTGGCTGTCATGTGGCCGCCATTTTCTATGGCCATATTGTCGTCTGCATACTTGAGAGAACGCCGCTCTTTATGGAGCGACAAAAATTTCATTAGAGAGAGCTATACACTAATTTGCATAAAGCAAGACTTGGCACGTTTGTTGACCCAGCGACAACGTCACCATGTTCTGGAGCCTAAAAGTATGCACAACTTAATTGAGCCGAAAGTGTTTTTTCGGGTTGCTCTCTGATGGGTGTGAGGTGCCTAGGGATTTCTATAGTTTGAGCGCCTTAAGCTCATTTTAATAGCTAGATGGACACTGAGATTTGTGCCAAAAATGGTTGCTGCACATATATGTGTGTTTGTAGTTGTCCATATGCGATCCGGTTAACCGCCATTTGCTAAATTAATTGCTGTCCCGTTCCCACGCAATTTAATATATTTTGGGTATCTTACACTAGCCAACAAATTGGAGCTCAATTTGAAGAAATTGGATGAATTTGGCGTCGCTAATTTCGAATCCCTGACAGTTGTATAATACATCCTAATCGTACTTTTAATCCATGTTAAAGCTACAGTATTAGATGTGTAAAGAGGAGTTTTATGCCACTCATAGAGTTTTGGTCGACCTTGAATTGAATGTAGCTGATAGGGAAATTTTTCGAATTACGCAAATTGTTCTTCCTTTTCCGATGAATTGATACTTTATGAATTCGAAAGCGAATCGTCGAAAATACCTTTTAAGATCCACTACGGATTGCATTGATGTCGTAACGTTGAACTCGTTTGATTGATCTTGAACATGATGTTGCGCCACAATCACGGCATGTACGGTGGCTTACCCGGAAGTCTTGTAAATGAGCTCTGAACTTGGACAATCGACTTTCTTTCGGCTTTACATTGAATTCGTGCATGAATTCGGTTTTCGTTGTTAATAGTTCGAATAATTCGTTCAGTTCGATAGAAATAGGTAAAAGCTATTTGGCTTAACACTCGTTTACGTAGTTGCGCCATAAATGTAAAGCCATACAAGTATGCTAGATCCAAACCGTACGAGTTCGACGGCATATGAGCGCTACACCAATCAAGTGTAACAACATTTAAGCGTAACGACATAAAAGCGTCACACCAGACGTATATCACACCATCCGAAAGTCACACCATTCGACAGTTACACCAAACGAGCTTGACGGAATAAGAGCGTTATACTATTCAAGTGGCACACCATTCGAGCGCCACACCATAGGAGCTTAACATCATATACACGGGTATCACACCATTCGAGAGTCAAACCCTCGTGACGGCATAAAAGCATCAGAACAGACAGGTGTCACACCAATCAGGAGTTACACCCTCTGAACGTAACGACATATAATTCCTTTTTACACTTAAGGCGGGAAGGGTATATTTGAGTCAAAGTCAATTTTTGTTGTTGTCCAGTGTTATTGCTACAAATTAAATATCGCTTAGTCCAAACACTCATGCAAAATTAATACATTTATTAGCAGTGGTGTCTAAATGAATGGCCTCATATGTGGTTCAGCCTAATCTGCTGACCCTTAAGAGTGTTTGTGTCCATGTCCGTGTCCAGCTCAGGCTTATTTGTATTTTGGTGATTAAATTTGTGTTGTGGCTACTTAAGAGCTTTACAAATTAGAATTTAAGTGTGACCAGAGTCAACTATTTATGACACGTTATTAGCCACAGGCTTTAAGTTGGCTACTAAGCATTCATTAGGCAAACATTAAGCAAATTAGCTGGCTGTATATACATACATTATAAGCACTACAATTAGTTAGTTTCTTTAGCAAAAGCGACACCGAGCGGGAGAGAGCGAGAGAGAACGAGCCCCTCTAGACACAAAAAGAAGCGCTTAAATACAGCCAACCAGCGCGCAGTAAATAAAACACTTCAAGTGCTGCTGCTTAAGCGAAACACTATGCAGCTCATGAATATATATCCACTTGAATACTAAACAAGCTGAAAGCATTTATCATTTAGCTGAATGACCCAATGCACTTTTTATATTCTTATTTAATTTCTTTTGCACACATAATAAGAACATAATTTCGTACTTTTTTCTCCGACTTTTGACTTAATATGGCCAGTAATTATTATTGCTTCTTAAGTTTTTCTTTGTATCTTTTTTTTTTCTTTAAAAAAGTCCTGTGCTTCCTCTTCATATGCTGAAATTAATTGCTGTTTAAATAATGGCACGGCAAAGAGAGAAAACAAAATTTAATATGCACATACAATTTCGCGTTGTTATTAACATTTTTTGCAAATAGGTCTTCTTCTTATAGTATTTTCTTTGTGTGCCGGGAAATTCATTTACTGCATACCTTACATACAGACATATGTATACACAAAAGTGTGCATATATGCACTTTGGTGGATTGGGAAAGGGCGTATGAGGGACGCCGAAGCAGCAGCTGGCTTGGCTACTTTATGGAAAATAATCAACGCAATTATTCCTGGCCATATTGTAATTTACGAAACGGTGATGGGAGGTTGAATTTGTAAAGGCAAAGGGCATAAAAGAAACAGTTAAGAACATGAAAACCTGTAACGAAATTGAAAATGCATTAAAAAATTTAAATGAAAAAGATGAATACAATTAAAGAAGTCATGTTACAGCTGAGAAACGAACAAGAGAAACCACAGTTTATAGTTAATTTTTCAACAAACATCCTCGTGAATTTGTTGATTACTAATCTTCAAATCGCACAAATTTGTATCTCTTGACTGGCTTGCATTAACAGCAGTGAGTATCAAGCAATTAAAGCAGCCTCAAAATAGAGAATTTGTCAGCGACATTATCAATAAAATAAACCAAATAGGAGAGCGAGGACCTGCATTTGCTGACTACGGTTCTGGTCTATTGTGCTGAAACCTTCATCTATTACTTTAAGTTTTGCTAGCACATCACCTGCATTTTGGAAGTAATATCTTATGACTGCTTATCAAACGATCGCTTTTCCCACATCAATTCTTAGTTTACTCCATCTATTCTCTCATCTTCCATTATCGAGAGAAGCAGAGACATCGCCAGAATTTCAATTTCAATGGTATTTGTGACTTAGCAGAGAAAAGTTGTCAGTGTATTGAATGAATATACAAAAATTTCCACAGGTGCCAGTGGCAACTTCTCTGCTCACTTTGCCGACTGTTGATCTAGAGCCACAGGCTAACGTTTGCTTGAGGTGAGTCTCTGCTCTAGTAGGATAGGATGAAGCTACCTGATTACTGTCTCTACCCAAACCAAGATGCACAACCTTGACGTGCTGCTTCTGGTTAACTGCTGCAATCACCACCCGAAGTTAGGTCACTGAGCTTAATTGCTCAGTAAAGTCTCCTTGGGACTTTAACAGGGCTGTGCGTAGCGCTTCTTAACAGGCCATAACAACCCTTTATCGGGCTACGGCCTGATGTAAATACATTCTTTCATTGGAATTGTGATTTTACGTTGGGGGTCCCAAACCGTACGGTCGACCCTTTTAAGGCCTAGTGGTCTCGAAAGAACTCAGTGTCATTGTTAGTTGCCTTTTACGACAAGCTTTGACCAGCTGAGGTGATATTCTCTAACCCGCTCAGCACACCGGGGAATTGTAGCTCATATTAAAGGTAATTAAACGTCGATTCAAGACAGTTTTGGTCTAAGTTGACTCCATTGCAGATAGTAAGGCATTAAGTTATCATATGTGAATTTAAGAATTTTAGTAAAAAATTAGATGATCGTTTAATTAAACAATTTGCTGCCTTCGCAAATCTCAAAATGTCAAATATATTTTTTTAGGAATCCAAACACCGTTGACGGATACAAAATCAGTGATCCCAAATGGACCGGAAAAGGTATGTTTTAGCCCAGGTCTTCCATGAAGGTGGTAAATTTGCTGCTTACTGTTATTTGCGAACCGCAGCAAAACTTAAATACATATCCTTAAAATAAATTAATTTAGAATCTTTTTACATTACTTTTATTAATGACAGCGATATTAAAAACATTCGTTTAAAGCGGTAAACCCTTAAAACATGCAAACTGTTGACAACTCTGTCGCAGTGTTGCCAAGTACCCAGCAGCCAAGCGCTTAAAGTAACATCGCCCTTCGCCCATTAACTTCGGTGAACTCTCTGTTCATTTAACATAAATACACAATGACAACTTGCACACACACACACACACACACGGACATAACACACACACACACATGCAAACCCGCAAGCAAGGCGAAGAGCATCGAAGCAACCAGAGAGAGCACAAGATAGAGAGTGAGCGAGAAAGACACCGGGCGACAGCGTTGAAGCTGCCAATTGGCTACTTTTTCTTTGCATGCTGCAAATGAATTTTACACATATTCATTTGTGCGTGCGCGTGTGTGTGTGTGTGTGTGAGTGTGTGAGTGAGTGTGTGTGTGTGTGTAGCTGACTGTCAGTGTGTCATCGTGAGTAAGTGCATCCTTCGTTGCAACTGAGGCATTTATTATGTCCTTTCAACGAGTAACCAGACAACGCCAAGTAAGAATGGTTAAAAATAAAACTAAGAGTTTATCAGCCGACGGCCGTGCACTCGTTTGGTGTCCTCTCATTGATATAACGATGTTTGTTGTTGTTCCTGTTGCTGTGTTTGTTGCTTCTTTCACTCACGCACATACACACCCACACACTCACTCACTCACTCACTCACTCATTCACTCGTGTGACTCGTACAAGCCTTCATTACAATTTGTGCGTTGTTGGCTTTTATTAAATGAATATCAGTGCACTTCCTTTTTCTTGCTCTTGGTTGCGTGCCAAGTGAAAAACGCACCGAATTCGGTTCTTGGCTGCATGTGAAGCTTGCAGTTAAGCCCTCCCGGGACGCCCCTTTTGCTACTTATAGAAACATTGAGAAATGCAATCAGTAAATGTTATGCACACTCAAAGAAGTCAAATGAAGTTGGTAAGTTATAATTTTGTATGCCATACATTCAATTTATAAAGATTCTGCACTACGAAAAATGAATTTCGTGAGAAGAGCGTAATGCAGTGATGTGCCAGAAATCTGTAGAGGGTTTGTCTTCAATTTCTTTTGAAATCTGCTGCAAACATATTTCTTAATGCAATATGGGGAAAATTGGGAAATTGCTTAAAGTTGGAGCTGCCGATATGTTTTTGATTACAACGTTTTTGCCATAAATTCCGAGAATACAATATAAAGTTCTGTACTCAAATAGAGCAGTATTGCAAATGGTTCTGTCTACAATTCTCAGAAATAGTAATAAAAGCGCTGTGACGACAAAAGGAAATCATAAAGGTATGTAATTTACCATTTTTTTTTTTTTGGTAGTCACGTAAATTTCATTAAAAATATTTGCTGCAACAAAAGAATTCAGTAGAAGTCACAAAATAAAAAATAATAATTGCAAAGGATTTAATTGTGCGTAGCCAAAAAAGCTGTGGAAGTCACACACACACAAAGGCAGCGGAAAGTCACTTACACTGTGACACAATGCGTGCAGAAGGTGCAAAAAGGATATGCAGCATCGCCTCCATGTGCTTTTAATGTTGAAAAATGAGTTTGTGAGCACGTCGTAAGCGACCAACTGTCCCTCAGTGTGCCTCTCGCTCTTACTACATGCACCGTTCACTACACCGTTCACTACACCCTTCACTCATAGTTTGCCCCTCCAGTCATGCCATCCCTTTCCAGTCAACAAACAACAGTCGATGCGCTTTGTATGTGCAACGAAGCAATTTGGCGTATGAAACGGGTCAAGTCAGTGCCATGCCACATACCTATGCACACACACAGACACACAGACACACACACACACACACACACACACACACACACACACACACACACACACACACATAGCGACATATGCACAGCTTGAATTTATACCGCACTTTTGGAAAAGTTGCTTTTCAGCTGCCATTGTTTGGCTACTACTCGTAGTGTTTGTTGTAGTTTTTGTTGCTTTTCTCGGTGTGGTTGTTGCAAGTGTTATAGTTCTTGTTGTTGTTGCTTCAGTTCAATATGTGCTGCTGCTGCTGGACTGTTGCACTTTGCCAAGTCATTAAGCGTCTACGTGAGTGTGTTTCTATGTTCCGAGTCTTTTCCCTTGCCAAAAATTTAATTGAAAGAAATTTCTTTTAAGTGGCATTAATATTTAAACATAAGTTTTTGAAACATTTATTTTACATGGCACTAAATGTGCTCTGATTAGATTTCGTAAAGTTTTTTTTTTCATAAATTTATTATTTTAGTTTTTTGGGGAAACCAAATCGAGAAAGACATCATGTTGTTTGGTTTCGAAAGACCTTTACGGAACGGATGGGGTTTTCTTATATGTATTTCAGCAAACACTTGCTGAAGAGTAGTGAACTCGCTTCTAACAGATTTCATCAGTCTCCTTAAACTGTTTATCTCCAAAAATGCATATTGCTTGATGGGAAAGGATACTTTTTTTGGGTTCAGGAAAGTTTACTGGACTGTTGAATTGCTGCATAGCGCCACCAATCACTTGATATGGAAAAAGCCTTAGCCAGAGTGTGGCACGGTGTGTTGCTGCATTAGGTGAAGCAATCACTCCCTCGTTCTACTTTCCAATCTTGAAGTTTTACCTGAGGCAGGAGTTCCAATCTTAAGGTCAAAAACGCTGCTTCTGCCTCCAAAGCAGTGCTGATGGCTAGCGCTTTTGAGTCCATTGCTGATGCCTCGAACCCTCAGAGTTGTTATTTTGAGTGGTTTTTGATAGTCGTCGAATGAAGCGAAAACAGCATGACGACTGGCGGATCGGAACATTAAGATAAAAAGATAAAGTGTTTAAATGTTTGCTACACTTTGTGAAGGTCTTGGTACTTGAAAATTGACTTCATATTGCGCAGTACATTACTGGAAAGGTGGCCACTGTGCGAATCTGGTTAAACAAGTTCGGCTTGTTCCTTTCCAGCAGGTTTAAGTTGGTGCCAGTTGGGAGATATTGGATGCCAATGTAGGTTATGGTCTGTACAAGTAATTAGAAATGTTTGCTGGTCTTGCCTCCTGGTATTGTAAAAACAGAGCGTCATTTAGGAATGTTGGATACAATTGCAATGAACTACAAGCTGATGGGTTCTTCAAATTCATTTGGTTTTACCCTACAAAGACGACATATGCACAGGAGGTGACAGAAGCTTTTTTTTTAAGTTTATAGAGTCCGGGCTCTTAGGTGCATTACTGGGGCGCCGTGGTATGTGCGTAACTCCGCGATTTATCGCGTGCCCACGGTGATGGATAAACTAAATGGGCATCCTAGCCGGTATAACGACCGGCTGAATGCACATCGGAACCCGTTGGCAGGAGCATTGGCCACTAATACATGCAGAAGGAGGTTGAGGCGAATCCATCCTAGTGACATTTGGCTGCGAAGGAGGCGTCGTTTGTTTCTTCAGGGTCCATGTTTTTGTTGAATTTCGGAAAAATTTGCGTTAAAATGTTCATTTTTTTGTCTTGAACGTAATCCCTTCCGTCATATTCTTCTCATTTGTCATTAAAATGTTTTATAATAGTTAAGTCGATTGATTAATGTTTTAAATTTAATTTCAACCAGACGTCTTTATGAAGGGTATAAGATGAAACAAAGGCTGATGGTGTTGAATCATCTGAAAAAGATGAAGAGTAGTGGGCCGAGTGGGTTAAGATGGCAACCTTACGCATGCAAAACAAATTGGTAGCTCTATCATTGCCAGCTGAAAGCAGAGACGACTAAAGGTGATCGTAGAAGCAGGTCACACTGCGAGTGCTTATTATTATTTGGGTATTCTGAGAAGATTGTAGGACACAATTCAAACGATGAACAAAGTTATTGGCATATTATTTTTGTTGCCACCGCAGTACTCGCCTGATCTTGCGCCGTGCAACTTTGGCAGTAACTGACAAAAAAGTATAACCTCCATCTGCTTTGCGAGTATTTTTTGTCCACCATCTGATTGCGGAGATTATGAATTACTTACTCAACTGGCCATAACAACCCGTTACCGGGTTGGGTACAGGGGCTTTTTTATCCGTCAGCGGAGTTACAGGATCATAATTCAATATTGTCGCTCATAGCATTCGTCGTTCCTTCGAGTGCGGTAGTTTTTGCCAACGCTTAAGGGGCCAAAAATCTTACGAGAGGAAAGTACTTCTCAAACAATCCTAGAGCATTTTCATTTCGCAGTCTGCGACATCACCCATTCCTCAGCTCCATAAAAAATAACGGGTAGGATTAGCGTCTTATAGAAAGTAAGTTTCGTTTGGCGATAGTGGTCTCTACTGCTCATTTGTCAACTGAGACCCAAGTCACATCTATTGGAAAAATTGATATCCATGCTGACATCGTTGTTCATTGTGAGGGTCGTGCCAAGGTAGACGCAATCCTTGACAACATCAAAAGTACAGCAGATTAATAATATAAAAAAAACTTCTTAAAAATGCATATAAAATAAACGTAATCGATTGTCGAATGTCGGCATTTTCACTACAAACTACACAGACGAAGTTTTCAAGGTATTAACAAAACGCCACAGCTAAAGTGTGAAATTAAAGTACAACAACAACTACAACACAACAGCAACTGCAACAACAAGAACATCATGGCCCGCTAACTGAGTAGTCAAGTTAACTTTGCCGAACGAAACGGTTAACTTCAGGTGGAAAAACAACAAACTTGGCTTCAATGCATAAAACAGCAACAACAAAAACGATAGCACGAAAACTGCATAAAATTAGTTACAAATTGCAAGCAAACAGCTGTTGCTGTTAAAGTTATCGTTATCGTTGTTGCAGTTGTTGTTGTGCTAGCTGCCGCCATTTTGGTTTAACAAAAAAATGCAACGATGCGCATCAAAAAAGCAACTGAAACGCGAAAAGTGGCAAAAAGAAGCTGCCAACAAAAGGCACGGCCAGCACCGCCAACGCAACAAAAGCAGCGACAACAACAACAACAACAACAACAAATACAGACACAAAAAACGTAAACCACACAAAATGTTAAACAAACTGTAAGCAATTATGTCCGAGTGCCGACAAACCTCGACAAGTGGCAAACAGAACTTGCTGACAAAAAAAAAAAATAAAAATGGCGGACAACCGCAATGCAAAAGTTTAGCATAAAAAAAAACAAATTTCACTGCCAGCGGAAAAAGTCAAAATGGCGACTGGAAAGAGACATTTTCGGTTAAATTGAATCGTTGGCAAGGCCCGAAGCGCTTTTGCGTAGAAAGGTAGCTATGGAAATAATGCAATTATTTGGACGCTTTATTATGCAAGTTTTTCGAAATTGGTAAGCAGAAGAAAAACGCGGTTGATCCTTTTAGCGAAACTTCTTAGTTAAAGACATGGCTTACCGCAAGTAGAGTCAAAGATCCAACACAATTCGAGTGCTAATGTTGAGCTGGATTAGGATGAAGTTGCTATGGAAATGTTTCAGATTTCAGCTTCATGTACGCTAAAAACTTATCGATATTTGTTCGTTAATGTACTTAAAGTGTACTCAAATTATCGAAGCATAATAATTGAAGCTCTAATGCTAAATATGCATTACCTCTTGACAAAATCCAATGTAATAACTGGGTTATTCGCCTAATTAAAATCTTTCCCAACAAGCACTTTCCAACTTTATGAGTGCTACGGGCAAAGGACACACAACACTAAACAAACACACAATGAACATGTTTTAGACGACAAAACAAATTAAAACTACATAAAATTGGTTGCATATTTTATGCTATTCCCTGTTGTTGTTGGCTCAATTATTTGAACAAATGTTTTGGCAACAAAACGCCCAAAAAACAACAACAGCAGAAAGCACACATACTGAAGCAAGCGAAAAGTAAAAGAGGTAATATTAAACAGAGTAATAATAATAATAAAGCTTACAAAAAAGTTAATGTAGTAGTAAAAGTAACAGCATAAATGGATTCTAATAAAATTATAGCTGCAACAACAACAACAACAAGCAGAAGCAATAGCAGCGAGTTACTAATAACACTAGACAACATAAAAAACATGACTTGGCTGAGAAAACTCCTTTTCGCTTAGCTTTTTGTTACCGAAAACCGATTAGGTAATCCGATTTTAGCTGGTTGCATATCGCGATTTCCAAATGGAACTTAATTTCACGAATCGCCGAGTTCTCAAAAAGCGTAAAACTCGCAACGTCAACTAACGGTAATTAAATATTCATTACCGTTTTTTGTGAAATGGTTAATGACCAAGTATGAGTCGCTTTTGCCGCTTTCGCCTTTTCCCCGCTATAACAGGTTTTCTTAAAGTCTGTTTTCAGGACAGAACTTAAGACTGCGTTGGCATGAATTCTACATTTCTTTGATTTTGTTAAGCTTAATTATTTTATTCCAAAAAAAGATGAATACTTTTAAAATCGTTAGAGCAACGGATAAAGTAAAGTTGATAAAACATCGATTTCTTCGAGATTGTGGACATGAGAAATCTATAACAATATAGCCTTTAGCTCTAACTGCTGATTTATATACAAAGAGAGGTTGGTATCCTTAAGCCGTACTCACTAGTCAGCCGATTTAAGTAAACGACGATTCGGAAAGGTGAAATATAAGAAACGGCGAGCCGATGTCACTAGCAACTAGTGGTTCGGCTTTCCTTACATATTATTGGTTACAAACAGGTGACGCGTATTCCAAGAACGTGCGAACAAGACATATGAATAGCCTTTTAGTGATGTTAGGATCCGAGATCTCCTTTGACTTTTACGAATCGAATACGGGATTTAGCTTTATTGAACATTCCGTCGATATGCTCGTTGAATGTTAGCTTAAAATCCAACACAATTCCCGGGTCCTTTAAGAAATCAGAAATAAGAGAAATAGATTCTCGTGAAAAACTCATCAATTCACATTTTTCACAGTTTAGATTGACATGATTAGCAGCACACCATTCAAAAAAGTTATCGAGCTCATACTGAAAATGACTCCAACCGTTCTCGTCTGATATGTAGGAATAAAGTATAACATCATCACTCACATCCCCCACATTCAATCCAGTCGGATTCGTTATCCATGTTGTAAAGGTGAGATTAAAACCCGAATTGAACATTTCAGCTGTTATATTCTCAAAAAGTTTTGGAATAAAACTGAGTTTCGAAATAACGTATAATGAAAAAGAGGAAACATATTCCGGCAGTAGTCAGTAACGCATAATGTGGCGCCATCTAGTAAAGATGAATACGCACAGCAAATATTTAGCTTTTTTGGCTAAATTTAATAATTTTAAAACAATTTTGTAAGCTAGTGTAATGCTTGAACACAGCAGCAACAACAAGCGAGTTTTGGACTTACTGCCCGGTTTTTGGTGTTGCAAAATTGCAAACAAGTGTTAAAATGTTTTAAATTAGTTTTCGCTGTTGGCAACAACAGCAACAAGAAGAAGAAGAAGAGGCAGCAGCCAACAACAACGGGAATTAAAACGCAACTGTAAACCATTTTGCGTAAATCCTTTTAAATGCAAAGTGCTATCTTGCCTCTCTCTCTCTCCGTCTCTCTGTCTCTGTCTCTCTCTGCTTGCGTGTCTGGCTAACTGCCATTGGCAGCGCTTCTGTTGCTGTAACTGTTTTCATGGCAACACACACATAAAACTAATTAAATTTATTATTAATTTATTGCCATATTTTGCCGCTTGTTCAGCTGCACATCCTTTTACTTAGATATGTATGTGTATCTATATTAATGCACGCCATCTTTAAAAGGATGTCAGCGCCATTTTGTCACGCCATTTTGTATTACTTTTTTGTTGATGCTTGAAGATAGTAAAGATTATGCATAGGGAAACGGGCAAATAAATAAGTAGAATTGAACTTTTAGTCGACAATTGACAAGCGTCAGCTATTTACTGTGCAATTTCCGCTGCTTAAACTCGACATAAAAACACACACACATACATAAAAGCACACTCAAACACACATTGCTCTTCCGTTTGGCATAATTCGCCCTCTTTTTTCACTTGAAGTAGTAAAACTTGTACGAATATGTCAGACGTATGAATGCCTGCAGGCGGCTTGCTCACTCTTAAACTGTCTCCCTCTCTCTCTACCACTCTAGCTACTCAAGCAAGCTAATCATCTGCAAAAGTGTCGATATTGCAAGTGCAATGCTCATAAAGATGCCGGCATAAAGATGGCGTCGCTGCTGGCTGCAACTTTAATAAGAAAATTATTTCCGTTTGGCAAATTGGAAAATCGTTACGTCTGCGGTTCTGACGACTTTCCATTGCCATTTGACTAGCTGCCGACAACTGCTGCTGCCGACTGCTGCTGCTACTTCTGCTGCAATTTGCTGCTGATTTTTCACCATTTGCCATTTGCCGTTTGCTTTTGGTAATCCATTTATATGGTAATTTTTGCAAAGCATTCGCTCGTTACGCATACGCAGCATTGTACGCGCCAAGCACTTGTCATAACTACACACACACACACGGTTACTGCATTTATACGTATAAATTTAGCTGCATGCAAACATGTTCGCATATGCATTAATGAAATCTATATAGATGAAGTATGCAAATTTGAGAGAAATATATAGTCGGTGATTTCCTCTAATGGGACAATGTGACTGGAAGGAAGCATTAGCTGATTGTCGACACGCATATTTATAGGATGTTTAGCGGTTTCTGAACTAAAGTTAAAAGTAAAGGTAAAAGGAAAACTCATTACGAGCAGCAGCATCCATAACAATATTTTCGTAGCCAAATAGACTGTTCCATTCTAGATGGAGTGACCACAAAGGAAAATACCTAACTAATATTAATAAGCAATAACATTAAAGTTTTCAAAAATATGCGCTAATTTTGCCACAACAAAGACCTTTGCCATTCCCATAGTAAACCGCTTAGAGGCAGCTTAACAGCACTTTGTTTACATTTGCCTCCTCCAACAAACAGAAAACAATTCTAATTAAATCACTCATAAATTGAAGCATTCTCACATGCGTCACACATCCGTTTTCCGCATTACCATTACCATGCCGACATTCAAATAAATTACAGTACACGGAAAAACGCTAAAACAATAGTGAAACATGTTGAGAACATGCAAAGCTGAAATATGTTTTGCGAATTTGCGCTAAATATGCAACACTAAGTATACGTCTAGTATGCAGTAAGCACAAAACATGTGCGCCAGTGCGTGTGCCTTACTGTAACTCGGCAACGACTCTTTTTTGGTAATAAATTTTACTGATTTATGCGACTGAATTGCAACGCGACGACGATGCAATCACATTAAGGCCTAGAATTAAGCGCTTCAAATAAATAAATAAATGTTTTAACAAGTTTTAGCAAAAAGCCGGCAGCATTTTAAAAAACTTAAACAAACTTTGTGGCACTTTAGTGGTTGTTATAGTTGCCTTCAACACAGGGCTTAAAACCAGCTGAACCAGTTCGAATAGACAACCCGTACAACGAACTTAACTGACTTTATGCAGTGCGAACTGGAACCAAAACCGTAGCGACTGATTTTTATGTTACTGCCCAGTATATTCAATAAATTTTAAATGGAATGCAGGGATAACCCATGTCTGCTTCTTTAAAGTCATCATTCATTAGACCTTCCCTGGGACAGCCCATATGTGACGTCATCACTGATAGGGGAAGCGGTTTCCTATTTGATTATGTTTGATTACATGGGTGGTGGGGGGTAAAGGTAGTGATGAAAAAAGAAGAAGATGTCCCAGTGATTTTTAACATAAGGGATTTAATGTTTGGTCATCAAGGCTCAAATGAATCTGATTTTTTTTTTTGCTTTATTATGGAAAACCACTTGGGAGCAGGTGCCTTAAACAGCTCAACTTTTAGTCCTCCTGATCGCTTTACCGTATTCCTAGTACAGTTTTTTTTATAATGATGACACTGGATACTTTCGAGACCAGTAGAGCCACCCCAAGCCTTAAGAGGGTTGTGCATAGGGCTTGGGACCAATGTAACCCCCATGGGACCAACCATGTAATACCCCAATCCCAATGAAAGATATATATCAGGCCGTAACCCGGTAACGGGTTGTTATGGCCAGTTAAAAAGAAGATGTTCCAATCTATTATCTTTAGCAAAATGTTGCAAATTCGAATATATTGTCCTAATATGAAGTTTTGGTTCTTTGACTGGTTCGCAGGATTTACGTTAAAAAGGTCAATTTTTTAACAAACTAGTCAGGAAACTTGAAAAATGTTCATACATTTACTGCTGACTTTGAATCGCAAGCTGTAGCAACTAAAAAGCAACCTCGAGCGACACATCAAAAGAGTTGCAAAGGAAAGGTATGCAGGGTAGGCTGCGGCTTTTGCTCTGCACCGTCTTCATCCTAATCTGGAACTAAGGAAGACCAACTTAACATTGTCTAAGGTATTTGAAAAGATATTTTGACGAATGGCGCCTGTAACGCACGTTATAAACATCATATCCAAATATAAGCTTGAGCTTCGAAGAGAACATGAAAAACTTTAGAAATGCCACCAAATCGTCAAGAGTTTTTAAGCTTATTTTTAAGTCTACCACTTAGGTGTCCTAGATGAAATTGAGAACGTTTAACAAGAAGACATACAAAGGTTCTGTCCTGAAAGAAGTCAGAATATATTCATTGACAGATACGATATAAGCGCTCAATAATCTTCAAAATATGAACATTCTGCATACACATACCGCTGCCAGCGGTATTTGCAACTCTTTTATGCTTGCAGGAAGGCGGCGACCAAAATGCTCTTGGCTTCCTTGTAAAGGACTGTTATAGCGCTTTCACCGAGCGGAGATGATCCTTTCGGTCTTTTTCGTGGTGGTTTTGAGGCGGGTGAAGAGGAAAAAGTCTGGCGGGAGAACGACTTGACTGTTAGGTGGCTGAGACAGGGTTGCGATATTGTGTTGGGCCAGGTTCGACGCCACGCGGATGGCTGTTCATGGACTGGATCACTAATTTCGAATCGAAACAGCTATGCTTTACTGCTTTGGCAGATTCGTTTGCGAAGCTTTGCTGTGACGGGCACACATGTTATGGAGACGAGCGATGTATACTTCGTCACAGCTGGAAGCCTATTGGCAACAATACCAGGCAGAAGTACCGTCGGCAGTCTGCTCGGGAAATATCAAACCGACTTCTTTCATGACAGACCCTATACATATGAGTGTGCTGAAATTTTGGCGAATGGCGAGTAACTCACATATTGGAATAAAGCAAATTAACGATAGGTAACCATATAAACTACACATACTAAATACTTCTTGGCTGATGAGCAACATCGAATTCCATAAAGTTTTTCGTTTTGTTTCGTTAAACAGTTCACATCGCAAAACTGTATCTCTATCCAAGTACGAGCCGGTTTTTTTCAAAGCTGTTTTGCAGCCCTGGTTGAATTATTTGTTGACATTTGCTGACTTTTGAATAATGCAAAAGCTAAGGTCACAATTAGCATAGGTAGCTGAAAACACACACATACACAACAATTACGCACACACACTTCTAAAAGTCTGTGCACATATGAGCAAGTGTGTGTAAAAGCTTTTAGTGCTGCATTACGCCTAAAGGTATGCAAAGTTTAAAGTGCATTTCATTCGCATTTGCAGAAATTCAGCGCACGAGGTCGAGCTATTCGACTTGTCATTAACCTTTGAGTGAGTGTACTCACAAGCACAAACATACACTCACGCACAAACTCCCACGCACAGCACGCTCTCTGCTGTGGTTTTTCATGTGCATTGCGTGCACATTCACATTCACACACACACACACACACACACACACACATGCACGTCTTTTGTTGGTAATCTTTTAGTTTGAAAAAAGTTTTCGCATTAACTTGACTTTGATACTCGAAAACTATTATAGAAAAATATTTTTGCAAGTTGATCAGTAGCAATAACAACAACAACTACAACGATTACAACAATAGCCACTAACGTACTAGTATAACAACTAGTCAGCATTGGAAGTTGGAAAATCTAAAGAAAAGCTGCTCTCTAAGCTGAAAACTGAAGTTATGTGTGTAGAGCGCAAACTGTGTGTGCGTGTGTTTGTTGTGTATGCTGACATTTTGCACATTTTTCGCTGTGCAAAGTTTCGCCTGCTGCCAATTCTATTGCCCTAGACACAAACACACACACACACACACACACACACACACACACACACACCCACATACACAACTACATGTTTGTGTTGTGCGTGTGTTTAGACTGCCACTCAACTGCATTGCTACGTCACAGGCTAAATCCTTTTGTACCGAAAAAACTCTCCAGTTGACAGCAAAGGCATATTTACTTTATTTCTGCAGTTACTTGCATTAAAATTTTGATAAATTCCAATTTTTGGTTCAACAGCAACAAAAAACAGCAACCACAGAGAAGTGAAACTCATTGAATGACATCAATTCTAATAAAAGAATTTGGGAGACTTGCAAGTAGATCTTGCCAAAGTGGGAATGCTCTTTGAGCACACAAAAATTTTACCCAGTCTATATTCTATACTATACTAGTACTATTAGTAGCCCCGCAGTCGGATCCCGACCGATCTCGACATTTCTGATTTCTATCTCTCTCTCTCACTTTCTCACGTTATGTTCTAGTTATAGCCCGCTCGGACCCAACACTTTTCGGCTATTTACACAGACACTGACGAAGTGATAAAGACATCACAACATAAATGTTTTTTTTTTATTAATTTTATCTATATATCGCACTTCTTATGAAAATTCCCAACACAATGTTATAAGTTTCACAAATGTTTGAATCCAACGAATTCGAAAACGCCTCGAGCGATTGGCGTGTAATTTGTTTTCACATCTTCGTTGAAGTTCAGGGAAAGTATAAGAAGAGTATATGAAGATATTAATATGAAAATTGCCGGGTGAAATCGTGAACGCTTCAACTAAAGTTTGTCGGATTTACTAGTAGAGCCAAAAAAGTAAGTTTGAAAAAAAGGATTTTTGATTTTTTAAAGCTTTCAGAAAATTAATTACCAAAAAACGGTCAAAATTTTGTAAATTTGAATCTCCCGACTAACCTAGATTTTACCTTTTTCTATGATATTTTACAGATTTTCTTTTTAATTTTTGGCTGTAACCGTGCCAAATTTCCAAATTGTAGTGCCCCGATTTCCAAAAAATACATTTTCCCACTCAATAAAAATTAATTATTTATTATTTAACAATTCGCTTTACGGCTTTGGCCTTTAAACACATACACATATTGCCTAAGGTTGCAAACTTCCTTTAAGTGCACATACGGCCTCTGCTAGGGTATAAACAAATATTTTACAGCTTTGACTTGCATGTCAATCTGTGTATGTTGGTGTACCACATGTGAACACTGTGTGTGCTTTGGTATGTCCATGACTGGTCAATAGATATATAAGTATAAAAGTGAACATTATTTTGGTCAAAACGAAATTAACAGCTTTTTGCTCTGCATAGACTGAATACTCTAGCTAGGTAACCCAACAATCCCTTTGTCAATATACCCCCCTCTGTGCTTTATCCGATGTCTTCTAAAGTTATTGCAATTTCGTTTTAAATTTGCATATTTCAACAGCAGCTTTTTCTCCCCCACTAAAACAAAGACTTCAGGTATCTTTAGTATTTTAACCCTGCATAAACCAACTGTTGGCTGTTTTACCGTTAAGTACAGGCGATTTGTAACTTGTCAAAAAACTTTGCTATCGCTGTCATGCATAGATTAACCCATGCTGCATTAAGCGTAAGCAGGCGCTCTTTAGTGCCTTACAACACTCAAAGAACAATATGCAAAACGTGGAAGCAGATACTTTGCATCATTTATCATGCGCTGACTGTTGAGTAGCGACTGTCAACGCCTTTCGGGATGGCATGACTTGGCCAGCAACTTGCGGCAATCATAAACCAAACGTTGTTCCAGCCACAAGCATACGTAGCGCCTCCTCGAAACTGCCAAGAAGTTGCCCAGAAAGGCTGGCCACCTGCCGAGACACCGACTCAAGTTGATTAAGTTGTAGTCATGGGCTGAGTTTGCGGTTTCACAATGAGTATTATCAAAGTCTGCCCGGGATTACTACGGTTCAAGTGTGCGCTGTGTCATTGTGTTGCATTGCTGCTGCTTGGATGAATCTGTATCTTGTAGATACTTTGAATGCTTGACAACAATCTTGCACGTTCAATTGCGCATATTGATTGACAATTTAATGGACATGTTTGTCGACAAACCGAAAAATGATTTAGCTAGTGTATTTAATGTTTATATCTATGTGTGTGTGTGTGTGCAAGGCCGTATTCATTACGGTTACAGGTCACATAGCAGGAATAGTGACATAGGCCACCATCAAGCTCATTGCCCATATCCTGCCTTAAGTTCGTTCTGTCAACTTTTGTGCATGTTGCTTGTAACTGAAAGATAGGGTAAAAAGAGTATATTCACTTCAAGTAACCTTTTTATATTACAAATATCTTGCCCTAATTAAGGAAAATAGTCCTTTTTACGCAAACAGCCTTTTTAATGCAAATATCCTTTCATTACTAAATGGAATAACCTTTATAAGGCAAATATTCTACCATCATTAAGGGAAATAACCGTTTTTATGCAAATAAACTTTAAAAGACACAATTTCAAGAATACGTTTTTTTTTAACACTTACGCTAAAAAATAACTTATTACAACGTTCCTCCTTATTATGAAGAAAAGCTTCTCTTATTCAAATGTTAATAATGAAAATATCCTTTTTAGAGCCTGTATTTTTTTTAAACAAATAATCTTTTCGTAATATGGTAAGGCTAATCGCGCTCCAATAATGTTTCCATTTTTAGCATGAAAACTCATCTAAAACGCAGTTTTAAATAAAAGCCATTTTTATTCAAATAAGCTTTAAACATTAATATTAAAAGAACTTTTATTTTATGACAATTTATGTCTTATATTTAAACTTAATTTAAGTATTTGTCCTAATTTATGCAAATATCTTTCATTTTTTAATGGAAGTAACCATTTTTTAATTATTTGATATTTAAATGCAAATTAACGAAAAAATGTAAGAAACCATTTCAGCGTTACTTCTGCATATATTTTCCATTTTTTAATGCAAATAAGCTTTTTCTCTATAAGTTTATGAAAAATTTACGCTTTTTATTTTCTGTATAACCTTATTTTGTAAATAATTTGGTTTTCATATGCAAATTAACGAATAATTTTCTGAAATCGATCCTTTTTATGCACATGTTTCAATTTTTTAATGCAAATAACCTTTTTCCTGTAAAAATTTATCTGATATTTTACTATAACAATTAACAAAAAAAAAAAAATTAACAGTTTAATCCGTAATAATCAGTGCACATATTGAGAAATAACAGGTTTTTAATCAATATAACCTTTTCTCCATTATTTGGAAAATTTATTTTGTCTGTTAATTTATTTAAATTTTCTTTTTTCTGTAAATGACCTTGTTTGTGACAAAAATGTGATTGCCAACCATTAATCGCTCGGAGATGGCAGCCAGCGATGAGTTATAATGCTTGAATATTTATCGATTTTCCAAATTTTAATCAGATTTGAGAACGACTGAGAATGAACGACTTTCGATTGGATTCAACGAGTTTGTCACATAAAATTAACACCAACGACACAAGGAAAAAGAAAACGAAGAGATAGGTGATGAGCGAGGCAAAAGAAGAAGAAGAAACGGTTGAAAGAGACATAGTTAGTTATGGCGGAGTTGGTGAAGAACCTCACTTGTACCTATTACCAATTGCTATTAATTAATGAAAAACTTAAAGATATTCAAGCTGTCAACTAAGTCTAAATTGCACAAGTTACCTTCTGCTATATTTCAATGACAACGAGATATATTGTCCGAAAAAAATTCGACTAGACTAGACTGTCGAACAACAAACGATTCTCACAAGCATTAAAAACGTGGCACTGCCAACCTGCTTTCTGTACTAACGACAACCAAAAATTTCAAGCTATTAGTTTCATAAATCACTGGCAAAACCAAATCACAAAAATAATTCCCACACATTCCGGCATTAATGTCGCCAACTTAAACCAGAGCTATGACTAAAGGGTATCATCTAGTCCAAAGAGCTTGTTGTTGTTGTACCTGCTGTTGTTGTTCTTATTGCCCTTGTGGTTACTGTTCTTGGTTAGTGTCTCAACTGTCATTTGTCTGTGTCAGCAGAGCGCATATTCTCGCTCTGCTCTACACGTTTGTGGCTCATCCGTCTCTCTGTCTCTGTATGTCTAAATGTCGCGATGTCTGCCCTTTGTGTTGCCCTCATGTGCGTTTTGTTCACTTGCTGTATGTGAATGTGAATGTGTCTGTGTGTGTGTGTGTGTGTGTGTGTCTCAGTGTGTCTCAGTGTGTCTCAGTGTGTTGGTGTGTAATTGTGCGCACACTGCTAACCTCGTTTGTCATTGTAAATTATGCGGTTAAATTGTTCGTATGTTTGAATCATCTTCTTTCTGTGACACACACACTCACGTTCTATCTCTCGCCTTCTCTATAACAACTATGGCCTGAATTATCGCTTATTGCGCATAGATATTGAATTTATATGTTATGTTACATAATGGCGTAAAAAACTAGCTGATGAAGTTTAAGAACACAATATCTTAAACTTCATATTTTCGTTAAAATTGAGATTTTTCGTCTTAAATCCATATTTGTATATTTTGCTAAATCTTCTGCTCTTGTTTTTATTCGGGTATTTAGCGGAATTCTTCTGCGAAGAATGTCGGATGATTGTGATGTGCTCGAGGCGAAGCTCCAAAAGCTTCGATAGTTAGTTTCTCTAGTTGAACGGTAGCGCTAAGTAGATCCTGATTCAGTTGGTGGCAAAAGTTTTACTGCCATATACGTGTTTTTGCAAAAGAAACCTGCAAAATCATTGAAAATGGCGCCAATCGATATTTTCGATAGTTGCAGGAAAAAGAATCGATTATATCGATAGTACCTTCGATTTAAAAAGATGCGATACTTGCGATGGTGGTATGGATTTTTGTCCTTCCTACATTAATACAAATATCGATAGCGAAATACTATCAGATTCGAATATCGATAGTTTTGCAGCTCTTATGCAAAAATGAACCATCAAATTTTTATTGCATTATCGTTTTATTTGGCTACCAATTTAAGTAGATTTTGAAATATGGAACGTATTTGACATCAAAGTTTTTTTTGAATTATCATCTTCGCAAACATCTGCATTATCTTTGTCGATAAGATGTTTCGGTCAACGAATTTTGTATTACCAAGTCGTTTTAATATATAATTCATACAGTAAATTACGAATGAATTGAAAATTAATATTATCCTTGCAACGATATAAATCATCTTCGCTGTGATTTTCATGATCTTCGCAAAGATATTCATCATCGGTTAACGAATAAGGTAAAAAGCAACATAATTTTCGTAAGGATATTCAACTTCTTCGCAATGATCATTCCCGCAGAGATATTCATCATCTTCTCAAAAACTTACATCATCTTTATAAAAATAATCATAATCCTAGCAAAGATATTCATCATCTTTGAAAAAATATACATCATCTTTGTTACAATACACATTATCTAGGTATTCATCATCTTTTTATCGAGTTTTACGTATTTTGCGTTAAGTTAAAATTTGTCAGAAAAGAAAAGGAACGAAAATTTTGTTTTCAATATTAAGCTTTTTTCACAACACTAGAAGATGCAGCTTAACCTTCAAGTTAAGTTTATGCAACAATATCTTTTGGCATTTTTTAGGATTTAATTCCCTGAGCAACCATTTGAATTGCTTTGCAATTTTTATTGCATTTTCAATTTGTTGGTTATGAATATTTATAAGCCAAAATGGTATAAGCAAAAGTAAGAGCGTTGCCAGTCGCTGTTTCTCTTACTTTTTCCTAACAAAAAAAAGGAAAAAATTGCATACAAATTTCCATAGCTGCACATATGCAATCATACTTCATAGGGTTCACAGTGCTTGCCGCTTCACGTGGCAAGCTGCACGACAAACTTAATGTATCCACTGCAAAGCTATAAAAATATTTTTTCTACACTGAATTAAAGTCATGAATATCTCAAAAGCGAATGCGTCTTAAAAATAAATGGAAAGAAGAGGAAAAAAATTTAGCAAAAGTTTAGCTACAGCTAATAAAACGATAAGTTGCAGTTTAACAACTGTTCTATGCCCTATACTTTAATGTCTACTGCGTCTGCTAAGAGAACGTATAAGACTTTTATGAGCTTATCTGGTTACTGCACTGAAAAAAGTTCTAGAAAATCGGGGTCGAAAGTTGGATAAGTGCGGATGAGAAAACTTAGTCTCCGTTTGTTTCTCATTCTAAACTGTAGACCTTGAAAACCTTTTCAAGAGCCGTCACTTTTTTTTCGCAGTGTGCGGTCTCATGCTAAATTTAGTATTTTTTTATATAAATTTTCATATAAACACAGCATATAGACAGTTCGTTACAAAAAAAAAATTAAAGCTGCACCATAATAAAAAGTACTCTCTCATGGAGTGCATTTAGTGCTTACTCAAGAACTTGCAGTGAGCTGTGAATTTTTTCGCCTAAAAGCTATAAATTTTGTATCTGTGTAAGTGCAACGAATTGTTTGTGGTTAAATGAGTTGGTATTTTTATACATAAATGTATATTTCAAATTGCGGTGAAACTATGGAAATCGTAAATAGTTTTATTACGATATTAATATTTAAGGTAAATGAATTCGTGTATTCCATAAAAGATTAATATCTGTTAGCTTTGTAAAGGCAGAACATCATATGAATGGTGTTTTCTAGTCTACATATCTAATAACCCTCCCCAAGCAAAAAGAAACAACATATATTACACAGTAAAATATTAAACTACCATAATACTCTTCGCAAACAGATAAAGTTCGGTCTATTCGGAACTTCCCGATTTGCCATTTTTTTACGAGTAAGTATAATAGCTTTCCCGCCAGTCCTATTTTTGAGATAAACTAAATTATCTTGCAGCCAAGAGGTTCGCACCAGGTACCGAGGCGCTGTACCTGCCTATTAGATCCATCAGTCAACATATAAAGTTATATTTCATGTTAAAACACCAAGATTGATGACACTCAAACTTCAAACTATTTAAATAGTCAATAACTTTGACGGGTGATCATGTTTTTACTACCTTCTCTGATTATCGCTTTGTACTCAGTTTCTTCCGCTCGCCCTCAGGCTTTGAGAATTTCGCGAATATTGGTATTTTTGATGAGTTTCCACTGGAACAACTGCATCTCTCTTATCAAATGAAGTATCAACGTGATAACTTTTTCTATTTTAACCTTTCACCACAAATTTCCAAATGTCTGTAATTTGGTCACAAAAGAACAAAATTGTGTGAGGATCCAGCATTGGGTTCAAGAGAGGGAGAAGCCCAACCTGGTGCAAGTATCTATGTAATATGTGCTACAAGGATTACTCTCCAAGCTCACAGCACCTGCAGTTATTGTTGAGTATCGTAGAGTTCGGCGTTCCATCGAATGCGGTAGTCGCTGTCAACGCATACAGAACAAAAGATCTTACGCAGTGCTTTTCGATCAAACACTCCAATGCATTATTATCAGACTGAGCCACCACAAAGTAAAACGAGTTGCTCTCATTTATAACCAGACTAACTCTGGCAATAATGAATTTCAATAGCACAAAGGTTCGGGTAACTGCTCGTTCCGATGTACTTGGACTTTACGCATTCTTTAGCATTCTTTATCACAAAGTTGCAAAGGTTTTAGGAAATTGCATCGCCTTGGTCGAAGCCATACTCAGCATCAAAAGGCTCGGAAAAACTCTTGTCTGCATGAAAATTTTGTTACATAGATTGATCAAACAACTTTCATTCCAGTTTTTTCCACAATAGATTTCGCAGTGGGTTTCAACGGACAATCACAGGGGTGAGTCGGTACTTACACTGTTATTACCCCTGATCATGATATTATCTGCGAACATTACCGATCATTTCATGCCAAGAGACAGTTTTAGCGATCGTAAGCTATTCAGTTCTAGTGCAAAGCTACTAAAAATGGTTTCTTAGGAAACTAGTAAGAACATCAGTATTCACATTGTTATTCAAAAATACTAGAAATGTAGACCGCCGAGCCTATGACGTTTAACTTTGTCAACAGCTGTTACCTAGCATACAAAGTTTTAACATACAAAGGATTTATCAAAATTTGAAGCCTTAGATTCCACCAGCTAAATCCGGATCTTCTTCAAGTTATTTCAATTAGCTCCAATTTCTAGAATTTTCGGCTAAAGCAAAAACATTTGCTAACAATTTGCAATTACTGCATTATGTCAATCAAAACTTTATTAAAGTGCCATAAATAGAACTCTGAAGTGGGCTGTAAAAGAATGCATACATATGTCTAACAGACGTTAAAGTTAATTTTCCAATCAAAAATAAATAAGAGTGAAATACATTCAACAGCCAGACAGACACGAAGTTGGCTCAAGTTTCTTTTAGCCAAATTGCAAAGCACTTGAGGGAACTCACTTAAAGCCATACATATGTATTGATAGCATATACTATATCACATTCACTTGTATAAATATATGTCTAATATATATAACTTATCAATGTTATTGTTTCAGCGCCTTAGACGTCATTACAGAATCATAGAGTATGAGTATCTTTGGCATGACTTTACCTATCCCTAAGGGCTTGCTTGCTCAGCTTCTACTTAGACTTTTGGGAACTGTCTGGCACTTAAGTGAATATGCAAATATGTCTTTGAAATATTGATTGGTCTGGCAATGTGTACATAGACTTGCCAGACTTGTTTCAGGGTCGTTGCAGTTTAATTGTTTATGACAGTAAATAAGAGAACCCAAATTGTCTTAGATTGAATTACAATAAATGCCAAGAGAAATACTATAAGAGTGCTTGAAGTGAAATAATACACAAAAATCAAGTACAGTTATTGGCAATACAGTTGCAACTGCAGCTACAGTTACTACTGTGTGCACAGTTAACCAGCACTCTGGGTGATTCTTTCACAAATCGAAGGTATTTGGATAAAAATTTGTATACCTTATACCCATACAAAGTGTAAAAGGGTGTTGTAAATTTGTAAAAAAAATATTCACAAGGCAGAAGGAGTAGTTCCATGGTCGGGAGTAATGGTCAAGTTTGTATAGGCAGGTGCGATTGTAGTCTGTATGAAAACTCAGATATCAGATATCATAAAAGTTTGGAGCATACATATTCCATAAAAAAATGCGCATTTTCATCACGCAGATGAAGCATGTAGAATCATGTCGATATTTTTATAGCTTTGCCGAATATAGATTTTAAACTTTAAAAGTGACCAATTCCCTCTATTGAATGTGAATTTTGAAAACTTCGATAGGTACAAAATCCACTGTTCGGCTTGTAAAAGAATTACTCAAATGCAAAATTGGCTGTAAGGTTTGCGGATTGCCCTGTGCTAATAACAAAAGTAAATGTCAATGCCGGAAACACAGGCAAACACATAAATTTTGAGCACACTGCGCACACGGGCACACTCACACACACACACACACACACACACACACAGATGCGCTCACACACCGAGTGACAAAACCAAAAGCCCAGCTGAAATTGCATTATAATTTGTTGCATTTGTAAGCAAAGTACACATAGTACACAACACACAGTGCCACCTAAAAGTATGCAACAAAAATACGCACACATATTGTCCCTTTATCCCTTAGGCCAGGGTAAAACGAGCCTTGTGGTTTCGGCCAGTTTTACGTTATTAATGCATAATTTTAGGCTGCCATGACACAGGCCACCAGCAACCAGCGGGCCTTTGGTTTGGTTATGCAATGTTAATTACCCCATTGTTGTGCCCCAAAGGGTTGCAGATTGGCTTGATGAAGGCTGTGACTAGCTTTTATTCATACAACAACCTAAATCGAGTATGTTTGAAGTAGCTTCAATGAGTTCCAGCCCAAGCTTAAGCTCTCGTTTCCGTTACTTCGTTTGATTGTTCTATTTTTTGTCATTGTGTTTGTGAGATCACAGATTTTGCAAGTCACTTGGAAGTCTTGGGTAACATGAGTTATTCTGTGACATCGTATCAACACACAAGTGCAATTTATTGGTTTAAATGACTTCATGATGAGAAAGGCAAACGTTTTTTGAGTAGTATAATGAAATGTTCGAACTGATAAAAGTTAAATAAATGCCAGATGTCCGGTATGCAAAAGTGTGAAGTATCTTTGTTAACTTTGTTTAAACATTTACTTTACAAGTTGGCAAACAAAGATTAACGAGCTTCGGAGGTGGAACGGTAGGTGAGTAGTGTTGCAGACCTTCACGCAAAAATTTAAGAAATAGGGCCTAGCCTAAGCTAAGAATACATGAATTTTCAAATTTAAAGCCAATCAAAAAAGCCAGAATGCGCTAAACTGTCCCACTAGAACTAAAAGGCAAAATAAAAGCTGTGCTCCATCTGCACCATCAGTAGGGAGTGATGCTCAGTCGTTGTTAGAGCCACTACTGGACATTGACTGGTTTGTGTCCAAGCAACTGGACGTCTTGTCCCTTACAATGATCCTCCCAGAAGTTGCTGATACGAAGAGGAGAAGGAAACGGTAGAACACTTATTTTGCTTATGTCTTGCCTTTTGCAAAATACGACATAAGTACCTAGGTAGGTACTTTCTATCAGCCCCAAAGGGATAGGGTGACGAGTGAAAAGGAGATAGAATAAATAGATCCTACGGTATCACAAGTGCTCTGGTAGCCGTTTTAACCTCACCTAACCTAATCTACTTTTGTGATGCATTGTTAAGGGACTCAAAGGTGAATATGGTCTATCGACAGGTTGATATCTTTGTCACTGACTGAAGAGATTTATGAAATACCATTGACTAGACTTCCAGCAATATGTGTTTCTGGGAAGTATGTTTTTGAGCTGCAACTTGTTTAAATGAGGTATAAGGTAAGAGAAAGACTCCGATGCAGAGGATGAACGTGACGGAAATAATGAAGTATAGAACAAAGCCGATGATGAAGGTAACGCAGACGATGATGAAGAGGAAGACGGAGGTGAACAGGAAGACGAAAAGGAAGACAAATAGAAAGGCTACGATGAAGAGGATGAAGAAGAAAATAACGCATAGGATGACGCAAAAATGACGCGCAGATGAAGATGACGCAAAAGAAGAAGAAGAGGAAGATGACGAAGAACAGAAAAACGCAAAGGATAACGTAGAGAAAAATAGCGAGGAAGAAAATGACATGAATGACGCATCGAGAAATTTGAAGAGGGTAGCGAAGACAAACGCGAACAGTGCGAAGTTTTTGAAGACGACAAAGAGAAAGAAGAAAATGGCAAAGTCGAAGTATGAGGCAAAGATGGGGACGATGAGTAACATTAAGAGGAAGACGAAAAGATAACGAAGAGGCGAAGTGAATGAGAAGGGAGGGCGGTTCGCGAAGAGCAACATAAAGCGGTTAGCGAAGAGAAGTGCCAAGAACATTCTGATTGGAAATGTCGAAATTGTTCAATCATTCGATATTCGGCAACTCCGAGTCATTTGAGTTTTTGTCTCTAATGCGCTCGACAAAACTTAAAAATCCTTTAAAATTACCAACTTTATCCGAAAGTTATTGTAAGTATGCATATTCGGCATGATTGTTATGATCTGCAAGTCAAATAGGCTTTCCTTAGTGGATTTCAATTTGTTGCTATAACGGACACTTTAAACAATTTCCGAGCAAACTCTTAAGTTCCTGAACGCAACAGTTACCAGCGCAACTTTAATAAGAAAACTTTTGAAACAAGCTAAATGACCAAATATTTAAGCAATTTTTTTGCATAAACTGCGTATAAGCAAGTTTTGGCGTACAAACATTCGCATGCATGTACACTCCGATATGCCTGAAACTGTAACGACACATAATTTGAATACTTACACAAACTTTAATTAAAACGACTTTGGCAATGTTAAACAGCAGCTAGCAAAAAACAACATCCGCAAGACACGCCATAGAAACAAACTAACACGCTGACATAGTTACACACACACACACACACACACACACACACACACAAACACACACACAAAGGCTTCCATGCTTGCAAGCAGGCAGGCGTAACGCCCTTAATGAAGTGCATGAATACCTTAACAACATGGCCGCCGTTGATACCGTTAGATCATATTTGCGTGTGGTGTGCCTATGGGTGTATCTGTGTGTGACTGCGTGTGTGTGTGACTGCGTGTGTGTGTGTGTGTGTGTGTGCAGTTTGGTGCGTGCTCATAATAATACTGATGTGCACGTAAAATTCAAACTAAAATCACTCGAGTGCCACCGAACTACCTTGCCCCTAAAACGGAGATACCATGTGGTTCAACTACTACAACAAATCTCTACTTTCACCTCTGTGTCCCAGACTATCACTAGCTAACACCAGCTGCCTCCCGCTTCGACTGCTGTGTACCGCAAGCCAAAACTAATATACAACATTTGCACGTGACTTTGATATGAAAGCGCTGGCAGCGCTGTTCTCTATATCTCGCTCTGCTCTCGCTGCCCAAATATGTAATTTGACTGACTGCCCGCTGTGCGCTGCTAAGTATGCTACACAAAACATTCATAACCCCCGCACACACACACACACACAGCATAACTGTAACTATGCAACATAAACCATGTTTAAATAACTTGTGCAATTTTCTTCTTTTTTATTTATTTATTCGACTGGATTTATGTGTAAACTTTGGCTAATACTTATTTAATAAATATAAATTTTTTTTTTTTTTGTGTGCTTTTAACCCGACTTATAACCCTGGGGCAAGCATATCATGTTGCATGTGTGGAGCTATGTGTGTGGGTTAGCAGCATTTATCGCACATGTGTGCACACACTTGATGAATTGCTGGTCGTAGAAAATTCGGCAGTTATAGAGCTCTAGACGCTGAAATTTTTGTTATTTTTAAACTTTTTTTAATTAAGTTTAATTGATATGTTATGAAATAATATAATTATTAGAGATATTGCCAAAAGAGAAACAGCACCTAGCTAAATAAATATAATAATGATCTATCTCTTGCACAATTGACTTGAAAATCATCTCTCCGCTTCACTAACTCAAAAAGCCATAAATTAAATACCAAGTACTTAGGGCTCTATTTAGCTAAGATATATTGTACAGCAAATTGTTTGCCTTTGTGCGATTGTTATTAATCATATGGTGAGGCAGCATGTGAATCTTGTAAAATTGTAAGAGCAAATTGAAAGAAAATCGGGATTCAAGTGAAACACTTTTGTATATTCTCGTTTCCTGCTTGAATTGGTAAAAGAAAAGCTGCTAAATTCCTTAGTTACTTGTTACACATTGTTCGATTTACAAGGAACTAAGTGAAAAAAACTCCTGCGCGTCTATCAAAATCTTACAGGTAATAAGATTATACTATACAGGAGAATCCCTCTATGCTAATTTGGTCTTAGTAAGTAAATGAGTGGTAGAGAGCACTGTCGCTGGACGAAACTTACACCCTACAAGGCTTCCCGATTTGCTTTATGGAGTCTGACGAAAATGCCCTTGGAGAGTTTGAGCGGAAAGTTTTACGTAAGATCTTTGTTCATTTATAAGTTGGCAACGCCTACCGCACTCGATGAAACGATGAACTCTATAAGCTCTACGATGACAATGAAATTAACATCCAGCGGCTCCACTGGCTGGGTCATGTTGTGCCCGTTGCAAAGACCAAAGAGTACACCAGCTGCCTTTGGTATCATCGTTAGAAGAAGGCTTGCAAAGAGGCACTTGGAGAAGTGCTCCACATTTGTCCATAATCTGGTATTGGCTTGTTATGCCCATTCAAGAAGAAGATTAGTCTTGTATTGCAGGCAAATGTCCTTGCCATATTTCTCATATGAAAGGTCACAACAGTAAGTTAAACTTTTGGCTAATATGTTGTCAGAGACGTTTTCTATCGGATTAAGGTCCAGACTCATGGCTCAACACACCAGAAAGAGAATCTCGTGCCCTTCTGTTACCATATAACGTAAACCATTTTCTTGCCAAAATGTACAGTTGTCACCATGGACATGCCCTATACATAGTTTAAACTCGTTGCCAAGCTTCGACTCATTGAAAAGACGGAGCGCTGGATCTTAATCGCTTGACTATGTCAAACTCGTCGTAGAGCTCATGGAGTACTTTCAGCTCATACACTCCAAGGGCGTTTTCATCAGAACGCGTCATCACGGTGTGTTAGTTTCGTGTGGCGGGAATAGACTTTACTACTCATTTGCCTAATAAGACCAAAGTAAAATCCATTTTTGTAATATATAAACAGACTTTAATTGAAGAGATAGTTTTTCGTATTTAGAAAGCAACAGATTAGTGCTTTACTTACTTATGCTATAACTAGTAAATGGACTCCATAGTTTTTAAATTACCAACTAACCCTAGGAAAAATTCTTGCAAGATACTACAACCTTGAGTTTCCGGTTTTCACTTGTTATTTTTCATTGCTTAGTGCATTGGGAGGCCTACTTTCAGGCACCTTGCTCGCTCACTCCCTCTTCTTCTCTAAGTACAACCTATCTTAAATTGCCGGCCATCTCCGTTGCTCAGACCTTTTGCCGCATAAGGGGCACGGCGTAGTCTCTCCGCCAGCAAATTAAATGCTGCCACAGCGTGAATGTATTTGTATGAGAATTATCGCATAATATACATTTTCTTTTTTTTTTTGTGTACTTGATTAAATTTTTGTGCTAAAGCCCGGCGGGCCACAAACATTTTTTTTTGAGTGTACAAAAAATAAAAGTAAATGCCTGCCGTTGTTGCTTTAAATGAGTTTTCATTGATACTTTATGGTTTTATTTATTTATTGTGTGGGATTTCCCTTGATAAACGCCGAGGCATTATAACAAGCCAGCCATTATTTCCCTGCTTTATTTTTCACTCTCACTTTATTTGTATCTTATATTTTCAATTATGAAAAGTTTTTGGGGCTGCTGCTTGCAAAAAAAAAAGCAGAGGAAAAATCGTAAATGGATTTTCACAAAGCAGCTTGCATATTTACTTGTTATACTATGTATATACGTATACGTAATTTTTTATGAATTTTTTGGGATGGTGCTCAATTGTTTTTAGCTTCAGCGTCAGGCCAAACCCAAGTGTCGCAAATTGATGAGTTTTAAATTGTTTGCCAGCTTTACATAGCCACTCACACACTTTTTGAGGCCTTTTCCATATAAATTTCCAACGCTTTTCTTTGTTTTTTATTGAGCCAATTTATGCATAATCAACATTGTCTTAGCCTAATTGGTCTGGGAATGGCCCTGAGCTGAGCCCAGACCTTAATTTTCCTGCCCAACAGAGAATTTACAATCGCCTTTTGTTTAATTTTATTATTGCATTATATATTATATTGTATTTTTTTTTTTTGTGTAGCTTAGCTGTAAATTGCCTCACCTGGAGAGGTACTAAGGATAGTGTGTGGGAGTCTGTGTGTAACTGTCTTCAACAGGTACGGCTTAGAAGGTCTCTTTTGTTGTTATTATGCGTTTTTCTGCCTTATAAATAAATATTTTCTTTAGAATTTACATATATTTTGTGGTGTTTTTTATTAAAATTAGCAGTTAATGCTGCTGCTGGATAATGGCTTTTCAGTGAGTATGTATTTATGTGTGTGTGTGTATGTGTGAGTGTGGCTATAATTTGATTAATTGCCTAATTACTATAAGCATTATTATGCAGCTGTTAACTTGGCACATGCTCCTCTTTTTCTCGTCCTTTAAACTGACTTGCTTTTTTGCCCTGTACATTAGTTTAATTACACTAGCTAACAAAACAAAAAGTAACTTTGGCTACTATATACCCTTTGTGGCTAATTTGTGGTTGATGAATCCGGATCTAGCACACAATTTTCGAGGTAACGATGTTACAGGTTGCTAGCGCTTGTCACAACCTTTTTGAAACGAACAATAAATTCGAACTACTTTACCGAAAATTTAAGGTAAGACTGTAACGATTAAGTTTAAGATGTAAGATTTTAAGACTTGAGTTTCTACGTGCCGGAGGTGTCCTCGGTGCTAAGCATAGTTTTAGCTGTAGACGAAAATGCAAGACAGCACCGTGCTGTATACGAAGAAGTGGAGAAAGATATGCCAGCTCAGCGATGGCTGAATTGACTACTGGCGCCCATACAATATGTGTATCATCCGATGCCACCGCTGGCACTACTAGTAGACATTACAAAGGTAGGACATACTATTGAGTCCCAAGATCATACTAAAGTAAGAAAGTCGCCTGGTAGCAGCTGGCAAGTGCCACTGGAACAGCACAGTAAACTTGACCGGTCGAGCTGGATATAGGATCCTCAATGCTATGGCAAAACTTTTCGCATATGGAGTAAGGGAATATAAAGTCGGAAGATGGTGGCAGAGCATCCAAAAGACTTTTTTGGCCATACACAGCTCTGAGGAAAATCGTAAGCATTTGTATCCAAAACTCTTTATTGCATGGCAAAAAAGCGCATATGATGAAGCACTGCCATGAAGAGCATCCAACGTTCTTACGCTTATCGAGCGCTTTGGTTTTCAAACGAATGAGCAATGTCATGTAACCACACTTAAGTTGCTCGTCAATCCCTCTTATTTGCGCGTTTCTGACAATTTTCTGCGACAACAGCGTGAGAAGAATCATCTGAGTCACTTGATGGGCCTGGATTCTGGTAAGATAGGGCGAATTTCTCTGATCCCAGTCTCTACCTTTACGAAGTTGGCGTACAAACTCCACAAGGCGCCAAACTCTACAAGGTGCACCTTGGTTAGCTTAACTTATAACCACTAGTTGTTAGGGCAGTGAGCTTATGTGCGGAACGAGGTCTACCCACCACGTAAAGGACCCATCCCAATTGAAGATGGTATTGATCGCCTGGAGAAGTGGTGTACATTAGACTTGATGCTCTTAGCCATATAGGTTCATGATCTTGTAAGTAATAAAGTCTGTGCCTTGGAAAAAATACGCTCTAATATTCCTGGCTGGCTGAAGTGCAGCTGGGCCATCTCTCACTTTATAACAGATATTTCTGCTGTTAACAATTAAATGCTAGAAAGCCGTTAAAATCCGTGCGCAACGTTTTTCGGGATTTTCCAGCCATCTGAAAAGCGATACCTATGCTGGAAAAACAAAATTAGTTTGCGGTTTCGAATTCCACTTAACCAAACTCACCGGAAAGGGCATATTTTAGCTAGAGCTCATTTTTGTTAGCCAGTGTTATTGAAGTGTGTTTGTTTTATGTAAGACCTCAATTTAATGCCCTTTATTTTTGCGTATTTTGCAATTTTCATTGATTTTCCTTAACATAAAAACTACTAAAGGTCTTAGCTTTACTGACAAGCAACAGTTACATAAAAGCACATCAAATAAATAGGTAACAGAAATAATAGAAATAAAGAGAAAAACAATTCTAGGTTCAAACAGTCTTTGAGTTAAATTGAAAATTCCTAACACGTTCGCAAAATTTCTGCTTTTGGCTTTTGTAGCAAAAACTATAAATGGACGCATACTATAACACACACACATACACACACATACACACACACACACATACACACACACACATCACTGTGTTACAAATACGCACACACGGCCGTTGTAAGTGCTCTTGGGCCAAAACATTTGCACTACATAAAAATGCTCAACGGAGTTAAGAGCGATACTTTAGGGCCAAAGTTCAATTGAATGCTGATTATACTTAAGCAACAATGTACAGTTTCACAGGTTTACAAGTTCACTTCAATATAATATCTTCAATGCCTGCTTAGTGTGAGTGGTTTTTTATTTTTCTAAATTTATTAAATTTTCATTGAATTGGTGTAAATAATGTAATTTACGGTAATGAGTTGCGATGTGTAGTTATGGGAAATCGATAGAGAGCATAGTAAGTTTTAAGGAACTTTAATAATGTTGTTGATTTTATAGACGCCATTGCAAATTAAGTTTAGAAAAGTAAAACAGTGCACACCTAACATCACACAAGACTGTATTTTAGATAATTTTAGCGCTCGAAACGCTTAAACACGTCAAATCATAAAAATCTCTAAAGAGAAAGAAGAAGAAAGCAGCAATAATAATAATTTTATGAGCAAATAGTGAACAGCGAACCTTGAGATCTAGTGTCGGTTGTCTTCCTATTTTAGAGCCATATCTATCATTCCATCATATCGTCAATTCTGCCTTACAAAAGAACCTACAGAAATTGTAGATATTATGAAAATTAAGCACTTTTTTTAAGTAGGGTTGTGCGTAGGGTTTGAAAACCACAATTCCAATGAAAAAATGTATTTACATCAGGTCGTAACCCGATAACGGGTTGTTATGGCCAGTTAAGAAGAATTTTTTCAAGAAAACTGCTCAGCAAGCCAAGTTCTCCTGCTAAGCGTAAATCTGTACCGCATCCCTCAAAGGCGTTACACAGTCACCGCAGGACTCTATCACTTCACACACGTAAACGAATTTACAGAGCAGTTCTGTAAAGATTTGTAGGTTATAACTCTTTGTAAGCACAGTATTAGAGTTCAAATACGTTTAATATAATATACAAATCGGTATTGTAGATGATCCTATCTCTGCGTCAAAAACATTGAAAATCACCCATATGCCGATTGCACCAATCCTATTGACCAGCAGCAACCTGCGTACACTGACATCTCCTACACAAAGCCATATAAAAGGGCTGCCGCGCTTACCAGCAACTTGCTCTACTCTAAATTTCCGATCCGCAACCTGTGCCTCCGACTGTAAGATTCCCCCAGTAATTGTGTGCCTTTTTCTTTTAGCATGCTGATGAAGCCAGATGAAGTTGAGCGTCAAAGTCACAGTAAAGAGAACCATGAAATGTCTTCTAGGATGCTTCGACCAATTCATATCCATGAAACGCGACATGATGGAGATGCCAAAGAAGCTCATCGTAATGCTTGCCTATAACGCTAGAATAAAGATCCTGAGTTGTAGTGCAAATAGCCAGCAAAAACTGCTTAAAAACTTTATAGAAACCAACGATATTGATATGGCTTTTCTCGCAGAAACTTACTTCTGCAGTGAAAGTGCAAAGATATATGAGATATGGATGAGTTGCTATGTTCCTAGAATGCATTATTAAGCACCACTCGATGACTCCAATATGATCAGAGTCAGTTATAGGTAAAGATACCATATTACATCGGATATCGAGAATCAGTACACGCCTTGAAGGTACATCCTTCTTCTCGCCAACGCTTTAGTTGCTACGCAGATTCCCCTTTAAGTTCACAAAACTTACAGGTATTGTGGCTGGTGATATTCGAGGATCCCTTTAGGCAACAGGGTCATGTAAGCTGGTCAGCAAGACGGTGCTCTAGCTCATTCATGATATGTTCATGAACCTCTTTATATATTCTTCGATTCCTATAAATAAATGCTAGCCTTATCTGGTAATTCGCTTGTATTAGAAGTTACACTGGAGCGACCATATTTGGGCTATAGCAGTAAGCTTTCATCGCGCATCAAAATTACGTTGTCCAAGAGTCTTATGGTGCCCACTGGGTAATTTGCTAAATGGCAACTGTAGCCGCTATGATGAGCGTCTCCGGTATTACTCAAATTAGCTTGCTCGTGCTCTAGTTGGGCAACAGTCTAGAAGACGGCTGAAACGCCTGCACTCAACTGATCCTAATGTGTCCCATTTTTCAAGAGTTTATTCTTATTGGATGCGATTTCCAGAGTATGACCCGATGGCAAAACAAAGTTCGAGTAATCTTTTCATCGCACAGTGCATCTTGGCTGGGATGAAAAACTACCTTCACCCTAGAAGAGCTCGACAGCGATTGATGGTTCAGACCCTATCAGAGTACCCCTTTGAAACTTAATCTGGGTGGGACAGCTTCATCCAGACAATTCTTCGACTGTCCTGATTAAAATCGAATATGTTTATGCCAATTTGCATTAAAGTTGCACCAAATCAGCTTGAACTTGAATTCAATTAAACCCACTTTACTTGCCACAAATTATCTATTAAAGCAGCTATTATGTGCTTTAAGAACTCGTAATCTATTCAACATAATTTCATCTACAAATCTTCAAAAATTACTCACGACCTTTGCCACAAACTGCATTTAAACTTAATATCGTCTTTATTTATGCCCCCGCAAGTGGCACACAGAGCATCTCACTTCCTTAGCTTCTTGATTTTTTTTTTTTGCCTTTGTGCCCGACTTAGTCACAGTTTGTTTCCTACATTAAGTTTGTTAAATAAATTTTCTTTGGCTTTGGAAACCGTCCAGCCGTGGACTGAACAGGACCCAACAAACCCACCTTAGTCGCCATATTAACATAACTTTGCTGCGTCTTTTTTTATATATTTTTATATATATGTATGGGTTTTGCTTATATTTATTTTATTTAAGATCTGAGCTGCTGTGCTTTCAATAACTGTGAATAAAATGAATGGTTGTCCGGCAACCTTGTTGAACCTGCTGCTGCTGTCAGCCCCCCTCTGGCAACGCTGGCGACTACTGTTGCTTTGCCTTTGGTTTAGTTCACTTTATTAAAATCTATATTATATATATAGCTCTGTCTCCCTTGCTCATGCCATCTCTTTCTACTAGTCTTGCACTTTTTGTGCGTGCGTATTTGCATTTGCTTTGGTTTTACTCTTTGGCAATATTTAGTATTAGCAGAAAAAAATAAAAGAAAATTACGAAAAAAAGAATTTTCAAATTTGCAAGTTTAAGAAATGAAAATGGCCCACGGTCAAATGTCATGGAAAATGTTGGACATCTTGCAGTTTCTTATTTCGCCATTTGAGCAAAATATTTAAATATTTTCTATTTGACTTTGGCATTTGCATTTGTAATGTCCTTTTTGCTTTTCATACACATTTCCATTGTCGTTTGCATGGATGCTACTACACAGCGAGAAAAGAGTTGCGTCAATAAATGAGTGTAAAATTAATCTCAAATGGATACAAAAAAGCTAAAATCAAGTAACCACAGCTCAATATGGGTTGTGGCTCAAAAATCACTGGATATGTGGGGAATGTTTGGTTTTGAAACCTCTCCCCAAAACCGTAGGTGACACAAGGCTTCAAAAGTCGTCGTTCTTAATCTGCTTGAATGGTTTTGAGACAGAGAATATTCTACTGGAGGATTTGTAAAATCCTGCTAACGAACTAAACAGAACGGAAAGCCTAAAACAATGTTATAGCAATACTCTGAATAATCGATAGTCTTCTCATTCAATACGTTGGTTTTACTGAACACATTTACATCAAGCGTGTTTTTGGCTAAATCTCCTGACAGTATACTAGATAATTAAATTGAAAATAAATAATTCAAAATAAAAGTTTCACTTCACCAAGAATGGAAATCGGATAGGAGTTCGGTGAGTGGCTGAAATGGAGCGACCTCTAAACTAAGCGAACTCAAAGTCAACAAGGACTAATAGTCTCACCGTGGTACTGTCCTGTGTAAGACGAATAGAGTGTACGACTATTAGAAACATAATGTTCAATGGATTCGCGCATGGCAGAATTATCCTGATCAGTTTGTTAAGGTTTGTTCCCATTTTCCTTGCCGTCACACACATCGAGCATTTGTGGTACCAAATCAAGTATTTATGGCAAACAATTTTGGAAAACTCTTCACCACTGAGTTGGGAAGGGGATTCATCAAATTGCGACGAATTGCTGTAGATGAGTGACGTCACAACTAGAAAGTCAAAAACTGCAATTAAAACTAGGTTTGTATCTTGTTTTTACCGTAATTTAAGTTTATTAAGTTCAAAGAATTCTTAAGAATAATGAAAAACCACTAATTTGCTTAAACTGAAAATTAGGAAGTAAACTAATTGTGAATATTCGAGTTGAACTAAAATTTGTTGTTCACGAGCACAATATCCTCGGGTATTTCTCTCTGTTTATGTGTGTGTTTATGTGTGCTTTGTTAATGAAGTCTGCAGAGATATAATTGTCTGATAATTTGATTTGATTTATGAAGCTGCTCTAAGACCCCACGTCTCCATTCGTACTCCCTTCCAATTCACACACTAATTCTGTTCCTGACCTTAAACAGCATGTTAAACCGTTAATTTCAAGTAGGCTAAAAGTCTACTGTAAAACTTCTCAAAATTACTATAAGTATGTTTCGTAAATATATTGAAGCAGCCAAGGAAATTCTGCCACCGCTGGACCCACAGCAACCGGTGCTCTATATAGAACACTGTCGCTCTTGTTCCGGTTATCATCGTCATGCCTTGCAGCTGCATGCCGCCTTGGCTGAGGAGCTGCACAGGCTGGAACCGCAGCTTAATCTACAGCTACGTCTCAACGTTGATGGCTTACCAAGACGTGACTCATTTGAGTTGGCCATTGCAGCGGCACCCACGAATGATATCATGTCAAGGCAAATGATTTGGACGGGTTTGGCGCGTACTCCACGTTGCGCTAAGGTGCCACATGTGGAGGATATCCTTCGAGCTGCATGTTATGCATTGAAATTGCGGCAAAATGTGGCATTGACAATGCCGCAAAGCAGCAAGTGAGCCTCTTGTCTGCAACACAATTGAGCCAATTGAGAGTGTGCCTCAAAGATGCGGCATTCGTGGCGAATAGATTTTGGAACTGAAGGTGAAAGCTGGAATTCAAAATCGAATGCAGCACTTATGAGAATGAGCGCAACCAATATCGATTCATCTTGATTGGGATATTCAAGAAAATATAAAGATTTTCTGAGTAATCTCGATTATTTCCGTTTGATTTTCTTGATTGTTTGAGATGTGGTTGTGAGAAGATTATCTGCATTGGTTTCAGAAAAAGTGATATGATGGCAAGGTCATCTATGGTTGAAATACAGCCCGATGCAGGTCACTTTTCCAGCCGCTTCATAGCATCATTCATAGGTAGAGAAGGTTGATGTCGGGAGACATTGCTGCGCATATTAGCTAACCAAATATCGCGTGGATGTTGCGCGTCAACTTGCTTAAGGTAGAGATTGGCATCAGGGAGCATCACCCTGTCCTACCAGAACCCAGGCCCCACAAGATTGTTATGCAACAATGCCACTTGTTGTCAGGAGTGGTTAGCGCTTAATGTTAATATGGGATCGTCACCAAAAGTGGCAAAGGGAAGGGGGTTGACAATCTTTAAAATTGTTGATGACGTCAGTTAGCCCCTAATGTAGCTTATTACCAATCAAGTTGGAAATCCAATTATTGCGATTGAGAATAACACTTCCATAAACTTTCTTTGCTCACACACTCCCCCATCTAGAAATTGTTCCGCTTTCCAAATCTGCAAGTTAAACAAGTGAAAGTAGCCAAGAATTCGTCTACTAAAATAAAATATGTTCATAGCCCTCGAGCTTGCACAGATGACACATTTATTGAGTTAAGCGTGTCAAAGCAACAACTACAACAACAACAGCACAACTGTACACCAAATATGTGTGCACAAAGAAAAGAAAGCAAACTTCATTATAATTAATTGCAAGTTCACTTGCAGCAACTGCAAAAGAAACCAAATAAAAATAAAAAAAAAAAACGCTCCAGCAAACGTTGCAAACTTCTGGCAATGGCAGCTGCAGGCAAACAGCTTCCAACAGATCCCCCGGAAGCCGAACTCTAACCCAAGAGGTGCCCGTCATATGATATGATGTGTTGTACAAGTCTGAGTTTGCTCTGGTGGCTGCTCATTTTCACTTGACATACAGACGATATGAGACAAAGGCAGCTAGCTAAAGAGGTTCCGGGTTCCCAGTTCGGGGTAGCAGAAATAAGAAAGGGGGTATACTTAGTACAAAGCGAGTCGAAAGAGACAAGCACCGTTAAGACTTTTCCATGGTAGCAGCTCAAGTTGAGCGCTCGTTGCTATGCTTCGTTTCGGCTTCATTGCATTTCACTGCACAAGCGAGACAAAACACACACACACACACACACACACACACACACACACACACACACACACACACTCACGTATACTTGCTTGCATGTGTTTATGTATGCACATGTAAAGAGCACAATAAATCCTTTTTTAAAGTAGTTGCGTATACGCAGCGTGTACCCATACAAACATATAAGTAAGTATTTTTCGTAAAGTATTTTTGCTGCAGCTTTTCCTTGCCTCGTTGACTGGGTTCAGGCTTACTTCATGACTTAAGTTTTCAGCACATGAACTCATCACAAGCACACATATTTTCCCAGACGCAGTCATTAAACAAACGCACAAACATAGTTACTGAGACAGAGTGAGAGCGAGAGAGTGAGCGACAGAGAAAGAGGTAGTGTTAGCTCAGCTGCCAGAAACCAAAACTTGCATCTTAAGAAGCGCAAAGCTTGAAAGGCAGCGTAAGTAGTAGAAAAGGGCAGCATATTAATCTTGCTAACAACTACAACGGGAACTGCAATTGTTCTCCTCATATGTGTGTGTGTGTGTGTGTGTGTCTGCCCAAAATGAAGGCTATCCTCTCTCTCTTTCTCTTTCTTTCTGTCTCCCTCTCTCTCTCTCTTCATATTGCAGACAAATCCTTGCGCTCATTTTGACGAAAAAAAAACGAAATTATGAAAAGAAAAGCTCAAAGTAAACTTAAAACTAAAGCGTTTTTCTATTTTTTTGTAGTTTTCCTTGTTGTTGTAGCTGTTTTAGTCGTTTTTTTTTTGGTTTGGCAAGCGTATAAAAGTTCATTATAAATAACAAGCGAAAGCGATTGATGCTCAATTCGCACTATATGAAAGTCTGTCAACATGAAACCGCTATACGGTAAACACGCGAATTAAATTCACAGAATTTAAAGCTATTTAAAGAGCTCAAAGCTTTAAATTTGCTTAAAATATTAAATCTAATGCAATAGTAAACCGCATCTTCTGGGAAGTGGTAACAAACTGACACTTTGGTTGCTACGTGGCCACACCAGCATTCCTCGAAATGAACTTGCGGAGGAATAGACAAAAAATGTTGCCATAAGTCCCGTTAAGGGACCATATCCATTTTGTGGCAACAGAAGATACACGGTTAACTAACAACTACCAAGAGAGGAGGAAAGACTGAAGGGCGAGTTTATCAGGACTCGAGGGCGAGTTTATCTTCTAGAACTCTAATAGGTAACGGAGCAAGAACCATATCAGGAATTTCACTATTGGAGGAGCTTAAAGCTAGGTAGTGGCATAATAGATCCTAAAAGTTGCATTGCAGTTATTTAGATAACTTTCATAGATTGTCCAGCAGATGGACCTTGAAACGATTGCGGTTACTGTTGCCAAGACACAGCATTGCGTGTTTATCCTTTGGTAAAGGTATTGACCTCCAAAATACGACTATATATTGTATCCAAAAACTAAAGATACACTTGTGCAGGCGGTTTATCTGAAGTAAGGACGCTACTGCGTTCTAGAAACCAATTGAGCCTAACAGTAAGATTTATTATAAGTCTATAGTTCTACACGGTTTGACTTATTAATTTGTCAATTTGGTGTACTTCCAATATCGCAAGGGTCAAAGTTATGAAAATTCGAGCACAAGGTTTTCCAAAATTCAACGTGGTTTTCGCATTCCGACGATAATGGATGAGTTACAGCTATCAGACAATGATCAATGACCATATTAGTGCTCGTCTTAACTACTTGGGACAGTCGTTTATGACTAACACTTGCAAAATGATGTTGAGGCGGCTTCAAGCCCAGTTAACTTTGGCTGTGATCTTTGTTCTGTGAAGCTAAGATTTTTTGACAAAACAAAACAATCATGACATAAACTAATACTATCAAATAAGCTTTATGAAGTCTGTTTGCATATTTGGCATCAAGAAAGCATATTTACGCATAAGAAACTGCAAAACGTCTGATTTTGACAGATGAAGGACAAAAGTAACGATAATTTGAATTGTCAGAGCTTGTTTCCAAATCGAATTGTAAGATTATGCTATAAAAGTTATTTCAAAAAGCACTTTTCCAAAATTTCTAAAGTTTAGCTTAATGCAAAAGAGTCTAAAGTTTGCGAGCACACACTATCGTCTTGATAATGTTTTTTAAGATTCACAAAGATTTTGACCGCCACATTGCAAAGTTGTTCTACACAATTACTCATTGAGATTTCGAGTATTTTAAGATCGATTTCTACTTACTCAAAACAGAAACTATATCACGCGTTTTCGAGTCGACTATAAAAAGATCTTTTGACCAAAAAGATACATTCAGAGAGGATTTCTGTTTCGGTAATGGCATGAATACCAGATTTCAATCGATTGACAGAATCACCGTTAATCGACCAGCATTCGAAATCGCAATATCACTTCACTATTTGTCACTACTATTTCTTCTACTGCTACTACGAGAAAGGTCTTCAAAGCGACTGTTAGAGGAAGGCGACGAAGGGACAGCCAAAGTTTCTACATCAGGCCGTAACTCATTAACTAGCTTTTACGGCTAGTTAAGAAGCGGAGTTGTCGCTATTGGAAAAAGAGCTCTATCACTTTCTACCGTACAAGACATGCACATATCTTACCTCCAAAATAAGCATTGTAAGTTAACATGAAATAACTCGTCATCTTATAATTGCTTAACATATAACAGCAATCGTCCTTATGTAAAAGCAGCTTCAACTGCTAGCACCTACTGTACTTGCACAGCGTGTATTTATGCGAATAACTGTACATTTTTGAGTGTTGTAAAGTGAGATACTTGTTTTGACTTTGCCATATCAATATTTCATACATTTGTCGTTGCTCTGCACTTATAATTAAAACGTTTTGCCAAAGTTTCGACAACTTGTCGTTTTATCTCTTGCATTTTTTATGCACTTACAAATCGTTGAAAAATGTTAAAACAACTACAAAAAATAAGCCTTAAAAAAAGAAAGCTATGCAAATTTAATGCTCTGCATATTGCAGTTGTCTCTTTTTGTCATGCAGATTGCCAAGTCAAGCCTTTTATGCCAAGTCACTGTCGCTGTCACAATCCCGTTAGTTGCTGTCAGCTGCTATTCAGTCGCCCATTTCTGCGTTACTCTGTCTGTCTCTCTCACTCTCTCTCTAGCTCTCTATCTCGCTGTTAGCAGCTTCTCTTTCACACAATGCCATCAACTGCATTTATGCTTGCCATATTAAATAGCTTTCATTTTGCTCTTTAGTTTTCACACTCAGTCAACAACAACAACAACTGCAACAACACAAATGCTCGGCACTTGGCGCCACTCGATGGTCGCGATTTAATTTACAAGCGTTTTCGATTTTCCACTCGTTTGTCAAGCATTTTTGCAGCTTTATAGCTCAATGATAACACGATGCACTACTATATACTATAGTATTTTGCACAGTGTATATAAGCTACATTTCATGTTTTTTTTTTTTCATGCAGACATTGACATTCAATTAGTCAGCAACACTTTGCGTTGAGCTGCAATACACTCTACAAATAGCTAAATGATTATGTGATGTTATTTGCTTTTCTAAAAGGTTTCAAATTGTGGTGGGTCTGAACTCATAAGGGGACTTGAAACTCTTAAAATCTAATTACTCAATTAAAGTCCCGATTCAGCAATATGCACTGCTCATTCAAAGTCAAATATTAATTGAACACATAGTCGCTACGACAGGTGCTTTGCTTCGCGCTCTTCTTTTTAACTCTGTAATGCCAAGAACAGTAAGCTCTCTCCACCTGGTCCTTGAGTCGAAGTCACAGACTATTCGTTCCTCAACTTCCTTCAAAAGCCGCAATGAAGACCTTTTGTTGCAGAAGACAGGTAAAGGTATACGTATAACATGATCGAGTCGGCGGATACGGCTTCAGCTATGACTTTGCCAATATAGATAATAGATCTAATATAGTTTGTTGTTCCTTCGACTGCGGTAGTCGTTGCCAACACGAAAAGAGCGCAAGAGATCATGGAGTACTCTCCGCTCAAACAATCCATAGCAACTGCAAAAACCGTCATTAACTCTGCAAAACGGGAGCTAGAGTAGTTTTTACTCATTAATCGCCTTCTGATCTCTAACATCTAACTTTTTAACAATGATTCTGCGCTTGATCTTCATGTTTGTTGTGACGGTTATGCCAAGGAAGACGAAATCCTTGACAACATCAAAAGAAGTGTTTTCAAATACAATCTGAGAGTTCAATCGAGGCGTCTTTCTACTTAAAGGATACATACACTTTAGCTCTCATTTACCGCCAGGCCTTAAAAGATTCTCTTTAATAGTCGAAAAGGTTCCAGTAACATCCCACTTGGTACGACCATATAGGTACAGGTCCTTTCTTAAGTTCCCACCTCAAAATTAAAAAGGTCGATGGAGATTCCGTCGCCTTAACTGATACCTCGCAGTGCATTCAAAGCTTCATAGACGTCCTTTCTTACCTTGACGGAGCAGCTATATAGCTCAACGTCATTCTCCAAAAGAAGACTATCTACCGCTAACCAGAATTGCGACACAAAACTCTCTTCAGCCCAGAACAATCGTTCTGCCATTCCCACAAGTGAAGCCATTCCTCAAAGCACACCAAAATACACCACCAGAGTACCCTAAGTGCCGTCAGAGAAGCTTGCATGCGTACACTTAAGCACCTTTAGAATCTGGCTAAATAAAAGCAATAATTCCGAAATTAATAGTTAATAAAAGTCATCCGCAAAAAACTTTGATACAAATTCAGCAACTGAAGAGATTCATCTTACCTCAAGTATTAGAAGATCTGTCAAGACCAGATAACTCTATTATAATGCAAGCTCAAGGTGCTGCATTCATTTTAGGCTATACTATGAGTACAATTTTTTCTTTTGTGAATTGAACCAACATTTTTCGTTACAGAAACAAATCTTTCTTAATCAAGTGATGCATTTACATGGGATGTACATAGTCTTCTGTTGAGACAGATATCCAATCTTTTTCATTTTTTTTTTTTGAAAAAAGGCTCCAATGCTGAATCGTGAGAAACCGTGTTGTTGTAAAGAACAGGTTGCATTGTATTGGGTCAAGATAGACCCATCCTAAATTGTGACCTTTGTTGCTATTAGAATGACACACGTTCAATAAATGGCTGGACAAGTAGTGTGGCTTCATGTCCCTTTATAACACAACTCTGCAGAGGTTCAGACGTGCACGAAATTGTTCACTCAATATAGTTCCACGGCCCTGAAATCCTATCAAAGACTGCTACACAATGGCCCAAACAAGTTTCTTCCAAAAAGTCAAGTGTCTGTCTGAATAATGTACCGTTGCGTTTTCCTATAGAGATGCAGAGAGAAATCTGTTCTTGGCTGCACAGGGTGCACTATCGGGCTATTATGGAAATAACGCCACTCATGGAGTTAGCTTCCCGACGTCCCCAAACATAGATGACGGCGTCGGTATATCATCACATAGCCATGATGCAGTTAGGCGGTTCAATTTGATGGAAAATGTGTCGTGAAAGGCTTTGGAACGGCATATTCTGTTAGAGTGTTCAGTTACTTGCCTACGGAGATAATATTGACATTATTGGAAGTATAAGCGAAGCCTTTGCGGATATTGAAAGAAATTCTGGTGAGAGAAAGGCAAGTGAATACTTTTTTCGAGTAGAGAGTCGCTGCGGTTGCAAGAATGGTTTTGAAAACTTGGCTTTTGATGTTTTCATGAGCTTCGTCTAATATGACATCACCACTACAATGAAGAGCTATGTCAGCATGGAAATCAAGCAAGGAATTACTCTTACCAATAGGCAAATGAGTAGTAGGGACCACTGAGATGCTTATCCTGGCACACAGATCCTGCTAATTCTTAATTCCAGTTATGAACATTCCAAATGATTCAATGCTACAGCGTATTTGGTTGTCTATTTATTTTTAAAAGTTTGAAACTCGTTCTCGAAATATTTTAAGAGCAGATAATACGAGCTCTATTTTTGGCTGCTGCTGTTTTATTCCGTTTCCGTCTCAAATCCATTTTCTATATGTTAATTAAATTCTCTTTTGTAAATCGTTTAAAATTGCATATGTTAAAAGTAACTAATATATTCGTATAAAAGAGAATGCTAAATCGAAATGCGTTTTTGACTGAATTTTTGGTTTGATTTTTTGTTGTTATAGCTGATTTTTTGGTGTTGCGCTGTATAAGTACCAAATGCTTTTATTCTCGCATGCAAAACGCTAACACTTGCATTTTCAACCGTCATAGTCTAGTTTTAGGAGCTTTGTAAAGAGCATTTGTTCCATTAAAAATCTTTCGATGGTGCCGTTAAATCCATATTGACATACATAGGCAGTTACATAACGGCGTTGTAGTTATTATCAGCCACATCTACATAAAAACGACAGTTGTTTTAATTAGCCGGTTTTGGATAAACATGACAGGCAGCTTTTGTCATAATGCGCTTTTTGACGTGGTAACAACAATATTTGCTAACGCATTACATATTCGATATTACTATTTGCTTAACTTAATTGCAGTTTGAACGAGCATAAATTAAATTGTTAAAGCCCCACGAAGTTCCACGCTCAAGCTCGGCGGAAAAAAGATTTAAAGCGCTAAAAGGGATATGTTTCACATTTGCAACCAACTGCAACTGGCGTCACACTGCGTCACACCGCGAGGCATTGCGCGACAGTATCTCGATTTCAATTAAAAAGAAAAACAAAAATGGCGAAAAAAAACAGCTGCAAGGTGTAAAGAAATAACGCCAAATTGGAAGACCTCAACGAAGCAGCCAAATGAATGTGGCACGCATTGGATAACGGTTGAAAGACGAGAGAGAGAGAGAAATAGAGAGAGAGAAAGGGAAAGAGAGTACGGCAATGAGTAAGCGAAAGTGAAAGCTACGGTTACAAAGAAACTGCAAACACAATTTTGACATTTTTCTGAACGAATTGCAAACAGCAACTGAACCGTTACAAACCATAGACAGACCAAGTGACATTCAATGCCAGCGAGATGAAAGAGATGAGCGGCAAGATGAGCGGAAAGATGAGTTGAGGTCAATCCGGCAGTCCGGCAGTCCGTCAGTCCGTCAGTCAACCATGCGGTGTTCGGTCAACTGACATACACAGGCTCAGCCAACAGATAGACAAGCCAATTCAGATATTGTATATACGGATATACAAAAAGCTTACATAAAAAACACTGAAAGAAAAGAATATAGACGATTTGGAGCGAAATCAGGTTGCAAGCTAAAGATTAAATGCTTAAATTTCAGTTACTGCAAATATAAGATTAGAGTCACGCTTGTGAGTGGATACTACATTTTAGATGTGTCTGGTTATTTAAAGTAGATGAACACTGAACTGGGAGCATCAACATGCTCATGTAAAGAATCTTCTCATTGTATGATGATGGGTAAGAAAACGCTGTATCAACTTTAGTAGACTGGTCTTGGTACACGACTATAAATAAGCATACAGTATATATAGCCTTGATGATTTTTGATCCATCAAAGAGCATGGATAACCGTAACCTTACACTTTTTTCGCTGAGTATAGCTAAAGTCATGGTTCGAAAATCATAAAATCGATAAAAGATACCAGAAATAACTTTGAACTAAATGGCAGTCTCATTAAATCAAATTTAAGACCAAAAACATTGTGGAAATATCTTTGAGAGTGTTGGAGTGTCTTTTATAAGAGATTTTGTTCAATGGATTTTTCAGACGATTTAATATGTATGTGAATCATTCGCATCACAAAGAGTAATTGGCACCAATATGAAGCCAACTTGCAAACTTCAAACTAAAGGAGGTAGCCTAGCAATTAATGTGAAAACGTCTGCCGGCCAAAACTAGAATGTTTTGAAAAGCATAAATTAAACAAAAAAAAACTACAAATTCCTAGGTTAGGTCAAAAGGGCTGTCCAGCTATCTGTCTGAGACGCTTTGACCGTAAATCCGCACATTGTATTACCGAAGGAACGAACGGTTTACCACCGTTTTTTTTTTTTACTGATTTTTAACTTTTGAATTGATTTTACGAATTTTAGATACGTAGTTATGTGAATCTTCTCTGTCGTTCCGTAATCGCTGAGCGAATTCGCCAGTAACGCAGCTGAACTGAGAACTGAAGTCAAGAGCCACTTTGGCCAAGCAAAAGTCACCATAACTTGCCTTAAAGATCACAATTGTTGTGGCAGCTATCACACTATTGAACTCTGTCGCTTTATACATGTGGTACTAAAGATCTGCTCGCAACTGAGTATATGCCCAGAAGGATTTGATATGACCGATTACTTCTTTTCGAAGGCAATTGATGCATAGCAATTATATATTTAAAAATTCAAACCGCTGATGTACTAATATACCAGGTTAGGAAACGGAATCAGACATTTCTGGGACTTCCGAACAGATTTGACTACTCACGCAGGTTTTAGGTTTACAGCTTAGTGTAACCTAGCTAATCTTTACACCTTGGCTTAGTCGTTGCATCCATCTTACCTATCACAAAATAGATAAGGATAGCGTTGGATATATAGGTTGACGAATTGCCTTTGGATAAGAATTTAAATGAAGCAAATCTATTGCACCCCGAGCCTTGTTGTTGGCTTGATATCCGACCGAAAGGAATTTCTGACACGCGATGTCTGTTATTTCGATGATTGATGAAATCAATCAATTCAAAAGTAATCATCTTTACATAAGTGTTCTGCGTAGGTGATAAAAAGGCGTAGTTTTGACAAAGGTTTTCTCACAAATTTTAAGGATAACTAGGGTTTACAAAATTCGCAGAAATATCTTTCACCTCTTTTCAAAGTGTATTTTATGAGAATTTTCTTCTTAATTAACGACTTGTTTTAAACACATTCAAATTACTTATATAACAGCACTTGAACATTGAAACTGTGTGACGTTTTTGCAGTGTACTTTTCATAACACCAATCCATGTCGTCTGCATAAAAATCTACATAGATATAATATATGCATATTTTTGGATTGTAGGTTATGAAATTAAACTATGCATGGGCTAGCGTATTACAACAACAACAAGTATTACGAAAAACAACAACAACAAAAATTTCGAATAGTAGGTATTTTGCTGTCCTAGTATCCTGGTGTCTGTCGTCCATCCATTTTTATGATGTATGGGACAAAACATAAATTTTTCATTGCATACTTGTGGGCGCACATATGGCAAACCACAACCCTCTCGGGCGAGCGAATGTCAAATGTCGCTGCTAGATGCACAAATTTTGCCTTGTGTTGCATAAAAATTACTATTACTAGATGCAACTAGCAACTAGCAATGGGGCGGGGACGTGTGACGGGTTTGGTTGTTGGTTCGCCTACAAGTTGCCAGCTGAAAATGTTGCAATTTTGCAGTCGCGTTAAAAACTGATTGCCGGAAATGTCTGTAATTGGTTGCACATGCTGGGGCATACACACGTCAGCCAGCAGGCCATTCAGCTGCCCCACTGAATTATTCCTATATTTGGTTGGCATTTGGTATTGAAATGTTGCATGCCGCTTTTATTATTGTTATTATTTTTGCTACCAGCGTTGTGCTTGTTAATGATTTATGCATTTGCTGTGCATAGAAATGATGACATTGTTGTGGTTGTTGCAAGTGGCGTGGGGTAAGCTAGAAATGGGCTCATGTGTGGCACAGTCACTGAGTGCTGTTTGCTAATTTAAATGAACATTTGGGCCATGTAGCGAAGCAGCGCCTGCTGCCACCCCCTTGCACTGCCACTTTGTGGCTGCAACTGTCGGCGACTGCTGTGATTTATGCTTTGCGGCAAGCAAGCCCTAAACTCTGTTAGCACAAGCAGCTTTAACAGTTGCAACAGCTCTAACAGCGTCAAAACATAACAGCACAGCTTAACAGCTCGCTCTGAAAGAGTAAATTTCCCAAACTAAGAGCAATGCTTATGTTACTGTTAATTAACAGCCGTGTTAGCACTTAAGAGTCACGCGCTACTCTTCTGCTGTTATTTAACAGGCACTGTTAACCGCTGTAGGTCAAGTCAAAAGTAACAACCGTAACAGCAGCAGCAACAACAACAAACACAGGCTAGAAATTGTGCCGTTAGGTCAGTAATTTGTTGTGGCCACAGCACAAAACAAACTACGCAACAACAGTAACGCCAACAGTAAATACTGTTACAAAAAACAAACTAACAAAATGGCGGCAACTCTTTCTTGCACGTGCAACCTCTCATAAATCATTCAAGGTTTGTTCAACGCTGTTTGTTAGGCATGAAAATTGGTTAGTTTATAATAAATATGATATAATGCAAAAACCTAAACCGAATGAAAACGACTCAAAGTAAACAACCTAGATTCAGTTTAAAGCGTGCGAGTGAGATAGCGTCAGTCTGTTTAAATTAGCCACAATTTATTAAAGGGCATAGACAAAAACGCTGAAATTATGTACGAAATTTCGACAACTCGAAACGCTTAGTATTGCCTCTATGAGTATTTGTTTTGCTTACTTTTTGCAGGAATAATGAAATGTTTATAGAGGTAGATGTAAAATGATTTTAATTATGTTTTGTTTATGGTTAAGTATTTTGGTAGCATAAATAAAGCAACAGCAGGCTGAATATGGCTATAAACACTCATTGGCTTAACTTACTCGGAATTGAGCTTAGGATTCTAATGTCTTTTGTGGTAACTAATGAATCTCAGGAATGGTATTGCTCATATTTATTGATGAAGTGCCTTAGTTGTAAATTTATGACTTGAGTGGAAAATATAAAGAAATAGTGTTGGTGCATACACTCAGGCAGTCTGTCTTCAAAACAGTCAGCTTTTCTTGATCACAGTGACTAACACTGAACACTGAGAGGCATTGATATATATTTTATATTTCTGTGTATCAATTTACAATAACACAAATTCCAAGTACTGCAAACTCTTGGCGGAAAGCTCAAGGGGTTGAAAGCCTTCATAGTTCCAAACGAATCAGTTCAGTCGAACTAGCTCAAATTCGGTAAAATTAATTTCGTCTAGAAAAATTTGTGAGTAAACGTCACTCGCAATAAGCAAAAAAAGTATCACCTTTTCTTGAGTTTAGTCAGATTCTTAGTTTAGTTCTTGCTTCCAAGTTAGACTTCAACCAATTTAACAAAAAAGCTCGAAAAAAAATAACATGAGGCATTGATGTGACTATTAAGTGAGGCTGCTTTTGGGCCAAATAAGGCAAATTATGCTCAATATACACAAGCGAAGTTTTATACGCGAATCTAAAATTGGAGATCAGAATTGAAAGCAATTTTCCTGAAATCTTAACTGCATAGCTTGACTTTGTATACTTGCCAAAAACACAGTATTTGATTTCAAAACTGAGCTTGAGGGTGTTCGCAGAGGAGCGTTTTAGGGTCATGTTTATTTAGTCTTTATAAAGCTGATGTCCCGACGCCAGAGGGACAAGCACAAGCCGCAGAGCACTTTGTGCATATGCATATGATATGACCGTTTTCAGCACAACTGCGAATGCCTTTTATTGCCGCAACATATTACTGGAATGTAATTTATCTGGATGAGCTGGCCTATTTCCAGCGGTTCTCAGCTGAGCACCAACCTTAGGCGTTTGGTCATAGAGGATGCCTATCTTGGCTATTGTCAGCCTAGCAAACAGTTTAATACAAATATTTGAGCATTGAGGAGGTTTCTGGTCTAGTTGGAGCATCTGCTCTAAGGCATATCGACTCATCAGGTATGCTAAAAGATTGGTTAATGGTCTGGATAGGTGGCTATTTAGCTGAGATTGTCTAGGCAGAGGAGTTGGAGACGAGCTTCTTCAGCCTTTATCTGCTGGATTACTATTCGATAATCGATCTTTAAATTTCATTCATGGCTTCTTATATAAGTATCTTGTATTCAAAGGCGCATCATGCAATGCGCGACCTGTTCCTTTAGGACGTCCTCAACTTAAGTCAAATTTGAGTCTTCCTCAATATCTGCCGTTCACATGAACCAGTGGACACCAGTAAGCATGCGAAGTGTTTTTGACTTCCAAGCGGTTCTGTACACTTGTAATACACATCGCCTGCCAGTAGCTGTGCAGGACTTTTAAATGTAAATTTTTTTAAAGGTAAATTCTAGTCTTCCATCGTAAATGCAGTTATATTTTGGTTTTAATAAGATATAATGATTTCATTTCTCTCCAAGCATTGAGTATATTTTTACTCAAACATTTATTACACACACACATATGTACATATTTAGTTCCAGGAAAAACACACTCATTGTTCCCAATTCACATGCCAATAGAGCTGCAAACCGACTCCGAAACAACAACAAACAAGCTCAAAATCAAAAAAAGGAAACGGCAACCAATGCAGCCCCAGGCCAACACTTTAAAATGACTTGAACATTATATTGTATGTGTGGATGTGAATGAGTGTGAGTATGTCTGGTGTGTGTTTAGGATTCATTTAACTGCAAAACAATGCCAAAATGAGGCAATGACATGACATTGGTAAGCATTGTTAGGTTGTTTTCGTTGTTGTCTCTCTTGTTGTTGTTATGGCTGGCTGAAGCCACGGCAAATTACGTGAATCAGCGAATTTGGCAACAAGATACGCTAGCAGCCAACAGCAAAAACAACAGAAGATACAAAAACAACTACGACAACCCTGCCTCAAATACAGCACTGGCGGCGGCATGTTAGGGTAGCCAATGCGATTAGCATCATTTGCCCGTCGCACACGAAAATCGGAAAAGCGAATAACACTAGTGGAACGCGACCTCTACCATGCAGTCGGAGAAAATCAAGGCGACACTTTTGTGCCAGTGCTTGTGTGTGTGTGTGTGTGTGTGTGTGTGTGTGTGTGTGTGTGTGTGTGTGTGTGTGTGTGTGGCCATTTGTAGGTGTAGAAAATGAAAAAAAATGTACAACAACAAAACGAATTGAAGCTAAGTGCAAGCCAAAGACAAAACGTATAAAGCCATTCATGATGACCAAACAAATGTGCGTTGTTTTTATGCAAATGTGTGCGCGTGAGTGTGTATGTGTCTGATTTCATGTTCAAATGTGTGTGTGTTTTGGAGTTGAAATCGTGATGGGTCTATGATACCACTCACGATAAGGATATCAAAAATAATCGTTTCCTTTGATTTTGGCAATTCGCTGTTTCTGAAAAATATAACTAGATTGATATATTTATAAATGACACCCTTAACGGTCTCACACAATCTCTTCTCGTCTCATCTCATCCCATCTCGTTTCATCGCATCTCATCTTATCTCATCTCACCCCACCCCATCTCATCGCATCGCACCTCATCTCATTCCATCTCATCGCATGTCGTCTCGTCTCATCTCATTTGGTCGCCTCTCTCTATACACTCTCTGCCACTGAAAGATGTAGAAAAAGCATCTCATGAGAAAAACCTTAGTTAGCTAACTCAACCATTACCATTATTAGCCAGGAACGGATTTCTACAAATACATGAGAATTCAACTTTTTGTTTAACTAACAATAAAGGGCAATCTCCTAATGGAATGAGTTCTTGGCTATTGATATGCAATTGAGTAGCAATGCTAAAGCAAAAACTTGGAGTAGTTAGGTTAGAGAAACAAGGTAATGATCAATAACAATGCATAGGAAATAAGTTCGGTTGTCTAAGGGTCCAAGCGAAATAGGTTTCGATGTTTCGACTCGTCATTTGCTTCGGCTATTTTATGCGATAATACAGTTTTGTGCCAATTGAGTTCTTGAATTAAATAAAGCCCCATTTCGTAAACCGAAGCTAACAACCGTTTAACAGTTAAAGATTCAAACTCAATAGTTAAACACCCTTAGTCTCACTAGACTACAAATTTCTTGTCTATCGGCTGGTTCTGGATAATATAGTCCCTAGATTTCGCCAAAGTATGCCAAGATGGAGAGAGCTTACTACTGAATATTACACATCTGCTAGGTGGAGCTATGTGCCATAGATTAACACGAATTCTAGTGCTAATTATAAGATAAGTGTGTTTCCTTTTTACATGTTCCACCGATGATCACGAGTCACTCTCTCCCCCTTTCTCTAGCTCACTCTTTTCACCCACTCTAGTATGCATTGGCCTTTTGAGTTTGTGTGGCAAGGGCTTAAAATAAATAAGTAGTGAAGAAAATGTGCTATAAGAATGCAAGTGAAACAACAACAATAATAATAACCGGAAACAACAAGAAAGTCGTTGGGCTGCCAGCCACAGACAAAGACGCGCCAAACACGCATGTACAGTTGCGCACACATACATATAGATATCCTGTGCAGATGAAGACAATGATGCCACCAAACGCTGACGAGCAGAACCTGAAGCCCGAACGAGTGTCAATATGAAAATGTATGCGTATATGTGGTTTTTGTTCTTATATAAGTGTCTTTGTATAGCTTTGCGCAAGTGTGTGTGTGTGTGTGTGTGTGTGTCTTTGTATGGGTTGTGCGGCAATGTTGCTTCATATGAATTATTCATAAAATGGCAATGGCACTCAGAAGTAATCGTGAGTCTGCCACTGCCACCGTCTGTGTGTATGAGTGTGCGTGTGTGTGTATGTGTGTGTTCCACTGGCACCCGAAAAATGTTTTTTGTTTCACAAAAATAACCGCGGCGACACCGGCAAAGTGCACAACAAGCCGTGCAGCAACAACAATGAGCGCAATTCCTGACGGTACACAAACGCACACATGGACATTGGATCTTTCACACACACACACACACACACACACACACACACACACACACACACACACACACACATACATATATGCATAATGTTGTGGCATGACATCAAGTGTAACGGCCGCGTGATGTGTGGCATTAAATATTGGTAGCAAGCGTCTGTAAAGGAAGCGCCTTGGTCACATGCCTTGCATAACTTAAGGCTAGGCAATGAGTGAAGTCATGTCTCAAAGAGCCTTTGTGTGTGTGTGTTGAGTGTGTTTCTGTAAGTTTATCTAACACTAATTATAAAGCTGTACTAAATTCAGCATTTAATGATCTGTAAGTTAAAAAACCCCTGAAATACATAATATACGATATACGAAAAGCTCAGAAATTGTAATGCTTGGAAACTGACAGCTTCGTAAATAAGTTGCTCCAATAGCTGTAATAGATTCGGTTCATAAAAATGTGTGACACTCTTTATAGCAATTTTGTAGCAATTATAGTCCCCTCCTCATTCTAGAAGACCGTGAATGTCCAGCTTAACAAAAATAATGTTTACTTTTGATAGAACTATCTCTTGACTTAGCCCATTAGCTAGTACACTTGTGTATAGAGAAGGTAAAGATTAACAAACTGCAACAAAGCGCCTTTTGCGTATTACTTGGTGATTGGTCTCATAAGAATTGAAATAGGAAGGCGAAGATTTCTAAAAGGTATCAATATAAAAGACATATATGTTGACGAATAAAGTATTTCTAAACGAAAAATAAACAGTTGGTCACCAAATCAGGCATTTCCGCACGTTTATCAAAACAACCGAAATTAGATAGGATAAATTTAAACAAAAAAAAAAAAAAAATGTTTCTCAAAATTATTTACTCTTCCTATTTCTCTCTCTCAAATTCAATAGAAAACCCTTTGAAGACACGCACAACGCGATAGAAAACATTTAGCTTTCTAAAGCCGAAATTACTAAAGTTATGTGAATAAAACACTACATCGACAACGCACGCACACAAAAACATTGCCAAATCGCCGGAAAAGTTGTCAGAGTGCTTAAATCATAGAAAAACATAAAATTAGAGATTTTAGTTTTTTGGCCAATCGCAATACTTTTTAGCGGAAAAGTAATATGTCGAGCTCATCTATATATACATACATATATATAAAAAATGACTACCAATCCTTTGTGACTCTTCTCCTCAAAAACTACTGAACAGATTTTGATGAAATTTTGAGGATAGTTCTTATCAAAGTTTGATATATATAGATATATTTATGGTAGGCAAGAATTTTACAAAATTCGTTTGACATTCACAACTTTGACTTGGTAAAGAATTCATTTGAATTGAGGTACAGGTAGAGGATATAAAGATATTGGTACCAATATCCACAGCTTGACTTAGTATGAAGAAGAGAGAGAGAAAGAGAAGGAAGTGGAATGGGAACGGGAAGAATCAATTTATAAAATGAATTTATTGACGGCTTTATAAATGGGAGCGGAGCGAGCTGGTTGAGCGGGTATTCTATAAAATTCATTCAGGAAATTTATATACAACCGTATAGACCCAATCATGACCTCTACCATAGCCATATCCTAAAGAGACGATGCCCACAACCTTATTATTAGAAACTAAAGATTCGCCTAATCACGCTGACAAGAGATCCTCTCATAGTTGTATTTATTTCAAATACATAACGTGCCCTGTGTAAAATTTGTATCATCATCATCAAAAGTATCATCCGGCATGGCCCTTTCTAATACTGGAAATACCGGACCTACACCGGAATTTATTTAACTAACTAATTCTTTAATATACTACCTAAGTATACTCTCAGCACAACGAGTCTGGTACAATGCTCCAACTACAGCACATCCAAAACCATTAACCGAAGCTATTACCCCTTCAGTACCTATTTGAACACATGCTTCCCCTTGGACAGTGGCGAAGTTATTTATTACCGGTTTAAAGCGGTTTCTCAAACGCCCGTGCACGGCACCGTCATCCCATTCAGATTTTTCTTGGCACTGAAGAAGAGCTACTACTACCAAAAACCAGTTTAGGATTAAGAGTGAAAGTCGAAAGTTTTCGAAAGCTTATTTTAGGAAAAAGTTGTAGAACTAAAAGTTGAGCAAGTTATTTGAAAACTTTCCTGAGTATTTTATTGTGAAGCGGCTATCACTCACTGCCAAGGGAGCATATGCATGAACAAAAGAATGAAGATTCAAGAAAAATCTCAAAATTCTGGTAGCAGTATATAATTAGGGAAATGTTAATGTTTACAGAGTGAAATGCCAAGGAAAAAAGTGACCACATTTCACTCCAATGAGAACTAATCATTAGCGTAAACGCATGAAAGTTGTATAAAGCAGCCAATACATAGTTCCACAATAGTTCCAGCACTATTGTACGCCATTACTTCCGAAATTTCACTCAGGTGGTATTAATGCGATCTGTTATTTCTTGTGTAACTTCAATTAGATGGTTATGCGTAGAAAAAAAAAAAACTTTTTTTCGAACCAAATTGCAAATTGAGCTCGTTTACCTAAAGCTGGTGCCGGTGGGTTGGGTTAAAGACAACAACATAACTTTTTTTGGTTGATATTGGCATTTCAAAATTCAGATTCATATTCGCGACTTCGAGAATGGCTATGACAGCAAGTCTCATATTCCCCGGGAACCTTACTCAAGGTATTTAATTGTCGCTGGAAAATCCGAAACAGACCCGAAAACAGCGACACCAAATATATCGAAAAGTTATGTTTTAGCCATGGATTTTGGTTTTGTTTCCTTTTTCTATCGGAAATCCAATACGCCATTTCGCCACAGAATTTTTGTTGAAATGTTCGTAAAGAACTTTATTATTGAATATAAAAGAAACATGTTGTAAACTTCTGGTAATTTCTAATTTAATTTCTTAAGAATTACAAGAAGAAGAAGAATAAGCTAATTTTGAAAAAAATTATTGAGTTCATTGCCCTGTAACTTACATTGAATAACAATTTTTTTAAACCGTCTGAAAGATACAGAACCCAAATTTAATTATCTTTCATTGGATTTACAGTTTATCTCGATCGGCATAGTAAGGTTTCCGAGTATCATGAGTTTAGCTGATCTCGCAACTATCGAAATCTTGAACTTTTTGAAATAGCCTTTATTTGAAAACAGTGCGCAAAAAACACAAAACAGTTTCCAAATTCGAAATCAGTGAGCTCAAATTGAACGGAAAAAGTATTTTGTAGACATAGGCATATGTTGCATAGTGTAAACGTTAGCAAGTTATGTGCTAAAACTCTTTTGGAAAAATGCACCTACAAAATAAATTCACACCTTTAACCATTGCCTAATGTAAAAATAAATTTGACAGGAGAATCGTCAAGCTCGTAGCTTTAACCAAATGAACTTTCAGCATACGCTCCTTAGCAAAAAAGCTCTAGCTAAAACTTAACAATATCTTGCCTAAATACATCGAATAAATCAAGCTGAAGATATAGACGCTAGACTTGTCTCACCTAGATCGTAAGTAGAAAATATCATCAATATTCTTCTGGAGTTACAAACAAAACAAATTTGTTGGATTTCCAAAATGCTTCAAAGATTTGACGTAATGTTTTACGTAAGTGTTCTGGTAAGATCGATTAGTTTCACCGATTTTGTCGATTGCCACATATCTAATCGAAAATATTGTACTGATATAATATTTGAAAAGCAAGCATAACATGGATTTTAAAGTATGACGAATCAAATAATGGGCCACAGGGATTGTGATTATGTAATGCGGCATAAACTGAAAACAAGACTATTTAAAAGCCGCGATAGGCAAATAAGTAATGCAGTTTTTATATATTTGTTGCAGTTAAAATATGGACTATCTCAAATGGATATTTATCGGGGTTTTAATGTGTTTTCTGCCAATTCACACAAACACCGAGTGCTGTAGGAAAAATGTTATTGTATTTTCATTAAGGAATAAAGACGATATCTGCTCAAAGTATGGAGGATCGAACTTTAAAGGGAACAAAATATGCACAGCCTACGATCGATGTACAGACGCAAAACATCACGATAACGAGCACTGCGGAATCGGACCCTGCGATAAAGAAGGTTGCAATTGTACTTTCGGTTGTTTCAAAGGCCCCTTCAACGATTGCGAATCTAATTGGATACGTATATGGCCAAAAAGCACCTTTCATGAGGTAAAGTGCATACAACAGGATATACCACAGGAAGTGGTAGAAAACAGTGGAAAGAACAGTACAGTGACAGGAACAGTAGGAAGACCATTGGAAGAAAGAATTTGCGGGCGACTTCATGACAGGTTCATTCCTGAATCACACTGTATACTATCGCGTAAACTTAGAAATGTAATAGAAAAAGTAGGAGATACTTTCATGAAAGTTTTTAAAGTAACAGTGGTTCCGGTAGTAAATACAATATACCAAGGTATCAAAACCGTTTATGACGTATTTAAACAACAATTATCATATGCAAAAAAAATAGTTAACTCCTTTAAGGCGAAAATCAGTCGATTTTTTTCCTTTTTTGGATAATAATTTAAACAAACATTTTATGGGATTAAAAAAAAATAGATATACAGAATCTAAATATGAGTGTTTTCTGTTAGGTACAGTAAAAATGATTAAAAAAAAACGAGCAATAGTTCGTTTTGTTTATCATCAAGTAGTGTTGAATAAAACACGCCAGAAGGTGCCACAAGTCTCTCGACTTTGGGCATACTGTAACGAGTCGCAGCAGCGGGCACGATGCATCGAAGTTGTGTTTTATTGCGGTGATTTTAGCTATGCGTCCGAGAAATGCACAGCGGAGACGACATGCATAGTTTTTCACAAGATTGGAAGCTTCAAAGCTTTACGAAGGCTGTGAGCCCGATTTGTACAGCTACCCCGTGAAGGTATCTTTCAAATATTTGCAACACTTAGAATTGCCTAGATGTCCGTTTGAAAAGTCCAAGCAAGCTACCTGTCGCAAATTATAAGCTTGAATTAACATCAAGATGGTAACCATCCTTCTCCTGCAAACTCTTCAACCTTGTGATGGAGAATGTGTTGCAAAAGAATGGCTTGCATACGCAGACGATATCGATATCGTTGGTCGTACTAAGCGACGAGTTTTGGAAGTCTTTGCGGCTATTAAAAGACAATCTGTTAGAAAGAGTCTGGTTGTGAATAAGTGCAAGAGAAAGTGTATGCTTTTTTTGGGTAGAAAGACGCAGCGGTTGGACTCTCAGGTTCTTAGCATGGAGATCAAGTGCAGAAACAGTTTTGCCAATAGATGTTACTTTGGTCCAAGTAGACAAATGGGTAGTAGAGACCACTCATGCCAGACAAAAGTAACACTATATAGTCCGCCCATTCTTCCCGTATTGCTCTATGGTGCTGAAGCAGGGGTAAGGAAACATATGAAAATGCCTTTGGAGTGTGCGGAGCGGAATGTACTCTGTAAGATCTTTGGCCTTTTTGCGCGTTGGCAACGGCTATTGCTTTCGATGAAACTGTGAACTATATGAGCTCTGCCACGACATTCACATAGTTAAGCGAATTAAAATCCAGCCGCTCCGCTGGCTATGTCATGTTGTGCGTTCGAAAGGGCAGACCATGTCTCCGTTGAAAGGACTAGGTACAGAGCTCACTATCTAATTTTGGAATCACCAAATTGTCTGTTAAGAAGACCAACTACAGTAGTCGCAACTTTTGTTTTCGAACCAACAGAACAACAGAACTCGCAGTTAATGTTAAAATGAGCTTGCTAATCAGCATAGATACTATTTTCAAAGCCAATTGTTATATTTGCTGCTCCAGAACTATGTCTCATATTAGTAAATTCACACTTAATTTAAGTATTTCCGCTTTCAGCTAATTAGCAAATTAACAAGTTTAATTTTCATTTGCAAAAACTTATCGACAGCGAATAAATCATCTAAAGGAAAAACTTATTTTGTTAAATTTTATAAGCGACATGTGATAAAAAAAAAGCCGAAAGTTTGGCAAAAGTTGACTAAAAACAACATAATCATTATCATTATCATCTGTAGCATCATCCATGGTAAAGTTTCAGCATAATTTTGTAAATGCAGCTCCAATAAAAAAGAAGAAGAGCGATATATGCATATGAAAACCCGGTTTATTTATGGGTTTACAAATGCAACTGACACCTAAAAAACTTAATCGAACGGTATGCTAAAAAACGATAGAGCAAAAGAGGATACAGAGTAACAGTAAAGCAGAAGAACAATTGCAAAGGCAACCAGCAAAACAGTAAAAAAAAAAAAATTTTGGTAAACTGTGTAAATTTGCATATGAATTTACATGCTATTTACAAGAGATATTCGCTGAATGTGGAAGTGAATAAGTGTGAGTACAGTGGTCACATATTAACGGAAACTGTGTAATTTTTTTTGTTTGGAAATGAAATTTGTTTAAATGTAACATGTGAAATTTGAGCTATGAACACAAAAAGCAATTAATTAAAATAATTTTTGGGTATTGCATAGTTCGTAGGCAGAATATTGCCATTGATAACAGTAAAAGGGCTTTATGTTTCAGGCATCGGCATCTGTAGATCACTTTAGATCTGTGGATCATTTTAGTTTAAAGTTCAACTTTAGTTTTTTTAAGGAACATATTCTTAGAACGTGTTAATATACGTGCGCGTCTAGTTTTCTTGGAAGTCTCTTAAAAAGTTTACCTCGGTCAACAAATGGAATTGACTCGTTAGCATTTTCGTTCAATAATTTCCTAAAACTTTCGACGACATTTATCTAAAGAACATAGATTGACTTTTGTCGATGAAGCACTATTCAAATAGGTGGTTCTCTGAACTTAATGGAGAGAAACATGTGACGAAAGCATAGGTACTTTGTATACAAAACTAACCTTCTATAAGAATCTCCTCCTCCCTCTTTTGCCTTAGGGCGCTGAAGTATGGGTGATAAGGCAGTCTAATGCCTTGGATTTTTTGAGCGAAAAGTAGTGTAGTCCTTTACACGGTGACAACGATGGTACGACAAACTCTATAAGCTCTTCGAGGTTATTGACTTAGTTAAGCGTATTAACAAAAAGCAAGAAAAGTCTTCAATACGGCTGTTGGAAGAAGATTCCGCAGCGGCAAGCCGTGTCGTCGTTGGAAGCACCAAGAAGAGAGCACACTAACTTCCTTTGTTGTCACCGATTGGCGAGGCAGTTGCCTGAAGGAGTACTCCCTACCAGTCAAAAAGAAGAAGAAGATTATTCTTCCAACCGCTCCAGTATTGGTTTCCGTCTATCATAGATTTATGGGGAGCCAAAGTAAAAAGAGCAAATTCACCCGTAATGCCTCAAACCTCTTCGTAGCTGGTACAGAAAACTATAAGCTTAAATGTTTTTCCACAGGTGTATTTAAGCAGACCTCAAACGTGAATAAACATTGTATGTAAAGAAAATGCTACAGAAATGTATAAATAAACCCTTGCAATCCGTCTGCACACAAAGAGCACCAAGAAAAGTCGTAAAAACCTGAAAACATCAGCAGTAATTCCATTAATGTTATTTGCCCGGCTTTAAAGTAGACTTTTGAACACATCAGACACATATTAAAGCTTAGGAAAAATTGCACTCATTTTAAGCCCTGACTTTCCTTCAACCAATTCCTGCTTGGTTACACTTCATTGGTGGTAATAGTTAGAAGCGACAGTAAAACCAAGAAGCACATAAAACAATTATAGTCCCCGCTTGGCAGCAACATAGACTAACTAAGAACCCAAACAGTTTCAAAGGGGGCACTACGCTCCGAAGCCAGTGTAGACACAGCTATATAAAGAAGCTTTTTGTCGCGCTGTGGCAACAACAACAAAAGCCATACTAGCTAATGAAAAGTTTATTGCCCGAGGGGCATATAAAAGCCACTGCGAAGCTGCCTGCCATGTAACCCATTCACCCATACACATGCATATTCATGTGAGCTGGCTTTCTAAGCGTCTGTCTGTGTGTCTTGCTACTCACGGTTTAGTGCTAATATTATTTACACCGTGCAACAAAACAGAGAGACATATGACAAAGCGACATAGAAGTGGCAAGAACATACTATACTATTATAAGCAGTTTATGTGAATGAGGCCCACAAGCATAAACTAATATTATAAAGCATACGACGTGTGGTACTTGTTCATGCCCCTTGTTGGTTGCAGCAAAATTACACAGGCCCACATAAGTATGCAACATTCTGTGTAACTATATTTTAAAAGCAAAATGTGTCAAACGCAAAAGCAACGACAGAAACGACGACGATGCCAAATGAGCAAGCCTCTGTGAAAGAGAGCAATATCATTTATGCTTGTGCTTTCTTGTATTCATGTACATTTTAACATTAGGATGGACCTAATTCAATGTTAAGCAAAACAATGTTATGATGGTTTCATACATTGACAGCATGACTATTCTTGGTACTTTTACATATTATGTCATTTTTTTTCTCAGCGTTCAAATTCTCAAGAGCTGAGAATAACAGCTAACATTTTATTCTCGATGAGATGATTTCATACTCGATTTTATGAATTTGCTTAAATACACTCTTTTCAGCAAAGCCAGTTTTCATGTACAGTACCTATCTTCAGGCAGCGAAAGAGGTGAATCATTGTCACAGAAAACTGGCGGGGGGGCTCGGCTGATGCATAAGATCAAAGCGCAAGCTAATATCTCTGCATCATCCACATCCGCTAAGTCTAAAGGGTTGTTGATGGATGAGGTTGGATGTGGATGCTAGTCCAAGAGTACAGGGATCTTATACAGTACCAGAACCTAACCCGGACCGTGGAATGGAAGTAGTGCTGTCCAAGCGATAGTTAAAAAAGCGTTGGTACGCTGCCAATAGAGCCGCTGCTGCAATGTCGGATCCTCGGAAAAGACGACTACGAGGCGAGCAAGTAATCTTGCGTCTTTCGAAGTTACTTGCTTGCCACTCTCACAGGTATCACGCATCATGAGAGAGAGAGAGTTTACTGTTTATTTTTAGGGATAAACTAATGCGGGGGACCTATGGTCATGTAACCCCAGTGTTGCTTAAAAAGCCATGGAAGAGAAAGAGGAGGAGCAAATGATTCTGATGCGATTGATCCAATCAAGGTCGGAGCAGTTACTACTACCCTGGCTACTGCTAGCTACTGTACTTTTGGTATAACTTATCGAACTTGAAGGTTGATATTATAAGAGTTGTTCATTGGCAATAGTAATCGATAACGATTTGTCAGAAAAAACAGACTTGTACTCACGTTTGTCAATATTTCATGCTCATGAATTCCTTTAACTGGACCTTTGAAATAAAATATGATGGCGATAAGCCAACTATACTAATGTCTTTATTATCAGGATATCATAATTGTCCATTTCAAAGCCTTCAGCTAACGGATAGCTCTTTTCAACTCTTTGAAATTCAGTCGGCCTTAAACAGCTTTAAGAATGTAATATATGTAATCAGAAACATCGATAGCAGCATCTTGGTGCTAAAACCGGCATGTCGTCGTTATCAGGTTATGTGATAAGAAGGAGAGAGCGGTTTTGATGTGCTCGTTGGTTTTTGAAAGCTTTGGCAGCACTTGGAGGGTTGAAATCATGCATCCGCAATCCTGTCTGGCATTTGGTTTAATGCTTTGCAGCTGTGGTTACACGGTTCTGTTATCAGACACAGGTAGCGTATTGATCGTCCTGCAAAGTAAAGTATCGTAGGTTCGATTTCCGGCTATGCAGTGTTTTTTATGTTTTTATTTATAGCTCACTCTCGAGTCTTCCATACATGATTAACGAAGGTTGTTTTCGAGTAGTATTCCCAGCTTATCCAATAGAGCTACACCACATTCACAGAGTTGGTGTAGGCTTTCAATAACAATCAATTTCGATGCTTAAAATCTGCTAGGCGTTCCGTGACGCAAAATTTGTTTGTTTGGTCCACCCTAAGTACACACATGTATGTATCCATGTGCGCGACTCTGTTTATGCTTGCGTGTGCAGGCAGACATGTTTACACAATAAACCTTGAAAAGTCATTAGAAATTTTTCAATTATGCTAACACAATCAGCGTTGCTTTTCATGCACAGAGACACACAGACACATACATTTCCACACACAAAGACAGCTATATTCATGCCGAGCATTGCAGGTATTTTACGACCTTTTATATCGATAAACAATAAAATCTTATGCCACCTTAACCCCATGTGTGTTTGCTGCAACCTTTAACCCCACAGTGCCAGCATTGCTTTTGTAAATTTTTATTTCAATTTTATTCATTTAGCGCTTTGCTGTTAGTTGTTGTGCCAGCCCCACAGACATTGCCTTTTATTTATTACGGAAAATGCAAATAAATTGAAAGAGCTGAGTGAAAATTCTAACTGCACACACGCGCACACATAAACAAAGCGAATTCGTCTTCTTGAATTCAATAATAACGCATTATACCCTTTGAACTCAGCAGAAAGTCTCGCAATTTACTCGTTTAGCTTGCAAAGTAATAATTCCAAATGCAGTCAAGGAGTTAGGGGTACATTTGATTATTAAAAATACATTTATTAATAATTTTATTAAGGTATGCAAGATTGGAATAGTTCTCTGAAAAGAATATTAAGATTAAAGTTTTTGCATGGAATGATATATATTTAATATGAAGTGGAAACTTTGCCATTAACCCTGGAAGTGCATGGCTATTTCAACCCTGTCTGCGGGCTTTGTTAGTCGAATCGACAACCAACTCTTTAAAATAATAATAAAATATAAAATACTGTTCGAATTCCAAAAGTATTAATTGATTTGTATTTATTATTCTTCTTCTTCTTAACTGGCCATAACAACCCGTTCTCGGGTTACGGCCTGATGTAAATACATTCTTTCATTGGAATTGTGGTTTTACGTGATGGGTCCCAAACCCTACGCACAACTCTTTTAAGGCCTACTGGTTTCGAAAGAACCCAGTGTCATTGTTAGTCGCCTCATACGACAAGCTTTGACCTGCTGAGGTGGTATTCTCTAACCCGCTCACCACACGGGTGTATTTCTTATTAGCGATTGTTTATTTGAACATATTAGCTAACGTTTATATGAATTTTACGTTTCACTTCAAATATTTTGGACAGAACGATAAACAACTTCAATTTTGCTTCTGCCATAGAGACCATGTAATATAACCTCATCACTTAAATTAACTTTTCGTAGAACACAAGTAACATAAAATATTTTAAATTCATATATTTCTTATTTAATATGAAAAAAAAGAGGTTGAGAAATAATAGTTTTTACCCATTCTGTAAGTATCTCAATATTGTGCTCGCCACAAACACTTTTCTTACCTTTCCGCAAAAAAGTATTTGGATTGGCCAAAAAACTTAAATCTCTTATTTTATGTTTTTCGACTATTTAAGCACTCTGTCAAATTTCCGACGATGTTTTTGTCTTGGGCATGTCTTCAAAAGGTTTTCTATTGAATTTGACCACTCTAGTCGCTATAGATATAGAGGAATAATAAAAGTAAATAATTTTCCAAATTTTTTTTTTTCATTTTTTTTTATTTTTTAAATGTGCGGAAAAGCACTGTTGATTACCAACAGTTTTAATTATTTTCAGAATGCTAATTAGCTTTTTCTTCGCGGCTCAAGGTTCTTGAGAAGATCAGGTCGCAAATCAAAAGTCATAGTGGAGTGCTTATGTTTTACGGACATTTGTTGATAAATAATGAGTCATTTAATGTTCAACAGAATACACTTAACTTTTTTAACGTAGTTTCTACGAGTGACCAGGTTTTGTATTCAACATACACATGTTGTGGCAGTAAACTGTTCAGTGAAAGATAAACAGCGGCCATCGATTGGTCTTGGGGGAACATCCCATCACATTACACAACTGATCAAATATGTCATTGTACAGCGATAGAAGGTAGATCAAAACTAGGCTTTGGCTTGTTAAATAGCAAAGAAATATTATATTAAAAAGAAAATATAGAAGCTCTAGCAGGACAGCCTTTTTTGTAACCAAACTCAGTTGGAGTTTTCTCTTATTCGAATGCCACGTACCAAACATAGTTAGCTCAAATGGTTGATTTGAAATGTCGTTTGCTAGTTTTATTGATCAAAACAAGTGGTCCATCGCTATATTTATTTTAGTATATATTATTTGATCGATCTCCAGTAACAGCTTGCTTAGCATGACCTAATATGTCAATACCATCTGCGAGGAACTAGATACTCTTATAGATCAATATTGTCCCTATAAATTTCGTCCTTTCGCAACACTCACCATCACACAGTTAAAGAGGTCAGAGGACTGGGTATCGCTTTGACTGAAGCATCACTCGTTATCAAAATCGTATCTAAAATTGCAGGAATACAGGACTTATGATGCACCTAGATCTAGTCATGAGTCATTTCCAGGATTTGACGTTGTGTAGATACCAAACCGTTAATCAATGTTAAAGGTCCGATCAGTTCTTTCGCGAAAGGCTTTAGTCTATCACACAATAAGCTCGATAGGACATTTTATTCGTCGGAAAGTGAGTGTACACCCCCACTGTGCCATCCATCTTGAGGAGTACAGGGCAAAGGACACAAAGCTTCTAATCAATGAACTCATTAGGCCATGTTCTACCTACTTATTGCCACCAGTCTTGAAGAACTCTGCACGCAGGCCGTCTGCGCCAGAAGCCTTGCTGATTTCAACCCGAACTTCTACATGTCTAGGCTGTATTATTGTCATTATGGCCCGTTAATAAGCCGGAGAAGTGTCCCCTCAACAATGTTATTGCACCCAGCAGGGAGACGCATCGGTACTTATTGCTTGAGCACATCTTGATCTTTTCTCATACTTCCTTTAGTTGGTACAATTAAGGTTAAAGCAAAAGGCAAGTTTTAGCAGTTAAATTCATCAAAATAGAACCAATATCTTATGTGGTTTTGCGACTATATGAAACGACTCGATAAAAGTCAAAAAAAAAATTTTTTTACGCTATTTTACGCTTTCTTATATTAATTTAATATTTTATAAACCAATTTTGAAAATTTTTTAATAGTTTAATAAAGTTTTGTTTATTTTCTAATAAAAGCTGAGCCAACTTTTGTTTTGGTTGCAGCTGCCTTCTTTTTGGTAAGTGGAAATAATCTAATTCCCTTTCCGTCATCATCCGGGTCTAGCATGGAAATTATTGAAGAATCCGATGACGATTCCCCATCGCATTGAAATTGGTTCTCAACATAAATATATGGATAATCCGCTCTAGTGCTACTATGCACGGCATGTGTTTCAGCAGAACCTGGATGAGAAGGTGATGCTCCAAGTGACGATGCAGCTACATTTTCAATATTCAAACAAAGCGTGTCCAGGGCATTTTGTACATGTTTAACATAATTCGCCCTTTTTTCAGACTCTTCTCCGTATAGAGATAGAGTAAGCTTCTTATCAAAGAGAGTTTTTTGCCAAACAAGTTTTTGTTGTGTATCTCTATATGCTGGAGACAACGGTTCTGTCAGCTGACAAACTTCCGTGTCCTGAGCTGAACTCTGCCAGTTTGTTACAGAAACGGCTTTCAGCTGATTTTCATGTGCGTCACTTCCAAAGTAATCCGTCCAGCATGTGCCTTGTTCAGTTTCCAATTTTGAATTTGACAGTTTTTGGTGTAAAGGCAAGTTGTTGGTGTTGTTAGATGTCACCGCTGGATAAGTAAAGTCTGCTTCTTTGAAGTCGGTTTTTTTGGGTCTAGGAGGCAATATTTCAAAAATGGGTTTAGACGATGAAAAATTCTGATTTTCCGTCCACTTGGAAGATATAGAAATAAAACTTTCGTGCTTCCTCTTCCTCTTTGTGGCTTCTGCTTTTACTGGTTCTTTATAATAAGTATTTAGCGATAATTTTGATTTTGAAAGCTTGAAACCGACTTCCTTTTGTGTGTTGTCAGACTTGACCAACTCGTGTTCTACATCCTGCGCATAACTTCTAAAGTAATGTGTCCAGCATTCAGTTTCCAACTCTGAAATTGACAGTTTTCGAAATGATGGCAAGTTGTTGGTAGTGTTAGATGACACTGCCGCTAAAACTTGTTCTTCTAAGTCGACTGTCTTGGGCCTAGAAGTCAATAATTCAAAAGCGCGTGAAGACGATGAAATATTTTGACTGGGCGTCCACGTGGATGCTATAGAAACCGCAGCTGTTTCAGATTGTTTCATCACTATTTGTGGCTCTTCGATCTGTTTCGCTGCCAAGTTATCTCGTTTATATGTTAAAGATGTATAACTTTCATGCTTTTCGCATATCCATGTGGCGTGAGAAGTAAGTGGTTTTTTAATATTGATATCCATAGTTGTATGTTTCTCATTCTGTGTATTCATCGACAAGTTTGTTTCTGAAATCTTGTACTGTGTCTCATCATCTTTCAACAAGTCATCTTCTAATTCTTCTAGCTTATGATTGGCACCTGATGTTACTTCTTTCTGGAGGCATTGAGACTTCACAATTGAAGTTTGCGGACATAAATTGGGTTTTACTGTCCAGCTAGAGCTGCGGTTCTCTAGCATTTTAAATTCAGCCCTGTTTGAAGTTGGTTTATCAGACAATCTTGAGCTCCCCTTACTTGAACTTAGTTTTCTTTTACTTGAGGTCTTTCGTTGCGGTGACACCTCACATAATATGGATTTGTTAGCAATCCTTGATTGTTTATTGTTCCTTGTAGTCTTCGAAATGACGTGTACTGCTTTTCTTAGATTCTTCGGTTTTTCGTTAGTTACTGCCTGCTGTTCAAGCTCCATAGATGTGGAATACTCGTGTTGTTTCATAAAATCCATGACGTCATTCGTTTTATCTGGTTCTGGTACATCCTGCTGTTTTTGTTCTATTATAATCAGCATTTGCGACTTTGCATCTTCAACTTCTTGTAATATAGGATGGACACTGCTAGGTGATGATTTTTTTATCTCGTGTCCTTCAATGCTCCCCTTAACATTTTTTCCATTTCGCTTCGTTGCTAATATATTATTGCAACTGTTCAACGCAGCGTTTTTCGAGTCCTGTGATATGCCATTTGACACGTTTTGCTGCGCATTGTGTGATATTATCGCATTCTTATTACCATCCATTGGCTTAATTAAGTTTAAAACTTGAAGCCGGGAATCCAACGAAACTGATTCATGATCAATTTTTATGGTAGCTTCTTCGTCTCTTTTTCCAAATTCGCCGTGGATGTCTAAACTACCGGATTTAGAGACTAGTAGTGCATTTTCATAACATTTAGCAACATCACTTTCTTGGCACTCCGCTATGTTGGCTTCCAATACATCGTTTTCGGCATTGCTTATTGCGCTTGGATAAGACCCACCCAACGAAATTGATCTTTGATAACTTGTCATGGTAGGTTCATCGTGGGCTTGCGAACTGTCAGATGGAGTGTCCGTTTGCCCAGTTTTACAACTCCCAATATCACTTTCTGGGCACTCCGCTCTACTTGGTGCCAATACATCGTTTTTGGTATTAATAACCGTCAATTTTTGATTATTTGTAATTGATTGGTCCATGGGGTCCATAACTGCCTTATCACTTATATGTCCCGTAGTGGAGTTGATAATGGCCTCTTGCATTTTGATTTTAGCACTTTTGGTGTCCAGCACTTTAGTTTTAAGGAGTTTAGAGTCAACCGGGAGATGAAAAGTTCTGGATCTAACTAAAGTACTAGTGTCCTTTAATTTTTTACATTCCTCTGTTTGGCTTCGCTTGCATGCATTTAAAGCCGATAGCGATTGTGCAGAACTCCGAATTTTGAGTAGTGAATTTGATTTTTGACTATAAACCTTGCGACCAATTTGCTGAAACGCACGTGCTTCTAAAGGATCGTATTCCTTGGTTGCGTCGAAGTTGGCCTCGTAGAATTTTTTGAACCATTGAGCCAATTCTAGATTATCCTGAAAACGCCCTTTAACCAAGAGGTGTATGGGTAGTTGCTTATTCACTTTCTCCTTTTCAAACGCTTTTTGAAGGATCTTGAAATTATGTTGGAATTCGTATGACAAGTTGCTTACAAATTTGACTCGCTTTAAATTAATACTATTGGGACATAGAATATGGAACAGTTGACAGAAAGCTGCTCCTGTGCATAGATCATCAATTTTTACAATGTCACTTTTTAAAGCGGTATTAATCCACGACAAAATGCCTTGTCGAGATGTACAATCAGATGTATTGCTGGTTATGCACACATTATTGACCATCTTGATATATCTGGGCATGATTATGAAACTTAAATTTGGTCTATGCTTTGAAAGTAGTAATAGAGCTTACCCACTTTATGTACCCTTATGATGTATCCAGGTTATGTTTAGAATATAAAATATAAGCACGTATTCGAAGTAAAAATTACTTTTTTCCTGTTCTTTTTCGATAGACTGAATAGAGAATGGAGTAATTGTTTAAAATTCGTAGCCTACTTACAACAAAAAAAGTATCTGAGATTTGTTCGACAACAAGGATGGCGGAAATGGCTATGTCTACTCGACTAATGCTCCTGAACATTTTAACCCATTGATACATTGCACAAATCTATAGAACCCTTTTACAATTTGTGTACAGGATCTAAAAAGGAGCATTGGACTAGTCCAATTAATGCAAAGCTTGCAAATATGCGTCTTACATGCGGCGTGCTTAGATCAGGAGGCACACGGTAAATTTACGACTTCCGGTTGTATTTTCCAAATTAGACACCTAAACACAATACCAAGCACGCCATACTAAAAAATCAAAATGTATTTTTTTTACTGCATACAAACACGTTAATGGAGTGACGACCCAATTAAAGGATCCATTTCATATACGGTGAGGAAAAAGGTACTGCAAATGACAACGAATTATCGTAAAATACAGCTGCCTTCGTCATCCAAAACGCAATCACTAGTTCAAGCCCTGTAATAAGGAATAAGTGATAGTACCTCCTGCGGACAGTAAGCTCCGCATCCTTGCAAAAATACCATCACAGCGGCGGAGAGTGTTGTAAAGGATAACATGATCACGAAGTAAAAGCCCAATAACCTAACAAACCTCGCCAAGTTTCCAATAATCGGGCATGCTCAGTGCATGAACCTTAATAACTTATTACCAGTCAAGAAAAACTGTGGCTGCAGGCGGTCTTGATTATGACCCTAACTTTGTCCTAGGTCGGCAGCGGTATATCCTCTCTGTCGTCTGTAATTGATGCAGCTATTTTTCAATAAGCTGTTGAATCTCATAAATATGTCGTACACTTTTGTTCATCTAGCCAGTCAAAATCACTTAAGCTGAAGGTTACAAGAAATGTTAGACTTTTTAGATGCCTAAATTGGTTAAAAGCTCATTTAAGGCTGATCTCCAACAAACTCAAACTTGAGAACGTATTAAGGAGCCCTTTACACGCAGCGAGATTTTCGATTTTCAAGCGAGAAAATGAAAAAATCTCATGCGCGACTGTCAAAATATTACAAATAATATTACAATTTCTTCACACGAAGCGAGTAAGATTTTTGATAAACGTGTTTTACAATACTTCTGATTCCCATGAAATACAAATAAATAAATGCAAAATTCAAATTCCGTATGTGTCCGCCAAGCGCGAACTTAAAATCAAAAGAGCGCTGGAACGAAAGAGTCGCCAACGAAGTATTTGGAGCCGAGAGTGGCTAAAACTCCGTGGACAAGGGCGCGACAACTCGCACTTGATAATGCAGGAGTTGCAATATGAGTATGCTCAGAAAAATCAAATCATTCCACAGGATGCCTCCAGCTACGTTTCATAAGCTCCTGGATCTTGTTTGCCCTCTCATAAAAAAATGTCTGTAAATTGCAACATTGATTATAAATGAATATATTAATTTAACAAAACCACCTATGACATCGTTCGGCGCCAAAAATCTTGTTTGTGTTCGTCACACTTGCAGCATTAAACTGAGGTACAACACAACACTGTGTCGCACCTTTCAGCACTAAACTGTGAGGCACAACACAACACTGAATTGCACTATAGAACACTTTGCACAAAATCTCGCTCGACATTAGAATGCATTCTAATATGAAGTAAGTCGCATAGGGTTGCAGGCGATATAACTTACGGGCGATATTACCGTGCCATCACACGATGCGAGATGCAACTCACACGGCCTCGCTTGAAAATCTCGCTTCGTGTAAACGGCGCCTTAGTGACCTGCCGTGCATGGGGAGTATGTAACAAAATGGCGTGCGTTTTACTTTTAAAGAGTATCTTCGAATCGTTATGTGCTCTTGCTACAATTTATATGCAAAAACTCATGACTGTTTGTTACTTATTTGTACTTTATAATGCAATAAATAATTTTATTATGTGCAAAAGCCAATAAACACACATTCAACAAATACACACACACACACATAAGAAAGCAGCAGCCGAGGCGCGAGCCATGCATATAAATCATACATACGCATACACACACACATACATATACATATATACAGTTGTAGGTATATATGTTAAAATATACAAAAAAGACAGTCGGGACGGTGCCCGACAGTGGAATACCCTGTACACTTTTTATTTATAAACACTAAATACGGTACAACTTTTATATCTCTTTTCATAAGATCGATATGCCTGTAAACATTTTCCTATTGGGAACTTCCAGTTGACAAGTTTTCCTATTGGAAAGTTGGTTATTATGGGGTCAAACATCATTTTTATACTCGTAACTCCAGTATTCTTGGGCCAATGCCGTTGAATTTTGTAACATAGATCAAACATACATTTATAGACTGCTGTGACAATTTTCAAATCAATATATGAGGGGGTGTGGCAGTAATCAAGGTAAATCCTTTGCGGGGGGAGGGGGGTTCCATTGAAAAAATGTGGATGCAATTTTAACGATTAAGGTCACACGAGTCTTCACACCGAATTTTGTAACTCTAGCTCACATGTATTCATATCTACACGTAATGGAATTTTGGCACAGTTTGTCGGCGAGGGGGGTCAAAATAAGCATATTTTGACTATAACTTTTGATGTTTTTATCCGATTTCGATTATTTTTAAAATATGGATGCACATAAACACGACGCACATCTCTGAGAAGGGGGTAAGATATTGACTTCATTCGACAAATTCCATCAGCCTTGAGAAAATGCTCATCTCGACTCGACTATTGTTCCTGATCATTTTTGATCATGGAACTTATGGTCTGCCACGCCTCCTTCTGCCAGTGACATACATTGCACAAATCGATAATACCTTTTTACAATTTGTGTACAGGGTATAACTTTAAGAGGCAGCGAGCATATCATGCAACAAAATATTTTACTTACATACATATAATAACTCGCTTCTAAGCATTTCTTTACGCTTTTCGTTTCTTTGACATTGGGAAATGAGTTTTGCAATACTTTAACGATTTTCACAGGCACTCAAATCCAGACTCAGATACACACTTACATACCAACGTCACCGCACATTAAGGGTCTCCTGCTGCCGTACACTTTCTCTCTCACGCATATACCATACATATATTTTTACTCCGAAGGGTGTTCCAGTAATGCCAACAAATCCACAGACATTGTTAAGCTGAAGCGTTTGTGGTCCTATATGGTATGCGTATGAATGTGTGTGTGAATATCTGTGTGTTCATGCCAAACAAATGATATGCGTATTTAAATGAAAGTAGCTTTTAAGGCATGAAAACAAAAGTTGAGCACACGCATTTTAGCTCCTTCGCTTTGATGTGGTCATATTGTGGAGGTCCCTTTGTGGGTTTGCCGGGCGAAGAGTAAGAAAGCTGAGCAGACAATTGTTGCTAATGAAACAGATTTCATGCAACAAGGAAATGAACAACAAACACTTGAATAAGCTGCCATTTGGTTACACAAACTGAATGCCTATTGATGCTATTGATAATGCCCTAGGGTTCATTAGGTTTGTGGCCTAAAACTCAAGTGCACTATGTTGCATATGCATATGTAGTAAGCTCCGCTGATGCAAGTCATTAAGGAATTGCAGCGAATGTGAGGGGAAGCTTAAGTGAATCTTAAATGTCTAGTTTTAGGAGTTTTGCAAGAGCAAAATAACTTGAAATTAAGTTTAAGGCAGGTTCAAGTCCCAGAAATTGATAAATTGATCTTATTCGAGATCGCTTTTCTACAACAGCCACAATGAAGACCCTTCTCGCATTAGCTTTATCATCCATACGCATAACGTGACGCAGCAAGCGGAGCCGCTAGATGTTAACGCCCTTGACAATGTCAATATCGTCGTAGAGCTTACAGACTTCGTCATACCGCTCTTCAATGCTGTTCCGAACACACACACAGATTGAAGAGATACTCATGGGTCTTTTCCACTTGGCTTAGTGTTAATATCTTATTAATGCTGGACTTACCAGGGCTAGCCTTTCCCACAATACGCTCTAAATGACCTTTCATGCATTAGAAAGACTACTGTTGCCAGGGTTTTTAGTGCAAACCACAACAGTACCCTCCTTTTTGTTGACACGGCTGAAGACACCAAGGCTCCAATTCTTGGGCATGCATTCATCTAGCCATATTCGGCAAATGAGTTGTTGAAAGCACCTTACCAATTCATTGCCGCCAGTCTTGGGCAACTCTAAAAGCAGTCCGTTTGCGCCTACAGCTGTGTTGCTTTTGAACCGCTTGATTACGACGATTTAAAACGTCAGGAAGATCACTCAGGGAGTAGTTTTATTCCCATTATCGCCCTATAACAAGCCGGAAAAGTGTTCCCTCCACTACCTTAGTGCACCCTACTACCAGATTATTCTCTGCATCTCTACAAAAAGTCACACAGGTACTAAATTCTTTAGTCATACTCTTGACTTTTTGGAAGAAACTCCTTACGTCATTAATGCAACTGCACATCTCGATCTCCTCTCGTTCGCGCTTTTCCTGCTCACGTTTCTTACATCAGTGTGTTCCCGCAAATTTATGCAAACAATCGCAAATTATAATTTTAAAAAGAAGTTGGCGTAAAAGCGACATTTATATTCATTAAAACTGAATCTAGCAATTCTGTGATAAGTGCTGTTTATTAATAGAAGGCATGAAATTATATTTATTCGTGCATATTTCTATGTTAGGTTCAATTTGTATGGAAAATTGTTACGGTGTTAAAATAATTTCGTGGATCCCTTCTTCTGGTGTTTCTAAATAATCACTTTGATAAATTTTCTGAGTTTCCTTGTCATCCTTTTCGCTGCTTTCTGGTCCTACCACAATTTCACTTTGTTCTTTGTCTATTATGTCGCTTGCTGGCGTTGCCACATTTTCGCTGCTATCATGACTTTGAATTTGTCCGTCGTACGTCTTGTTGCTTTCTAGTGTTGCCACAATTTCGCATTCATCTAGCTTCTGCGTTTCCCCATCGTCCTCCTCTGATAATAACACACCAGCTCTACAGAAGAGATCATCTAAATGGTGAGTCCATTGCTCTAAAGTATGTTCTACATTTTCGTATTTTCTTATAGCCATATCTGTTATAATCATTTCAATATCCGTTCCGGCTAGCTTCTCGAGTGCGCCTTCAGGCCCGAAATCATGCGGTGCATTTGAAACATCATAGATTATGCCCTTAAATGCAATTAAATATCGATGATCAGGATGACGGGAATTATACTTTATTAGCTGTGTTTTAGTCAGAGACAAATTATTCAGTGGCTCATCTAAGTGGATTTTCTCATAATCATCGTCCTCATCATCGTAAGTGGGATAGGTTTTCCGAAAGCTATTAAATGCTAAATAGATCACTGCACAAACAAAAGCCAAGAAGGAATACGGTGAAACAAAGAGCTCATGTAACTTCAAAGACCAGTAAGAAGACGACATCTTTAAAACTGAAGGGACTGGTGATAAAAAAGCGTTTTTATAGTTAGTTTTAAAAGATTTTTTTATAACTCTCACTAAAATATTTGTGATTTTAACGTAAATTTAACAATTTTTTCTTCTCTTCTTTGGTATTACTGTCGCTTCTGCAACGTTTGAAAATAAAATGATTCAAATAAAAATAATTTTTTGATAACTTAACATGGACTGCTGTGATTGAAGTTTTGTTCAAGATCTGGAAAACCAGTCATTTATTTTTTTTTACGAATTTATCGCTTTTTTGAATAGGTAATCTATAGATAACTTTTTGAAGCTATTTTAGCAGAAATTCGTTAAGGAAAGTGTGCAATGAGCAGAACACCGGACTATTCAAGTGTCACAATACAGACTTTTGACAGTGAAATGAACCAAAAAGGTTACCAGGATTCGACGTCCCCACATGGGCGATCTAGGCTGTCCTTCGCGCACATCCTATGGCCTATGTTGAGCTACTTAACAGCTGCAGCGACTAACGATGACTGAAACTGCAAAGGCTTGCATTGATCCCAAAAAACAGAAGACCGCCTGATTTTGTTTTGAAAAGGATTGAATCCAGGTATGCTTGACGTCGTTGTTAAGCAATTTGGGTGCATAACATAAAAAACCGCGTGGAGAAGTGGTTAAAGGAATGGCAGAGATACTCAGTTTTACAATTTGCAAACAGCATTGCCCCAATTCCACCTATCGTGCGCATATGGTAATGATGGCTCCAAGTCCGATCAAAAGAAACGTTCCGCTACTTATATTAGTTGTTTCTCAAAGTAACTACACAGCTATTAAGTTTTTATCTAATGCTGGTATATGCTTCGCTCACTAAGTAAAACGCCGCTTGAGCTTTCCGTCATTTCATCAACTTTCCACCCTTCTACATGAAAAAAGAAAAACTTACAACGGAAAATGATTTTCCCGGCACAAAGCAAACTTTCGTGTACATTATTGCCCCTTTTTATGTATTTACGAATATGTAAATGCGGCGCCAAACAAGATTTCTTGCAACTGTTGGTTGAAACTCGATAAAATATGCGGCGCACGGTGCGCAATTATGGCGCTAATATGCACTTGACAATGTAATGACATTTATTGAGTAGACACGGTTACGGGCTTGGCACAGTGACTGCTGTCTGGCTGCCTGCTGGCAGGACCCGGCGCTTGTAAGTTCTGTGCTTTATTGAAAGTGTCAGGCTGCAATTGAAATGCCTGGCAGCGCAGCTCCTGCAGCAGACATGCTCGACATAAAAAGAAAAAAAAATTGTATATAGTAAAGAAATAATATACTAAAGGAATTCTGAATTGAAATGCCTTTAAGCCTTTGCTGCCACTGAATGGCGTTAATTTCTTGCTGCTGTCACCCACAATTGACAAATAGCGCTCAAATACAATGTGGCAGTGTGTGTAAGTGTGTCTATCGGTGTAATGTATTTGCCAGGCAGCGCCATTTATTAATCAAGCCATGTGGAAGCCAATCAAAAGTAATATATAAGCCCCAAGTGAAGCTACCGCTGACTACTCACTGATTACCGATTTGCCAAAACGCTGCTAGGCTTATGTGGCGTATACGTAATACACCGCATATGCGGGATTGTGTGTGTGTGTGTCTAATCAAACAATTTACAGCTGCACATTAATGCTGCTCTGACATGCAATCAAACTCTCGCTCTCTCGCTGTCTTTGAAGTCTCATTCACCACATTGCGAAATTTATCAATGTGCAACAGTCAAGCAAATATTACACATACGCCATGTGTGTGGACAACACAAATTTGATGAAAACGAAATAATAACAGCCTGAGAAATGCATAGCACCAGTGCCAGACATCCTTTTTATACACACTGACTATATGTGAGGCTGTATTGGTATGTGTGTGGCTAAAGATTTGCATATAATTCCACGGAATTCGCATAAATCTTTACGATATGTGCATACAAATGTTCAGATTTACAGCCAAATATTCTATGTAAAGAATATCTTGACACTTTTCTATTTTGACCTTACGTATTATTATTTTTTTATTTCAGTCAATATGAGGTCAATCGTAGCAAGTTGGTTTTTCCAACTTCAAATGGCTATATCTCGGATACTTAAGGAGCTAGAGAGAAACTAAGTGCGGTTTTGAATCACTCGCATCGCATAGTGCAATTGCAGTCAATATGAAGCCAATCGGAATAAGTTGGTTTTTGAAACACTCGCATCGCAACGTGCAATTGCAGTCAATATGAAGTCAATCGTAGCAAGTTGGTTTTTCCAACTTCAAATGGCAATATCTCGGATACTTAAGAAGCTAGTGCGAAACTAAGCGCGGTTTTGAATCACTCGCATCGCAACGTGTAATTGAAATCAAAAGATGCAAGAGCGAATCATATCCTACTTCATTTGTACTGTTTTGTATTATTGCCTCGACATAAAAGGCACGCTCATCCCTAATTCAACTGAAAACTAGAATTTTATTGAGTTTTACTGAATTTTATTACAAGTTCAATTACCTCGAATAAAAACAATGCAACTGCTGCTGAAAGTGTGACTGACCAAAAAATACCAACGAAATACCGCAATGAAAAACAGAACGAGAATGGAACATAAGGCGTAGAATTCGCCAGATAAAACTGCTACTAATAATACATTGCTGCTTGATGTTTTTCCTCTTTTCCTCTTTCCTCTTTTCTTTTTTATATTTTTTTTTTTTTTGCTTGTCTGTGGAACGCCCACACAATTTTATCGCTCCCTGCCTTATGCAAACAGGAATAAACTAAAAATTGAAAATGCCAAAAAAGGAATGGAACAGAGTAAAGGTCATAAAGTAGGAGTAAAAGTTGAAGGAAGCTACAAATTCGGCGAATAACTAGAACGTGGCCATGTCGCGGCCGAGCTCCGAGCTACGGAAGATTTCGCACAGCGGGCGGGCCTAGCCTAGAGTTGTTTTTGTCGCCGCAGCAACCACGGACAAACAGCTGGAACTGGGGGCGTTGGCCGTGTGTCTGAGGCTGGCTTACAGTTACAGTTATCGCCGTGCGATTTTGGCTTATGAATTCCGTTTGGGTTCAAGCGTTCAACCGGAAAATGCGAGTCTGCTCAGCCGACTGCGCTGCGCATATTTACGCAGCGTTTTTCTGCAAGTTTTCATTTCATTTGTAGAAGTTTCTAATGGAATTTGGCAGTTAAAGGCATATCTAAGCTGTTGCTAGGCTTTAAAGTGGCAGTTTTTATTTATATATAGATATTTTTCTTTTTTTGGTAAATTTATTGGATATTTTTTCTAGATATTTATTTTGGGACAATTGCTCTTGCTAAGGACACCAAATTTTAATTGGCCTTGTGCAATTCGCGTTTTGTTTACGTTAATTAATTTATATAATTTATTTACAAAGTCAAACAAAATTTGTGGGCTAGGTAAACTAATTGAAAGTTAACTTTGGCATATTTTACTAGACAGACGCGCTTTGAGTTGAAAAAAAAACAAGTGAAAATAAATTAATTACTGCGGTGCTTATGTAAAGAATTTTAGGAAACTTTTTGGGGAAAAATATTTGTATCTATGGGTTGGGTACATGATTTAATGAAATTATTTGCGATTTGAAACAACTTTTGAAAGTTTTGCTTGCTAAATTTAGTTTATCTAAAACAAGCATAGTGCATACCACGGATAGTAGGGCGACAAAAGGCCTATTGTAGGGTTTTGCCCGTATGAGCAACTTACTTATGTATAACACAGTATATGTTATAGGTAACCAAATTTAACTTAATTGGAAACTTTATTCATACACTGAGAAGTAGGTAGCTTTCACTTAAGGATCTTGGTTTTTCCTTTTTTTTCCGGCTCAAGTTCCAACAAAGAAGTTAAAACTTCAGAGTTTTTTATGTTAGATGTTATTTTATTATTCCAATAAATAAAATAAATAAAAAAAAAGCATCTAAAGAAAAAAGCTTATAAAGGAGATCTGGTCGCAAATCAAAACTCATACTTAAGGATTTTGTTTCGAGGATACATTGAATGACACTTTTAGCAGAATAATATTTAAAAAAATTTTCGTTATATGCATATGTCTTTATTCGAAGGCGATTTGGAGTAGTGTGCCGAACTGGTTAATCGAAAACTATGCGAAATATTAAGGGCAACAAATAGAGCTTTACCACTTAAGAGAGTTTTATGAAATCATTATGGTTATGCGTCAGTTTAGAATTTAGGGAATCATTATGGTTAAGCGTAAATTAGACTTTATGAAGTGTTTGCACCTGACAGATTGGTTCATAGATATTCTGTTTTTCATTTTGAAGATTGTTGTGAAGGTAAATTTGTTAATCTCTGCTGGCAATCAGATTAACCAATATCGAATGACGAAGTCAGAATGCAAGATCAGTTGCACCTTTTCGTGACAATCAACTGAGAATCGTGAAGAATCGAATGACCAGATACGTGATAATATGGAACGTTGTTGGACAAAGAAGAAGATTTTGAATAAAATCCATCAAGCGCTTATCGAGATGGTCCATGAAACTCGCATCGAAAAGCCTGGATTGTGTTCCATTACAATCAAAGTGAAACCGCCTCTAAAGCATTTGAAAAAGTTCTTTAATGTCGAAATACCGGAATTGAAACATTTTCTGAAGAACCATCCAAAACAATAAATTTTCAGTTAATTCCATTATAAAGTTATTCCTATCATTCCTAATAACAGCATCAAGCATATTGAAACCTCGAAATGCATTCTTACGTGTCGCTGTCTGCTAGAGTAACAATGAACATATGCCGATCACTGCTATACTTGCCTACGTGGTTTACTTGACATCGTTTATGTTTTAAAAGTTGAATTGAAAGCCCGATATTTTATTGTACGCAAATCGTCCTACAATATTATTTGAGGACTTCACTTTGTATGCATCTTCTAATGAAATTTTATGCGCAGATCTTTTGCCTACCATTAACTCTTGCGTTGTCGTTGACCAAAACGTTGCTCCTGTGTGAATGTGTTGGTCAAATATCACTTTTCATCGCATATTTTTTAAGCTTATCTTTTTCTCTGGGAGTAGATTTAGTACACCAACATATCGTTGTTTATGATAAATTCATCAAAATTCTCGCGTGACTACGCACTTCACTTTCAACTGTACATCTCTAAAAATTCACGTTACAACCCTTTCAATAAAAAACAACACGGAATTGTAAAAAATTTTCTCGTTGCTTATGCTCAAAATTTATGACTGCATATACTAAAAAATAGAAAACAAGCTCCAAAAAAAAGGAGCTCCAAAACGAAACACATGGAACATAACTTGGCATCACTTGGACTTGGGCATCTGTAAGCTTTATTTTGAACTTTTGCAACATTTTGCTGCATGTTGCTCTGTTGTTACTTGTTGTTTTGTTGTTGCTGCAGATTTATGCTTTATGTGCAAAAACTGTCTGCCTGGTCAGCTAGGGCTTATATTTCTATATATCTGTATCTATAGCTGAGTGTCCATAGGCGAAGTGTGCTCAAGCGTTAGAGACAGAGTAAGAATAAAAATGAAAGGCAAACTTAAATACAAGGTAGAATGCCATTTTGCGCTAAGTACTTCCAATACATTTGAAGCAGCTTGTAGAGCTAAGCTGCAAAAAATTGTAATGACAAGAGATACGCAGCCAAAAATGTATCTCAAAGATACAAGTACTTATTGTATAGACTGACTGACTGGCTGTCTGACTGTTTTTGTGTCTGTCTAGCTCTGCATTGGCTGAAACCCGTGCACGATATGCTACGACATGCAAAATTCGGGTAAATCTATGCCGTGAAATAATACAAGGACAGCAAATATTTGCCATAAATAACTGCGAGTAAATCGAGCTAAACACACACACACACACGCATACACACTCATTCACACACTCACACATAATACACTTAAATAGCTTATGCAATGTCTGTTAAATGTGTCGCCATGTTTGTGCCTGTTGTAACTGTAACGGCGGCCATGGTGTTGTCGCCATGTCTATCTACCGTTATGTGTGTGTGTGTGTGTGTGTGTGTGTGTGTGTGTGTGTGTGTGTGTGTGTGTGTGTGTGTGTGTGTGTGTGTGTGTGTGTGTGTGTGTGTAAGCCTGTTGTTGTTGTCACTTGTTTTCACATGACTGCCACATGGGCGTGTGGCAAACGCGATAAGTAACTAAGCCAAGTTTCGCTTGCAGCGCGTTATCAAAACATGAACTACAAATTGTTGAACACAAATTTGTTTTCATTGCAAGTGTTTAAATGATAACTGTTAGCCCCCAAGGTAATGACAGGTGCGATAATGCTATAGAAACGTGTGAAGTGAAAGCAGAGGTTGATGTTGTGCAATTGAAAGACCTAAGAATTGATTCTTTAATGTAGTTAGTAGAAGTGTTACGTAGAACTCATCACTTATGAGCTCGTTAACGTAGCCGAAGCAGCAAGCCGATCAAAACATGTTTTGTTTTGTTTCCAAGTAACTAATTGACTTCCATCTGCAACAACTTCGTCGATAACAGTTTTAAATTTCATATTTCCATATTTTGTAAAATGTTCATCATTGAAATTTACAGAAAAGGACGAAATTGCTCCAACGCGCCACTGATCACATCCTTAAGAAGTTTGCACCGAGTATTAATTGCAATGCTTTGTTACTTGATGTAGAACTACTTGCAAAAAGTGAAGCATTCCCTTCCCGCCCTTTACTCTCCACTCTTGAAAAATAACCTAGAGGTATTTCAGTATTAAGGCCAAAACTCTGTTCCTGGGAGCGTTTTGCGTGCATTGCTGTTTATTTTTGTCACTTCTGATGCTCCAAACCCTGGGGATGAAGATGAGCACTTGAGTGGCGGTATTTAGCCTAGCACTACTGTGCGCTGTCGATGAGGCTTCGTTTTGTTTGTCTCCGGATGTAGCAAGAGCTGCAAAGCTTCAGTCATACTTGTGGCTTTTTGAGGATTGGGCTTCGCGTTGGAGCTTAAAGATAAATGTGTTAAAGTATTTTATATGTTTGCTACACTGTAAAGCGTGGTATATATCCGAGACTGTATTTCAATAACTTCGTTATTGATTGCCTCTTCCCAACAGGATTACTTTTGTGCAACACATTACATGTTGAAAAAAGTGAGAAGGCTCTAGCAAGACTAAGCTGCAAAAGTAATTGGAATCGTTGGCAAGTTATGTGAGAAATAGTGTATGTTGTCTTTAACACTCAATCCAAAGCAACATAGATTAGCAAAAGTGATTCTCCGATCCTCGAGATCCATAACGACATCGTCGTTCTTTGTGACGGAGTTGTCAAGGTTCAGGAAGTCCCTGACAACATAGTTTGTTAGTATAGTTTTCAACTTCTTATAGCAAACATGCCTTTGTCTTGCCGTATTTTATTATCAAAACTCTTTCAATACGCAGAAGTGCTCCATTCACATGTTATATGACTATCAGCTGCATAGCCAAGCAACTGAAGACTTTTGTAGGCAATGATGCTCTTCCGATGCGCTGCGGAGGGAATTGGCCATGACGGAGCTGCACGTATTATTATGTCTACGTGATTCTTAGCTTTGCAGGTATCCTGAATTCAGACAATGCGGCGTATACGCGATCTCTCAACGGGCTCGATAAAAGGCTGTAGGATGTTTGTCATTATGTCCCCACTGAAACTGTCTCACACTAAACGATCGATGACTATGTAAGTGAGAGAATAAAGACCGAAACGGAAACCAGGATTGTGGGCGTAAAAAGTACCAGGCTCTCTGAGATGGATTACTTGCTAGATTACTTTACTGACAATGCTCAATCTAATGAAGTCATTAGATAGGCACTCACTTCTAACGCAGTAACTTAAAGTTTGCTCTAGAAAACCAAAATCCATGTAAATTCCCTAAACTTTTAGCTTGATTTGCTAAATTTAAGATGCGTTTCTGGGCAACGCCCAACATCGGCACCTAGGACACACACACACACACACGCACATACACATTGCCTCACACACGTACACGCAGACACACTCACGCTCAGCAGCTGCAGCAGAAATCATTGTCACATGGTCTGACTGACGACACGCCTCAAGTTTGTGGTGACAGCAGCAGCAAACCAAAAGCGGCATGCTTCAAAAACGCGTCTCAAGCTGGGAACAACTGAAAATCCCTAGAATTGTGTTGCATGTTTGCATGCTGCACCAGTCCAAATAGTAGCACGCAGCGAGAGATGTGTGAGAAGTACGAGAGGTGAGAGAGAGAACTTGACGATGGGTGCAAACATGCCAAGTCGTAGCGTTGGAAATCTTAACGTGATTTAAACATGACATTGCATGAGCTGTGCTGACAAAAAGACGAGGGACAAGAGAGGGCAGAGATAGAGAGTGGGCGACAGATACAATTGGCACGTCGCACAGTGGGCACGGTTGCATTTTTTTGTTGCAAAAATCATGACTTTTGAAGTTTGACAGATATGTTTAGAATTTAAAATGCATATAACAGAGAGAAAATGTCTTAAGCTTGCGAATGCAAAAAGGGTGGTGGGACAGCAGGCATACAACATAAAATTTTTATTGTTTTTTACTGTATGAACATAAGTACTGTAAAATAAAGTTTTTCATTAAAAAAATAACATATTATTTGTGATTAAGTTAAATATCCTCTGAATTGTACTAAACATCGCAAGGCTTCATATGTTTGACTATTTTATTTACATTTTATTTCATCCTAGTTTTGATATGCAATGATTTTATCGGAATTTTTGTAGCTTCTTTCACTTTCTCGAGCAATTCACCGATTTACGTACTATTCGCTAAGATGACGTGGAGGTAAATTTGTCTTCTTCATCTTAAATGGCCTTCAAGTTAGAGAAAGAGACAAGGCAGTTTCACCCAACAGAATACTGACCATCCAAGGACAAAAAATTTACTCTTGATAAATTTGGGACAAAAGATTCGCATTTACTGAGAAATATTCACTAAATTGTGAACTTCAAGCATTTTGCTTAGATAGCACAGTTAATTCTGTTAAGAAATACTGTTCCTGTGATTTATAGCCGCTCCGGTAGTTCTTGGAAATAAGAACTAGAACACAGGAATAATCTTGTACACTTTGTGATTATACTCCAATAGGATTTATATACATTTTACATCATTTTAAATGTAATTTAATGTTAATGTGCTATCAAAAAAAGTGATGTACAACTTATTCTATTCTATCTATCTATTTAGTATTTGTAACGATTAGCGGGAAGAGTGAAGAGAACAAACAGTTGAGTGAGAATGATGTAGCATGCTTGGAAATGGATGGGTGTTAAAAATAAAAATAGGCGAAAGGTAAGTTTTCGAATATTTTGTGTATGTTGCGGTTTTTTTATGCGGTGTGCCAAAAAAAAAGGCAGAATACCAAATTGGAATCGTAGTAGGTAAGTCTAAAATCCACCTTTTAGTAGCACTTGCTGATGGTGAGGCTCTATAGAATTCTATTACATATAACCTAAGCAATATTTGAGATACTACGAGAAATTCCGTTCTTTTAAGCATGATTTGCCTATGCTGTTGGGGAATACAGAGATCTTGCCTAATCTAATGAACAAAGTAATAACCTTGTTCTTTTATATTGTTTTCTTAATTGTATCTTGTGTTGTATCATTGTTTTCTTAATCACAAAATACTTATAAGCCTTCTAGCCAATAAAAAAACACTATTAAGGGAATAGTTTAAGAGGTTCAATGTCTTAGTCCAAGAATGTTTTTTATGTAATGTGGTTTTTTTACTCTTGTAAATAAAAAGACCACTTTTCAATAGAAGTTTAGAATATAACAATCGGTTGCATAGTTAACCAAAAAAAACGTTCTGAAAATTCAACAGTTTTTTCTAAAAATTTATAATATTGATGCGTTTTAAGGTCAGTGCTCAACTTTAAAAGTCTCTAGCAACCCAACAAAATTATCATTTTTATTTTTGTAAGACAAATTCAGTTTTGGCACCACTGTGCGCTGCTGCGTAGTATCTGCCAGCAAGTGTATGAGTATATCTGCATATGTGTGAGTGTGTGTGTGTATGTATCTTCTTAACTAAAGTGCTGTGAATAGCTTGCTGACTGATATTTTGACGCAAATATGACAATGAAGTTGTGGGCCACAATCTAAGCCAACTCACACACACTACTAATCAGCAAGCACCAAAAACAACAAACACTCTTACACCATGCAGTCTTTGATGTATCTACAAGATACTACTTGGCAGTTATGTGCATATATATCTATATATCTGTTCAGTCCAATTGCACGTGACACAAATAGGTAATGTCCGGGTAACACTTGGTCCTAGTCTGGAAAGGGCACGCTAAGCTGGCAGAGATTTGCGCTCGGCTACCAAGAGCTAACTGCGTTCAGGCTTCAGCGAGTTGCAGCTGTTTGTTTGCCTTTAATTTAAGCAGCTTTTGGTTTTAGGCAACAAACAAAACTAGACTAAACTATGTATTTAAGCCAACTTCGTTCGGGCCACATTAAAGTGAGCGCCTAGCAAAGTATTTAGGAAACTTGGTTTAATGTTGCGTTAAAACTCAATTTATTAAAATACATTTATTGTTATTATTTTCAATAATTTGATAGCCATATATGCAAGTTTTTAAGTAATTTGTCTGCTTTGCAGCTTTTGTTTTTGATACACAGTTAATTACATTTAATTCGCATGAAAGAGTATTTTGTAATTGATTTATATTTAAAGTTCGTACAAAAGAGTGTTTGTATATTGTGCATATAAAGGATATGAATACTCTATATATATAAATATATGTGTCTGGCTGGCTACAAATAATTGAATGTGCTTGACCGCTTGTTTATTGGTTTAATCACTTTAATTTGTTGCATTTGGGAAAAATGTTGTGAATTATTAAAATGTTAACACATGTACTACACTTAATATTCAATATTAAATATGGTTGAGAGTTGACAGCTGACAGATTGAAAGAAGAAATGTTTATTGTTTTTCAAATTAATAAAGACATATCCATTGACGATGCTTTTTATGCTAGTTAAACAAGTGAACAATGAGTCATATTTGTTTTATAATTGTTTCATTTTTAAACTGAAAGTCAGAATGGTTTTAAAGCTTGCCATAATAGCGCTTAAAGTGGTTTATTTTGAAAGCTCAACTGGAGCGTTCTTTAATCTCAAGGCATATCTCATGAACATTCAGCTCGATGCCAACCAAATAGGCCTCAAGTGTAAAATCAACTCATATGCCGTGACGGTAGCCCAAAGTATTCGCGAAATGGTGGGCAAACTTTACTTGGCATATTGCCAGCTATGCCTCAACGACCATCAGTTTTGGTTCTTGGTACGCCTTAACAAGTTCATATGATTGTGCAACATGTTCTTGGAGGGACATGTAGAGAGTAAGCTCTACAGCTCTGCTGTCTATTTAGATATCCAGCAAACCTTTGACCGTGTTTGGCACAAGGTTGCTCAACCTGTTGAGGTCGTACCTTCAAGGAATTTGCATTAAGGCTGCATATGTTGCATTAAAGTAGAGGCACTGCCCCTAGACCTCTTATGTATACTTTGAATACTGCGTACTTATCGGTGACGTTTGCGGCAAACTTGATGATTGCCACATATGCTGAAAACACTTTCTTGGTGTCTAACTCGACTTGTGCCATTGAAGTTAGACCGGTCACGTGTTGAGTTTTGAAAATGATGATGAATTCGTTACCACCATCAAGTACAACTATGAATTGAACATTTTTTTTCGTAGATAACGCGATAGAAATGCAATTGTAAAGATTCCAAGATTCGCGAAAGCTTTACCTAGAGAAGCTCTTGTTGAAAATGGATTCTAAATCTCTTCGTTCACAACTTTTAGTGTGTTAAGTTGAATTTGCTGACATTTGTAAACCTTTTATGTTCGTAATCATCATGTGGGAGCCCTGTACTGCGGATCTGTGAGCACTTCAATACAGTTCCGATTAGATTATGTTTATTGATACACTTGCGCCCTAAGGGTCTTTTATGAAACAATCGTTTTGAAATCCCTGAAAGGAATAAATTTGCGCTTCCCGTTAGCTTCATCCTGTAACCTTACCTAGGTGCCCTGTCCAGCAGCTTAGCTTGACGGAGTTTAAAGCGTATAGCTGTTCTGTACGCACAAGCTTGAAGGATGTAAAGATTATATTACAGAAAGGTTTCGGTCCTACAGTGTATACCAGTAACCTTTTTCTATCAAATTCACCTGCAGATTGTTTGCCTGATTTACACTTACATATATATATATTCCCATGAAGACAGGTTTGTTTATCTGAAATGGTGCGGCCTGTCCAAAATATCTCGGGAGATTGGAAATTTGAAAGATAAGATTAGATCATGTATCCACTCCCACAATATAAAGGATGACAAAAGGAGAAGAGCCTGGGGGTATGGCTTTAGGAAGGTGTGAAACATGACATCTGTAATATATTAAAGTAACACTTTTGTGAAAATACAATTGTTCTTTCTTTAAATTTGAATTTATCTTATGTTATGCTTTAAAAGCTACTGAAAATTATTGTCCTGTTTAAAAATTACATTTTCGAAATTATGGTCGATCGTTAAGGTCTACTCTTAAATATCGTATAAGGATTCGAATTATACTCACCAATCTTCAGGATATTTAATTCAGGATTGGTGTGCACTATACTGAGGGTTCCAAACAATATTCCAGCTTGGGACAAAGAAGTGCCTCTTCACAATTAAATAGGCAAGAAGATTAAAACACACCTTTGAATCAAAAAGAGCATAATATTTTTCCCAAACAAATATGGAATTTCCGACAAGTTGCAATGCAACTGCCAGATGATTGTGCCAAATTGTCTATAATAGTTTTGAAAATATGGACTAGGAATCAAAAAAAATATGGTGCAAGTGATAACTATATACGATGATGTCTGTTCGCTATTGCATATTTCGAACTGCCATAAGCACACTCAAAAGCGAATCACAGCAATTGCTGCACGGACATAACGGCAGTTAGTGGCAATATCCCGACACTTCAAGGCAAAAGCCAAAACAGAATGTCATGTCTATGACCAAAATATTTACGACTTTGCGCCTAAATTCCAATTAAAATGCCCACTTAAAGAGTATGTACAGCCATTTGCTTATCTCTCTCTCTCTCTCTCTCTCTCTGTCTCTCTCTGTCTCTTTTTTCCCGTTTTTTTATGCACTCGGCGCACTCTGTAGTACAGTTACAGCGCAGCAACAAAACTAAGCCAAAGGAACAATATTCAAACGATTTGTGTACAACCAAAAACTGCTGCAATGTCAGTGGCAGTGGCAGTTTTTGAGGCACGGCCAACCTTCTCATGTGTTGCATGCAACGCAGCAATTAGAGTTCTACTGTTGCTGACCGACAACAACAACAAAAGGAAATGCGACTAAAAAATAGAGAGCTAAAAAGCAAAAGAAAGCAGAGAGAAAGGCACAATCAAAACGAAACGAAACGAAACGAAATGAAACTGCTGACCATCGATCTATGGTGCAGGACCATTAAAGTGTGTGGCAGTTGCCACCAAAGCCACAATGACAGCCACAGTGCCACATTGCTATGGGTACAATTCGAATCTTACACTGTTAACAAAATGGCAGGATAAATGTAAGTATAGGAATCTTGATTCGATTGTAGGCTTGTACTTTAAATTTTGAGTACGAACCATTCTGAAAGTACATAGAGCGAGAGTTGGAAAACCAGTTTTGAGGATTGAAATGAAACAGACAAGGATACAAAGATAGAACGCTTATGAAGGATAACTTTCGTGAGAAAACGCTTGCGTGAGATTTTGATTTCAGCACTTCCCCTAGATCATTTTTGTGCTTCTTGTGACACCAACTATTGAAGAAATCGTTTGTTCAAGAAACAAACAAAAATGCGTAGCATTAGTTTCACAAGTAAATTCTTTAAATACGCAACTGATTAAAGAAATGTAACCAATAAGGCTAAATTCCATTTAAGTTTTGCTAAGATAAAATTTGGATCGTTCTACTTCAATTAATATCTTCATATATGCATTCTATCTTCATATCTTAGTATCTGTGTACCTTCATACCTTCATGTCTTCATATCTTCTTATCTTCATATCTTCTTATCTTCATATGTTCATACCTTCATATCTTCATATCTTTATATCTTCATATCTTCATATATTCATATCTTCATATCTTTATATATTCATATCTTCATATCTTCATATCGTCATATTTTCATATCTTAGTATTCTTGTACCTTCATATCTTCATATCTTAGGATCTTAGTATCTTAGTCTTCTTAGTATCTTAGGATCTTAGTTAATTAATATCTTTACACCTTCATATCTTCGTGTCTTCAAATCTTAGTATCTTCATATCTTAATATCTTCTTATTTTCATATCTTCACCCTTCATATAATAATATCTTCGTATCTGCAAATCTTCATATGTTCACATGTGCATATCTTCATATCGTAGTATCTTCATATATTCATATCTTCACATTTGCATGTCCTTTTATCTTCTAAGTCTTCGGACTTAAAACGCGATATATTGAAGTGGATTTTTTTTTTTAGTGTACTGCCGTTTACAGTTAGACATGCAGCCGCAGCAGCAGCCGTGATAAAAATTCATGTTTGCCCATGTCCTTCATTTCGATGCGACTGTGTCGATGTATGGTGGCCAACTGTGGCATCTAACTAGTTGTTCGTTGTCGTACTTCATGCATTTCAATCACCAATGCAACACAATTTAAATATGCTGATTGGGTGTGGAAATTTTGGTATCACCGCAAACCCAAACTTCGTTCCGTCCCCCTTAAATATATCCTCATTTTGCTATCTTTTATGGACGGAGAGAGAGGGAGATCCACTCTGTCTTTAATTGGCTTTAGCTTTGGCTCTTTTGGAGTTTGCTGCTTACAGAAATTTGTTGTTGTCGCTCTTGTTGTTGTTGTTGTTATTGCTGCTGTTTTGACCGTTGACATTGTTGTTGTTTTCGTTGCTGTTGTCGCTACTGTTCAATGCCATTTTGTTTTAGCCATAAATTTTGTTTATTGATGAGTTTTATGCTGCACTTACTAAGTGCCACACACACATATACGCTTATGTTGCCACACAGATACACACACACACACACACACACACATACACACATATGTGGCATCATGCTCAGTTTGCTTTGCTTAAAATAATGTAATTAATTTTAGTTGCGCTTTTTAGCTGAAATTTGCATGTCCCATGCATGTTGTTGACATACTAAATGGCTTTTCTAATTGGACGCCTCTTAGCTGGGCTTACAACGGCATAGATAAGCGGCCAAAAGGGATTTTTTTTGGTTTGCCAACAACTGATATGATATATGTGGAAAAATCGTGTTCAATAGTTTGTTAGAAATGGCTACATAGGCTACAGAATATATATTAGCGTAATTTTGGAGTAAAATTTGAGTTAAATTAATAAAGGTGCTGACACGAATTGATAAAGTTTAACGAAATCTTCGACTCTTGTCGCATTTTGAGCTTTTGACAGAGATCGCATTGACGTCTTCCCTCTGTCTGCTGTAAGCGAGTGCTTCCATCAACGTGTTTCACTTGATTTCCGTTACATTTTTTTTCTACCATTTGGTGTCCTGACGTGTCACACCTGTTGCCGCCTGCACATTCTGATTCTCAGCTATACTGTTAAATTTTTAAATTCCCTTTCGGTATCTGTCGCTTTCATAACTTCATTTATAAATGTGCTAATTATTTCTAACGCTTATGTTTAACATAACATAAAATTGTGTATAAGAAAATAAGTGGATTTTTCAAGATGCACTCCATACATATACCCATATTTACATGTAATAAATATTTGGTTGTTTATAGGCGGAGGGGGGCGCATTTACCTGAGTCAATGGTTAGACTTTTTTTCGCATGGAACTTATGTTCTGCCACGCCTTCTTCTGCCCGTTACAAACATTGCACAAATCTATAATACTCTTTCACGCTTGGTGTACAGGGTGTGATTATGAAATTATTGAAAAGCTATGAAAATTTCATCAATTTATAATGATTTTTTCGAATATGCTTAAAAGACAAATAAAACGATAGCTAACAGATGTTTAATGAAAGAAAACCTGGCTAAGCTTCAATATTACGATTATGATATTCTTTAAGCCATGAGAAACTATCGTTAGAAGTTATTAATCAGTGATGAGCATGTTCAAGAAATGGTTCTGCATAGTGACTTTGCTGCTTAAATCTTTTTAAATAAGCAGTTAAACTACTTGCATGATTATCAAACCGACAGAACAGAGCTCATCAAAACAATAAACAGATGGCTTGTTTATTTACAACTTAGTCAACGAGTTTCGATTTCCCCAGACAAACGTTTTTGTCACAAATCAACTACAGCTAGAGCTCCAACTACAGCTACTTCAAAGCCCCCAAAGAACTCTGTGATGCAATACGTACGTACGATGCCCGTGCAGAGGCGTCACCAAGCTAATCTGCTGGCTGTCAAAAGTCATAGAAACAATTTGAAACGACAACAAATATAAAGCAGCCCAACACCAAAACACTGGTACACACATGAATGTAAGCTATCCAAAAACCTGAGCCAATGCAAGCTATCAACATTTGTGCGCACACGAACGAACACACACACACACACTCACACACACTCACACTCACACACACATGCACACACAGTGACACACACACTCATGTAGTTTAAACGTGAGAAGCAAAGTAAATCTCCAATTTTGAGCGGGTGAAACTTCAGAGAAAATTCCAACGAAAACTGCTGACAGTTGCATAAACAATAAAGGAGCAACAAAAGCAGAAAGAGAGAGCGCAGCGAGCAAAAGTGAGCAAACGAATGTGAATGTGAATGTGAATGCGGTCAACGTGAACAAAAGGGAAACGAAAAACTAGAACTATTACAGTTAGTAGCTAGCGGTACATGCCATACAAAGCCATAAGCGTTAGATGTGTGTACTGTACGTCAGTCTGTCTCTCTGTCTGTCTCTCTGTCTGTCTCTCTGTCTGTCTCTGCTCGCTGACTAACACAACAATGTGACATTTTTTACGCTTTGACGACAATTTCCCTCGCGGGCGCAAACGCCAAAGTCAATGCAAGTGCAACTTAACGATACAACAGAAGCAGCAGCAGAGCAACATGCCAAAAATGCACACACACACACACACACACACACACACACATAGACCCTCAGATATAGATGGCGTAAGAAAAGCTCATAGCATTTCCGTTTGCCATTTTGTACGTATCACAAAAGCAAAATTGATTGTGTAAATAAGAAAACGAAAATGTCGTTAGTTTACGTTTTCCGCTGACAAGCTTGTCGTTGAGCAGAGCGAGTAGCAGCTATGAAATAAGAGAGAGATAGAGAGAGTGAAATAGACAAAATGGCGTTGAAATAGACAAAAGGCAAGTCGAAATTAAAAATGGAATTTACTCGTTAGTCAATGCACTTTATTGCCAGTGACTTTGATGCTGTGCATACTTAACTCCATAGCTTCTTTGGTAACTATGATACACTAAAAAAAAAATAAACAGTTGGTAACCAGCTCAAGCTTTTCCGCACGTTTATCAAAAGAACCGAAATTAGCTAGGACAAATTTAAACAAAACAAAAAAATGAAATCTTTTTATTCGTCTGGCGACCTGAATATAGCGACTAGAATGCTCAAATTCAATAGGAAACTCTTTGAAGATATGCCCAACACGATAGAAAAATATTTAGCTTGCTAAAGCCGAAATTACCAAAGTTATCTAAGCGTTCGGTAGAATCACAAGCGCTTCCTTTACTGGACGCATCTCACACCGACAGAGCTCTGTGTAAATATGTCAGTGTGCCTACTTTTTGTATATGTGTGCCTAGTTGCTTCGTTGTGTGCGTGTTTGCATGATTTTCAAATTTTCGATAATTATTAAAATAGTAGGCTAGTATTTTACATTTTACAAATTTTGTTTAAAACTCTCCAATTTTGAGGTAAACATATCAGACTGAGGAGGTCGATCATCCATACATCCATTTTGTATAAAAGTACTAGTCGGGATCATAGAACTGAACGTGTCGATAAAGCCATGTCTGTCTGTTCATGTAGTCGCACAGCAACCCCACCACCCTCAGTACAGTAACCTTGATTTTGTCCACATCCATTTTGAATACAAGTTTTAGAGGGGATCATAGAACTGAACGTGTTTGTGGTGGGTTGTCGAGTTTTTGGGAAATTGGAAATAAGAGTCCGCATCAGGTTTTGCTTTCATTTCACGAAACATTTAAAGTGTATCTAACCGACTCGTTTTATATAATTTCTTTCTTGTAGCAAAAGTTGGGATCCCACAACGTTTTTTACGTTTTTAACGTGTTTATTATGTCATATCACTTCTGTTTGTTTGACATTTTGTGTACAAATAGTTGTCCCAAATGGCATGGTTTTGTAGAGCATCATATTCACGCAAAAGTGGGGAATAACACATTACATCGACAACGACTACGACAACGACAACGCACGCTCACAAAAACATCCGTAAATCACCGGAAAAGTGGTCAGAGTGCTAAAATCGTCGGGAAACATAAAATTTAAAACTGATCATACAACTTTGAACTCGTAATAACCCTTGAATTTTGTTTTCAAGCTAAAAATGCGTAGGTTATCCAATTTTTTTTGACATTTGTCAGAAAATGTATTTAGCCAAATTTATTGTATACCTTCTTTCGGCTCTACTTTTGCTGCCTCGCACTCTCAGTCTGCGGGCCCGCAAAGCGCCAAACTTTTCAAACACCACCCTCAATGAGTCCCAACAATTTGTAAGGCTTACGCGAGGCAAACGCAATGATGATGAGTTCCAATTGCTGGTCACTGGCGGCTATCGCCCAGAAAACAACGATCTAGCCAAATATGTTGTATCGCTACGCCTAAGGGAAAACCAAAATGAATTTGGGTTTTTCCATTTTTGCGGCGGGTCCATCATTTCAGAAAATTGCGTCCTCACAGCAGCGCATTGTCTTAAAATACGGTGCGTAGAGAGCAGAGGAGTGTAGAGTAGTGATGTTCTGTCGACTAACTACACCACTCTGAATTTTGCAGCCACGAAAAAATAGTTGTAGTGGCAGCCACGCCTAGACGTCTAGTACGCACAGAGGATACGCAGATTATTAGAGTGTCCAAAAAGAAGGTGCATCCACATTACAACAAAAAGACTCTAACCAATGACATAGGTTTATTACTGCTGATGAAAGCAATCAATCTGAAGGCCCCGCTCGTGAGTGTTATTGGCATAGCCTCTGAACATACGCCGGCTGAAACCTCCTGCACCGTCTGTGGTTGGGGCACCATCATACAGGTGAGTCACTTGCTTTAGTTGGTTTTACGTTTCTGGTTTTCTGTGCTGTCCTAGGATGGGCCCATGCCAGATGAAGCTGTGAATGCGGATCTAACTGTTATGTCTGCAAAAACGTGTGCTGCGCATTCTGCATATAAAAAGAAAACATTATGTGCAGCAGATAAAGATGGGTATGAGGCGGACTCCTGTCAGGGTGATTCGGGTGGACCATTAATATGTAATAATGCAGCAGCGGGCATTGTTTCTTATGGATCTGGCTGTGGCAAACGTTTTACTGCAGGGGTCTATACGGATGTATACGAATTTCGTGAATGGATTTTAGCGAATATGAACTCGACTGAGAAACAGCTTATATCTATTTTTGGCATTATTATCAGTTTAACAATACATGCTGTTTTATAAAGCTCTTTACCTTGTCAAAATCTTCGTCTCCCTATTGGGACCAATCTCAAATAAATAAAATAATATGTTCGTTTGCACCTACTAAGTACATAAATGAGTCTTTGTTTTCTATTAACTACTGAGTTTTGTCAAAATGTCAATATTGTTTTGCTCATTAAGTCCACATGAATAAGCACATAAGGTGTAACTTTTTTGTGGTTTATAGAATAACGAGTCTGAGATGTACATTAATGATCTTTACACCATACGTGCATACATACAAATTTCGACTTGTGAGTGTTGGTCCCTAAAATCTCCTATGGCCGAACGGTTTTGATCAAGCTTGGTGTCCTTTAAACTTACGTTCTACGAAATCTAACTTTTCATACGGCGGGAAATGGCTATATCGATTTGACAATTGTTCCTGATCATTTTTCCGCTTCCTTCTACCAGCTATATGCATTGCACAAATCTTCAATAATGTTACGTGTACAGAGTATTCAAACAAAATATAAATGATGTGGAAAATCGATTGATTTATGACTCATTATATCTTATTTCTGGCATTCAACATATTGGAACTGGGAGCTTTTGATTGGAGATTGGGTAAATTTGCAGAATGACGTTGAGCAATTCTTGAAGCTCCGTCAAGGAAGATGCTCTACGAAACTTTTAATACCGAGCGTGGTCGCTTTTAAGCCATTGAAAGAGAATATGCCAGTGTTGTAAATAAGAGCAAGACAGTGTATATAGGTTCTTCGAGTAAACAGACGCGGGGATTGAACTAAGATTAATGTTGGAAGCTATACTTCGGATTGATCATGAGTAACGTATGAATGAGAAGTTACCAAGGGGAAGAAACAGTTTTCTAATTCTGTGCAACCATTTTTTGCAAATAACTTGCATTTGAGGCTAACAACATACAGAATATTCTACATTTTAGGACGTGATGCAAAGTGACTGCTTTTTTTTTGAGTGTTTGAGAATTTGATGTAAAGCAGAGCTTCGAATGACAAAATGAATGAGATTGGGTTGAGGGATAGCTTACATAATACGAGCATATTTTGTACATACTTTGACAGTGCTGATAGCTTCCAGTCAATGCTTGAAGCAAATCTTTTAGGACTCCAGGAACAAAAACAAATCCTTCAAGTTCAAAGGGAGAAGCACAAGTTTATACTGTAAACTTTTTCAAGCATACTCTGCAGCGTGGCAGTGTGAAATGGAAGAGAGCGCAAACTGAGCGAGTGAGTGGGGGTGTAGCGGGGGCACTAAGCTGCTCGGCCACCCCAACTTAAATGGATGTCTCCCCGCCACCCCAACACCCCGCCACCCCACCTCCTCACCACCCCACAAACAATTTAACTAACTTGCATTGAGTTTGCTTATCTTTCAAGTTGATTTTCTATCGGTCAACCCGCTTTGCACTCGTTATCCTTGGTCATTGCGGTATCCACCGGACGCCCACTTTTCTCTCCCTGTCTGTACTTAAGTTCAAATTTATCAAAATGCTTCCAAGCGGCTTTTTGGCATATCATGGCGCTGGCGTTGTCCAAACTCTTGGCATTGGTTCAAACTTCCTTGTGACTTTGGCCTGCCCCGTACCTTTTTTTACTTCTACCACTTTTTTTCGCCTTCTTTTTGGCTACTTTTGCTGATGCTTGTAAATTGAATGAAAGCACACTTTGATTGAAAGGAAATTTCACGTTAAACTTGTGCGAGACACACACGCTGATACACTGCAACTTAAACACACTGTAGATTTATCAGTCAATGCCGAAATTAGTTAAAGCTTGTGTAAAACTTTTATTTATTAAGTATACGCCTGACTGGGCAACTTGGCATAGGGACAGACCCCCTTTGGTGGCATTTCCTTAGTTGTCCGGCTTGAAAAATTGTTGCAACATTTTAGTTAAATGAAACAGAAAACCGCAACATAGCCAGACATTGATTTTGTTATTTTTTTTAAGTTTTATTTTTATTTTGGACTATTTGTTGTGCCGTCAAACTAGTTACATATATCTATAGTATGGTAGAACTTACATTGCATTTATCCTTTGACTTGCCACAATTTGTAGCTGCTACATATATTTTATAGATGTACATATAAGTATATTAATACATATTGTATATATGGAAGGTACACAATATTTTTAAAAATATATTTAGACATGTTATTTGCTTTGATATTTTTTTGCTTTGACAAATATCATTATTTCTTTGGGTCAATCCTTATCGAAACCAATATTTCAAGATCAAGCCATATATTTTCGGTTTGCTATGGACATTTTTTTTTCAATTTTCTATAACAAAATCGTTGATATACATTTTGCTCAATTGTCTTGGCTAAATCATAACTTTTCTGTTAAATTTAAGGTCGCAGTTTCGAGTCCGGCAACCTTTTCAAGCTACCATGGTGTTCAAACTATCGCTTCTATAAAAGATTGGAGATTTCGTGAGTTGACATTCCCATATAACTTGGGCTCCTCACATCATTTAGGGATCATACTTCAAAAATGATTAATTCCGTGCCCCTGTCATCCACATTCGTCTGAGGGACATTGAACCGATCTTTCATTATCTTAAATTTGAGCTACCTTAAATTGATTTTCAATGAAAACCCAATATTTTAAATCATTTGTCTATGTCGAAAACCATTCTTAATACCTGCGCTATTTTCTTTAGAAAATATTAATATAGAAATATAAATTCCTGCAGAAATTTGCTGCGTTGAGTCCGAATCCGGAGACAGAATTTTCACATCACGTCAGGATTTTGAGATAATAATAATAATATTATGACGTCGAAGGAATATAATTCGAAACTTCGAATAGCCATAGCTTTGCAAAAAAAAAAACGTAATTGGCCTCTTAAATTAAAGGTTAAGAGTGGTACTAAAGAATGTTACAGGCAGACCGCACCCTTAAAAGTAGAAAAAACTTACGAAATTTTGAATTTACGAAGCCAAATTTATGGGAAAAGTCATGAATTAGTTGACATTAGAATGTACTATTTTTTCTTTTCATGCATTTCTTCAGAAGTTGATTTTTTGAGCAAAAGTGGTTTGTACGAAAAAAAAACTAGTTGCAAATATAAAAAATTACATTATTTTGGAAACCCACGCAAGCCAATTTTTTGCAAAACTATCATCTGAAACAAATTTAAAAAAAAAAATATTCTTAAATCGTGTCTCAACGATTTTAATAAAGAAGCTATATAAAATATATATTCGTAGCTAAAAAATATCGGCTGCTCATTTGGGAACGGAATGACCCTATAACATTTTTGTAAAAAAAAGTTGTAGTCAACATTTGTGCCCATTTTCGTATGTGAAACCGCTCCTTTAAAACCAGCTACATTAACACCAGAGTTTTCTGGAACTTTTTAGTTTTTTGAATTCCTTTTTTCAAGTTTTACTCAAAAATGAACTTGTAGCTGTAATATTTGAAAAGTGCTTTGATAGTATTCTAACATAAGCTCATAGAAATATGCTACAGTATTTTGTATATTAAGTTTACTTTTTTGGAATAATTTCGTTAAGGTACAATTTGACATTAATATGGCACATAGAGTAGTTTATATACGTATGTATAATATGCAATTTTAATGATAAGAGCATTTAAAAGCACACAGATTGTTGTAGTTATATTTGGAATATTTTAAAATAATTGTTAAGTATAGCATATAAATACTATAGATATAATTATAATACGCTTCATATGCTTTTCATTTCATCAAAATATTTCAAACATTTGCCTTATAAGTTATCCCTGCGAAGTTCCAGTGTAATTTAGCCAAACTTCTACAAATTTCGTGCGGCCATTTTGTAATCTAACGGTAAACCTTTACATTACCCAACAACAGTAAGCGGCAAGCAGCAACAGTTGCCGCTGTAAAACATACGCTGTTAACTCGCCTAACAGCGCTTAGCGCAGACACAAACCAAAAGCTTTCGAAAGCTGCACAGCTTAGTTTTTGGTTGTTGTATTAGCTGCAGTACGCGCATTACTGGCGCCTAGCGGTTCCTGTAACGGCACCCACTGAGCCGTAGCATTTTTGGCGCGAAACATTTCCTCGAAAAATAGCTTCTCCTCGGTGCGCACGTCCGCTGAGCTGCCTATAAGCGTACGTCCCAAAATCTCGCTGGAACCTGAGCCAAATAATAATATGTAATTAAGGGAATGTCACTTTTGTCTAGCCTTGAACTTACCCAAAAGTCCGTCATGCACCACCATAAACTCCAGCACACAATTCTTTAGCGTTTCCTTGCCCACATCAAAGGCCAATGCCTCATTGTAAACCGGATTAACGGTATTGCGTTGCACACCCGTCTTGCGTTTCTTGAGCTTTTTGCCGCTGGCATTCAACAGCGTGACCTTTACATAGGGATCCGAGGAGTTACGCGCATCATCCACTATACGTAGGTTTCGTGCCTTAATCAAGACAACCATCAAACGTCCAGCCGAGGGCAGATAAGCCAGAGAAACCATTATGTCGCCCAAATCCACTTTCATATCCTGTGCCGAAGCAGCAGTTAGTGGTGTCCAGAGTGCCAACTGTTCGCTTAGATCCAACTGAGCCAGATGCAACTTGGTGCCACCAATGCAGACATGTCGAGAGTAGGCATCAAAGTCGTACAGTAGTATCTCAATTGTGCGCTTGTCAATGACACCGGCGCTGACCTCAAAAATGTATTGCTCGTCGAAAACTGTAAGGAAGTCAAGTAGCAGTGTGAGTGTGTGAAGCCCCTTACTCAACAGTGACGTCACCCACCTGGATTCAGCGTCTTCTTGTGTATGCGTGTTTGCCAAAAGTTCTTTTTATCCGGCAGTAGACGTATTTTGGCATAGGGATCAGCAGAGCCACTAAATTGACGTGGCTGCAGATCTTGAGCCTCCAGGAGGCGCACAGTAAGCAAACCAGCAGCAGGATCATAGTTGAGGCATACATGCAGATTACCACGCATTTCATTGGTAACTGGCGGAAGTGTCATCTTCGGTTGGGAATGCTGTGAAAGGAGGATTAAGTAAATTGTTTCGATTTGAAAGGAATACTTGAGTTAAGCACATAATTTGAAGCTACAATAAGTGAATTAGGAATTTAAGTAAACTCGAAAGTAAAGCGTAGAAATGGGATCCAAATTAATGGCAACTGAAAGGAATTTACAATTAAGTTGGAACTTTTTGTGAAACTAACTCCACAAAAGTAGAATACGAAATAGATTGGAAACAAAATCACTGAAATGGTATTGTTAATGTTCTTAAATGGGATGGAATTCGATTAAATCATTAAATTTTGGCAGTAAAAGCGTAAAATAATTTAGAAGCTAAAGCTATTTATAGTTAAACTCAATTTATCTCTATATAGTGTGCATAAATGTTGAACTTGGATATAAATTCCAACTCGGAAGTCAAAAATCGTGATTCTAAATAAAACAACGACTTAAATGGTAAAATGGCATTACAAGTTGTCAAGTCAAACTCCTAGAAAACTTGTTCTTAAAGATCTGGAAGTTTACAGCCTCAAAGTTTCATATAGCAGACAGCATTTGTCTAGGTTGGATGATAGATACCGTTCACATGCGAAGTTTGCCCCAAAACTATGGAAATAGCTCATCAGTTGTAAGATCAGCACAAGGGTTTTACGGTATGAGTATACAACGTGCAAGTGCAACGTGCATCGCCAATGGAACGTAGTGCAAATCGAAAAAATAATCTTGACAGCAGATGTTTCAAACCCTACGCACCACCCCCTTCATGGAGACTTCGCTCCGAGCATTAGATCACTGCCCTTATACCGGGTGGTGATTACAGAAGCTTAATATTTTAAGTTAAGTTGTTAATTTAAATAATTATTTAATTTTCATTGGAAGTCTTTTTATAGCTACCAAAAGTGGGATTTGAGTCATGCATGAAATCGAATGAGATTTCATTCTAAGAAATGTACATAGTTGTAACTAATTGGTTCTTTGCGAGCACGCACCACTTGGTCAAATTTTAAGAGTTTTTGCGACAGTTAAACTTAAAGTACTTTACCAGCTTTCACTGTGACTTCGACCACATACTCACATTACGATACAAAGTCATGTCAATTTTGGTATGATCCAGTTTGGCGTGCATCGAGGATACCTTCGGGCGACTTGGATGCATGGCCAGCACGACATGCTTGTCAGAACGTGCAATGGGCACCGAAGTAGTGGAGCAATATGACAAGGTATTCGATTTCAAGCTGCCCGTAGGTGAAGTGGGAGTTGGTGGTGCCGATTCCTCTGTTGTATTGGACATTTGTTGCTGCACTGCCGCAGTATGGGTTACCGAAGAGGGCACCCAAAATGCGGGATCATCGGATTTGATTGATGTGGGACTCAAATTGCCGCCATTGTTAAGTTTGGCACGTGTACATTCAGTCAGGGTGTCGACATTGTAGCCTACGGCACCGGCAACCAGAGCTTCGCGGCTAAAAAGCGTATAACAAAGAACACAAATCTTAATTTAAGTTATTTTCCTTTAAAACAGTAACAAAAGCAACTTTTTCTGTTTTGGACTTGTAATTCCCAAATGGTTAAAGCGCGCGCTTAATTACTCACTTCACTTGCTTAGGCTAAGTAAATTGTACACTGACAAAAAAAAACTGGTTTTCAAATCAAGAACAATCGTGTTTATCGTTATTAAACTGTCTGTTATCAGAATTTGAATTTAACGAATGTCTTGAATGCTTATTTTTTCTCAGTATATTGTTTTTAAAACTTTTAGCTCACCTTTGCGCCTCCTCATCCTTCTCTTTGGCTGATTCCAGCAAATTCTGTTCAAACCAATTCAAGCGATAGCGTTTGGAGCAGGTTGTATAAACCGCGGCACCTACGGCCGAAACCACCAAAAAGGAGACGGAGGCATAGACGCCAATTTGCGCTAGCGATATGTCCTCCTCACGTATGACAATATCCATTTCTATAAAACAAGGAGGTGTGCGTGAGATAGATACAAACACAATTAACAAAATTAACCCGTGCAAAACTAGTCATAAAAGTTTCATTAGCACTTTGGCAAACACACACCAAGGCACACACACACACACAGATACTAGCGCCGACACGTACTGACAGTCACATATAAGCATATCGTACATCTGGCATTTCATAAATAAATCAAGGCTGCTGACCAAAGAACCGATTCCTCCTGCCCGCAGACCATGCCACAACAGCCTCAATGATCTCCTCCAGCTTGGCTCTTTGGCTTTGCGTTTATTAATTGCTAGGGCTTAAGGTGCCGTTGCCACAGTCAATGCCGCACGTGCTAACAGTCCCAGGCTGTTTATCTAACCCCCAAACCCAACCCAAGGTCGTATCTTTGCTAAAGCCCAGGCACCAAATTGCCATAAAATGCAAAGCTCGGCCGCAATTAGTCAGGCAAACACATGCCAGGTGAGAGAGCGGCAGCGGGAGCGTGTGCAACAGCATACGTAGAGAGTACCCCGAGCTTGGGAGTGACCCTCAAATGGTGTGCCCCAAAATATGGTACAACTTTTTTAAGGAGCGAGCGACAAGACTTTGCAGTCTTTAAATAATAATGAAAAAGAAAATGTGAAAATTTGTATGTCAGACCTGTTAATTAATTAGACTTGTTGAAAAGTCAAATCAACTTTTATCGGGTTTTCTTTTTTCATACTCCTTTTTCGCTTTTTTCATTTATTTTTTATGTTTTGGCCCTTTCTTGAATTCCTTCAATTTGTTTTTGCCCTGATTACTTATTTATATACGCTTTTGCATTGGAATTGTTGTACTCTGTCACAAGAGGTATTTTAAGTTTCCCAATTTGCTTGTAACGTAATCAGGAATAACAGTGTCACGATAAACCAAAGGGGTTGTGCCCCCTGCTGACTTTACTGGTCAGCCGTCTAAGCAGCATGTCAAGTAGCTAAACAAACTTAAATTCCTCAGAGACTACAATGAAACGTGCGATGAAAATACTCATAGACGATTAACAATAAAAAGTTATACAGAAAAAGCTATTTCGAGAGAAACAAAAGTTTATATAGGCATTCCTATAGCTACGCACGTGACAGTCGTACGACTTTAATATAATGAATAAATATCATTTAATTTAGTGCAAAATCTATGAGCCGTCGCTATTATGGTTTTAAGTTATTAGCAAACAAGAAGTGATACCCGACATACGTTACGTGACCAGTAGAACGCAATTTTTTATACAAACAAATTGTATACTATTTTGAGTATCATACAAATGACAGTTGTTGGAAAGCTAAGGGTTATTTCGGAAGTAATTTGCTGATTGGAATCCGAATCCGGAGTCAGAATTCGCCTATGACGTCAGGATTTTGAGATATTTGATGTTATGTACCCGGTTTTTTTTGCTACTTTTGAGTGTTGTAATGTTGTTATGTACAAGGACGAAATTTAAAATTATCGCTTATATCCAAAGAATCGTTTATATGCAAATGCTCGTTTAATTTAATGGAAATAATCGTTAATGTATATGCATATAACAAATGTTAATAAGCAAATAAACATTTATATGAAAATAGTCGCTTATGTGAAAATAATCGTTTATTTGCAATTTATCATAAATTTCAAAATAATCGCTTATATGCAAATAATTGTTTATAAAAGAAAATGTGACAAGAATTTTTGAAGTAAGTAGTGATGAAAAAAAAGACTATACTTTCATTTCCCGTACGTACTTTCTAAGGAATCGAGAGGTATTTCGTAGATATATAGAAAGAGTATCTTTACTTTGGTTTTGTAAAGCTGCTCTTCCGTAATCTTTTTTTTTAAAGAACTCTTTAAATAAACTGTCCAAATGTCTGTGCAGCTGAGTGACTGTGTGTAAGTCTGCCAGCTGTCCTCTTATTAATTTAAAGGTCTTGACGTTCACTTTGAGCACTGAGGCATGCAACAAGCTGGAAATGATTTATGCTACTGACAAGCAATGTACGAGAAATTCAACTTTCAAATTGAAATAGTTGGCAAACTTTTGCAGAGACCTAATTATATATACGTCTATGGGGTAACATTTTGGTGCAGTTATCAGCCAATTTGTAATATATTTTGCGACTTAACTTTTTGCGGCTTTAGCTAGCAATTTTCCAAGCATTTTCACAAAACCGCCACAAAATTACTCATGACAAGGGCATTTTGCGGTTATTGTCTGTGCGTGTGTGTGTATGTGGGTGTGTGGTTTAACTGTATTTTAGAGCCTTTTTGAAATGTCAGGCTAAAATACAATTTATGACAAATGCCATAAATTTCAATATACAAAAACCTTGCTTTCAGCGCTTTTGTCTCGCTCTGCGCCTAACTCTATCGCTCTATCTCTTTTCAGCAGCCTACAAGCGCTTCATAAATAATTTGCCGCATTTTTATCATAATTTCACTTTTTGCCGTTAAAGCTTTTCATATGATTTTTATTTTTTTTTGCACACATGGGAAAACTATTTCCGCTCGAGGCGACAAAAAATCAACAACACAAAAAAAAGCGCAGAGTTTTTCTGTGTTGCCTCAAAGTCAAGGGCAATGAATATTTTCGCGAGCGTTTGTTGTACCTACTGTATCTACCTTCCTCAGCGACTAAAATTAAGTTTATCTAATCGATAACAGCAGCATGGTTCGATGACGACCAACAACAACAACATGAGTAACTCCCTTAACTTACTAACTGACGGCTGCCTGCCATTTTGTACGGCGCACTGATTTTTCCGCCGTGTTTTTCTTCCTCTTCTTCTGCTTGACTGATAATTTGTACATTTTGTCAAGTTTGCTGGAAATCCTGTTTTATAACTGTTTGCAGAACGCATTTAAAGGACACAATTACTCTAAATTGACTTCATTAGTTTAATGAAGATGACCACAAAGCAAACTGTCTCTGTCGCACGCGCTCTCCAGTTGCAAGCTGTGCACAGTGGGCAAAGAAGTCGATGTAGCGAACATGAATTATTTAAGACAAAACTTCATTACAAATTTAGCGAAATCTATCAACTTTATCATATAACTGCAATACAAACGATCGTTCGAGAACGAAGTTTTTGCAAGTAGCCAAATATTGTATATAGGTTATCCGTCTATAGCTTGTCAATTTTTAATTAGACAGATGTTGCCTATGAACATATAATCAGTGCTCGGGACGCTGACAGACTGGTAAAGACAATTCAATCTCTCTAACAACCCAGAGATGAAATGGCTACCAAATACCATAACAAACACACAAGCGTCTTCCAAGCTGAAGGAATAACCAATATATGGTAACAGATCTTCTGGCAAGAAGAAACAATGTGACACTCTAGTTTGTTGGTACCTGGCCACAACAACATTCCCGGAAATTAACTTGTGAATGAACTAGCACTTCGATGTTTTGGAGATACCAAATTTTTCTTTGTTATATGACCTTTAGGATCATTCTTTTCTTATCCTATCTCCCACTCCCGTTTTAAGAAACCCAGGTAACATGTTTTTGTAAGTCTTTCAGAGCATCGTTTCACCAAATAATAATAAATAAATAATAACAATTTTGGCAAACCTGCCAGGGACGCCTGGAAAACCCCTGATTTTTATCGAAACCCATAAGCAATAGTTTTCGCTGATTTGAAAAATATTTTTGATTTTTTCAAGTGTGGTTCAATTGATTAGCGTGTTCACGAATGTTAGCTAAAAAATAATTCGAAAAAAGTGCTAATTGAGTTAAATCCAAAACAATGACAACTCCTTACAAATGACAGCAAGTGGTCAGCTTTTTTTTAAATTTCTTTTGGAAAATTTCAAGGTAGTGCCGATGAACGGACTAGTGATACTTGACTTGCCATTTTCAACAAAAATGTACTGATTGTAGAACAATGTTAAAGTCTAAGAATCAACTTATGTGGCTTGTTTCAAAGATCAAAACAGAGCATGGAGCGTGATTTAATATTTGAAATTAAATTCCACTAGCATTGTCCACTTTCGCCCACTGTGCCTTGCTCTTCCGTCTCTTTCCAGCAATTCCTGTTGCACTGCAACTTTTTGTGTTTTTGCGTTGTGCAATGAACTTTGCAATTTTCATCAGCATTTTGTTTGTGTTGCTTGGTAATGAGATTATGGCCTTGAGCAACTAGACTCTACAGTTGCAAAAACAACAACAACTTGGCCACAACAACAACTGCAGCAGCTGTAAAACAGACTCACGGCCATGGCCAAAATGGTTTACAAATGTTATTGGCTATACGGCCGTAAACTTTTTTGAAGGTTGTCAGTTGGCCAAGTTGAGTCGATAAGCCATAAATTTAATGGCATGGCATGGGTTGTGAAACTTTACAAAATACTTCTAACCCTTGAGAGTAACTTTAAGTAGAAAATAGAGTAAAGTTTCAACTCCAGTCACACTTTAAAAGCTTAAGTTTCTTTTGTTCTCGCTTTCATCCATGGCTAGATAAGTAATGAAAGTTTTGAAAGGGTTTCTACCAGAAAGAAAAACAAGAACATTAAACAAGCGCCAAATATGGAGGGTAAAAAAAACGCTTGCTTTATAAGTAATTTTAGCCACACTTTTTAGCGGAACTTCTGCAACACATGATTAAACATACACTTCTGCAAGTTGTGTCATCTCATGCAATGTACTAATAACTTTGACCTCGTTGGACTCATATTTATGCCTGCATTCCATATCCGCCTCTATAAGAATCTATATGAAACTGAATACAGTCGACTGTTAACGACAATAAAACAAGCCAAAAAAAGTATATTTATGATAACCCATCAGTTCTGCTTACATAAATCTAACCAACGATTTTAATAAGCTGTTCTTATATCAGCTTAAAGACCCTTATCCAACTTTATGAGGTGTTTAAACAAATTTAAAGCTGTTTTTGCACAAACCTGCGAACATTCAGGGTTTATCGTAGCCATCAATCAACTCTGTCATTGCCATCGAACATAAAAAAGCTTATTCATTGTTGACCTGTCAATCACGTTATAAAATCGTGGCATCCATATCAACAAGTCATACATACATATACACAACAAACAACAAATCTCTTATATTAAAACAAGTTACTGTATACAGTTTATCTACCGAGCGTTAGCATAATTAGTACTTAGTCAGATCCAAAAATAGAGTTCTAGCGAATTTACGTTTATTTAGCCCATGGCAGCTTCTACCTGCCATATACAAAGGTAAGTGCCATATATAAATATGTTTACATGATTTTGCTGAATTCTTAAGAAATTGCTAGTGGCGCTCTTTCAGGTTCCAGTTCAACAATGTTGAAAGTTTGCGAGCTGTTCAACAACCTTTTTAGCCAGCTGACTCGATGCCATTACCGGACACTGGGTAAAGTGTTCCGCATGACTTCAAGCTACTTGCAACAATAACTGTTGCTTGGTTACAGATAAGCCGCTGGAACTAAGTACAGTCTGCCAGCACTTCTGCATTTGGCCAGCATTGAGCAGAGAAGGCAGCCGTATTGTCGATATCTACTTCTTTTCTATAATTTTGAATCTTCTGAAAAGGCGAACCAAAGATGGTTAGCCCTGTGCAAAGCAGAGATGGCTAGTTTATAGCGATTTCATAATGAGCATAAAGACCATGCTTAAACATGGTGACCCAGCTGAACTAATCTAGTCTTGAACCAGAGTTTATGGTTCAATGAAACCATTAAAGAATAAGAAAAAAATATATTTCTCATATTATCATGTTATATATAGATCTTAAATAAGCTATTATCGGGCAATCAAATGGAATGACTGTTTCGGTTATGTATCAATTTCTGTTGCCAATAGATTGACAGAAGACACTCTTTCACTGAACGTTTTATAAACCTAACAAAATGCAATCCCATTGTGTGAGTCAAAAAATGAGGTAGTAATTGAAACGGCCATTTGAATAGTATTCAGTTCGCTTAAAGTAGTGCTCGGCAGAAGCAGCAGAGTAGTTACCAATAAAAGGAAGACGAGCTTAAGTCGACATAATAGAATATTAAGTTATTGCGTTTTTTAGCTTTATAGATGTCATAATAAGTCACAATTCCTAAGTTAAGTTTATGAGAGAAGAAAGTAACAAATTTGCAAGAAGGAGTCTTAGTCACAGAGCGGCTGTAGCAAACTTCTTATATAACTTTTACTTTAAAACAGGTATGTGCACACAGACACTGCCGAACTGCACGCCGAAGTATTGAATCAAAGCTTGAAAAAGCAGCAATAAACCAGGTTACTACTTCTTATCCTTCTTATCTACTATATGGTTTTATACAGAAGAGCTAACTTAATTATTTCGAATGATGATAATAAAATGGACCTCAGTTCGTGCAGTTTCCAGTTTCTATGGATACGATAAATGTTGCACTTTAATCCTTTTATATGCTTAAATAATAGTACAATGAGTCTGAAATTAAACCGATACAGCGAAAATCGGGGCGTAAAACCATAAAATATATCGAAACCGTTAACCGATTGTAACATATGTAAACTGGTAAACGTAATAGCAGGCCAGCAGAAACATTGTCAAAGTAATTAGTCAAATTCTTTAAAATGAGTCTTACTTTGAACTTACGATATCGTTTTGAAAAGACTTTCTCATGGCGATAACCTTCAATGCTTAATCAGATTGAGAATTTCCGTGGTGGAAAAGTAAATTATGCCTGTCCAGCACTTGTTGGGCCACCCGAATAAGCACTATAATTAGTGTGAAACTCTAAGCTGATACAGCGTTAATATTCTTTACGATAAATATGTTTGTTTTGGTCGAAAAACATATCTAATTAGTTTTTTTTAGTGTAAAACGACTTGCGGTAAGTGCTTTGTTAGCAGAGTTCAGAGAGATCAAAAAAGGTTGGCCTGGTTTTGTGCGATGGGTTAGCAGAGAATGCGAAAAGAAGGCTATTAAAGGTAGTCATTTTTTTATTTTTATGGTAAGTGTATACTCCGCAAAGGGAGTCACTGTATTCAATTCGTCTATTCAACGAGCTGGACTATTTTCTCATATCGACATGCAAGGAACACTTGTTTAAAGAGAGAAGCTTAAAACGCATAGCTATTTCATTCTTTTTCTTCTATGAAAGCTGAATTTATTGATGGTTTTATTTTTTCCCATTATTATAAAGATGAATCATTTAAAAACAATTATTATATGCCAGTTATAGTTTCTTGTCAAGAAAGGTGACCCCACAGTGTACCCTAACTACCATAATATCAGTCTTCTTTTTTTCTTGCATATAAAGCACTATCGAGCGTACTGTGTGAAATACTAAAGACTTACGAGAAAGAACTAATTCGACCTTATCAGTGTGACTTTAGGCCTGGTTAGTCCACCATAGACCAGATATTCACACTAAGCCAAATCCTCGAAAAGACACACGAATACGAAATAGACGGCCACCATCTCTATGTCGATTATAAAGCAGCATTTAATAGTCTCTTGAGTGATTGCATATATGACGCACTGTCCGTGTTTACCGAAAAGGTAGTGCAACTAAGCAGAATGACGTTCTTTGGTATCACCGATTCAAGAAGACACGTGGAAAACAGAGGCGCCTGGAGGAGAGTTCTACGTCAGGCCGAAGCCCGGTAACGGGTTGTCATTGCCATTTAAGCTTTTAAGGAGAAGAAGCATCTAGGTAAAGATTATTTTACATGCCGGCTGGGTTAGTCACTACAAGACCTTCGAAAACACACTCAAATCGCGCAACCGGATACCGTTACATTCGTGTCAATGTTGCAAGTGTCTTTTCCATCGCTTCCTTACACGTGCTTTGTGTGAATGAAGTGCCAACTCTGGTCATATGCGGTCAATAAGAGATGCTCAAACAACATGCCAAACTTCACCATACAGTAAATATAACCTCTTGAAGAGCTTAACAATAGAATAATCAAGCAGTCAGTTACCTAGTGAGTCAGTCAGTTTGTCACTCTGTCGAGGAATTAGCAAGTCAGCCGGTGGGCAAGTCATCCATTCTGTTTCTCTGTCATCCAGTTCGCCAGCGTTGAATAATTTGTAATACTCGTGTAATGACATGGTTTGGCCGTAATCGTAGTTGTCGCCGTCAGGAACATCATTATCGTAAATGTCTGTGTTTTTGTTATTCGAGTTGATTATGGCCATCACTTGGCAATGTTGTGCAATGTCCTTTACAGTGGTGAACAATGCGCGACAATAACAAAAACAACAATAACTACAAAGTGGCAAATGGCTTTTATCATTTTGAAACTTGTATTTGCCTAATTAGCTGACAATGAATATTTATAAGTAACTGGCGCCTAATAATGGCAGCTCTTTTGTCAGGATAGAAAACAATTTGTGCAATTTTTAAAGTTAACAAAAAAAAGAGGCAAAACATATGTGAATTTTTGTACAAACCATTAAGCTATTTCACAAGCGCCCAAAAAAGTATGCTATGAAAAATAAATAAATGAAGACGACAAACCGAAAATAAACAACAATTTAATAAACCGGCCGGGACATAACTTTGAGCATAAAAATAAACAATAAAATGCTCATTAAAAAGCAACAAAGGAATAAAAAAACATATATGCCGAGCTATACCGACTATAATATATACTGCAATTTGTTAGTAGAACTTTGAAAAAAGTGTTTTTACACTCTAACAAATATTGTTTTGGACATGAGAGTAAAGACTTCATTAGCGCTCAATAGTAATAAGTAAACAATAAGAACAAGAGCAAAGTTGGACGTACTGTCGATTTCGTATCAAGACAAAGCGCAACACATTGCATTATTAATCAAAACGATCAAAATCTGAATCAAATATTTCGTGATTACGTAAGCGAGTACGTAAGCTTGGGTCTCAAGGCTACTTCTGCATAGACTTTTGAAAGTTTTAAGTCGACTTAAAAAAGGAAACATCTTGTATATGATTATTGCAAAGGTATTAGCCGATTTTAGTGACATTTTTTGAATACATCCATTGAAATAGTAATGAATATCAAGATTAAAGATACTTTTGCGAAATGAAGGCCAATATCAGAAAACTAAAAGCTAGTTTCATACAGATGGACGAACTGACAGACTTACAGATTTGGATGCACATGACTAAATCGATTTCTTTTGTAATGCAGATCATGATGGCATATAGTTTTAGGGGTCTTACGACTTTTCTTCGTGATGTTGTGTTCGCGTATAGTTCTTCCTCTAGTTCTAAGACACAAAAACCTTTTGCACCAAATGAGAATGCTCCTTACCCTTAAGTAACAGTGTATCAAAAACGAGCAGAACCCCAAACACTTGTTGTTTACCCAGGTCAAAGAGACAACCTATTATAAGTTCACAACTTTATGGGGGTAGGCTACATGTATTTATATAGGCAGCTCATAACGGTTTTGTTCAAACTGTGCGCATAAAAAATAAAATGGCGTATCGAAAAAAAGGCACGTAGGGCAAAAACGAAGGAAACAATATATAAATACGCTTAAGTGTGACATTAATACTTTGTAAGGCAAAGTGCTGTGCATGCTGCGAACATACATACAATGGCACGTAGACATGCAATACACTACTGTGCAAAAGTGTGACACTTACATTTTTGCATATATAGAGAAATCGACTAGAAAAATGAAAGAGCAATCAACTGCCAGTTTTTCTTCGGATCAAAACTCTCAGAGGAAGCTGTAACAGAAAGGCAATACCCTTTACGGACCTGATACTAGGATACCGCATATCCATTCATGAGCAGTCTCATACGAGCTAATGAGGAATCGTTTTCTGCTGATAGGCGAAAAGATACTCCTCTTTTGTGTCAAGCAGCTCTAAACCAGTTCAATAGATCTTATCTTTTTTCCTTTTGTTGTTGAACAAATTTTTCCATGCAAACATCTTTGAGCCATTCCGATCTAATCAGATTTGGGCCAGGAGTGGACTCCCGAACGAACAAATTATACGATTGATGACTATTAGAAAACTTATAGGAGAGAATGAATCGTAATTCGCAGTTTTCTTCAGTGAAAGATTGACTTTTGTGAGTATGCAAAACCATACTTCAAAAGTTTATGTCAAGAGAACATGAAAAACAAAATTTAATTTAATGGTCCACCCTAAAAAAAGAATAAAAACCTCGTTTAGCGTTTCACAACAATCTGTCAAGCAAAATCGGGCACCAATGCCAAAGTTATGAAAAAAATGATTTCAGCGGTAATTAGGGAAGACCAAAAAAACATTTTTTAGATACTCCTTATAAGCTTACAAAACGGGTGTTCTTCTCAAACTAAGGAAAAAACCATTTCGAAAATAATTAGGGTAGACCAAATTTTTTTATATGCACAACATAAGCTTTTAACACGATGGTGCTTTAAAAAGTAAAAAAAAGGCTTTTGGGCTGGACTAAATAATGTTGTTTTAGGTACTCGTGTTTTTGCTTTTCAAACATTTTTTTTATGAAAACCCTCCCATTTTGATTTGAAAATCTCTCCTAAAAATATAGATTTTTGCAATGTTGAATGAAAGCCCCCCGCTTTCAAAACATATTACGTTATTCATCTTCTCAAAAAAATTTATGCCATGTTTTTAAATAATGATAATAATAAATTTCTCGACTTTTGAAAAGATTATGGAAGGAGAATCGTGTATTTTTCAATGGGAATTTCTTTACACGACTCCAACGTCGATCAAAAATTAAGGAATTAGTTGTGGCACGTCAAAACACGTCAGCTAAATACAAAAGAAAACATTTTGCGAATAGTTTCCAAGAAGGTTTATATATATATAGGAAACAGTTTGCTTTGCTAACAGAATTGAATTAATGATTTGTTAAATCAGTTCTTGGATCAAATTTGATATAATCAACCACAGTAGAGATAAGATGCTCAAAATCATCATCGTCCAAAAACTTTTTACAGCCAGTGTACAGGCACACTCCCACATGCTATCACTCACTCACACACACACACACACACACACACACACACATTCACTCAACAATATGGCGCAATGGAGAGTGAAAAGCCATAGCTCAAAGTGCTGAAAATTCAATAAGCAAGCGTATATGCAAAATACAAAATGGTGGCACATTTAAGCTTTCAGTGTTGAAGCCTTTTATTGAGATATTGACATGCACGTGCGCCGTCAATTTAGCATTAAGAATGCATTAATCTTCGCGACATGCGATAAATATTCATGACTCGGCCGTGCGGCAAGTCATAAAGTATTATGCAATTTTATAATGCAACTTTGTGATTTGCTGGCACGCAATATGGCTGCCTTTATATAGAAGCACACAAACGCACACACATGCAAGCATAGCTACACTCTAGTTTGCATGTATGTGTGTGTGTCAAAGGTCGAGCTCTTATACATGCACACACTTCAAGGGCGTCTTCTTGCGCTTTGAGTGGCCTGCTCGTAACGCCCCTCATTTAACCTGCTCTTCAAGTCAAACAACCGGAGGGCTATGTAATTTTTGGTCGGAAATCCAGCTTAAATTGCAACAAATGAGCGCAACACTTAGCAAGTACACTGCAACAAAAACTAGCCTACTCATGGGGCGCCACAGCTGCCCTGTAAATGTAATTAAACTTAAATTAATGAGCCAGCGTCGTATCGCTTTGGCACACGTTGCGTATACGTTACGCATACGTTGTGTATGCATCATAATGCATGTCCCAGCAAACTGATAAATATTCAATTAAATTGTATGTGTGTGTTGGGCTTATGTCACAAAAATAACAACACACACTTGTTAAAAATATAAATGGAAAGTTGATTAAGAACACTTTTTAAATCAGATTAACATGCACTAAAAAGATTCGCAAGAACTTGGCTATCAAAACCAAACGCTATCATATTATGGGATATGTTCGTGCTTCGGCATAACAAAAAAGGTTAATATGTTGGAAATGTACATACACTGGCGTAAGAGCCTTTGGATTCAAATGAAAATGAAATAAAATAATATAAAATTTGTGTTAAAATGCCATATGGACCTTGCGAAATTTGCATAACCCTTACAAAGAGCATATACAAATAAAATATATATGAATAATAACAATAAAAATATAGTACATATACTTTAAAGGCATAAAATAAAAAGTTGGATACTTCAAAAAATAAAATTTAATTGAAAAGAGAAAAAAAGTTTTTCCCATCTTGTTCGTCAATAAAATTAGCCAGAATTTAACCCTAGTCCTCCTTCTAAATACACTCTTTAGTTCTTCTAATTCTCCTTTAAAGCCCGACCTTTGGTGAGACTTCAATGCTCTCATTTGAGGTTATGTATCCGAAAAAAGGAGGGTTTTCCTTCTTTTGGGGCTATGTACATTATTATTACTGACATGATCCCGGTATTTGTAGACCTGTGTTATGGTTCAATCTTTGGAAGGCAACGTGTTGTATTTAGCGACAGCTTATTAGGCGTATGTCTATCCAGCATTTGAACAACTCATAATTCAGTTCGGTTAGTCAAATGGCTGAAACTTTTGCAGAAAAGTTTCAGGGAAGGCAGGATCTTTGCAGGGAAGGCAGGAATCAACTTGACGTGCTGGATAATCATGCTTTCCTTCCTGAGGAAGACCTATCCTGCCTTTCAAGCTAGATAAAGTGAGTCTTGAGATAAGCGAGCTAACAAATAAAGGGGCTTCTGCGTTATGGGCTTGATAAACCTGAAGACCATTAGTCGACGCAAGGAAGCATTAATTTTTACTTTGCTTTTTAATACCACCTTGTGGATCCATCACTTCCCTCTCAAATGAAAGTTTGCGATGATAAAAATGGTGCCGAAGCCTGGCAAGCCGGAAACTTTGTTGCTCTTAAATATTTGAGAGAAAAACGACTTTGGGTATCGAGGCTGGCATTCCAGATTATCAGTTTGGGTTCAGACACTGTATCCAAAAAACCTTTGAACTCATTTTTTATGAGTGTCTGCTCTACAACATAAAATACCTCCTTTCAGCTGCGCAATTCAACCTTTAGTGGTCTTTATGTATCTTCGCGGGGTTCGCCTAAATCTAGTTAATAAAAGTTTAAAGTTATTTAAACAATATCGAATTTCAGCCCAAAACCAACACGATTTTGACTGACTCATTTGAACCAAAGACCAGTCCCAGTGCGAAAGTACAAGTACAAAAGCTGCATATTAAATTTCAGATATTTAGAATACTCCAGAAATATATGTCCTCCTTAAAGACAACACTAGAAAGCTGAAAAAGTAAAGTTGATATATAATAAAATTGCTGATACTACATTGGCAAGTTCAAAGGACCTCTTTATAAAGACTCTTATTACCCATTATATTGCACCATCTACATGGTACACATTCAAAAGTAACACAAAGAGCATTTTAACTTGTAAGGCAAAAGATTCAACCGACTTCTCAGATAGTAAAATCGGGACCCATCAGTTTATCGTCGTTTTTGCTAAAAACACTAGTGAAGCTCCTCAACAACCGAGGAGAAGACAATTAGTAAGTTGTAATGTGTTGTTGTTCTTGATAATAAAGATGCTTTTAATAACACATCGCACAAAGTTGCAAGCCAAACACTCTCAAGAGTGGCCGTATATCGATCGTCATCTACTCACGACAAGGGTAGCCACAACGGAAACAGGTCCTTTTACTGTTGTTACAAATTGTGGCTGCACACAAAGAGAAGTTCTATGTCCACTGCTATGAAACATAACCAACGATGAGCTAGTAAAATTACAGGGTTACGCAGATTGATTCATGGGTTCTTGTTTACTGATTATACTAATCTATACCATCACACGGCACAAAAGCCATTCAGACGGTGATTCAGAACCTAATAGGACTACCAGAATTATCATACAAAAATAATATATGTATTTACCAAATTAATTAAGTACGTATCGAAGCCCAAACTACTACTTTGAACACAAATACTGGAATAATAATCATCCAACTTTTACGACAGTCTTCTAGTGGTCAACGCTTTTATGGACAATAGATTACCAGGTGTTTCGTGCAATAAAGCTAATTATATCCAATAAAAAATGAAGTGAACAATATGATGTAATTCTGATATTGCAGAAACGAAAATTTCCAGAAATAGAACCTTCAGTGAAATTTGCAAACAGCAAAAAAAGTTATTTTTATGCAAAAAAATGTATGGAAGGTCATTAGTTTTAGACCTATGCATGTTCTAAGAGGTTTTGGAGTTAAAACTTCTTAGTTGGAACTTGAACCGGAAAGAACAACACTATAAAAAGATTATCCGCATTCTAAAACGAGTTACATATTGGCACATGAAACAATTTGTGATTGTACGCTGTGTATATAAAAAATTTGTGGATTAAATCTTAAATTTTTTTACTTTTAAATCGTACTAAACTATATTTCTTGGCAACAATTTGCAGAGACAAGAAGATTCTTCTTAACTGGCCATAACAACCCGTTTTCGGGTTACGGCCTGATGTAAATACATTCTTTAATTGGAATTGTGGTTTTATACTATAGTCGCCTCATACGACAAGCTCACCAAACGGGGAAGAAAAGAAGATTACAATTTGATAATCTAAAACGCTTTTGATTTCAAAGAGAAAGAATTTGTCGTCGATAAAAATTCCTTCGAGTTTTTAAAGATTTTCATAAATTTTTTAACTTTTATTACCCCACAAAAAAATAAATAACAGCTTATTTGCAACAGATTTTGTACATTTGGTTGTTTGTAAACTTCAAAATGAATTCATTTTGGAGAACTAATGCAAATTTTCTTTTTTTATGTTTTACTTGACCAGATCTCCAATATGTCACTTAAAATATCGCTTTTAACTTCAAAGCTTTAAGTTAAAAGTATTAAAAACTAGTAAAAATAACTTTAATTTTATTGCATTCTAGACAAATATTTTTTAATTCTGTTATATAAAAAACAGTTTTCCACTGGCTGTCTCTGTTGCTTATATAAAACAAAAAGTTTATTTGCACAAATTTGCATACATAGAAACCTTACTACGCAAAGAAGAGGTACACAATATATCAACCTAATGAGCCAGAATATCCCTCTGGGGGCTGGCCAACAAAGCGACAGATATAAAGATAGCTTAAATAAATGAAATTTAAAGTAATTGTTTCATAAATCTCATTATTTAGCAGACACTGAAGCAAAACGCATTCAACTGAAAACTTTCAAAGAAAACAAGCGTTATATAATAAACCAACAAAACAAGGAATCATAAATTCGCTTAAATTAAAACGACAATTTTCAGCATGTTTTCACAAAACAACAATTCATTAGTATCAAAACAAGAACATGTCGAAATTCCACTAAATTAAAATGACATTTTACCAGCATGTTCAAAAACTCCACACTGCCCCCTCCGCCGGGCAAACTCATTTAAAAAACAATCATTTTCGAACAAACTTTCCTTTTATTCATACCCAACTCACCTGCCAGTGTGCAATGTCAACAAATGTGTATTCAAATTAATTTGTTTAACTTTCACTTGTTTGTTGGTTGTTTTATTTGCAACAATATGTTTACTCTCGTTTACTACGCTCTACGTGGCGTATGCGCAATATGCTTTGATATGCATTCAAAAGGCTTATAAATGTCGCTTTATCTTTAGTCTCTTAGTCAGAGTCAATTTCCTGATTAGTTCACTTTCATAAAATTTTAATTCAATTACTTGAGGAGGCACTGTCACAACATTGAATGTTTTTCAATAACAGATTTGTTGTCTTTGTTGTTGCTTTTGACATTGAGTGAGAAGCGCCTAAAAAGCGGCAACAACTTGGTCAGTGCGTTGCTTGAACTCGACTGTGTTGTTGTTCGCCAAATATGAAGCGCAGTTGCCTATGTCATGCACACACACACGCACACACACACACACACACACACACACACACACACACACACACAACAGTCATACCCTCTCGCATGCATGATAGCAAAGTTTCGCATCCAAAAAAGAGCGGCTATGTATGTGTGTGTTCGTGTTTGGCTTTTTGAAGAGCGCCAAAACTTCAGTTGGCGTTTAGTTAAGCGCATTATTTACATTGCTATTAAAAAATTATAAATTCCGTTAAATTATCTTATAATATACCGCTAGCTCTATTATGTTCTAATAGATTATTATAATTAAAACCGGCTTAAACACAAAAGAACAGATCTATTATTATTTACGGCATTAAAAGCTTAAGCTTCTGAGCTTTTGTTTAACAAGCAACAGCTGGCGCAAAAGCTCACTACGCCCATGCCGCTTGTTGCGCTGAAGCAACAACTTTTGCGCAGCTTTTAGCAGCTTGATAGCAAGCTTTATTGTACTAACAGTCACCTGTGGCGTTGCCACATGTCAGAGAATTTCAAATAGACTTTCAATAGCTTCCACCGACGTTTTGACACTGTGCTTTTGCATTTGTTTATGAGCTGGCAAATATACACTCCGTTTCACTAGAATAGCACAGTTTTTTGAGCTAACATAGAGACAGCTGACTGAAAAAATTATGCTATTAAAATATTTAACTATTAATACTCTAGAATTACAATTGCATTTGGCAATTGAATAGCTCACTTGTCTTTGGCAGTTTATGTCTTTTAAGAGAAATGAGTCAATCAAAAGCTGACAAACCCTAGTGGCCTTTTGACTACATGTAACGGTTCGATCATATTTAAAAAACTGCATTATGTTTATATATTTTATGTCATTTATTTTTTATTTTATAATGGAATTCGAAAATTGTATTATAATAAAAAGTATACAACTTGGTATAATCTAAGTAAAACCAACTTAATGTGTGTTTGCGGTAACCTTCTTCTTTGTAAGTGGAAATAATCTTATTCCCTTTTCGTTATCATGCGGGTCTAGCATGGAATTTATGGAAGAATCCGAGGACATCCCATCGCCATGAAATTGGTTCTTAACATCAATATGTGGAAAATCCGCTATAGTGCTATTACTAAGCACGGCATGTGTTTTGGCTGAACTTGGAAGAGAAGATGATGCTCCAAGTGATGATGCAGCTCCTTTTTCTATATTCAAGCATATCGTGGCCAAAGCATTTTGTACATTTTTAACATAATGCGCGCTTTTTTCAGATTCTTCTCCGTATAGAGCTAGAGTAAGCTTCTTATCAAAGAGAGGTTTTTGCCAAAAAAGGTTTTGTTGTGTATCTCGGGCTAGAGACAACGGTGCTGTGAGCTGACAAACTTCTGTGTCCTGAGCTGAACTTTGCCAGTTTGTTACAGAAGCGGCGTTTAGCTGTTTTTCATGTGCATCACTTCCAAAATAATGCGTCCAGCATGTGTCTTGTTTAGTTTCCAACTCTGGAATTGACAGTTCGCGGAAAAGCGGCAAATTTTTTCTAGTCTTAGATGACACCGCCGTAAAACCTCTTTTTTTTAAGTCGCCACTCTTGGGTATAGGAGGAAAGAGATCAATTGGTGTAGACGATGAACGATGCTGATATGGCTTCCACTTGGATGCTATAGAAACAAAACTTTCGTGATCCCTCTTTTTATTTATGGCGTCTGCCACTTTTGATTTTGAAAGATTGACTTCCATTTGTGCATTGTCAGTGTTGAAACACTCTTGTTCTATATCTTTTAGTGCCTGAGTAACTTGTAGGCTAGTGTTGGCAGCGGATTCCAAATTTTGTATAACAATTTTTGGCTCTTCGAAATGTTTCTCTAACAATTTACCTCTCTCATTTATTATGGATGCATAACTTTCATGCCCATCGCTTATCCATATGGCATGCGATTTTTTTGAGATCTTGCACTGTGTCTGATCATCTTTCAACAACTCATCTTCTAATTCTTGTAGCTTATGATTGGCAGCTGATGTTACTCCTTTCTGCAGATTTTGAGACTTCGCGATTGAAGTTTGCAGATATACATCGGGGCTTACTGCCCAGATGTTCGTTCTCTCTTTTGCAGTTTGAGTTGGAGATGTAGAATTCGTTGAGCTTGTTGAACTGCTAGAGCTGCGGCTCTCTAGCTTTTTAAATTCAGTCATGCTTGGAGTTGGATTATTAGACAATCTTGAGTTGCCTTTATCTCGAATTAGTCCCCTTTTACTGGAGGGCTTTCGTTGCTGTGACATCTCACGTATTATGGATTTATTAATAGTCCTTGATAGATTATTGTTCCATGTGGTCTTCGAAATGACGGGTAGCGGTTTTCTTAGATTCTTAGGCTTCTTGTTTGTTATTACTTGCTGCGCAAACTCCATAGATGGTGAATACTCCGACTTTTTCATAAAATCCATGACGTCAAGCGGTATATCTACTTCTGGTACATCGTGCTGATTTTTTTCTGTAATAATCACCAATTGCGACTTTACATCTTCAACTTCTTGTAATATAGGTTGGACCCTGCTAGGTGATGCTTTTTTTTGTAGTGCTTGTAGCAGAGAAGCCAAAGAACCTGATCCATGAACAATTTGTGTGGTAGGTTCTTTGTTTATTTTTCCAAATCTGCCTTGGATTTGCGAACTGTCAGATTCAGTGACCGGTTGCACAGTTTTACAACTGACAATATCACTTTCTGGGCCCTCGGCTATACTTGGTGTGAGTGCATCGATTTTGGCATTCTCAACCGTCAACTGTTGACTATTGGTTATTGATTGCTCCTTGGGGTCCATAACTGCCATATAATTTATATGTCCCGAAGTGGAGTTGATAACGGCCTCTTCCATTTTGGAGTTGGCGCTTTTGGTGTCCAGTACTTTAGTTTTGACGAGTTCAGATTCAACCGGAAGATTAAAAGTTTTGGATCTAACTAAAGTACTGGTGTCCTTTAGTTTTTTACCTTCCTTTGTTGGGCTTCTCATGGACGCATTTAACGACAATAGCGATTGTCCAGAACTCCGAGTTTTAAGTAGTGAGTTTGTTTTTTGACTATAAGCGCTACGACCAATTTGCTGAAACGCACGTGCTTCTAAAGGATCGTATTCCTTGGTTGCGTCATAGTTGGCATCGTAGAATTTTTTGAACCATTGAGCCAATTTTAGATTATCGTAGAAATGCCCTTTAATCAAGAGGTGTATGGGTATTTGCTTATCCACCTTTTCCTTTTGAAATGCCATTTGGAGTATCTTGAAGTTTTGCTGGAATTCATATGGCAAGTTGCTTACAAATTTGACTCGCTTTAAATTAAGGCTATTGGGAAATAGAATATGAAACAGTTGACAGAAAGCTGCTCCTGTGCATAGATCATCAATTTTTACAATGTCACTTTTTAAAGCGGTATTAATCCACGACAAAATGTCTTGTCGAGATGTACAATCAGATGTATTGCTGGTTATGCATACATTGTTGGCCATCTTGAAATTTCTGGGTGGGATTATGAAACTTAAATTAAGACCCTGCTTTGAAAGTAGTAATAGAACTTACCCGCTTTATTCGCGCTTATAATGGTTATGTTTAATATATAAAATATTAAGTAAATATTAATTTTTTTTCCTGTTCTCTGCCGATACTTTGAATAGAGAAATAATTGTTTAAGCTAAGCCTACCTAGTTTAAAAAAGTCTCTGAAATCTATTCGACAACACGGACAGACGTACAGATGAACTTGGCAATGTTGACTTGACTATTGCTCCTGATCATTTCTGCCAATGAAACATATGTTCTGCCACGCCTCCGCCTATGCCCAAAGTGTACACTTTATAGGGTATAAAAAGAAACATTGGATTGGCAACTTATGCAGAGCTCGAAACATGTCGTGCACAAATGAGGAGGTACACGGTAAAATGACGATATCCGGTTGTGCTTTTTAAATTTGATACTTAAATCAAACAAAAACCCATATGAAAAATCAAAATCTATTTATTTTTCGATAATTGAACTGAATTTATAGATAACACAAAAGGATCCCATTCCAGCCGGAAGTTCATAAGCTGTGCGAAAAGGGTAAGGCAGATGACATCATTATTGGTAATACTATCGCCAGGGCAAAGTAAAACGCAGCTCGCTTCCTGATCCAAATGCATTACTAGTTCAACGTCTTCAAGGATATGCGATGGACAGGTCAATGCTGCAACAAGGTAGCAGATTAGGTAACCGTGTTACCAGGTTTCCCAGTGAACGAGAGCACAGAGTTCTTTTGTCACCAGTTGGTGGGTGAAACACGCCCATTGGATGTTTTGATTTAGCTACAATAAATTCTGACGCTTTTCTGCAACTGAGTCCTTATAGAATAACAAGTTGCCTCATGCTCACGGTTGCCACTGCTTGCTTGTTGCACGCACATCGAACTTGTCCAGCTGCAAATGAAGCGGTAAAACTCTTCGATAGATTTTTAGTACAGTCAATGGAGGCGTGGCGAAGCGTCTTCTCTCGCAGGAGCGCATATGTGGTCTGCAGTTATAGTACAGTAGCTGTTCCGCTGACAAGAGCGGTCCGTTTATATGGCACCTCACGAGCTGCTTCTGCAGCGCTAGGAGCCGCATTGCGCATTAAGAGCGTATGCAGACGACATGCTACTTCTCGTCGAGTGAAATTCGCGCGCTGTTCTGAAACTGATGACCATTGTAGAAGCTTGGCGAGCTGAAGTTAGAGTATTCGTCTTGTTCAATGGCATACTGTCCTCTAGCCGGCGGACAAATGTGCGATTTGCTGGAGCTGGTCTGCCGGTACCTGGGCATCACTGACAGCTGTGGTAGAACTTTCATACACATATCGCGTCTTTACGTGATAAGCTGACTGGTGCCGCATGCAGCTTGAAGGGCCTACTTTGTGTCAACTGGGGGCTTAGTCCTCGCAACAAGCGGACCATATATGCCGGATTCATTCTGCCTTGTATGCTGTTTGGTGCTTCAGTCATCCTGGCGATGATACGTGTAGAAATCAGTAAGCGTCGACAGTGCAGCCGGCGGCTTATCCTGCATGGCTGCCTTCCCGTATGTTGCACAGTGACCACTGTCGCCATGCATTTATCGGCTAAAGCTCCTCCGTTTGATCTTGCTGCCACACGCTTGGCAGTCTGACTCAAACTTAAACGTCACTACAAGCTTGGGGAATGCAATTGGCTACCCAACCGGGCTTTAGCAGGTTTAAGTTGGCAGCAGAAGAGTTTGTTGTTGGCGTGTGACACACTCTTTTATTTAAGACGCAATCTTCGTCTTCAGCCAGTGAAACTTGGGTTTATGTCATCGCACTGTATTCCTGCTGATAGGCCATGGATCGCTAAGCTCATTTCTGCATGCAAGTAGCTTCTATTTGCTCATGCGCCACAGAGTTATAGGATTGTGACCTCGATGGACTAGGAGTACGTGTGCAGAGGGGCACTGTCACACTGTGTTGGAGTCGCCGCAGAGGATCAGGTTGCTTGCAGCATTCCAGTTTCCAAGAACTTGGTCCGGTTCTCTAGAGGACGCATTGCTGCGCGCAGCTAGCTTATTGTGTATCTATCCGGGACCACAAATACCAACTCGTTAGCCATCTTGTAGCAAGTAGTCTGCAAATGCATATAATAGTAAGAAACAAGGCACTCGTTAATCTAGGATAATGTTTTCGATAGCAATACATGCATACATTGAAGATGGATTTGGGGGTTTTTTTTTACTTTTTGTTTAAACTTTTTATATATCAAGCTAAGCAATGTTGACCTATTGCCCAAATATACTCATTTTAACCTTAACTCTACAACTTTTGGATACCAGTTTTGGGCACCGATATATACCTAGTCTTCCGAGAATGTTTCCATAGTCGGGTCTGTCGGACTAACCAAAATTCTTTTAAATCACTGGTTTTTTTTAGTCAAATGTTTTGCTTCGAAATATATAATTGTCTCTTAGCAAAAATCTACTATATTGACGCAGATTGGCAATTTATTTTTGTTTTTGGTTCAGGTGCAGCAAAAACACAGTTCGTGTGGGGCAGAGATAACACTTTGTTTTTTGGAATCTACTCGAATATATTCTAAAGTACACTTTTAATCTTTGAATTTTAATTTTTTCGGGTAATTTTAAAAAATATAAGTGCGTACTCTTATGCGCAGCTTCTTCTATGGAATTCTTTTCATCGCAAAATCTGCAAATCATCTCTACAAGCGAAACTTAACAATTCTCGTGCTTATAAAAGCCAGCATATAGACATGTAATACGACTAACCCACTTTGTGGTTGGCACATGAGTTCGTGACGACCTCAAAGTCAAAGTCAAGTGATGTAACCCAGTTTCCAGTTTTTCTTTAGTTATAGCGATTTTCTTATTAATTACGCAGCATTTTATGTTTGTTGCGGCTTGACAGCATTTCTGCAATGATCCGAACGCTTAGAACTAAAGTGAGCATCAAATTTCAACGTTAGAGCAAAACCGCATTGGAAAACTTGAGCTCGTTAAGAAATGTGACGTCATTTGATTTGTTATTATTCAGTGATGCTTAATAATATTATTGTCATTTAAAAATGTGGAATGTTTAGATTTAGAAACTATGTATAGATTACAAACTATTAACTTGTGTGGGAATTTTCAAATTCAGTTGTGATTTTTTGAATATGGTTTGAATTTTTTACACATTATATGTTTAATTACACAAATTCCAAATACACAATATGCTGATACATATTTTCATTTAGTAAACTTTATTAAGCAACTAAAATAAAGCGCGATTTCTGATTTTTTCCTGATTGATTAACAATCTGTCGAGTATGACAATCATTAAAATTTTTAGGTTCACTCATTAAAATGATATGAAGAAGTCACAGACTTCCGTCCTTTAGAGAGCATTCAGTAAGATTACACAGGTCAGCGATTAAAAATGATAATTAATGCTGATTTTTGCCTCCGGGTTCTTCATGATTCCAAGATTCTGGTTAACGCCCTGAGGTAATCGAAGTGGCTAGGTCTAGATATGGAATATAGCAATGTACTAAACAAATGAGTCTACTAATATTAGAGATATAGAAGATCTTGCAACTCCGAAATCATGCAACTAAAATTAGGACTACACCTAAAACTTCTTAGTAAAATATGATTCCTGAGGTAAGAAACCAAGAAGCCCCCCAAGCCACAGAACCCAAATCAGACCACTCGAATAGGGCGACACAAATCAAGCCACCCGAATCAGGTAACCCTAATTAGGCCACTCGAATCTGGAAAGAAATCAGGCCACCCGAATCACACCATTTGATGATTTGGAGGTTTTACACCCAAGGCGTGGCTAAGTAAGTTTCGCATCAAAAAGAGCTCGACAAAAACACTCTTTGCCATCCATCTTCAGGTGCCATTTTTCAAAACCTTAGGTGTTAAAGCAATGCAATTTCTGTAATTCGTGCTTCTATAATAAGATTCTTCGATTAATGCAGGTTTACCATGTTGGTCTATCTGCACCCCGCAAAATTGTTTAAAATAAGTCTCCACAAATTGTATTTACGACAATATTTTGTACAATCAACTGTTCTTGATAAATGCCACAAAAATGTTTTTTTCTGTAGAAAGTGTTACTGTTATTTTTAAATAATTTTTCGTCTGCAGAGAAGTGGTTTATCGTAAAATTCTCTACAATTTTCGCGTGCTAAAATATGTTATACATTAACCGATCTCGAGATAGAATAGATTGGCGTTCCAGCTCAAAGGTTAAATTTCAGTGCATTATAATCATTTTACTTCTCTTTTCGTGTACCTTATACCTTATTTATCGATGGCTCGACTTTCGTCTTATCCTTGTTGACGTCATATAGCCTCTTCTTGGATTTTCCTTTCCAATTTACCCTTTTCCCTTGTGCGTATTTATTTCACCTGATAAGTGATTTTGTAAGAGTTATTCCCATAATATTCAAAACTCTTCAAAATATGGTTAGCGGAGATAACATTTTTTATAAGAATCATTCAAAAAATTGTTTGAAGCCCACTTGAAACACAATTCCTACAAAAAAATGATTTAAAAACGATGTAAGCGCAATATTCCATTTCAAACATTTGTGTTTTGCGTTTTAAATAATCTAATCAGTCTGTTGAATTTACAAATTCATTAACCGACATTATTTCATCAGCCGAATAATCATTTTTTGTGTTTCTGATAACAATATGTGCTGTATTATACAAGAGATCGCGATACGCAAAAAAACTATAAATGCATTTGTAAATTTGAAATTTTTACGTTCTAAAATATGTGCCACAACCTCAAATTAATGTTCTAATCACTTTCTAACCTATTTCTAGGTCCACGCTTTGAATTTTTTGAGCTGCTTATCGCTATCACAGCATTCATTGAGACTTCTCTAGAGTAATAGGTTGTACGGATCACGCGTCGGAGCAAGTATTCAATATCAAGTTCAAAGCGCGTCTGCCAAGCGATAAGCACAACTAATCTCTTCGAAACATAGCGATCCCATGAAAAAATTGATTCATCAACCCACGTATTTTGCTCTGAGCTCTAAATCTCTCTATGTATACAATGTAATGCATTCACTTATGGTTTTCATTTTCACTTCCTTTGCGTGTGCTTTATCACTTTTCAGAAAGTTCAATGAAAACGCATTTAAATTAATAAATAAATCATTTAAATGCACATTTCAATATTAATCTATGAATATTATTCATAATTGTTGTTGTATTTGTTATATGTTACATAGTATACGTACTTGTAATTCTTACTACGTAAGAGTCACACGCACGTTATACTTTAGCCATTAAATCACTTGGCCGATAGCAATTAAATGGTTCACTTTTTTAAGCCCATAGAAGAGAGCACTTGAAAGTATCCTAACAATGGGCATATAAGTTTTGCTATGATGTATTTCTTTAAGTGAGGGAAATATCTTATTGTGAACTGGCCTACTTTGTGGTTACAAACTTTTTTAAACTATGATGAATCGCACTTATTTTTCTATCGATTAGTAACGATAAACTTCCACATCGTTAGGTATAAGTACCAACTTACATACCCAAATGCTTTTATTAGCAATACATACAAATCGATATGGAATTTGTTTATCGATTTGTTTGTTCGACTTTCTGTCTAGCTGTCAATCTGCCTCTCGTGTTTCTATCTATCTGTTTGCTTGTCTGTCTAAGTTTCTATCTGTGCGCTTGTCTGTCTACCTTTGTATTCGTCTGCCTGTTTCTGTCTGTCTTTCTATCAGTGTCTATCAAAAATACAGAATAGTCTTTATTACTGATCTTTGGATCGGAATTCTAGAAATTTTCAAGAAAAATATGAAAAACAATGTTCTGATAGCCCATTTTCCCCATATTCCTACAAAGCTGCTGTTTTTGCAGAATAACGTTGTATGTTTTTGTTTATTTTTTTCTATTATAAATATTATTTTATATTTTCATATTTATTTTTATTTTTTAATGGTTTTTATTTTTGTACTAAACTTTTTTTATTCAAATGAAATGAAACAAAAAAACCAAAATAGTAAAAATGAAAGCCGATCTATTTAAATATTTTTTTATTTTTCTTTTTTTCTTTTAGCATTTAGCGATAGTAATTTAACACTTATTCAAGTGTAAAATCAAATAACGTTGAAGCTTTTTTTAAAGTGTTATAATACAAATATTCCATCGGCAAATTTAAACTATCGATATTGAGCCACAAAGGAAAATGTTCGATTGCTCCACAGTTCCATCGATAGTTTTTCAGTTTTTCAAAACCCAAGACCGCATTTTTCATTTAAATCCCAATAACGCAACGTGCAAGCTTAAAATCTATTTTGAAAATTTAGTTCCCACACTATATGTGGGAGTATACTTACTTATTAGTTTGAAGCTTGCATTGATATGACAATTCTTAACGAAAATATAACTCTTAAAAAGCCAAACCAAAACCTTCTTGTTAATGGAAATAATTCAAAAACGCGTGTACAAAAGATTTTCGTAAAAGGTGTCAAATATTCTCTGTTCAATTAAATATGCTATCGTACAGTGTATATAAAAGTCGAGATTGTCTTAAAAAACTTTGTCATGTGCGACGCATTTACTTCAAAAGATTAATTATGCTGCACTTATAAGGTATCCCAAAGCAATACTCTCCCTTTCGTCAAGAAAAATAAATGAGTATCGCAATTAAAGCTATTAGTAAAACAAGTTTGTGATTTGTACACAAAACAACAAGCATGTAACAACGAGAAGAAAAACGCTTATAACCGATTGACGTTCTTCGTTCTCGAGCCGAAGTCTTATCAGCCGAGAGTCGCGCGCTCTTTAGACGCTCTATTCACGTGTCGATATTTATAAAACGATTAAGATCGAAAACATGAATGACATTCGGCAGCCAGTAGCCAAACAGGCCAGACATAAAAAGAAATCCTAAACCGGAATCGGCGCCAGCCAAGCCTGAAAAGCAAAAAGACCGACGACTATACTCTATATATACGCTACTCTACACGCTCCATTTAGCGCGTCGCAACTAAAAGTAAAAGTTTCATACAATTATTACGTGAGAGATAGTCGATTACTGCAATGGCATCGACGTTAACAAATCTCTTGCAAACATTACGCATTGTGCCAATGACGCATAGCAAACTACAGCCGCTGGCCGTAGACGAAGTCTTGAGCGTGGAGAAACCTAAGACAAAGTTGCCAGATCAGCAGCAGCTGCTTGAGATTACGCTGGAACAAGTGGCACACCACGATAGCTACGAGGATTGCTGGATAGTCATTTATGATCGCGTCTATGAAGTTACACGGTTTCTGCGTGAACATCCTGGCGGCGATGATGTGATCATGGACTATGCAGGCAGAGATGCCACCATAGCATTTCATGGCACTGGACACTCCCGAGATGCCATCGAACAAATGCGTAACTATCTGATTGGAGAATTGCCCGCAGAACAACGCATCTTTCGCACCAGCCATAATAAGGTACTATCCTCGGGCATACCGGATTAACTTTAGATCTTTACATAGAGAGTACGGGTATGACGGGTAAACCGGATATCCATCCTAGCAGCTTGCAATGCCGCCGTCCGCTTTATACAATGACACTGCACGCTTGCCTTTTGTTGCATAAGAATATTTATTTCCGAAAAATCTAGTTTTAATCAGTTTTTTAAATCAAATGTTCAGAGCTTTAAGCACTTTAGTTCGCACGCGTCAAAGTGTTGGAAATACTTTTTCTGAAATTATATATAGACTTTTGAAAAGTTTATAGATTATGGCTGTATAAGTACTTACATGTATCACTGCGAATATATTTATTGCATTTATGTTTATGATCATTTACAATGAGCTGTTTTTATTTCACCTTGAAAACAATTTTCGCAAATTGTTGATGAGTTAAACGATTAAATTGAAATTATATGGATTTGTTGCTATCAAGAGATTCGCTACGACATCTTTGTGCTCATTTCAGTTAAACTTCTGAAGGGTAGGCATTCCATTTTAAGAGGCTGATTTGGACTCATGCTTTTTATTTAAAAAGATAGAAATCCATACCAAGAATAGCTTTTCTGAATTTTTTACAAGAATAGTTCCTGAACTAGATGAGATAGAATGAAAATACGGAAAATATACAGGGAAAAAAATTGTACTGAAAAAAGATAAGCCTAAGGTAAAGGCAATCTGAGCAATAACTCGAATACTAGAATCATTAGAGGGTCATATCTTTCATAGTAATTGTCTGCCAAATACATCATCGTCAATTTCGCTTGAATGTAATTCAAAAATTCGAGGCTCGAAGCGAATAAAAGTTTAGCAATTGAGTTTTTGTTACAACTTTTCGAACTCAAGCAACTGTTTTACATATACAATTTCTTGGGAAATCCATTAGTCCAACTTTATGATATTTCAAGTACCCCAATGAACTGCCAATGAAGTTAGACATTGATCAATTTCTCATTGAATAAAGGCATTTCTGTTGATAGCGTTATCTAGCACACCGAAAAAATGCTGATGGTTCGAAAAAGGGTTGACAGAGATTTTTGGCATCTCAATGTCTTGTCTTGGCTTGTTACACGAAGTTAGATTTTCAAGTGGGGGAAACAAACGCTCACAATATCTCGGTCGATATTAGAAGTCGGGTAGGTTTGTAGGCGCGACAACTTACGATATTACCCTCGCTACCAACGGTGCGAGATACAAATCGCATGGCCTCGCTTAAAAAACTCGCTTCGGTTAACAGGTGCTTTAAGAATTTTTAATTTATAATGTAAGCTTTTTCATAACTAAACCACATCTAGCATTCTAAAGAAGAAATTGATTCAGTCGTCTCTGACGATTCGTTTTTTCTTTAATTGTTGGATAAGTTAGCTAGATAAGTTCTGCAAGCTCCAAATTCAAAGGACGTACGCGCGAGATTTAAACGAGCTGTCACTAATTCTTAAAAGAAACGACCTTTAAGGTGTTTAATGTTCAGCGTATAGAAGATCTGATTTCATAGCTTTTTCGAATTAGTTTTTGTAACATTAAAAAATTTGACTTAAATGAGACTATTCAGCTTGTACAGCAGTTTCTGGTTTAACAATATTTTTGGAAGAATGTTGTTGGTTTCCACCAATCAAAGTTATTTTTCTTATCTATTATTTATAATACTTTATTACTGACTTGGTTATATGTTTCTTATAAATACTTTTATACCTTATATAAATGCTCAAATAAAAAATGCTTAGAAAAAAACTAAATATCACTTAACAGATTTCACATGATGCCTTCGGGCCAAATATCATGTTACTTCCTCTTGGCCTCAATGACTAGTATAAAGTAAACATATATCTATATATATTTGGCTTGCAAATTGACTTAGTTAATACTCATATTGCTCCTACTACATTTGCTTATAAGAACGTAATCATGACTGTTTCCGAATTTGATTTTAATTCAAATTTCCCGAAATGACTACAAAATTACGTCATTTGCGCTCAATATAAGCGCTTTGAAAAAACAAACCGTTTTCGATCAAATTTCGATGTGTAATTTGCTTCAATTTGAAAGTTCATCTCTGTTGTAAGTATGCGACTTGCTGATTCAGCTATATAAGTGCAGTTATTCCGATAAGCTGCATTGTTATCGAAATCAGATTTGGAAACAGTCGATAATAATAAAAAAATCCCGTTGCAGTTGACAGTTGCATTTAACTGCTGCTTGTGGGAGGATCATTGTGTGGACCCTGCAGCAAGGCTTGCAATTTGGCAGCCGCTGGAAAGGCGCCAAGATCCAGCGGAGCAGCGCCCGTAGTGCTTTGTATATAGGCAAGTAATCTGGAAGGAAGCAGGGAAAACCAAGGCTTAGTTTAGTTATAGTTAGGTTGTAGTTAGCTTCAGCACTCACCTGCGCAGCTCTTCCAAGGCATTCTGTTGCATGAGTATATAGTTCTTGGCCAACAATAGGGTCGCAATTTTGGACAACTTTCTAACCGAGGGCGAGTGCGCATAGGGTATGACACTGCGCAGCTCATCCAAGGCATCGTTCAGATCGTGCATGCGTCTGCGCTCCCGTGCGTTGATATTTAGACGCACAGTTTTGCCCTGACGATTCTTTTGCTTGCCACCAGCGGAGCCACCTGCGCCTGATACGCTGGATGCTGCAGCTGTAGTTGTACCGCCGCTAATTGCTGCTATCGCTACTGAAGTGGGACTCATGGGTTTCTCAGGCATGCTGGGACCGGGCTTGTTTTCATCCGTTGGCCCCAAGCTCTGCTGTGACATGCCTAGTCCCTGAGCGTAGAAGCCGCCTAGGCCGACGGAGCCTAGCGGCGTGCGTCGCCCTGGCACACTCTGCGGTGGACTGGCCGTGGGTCCTGGATGTGCGCCTAACATATTGGCCGTAGGCGGTATGGGCATATGCCCATGCCCGGGCAGGCCAGCAAAGCCAAAGGGTAGATTGGAGGGATCCATGTAGGCTGTAAGGAAGATAGTTTTTTTAAATATTTGTGTTTTTTTTTTTCTGGCAGAAAACTGCGTTGTGATTTGTATACAATTTTTACTGCTTGACTGAACAGCAGCTGTTAAGGGTTGTCAAGCTATTGGCGTAAACAACCCTTAACAGGCGCAAGCAAAGCGTAATGACAAGTGGCGCCCACTAGCGGCTAAGCAAGCCAGCATGTGTTGCAGCTAGCTGTGCGGCTAGACGCTAGGTGGCGCTGTCACTTAGACCAAGTGTTGACGGTGCGTTTAGTTTTTCTTTTGCATGAATTAAATTGTTTATGATTTTAAACTAATTTAACAGCTTATTTAACAAGTTTTTATTGTTTAATTAGTTTTTGTATATATAATTTTTAATGAAATGTAGCTTATTTGTTGTTTATTTGCGTTTTTTTTTTTGTTTTAAGCCGCGCACTTCACTGATTTACATTTATTGTCAATACGCCTAATAGGATTGCCTTGCCGCTTAATCAGTTGCCTTGCTGCCACAAATAGTATATGCCACACTTTAAGGATTATTTATTTAAATTAACCACGAAAATCACTTCACAGCTTTTGCTGCAACAGCAAATACACAAAGAATGCCTTAAATACATACATATATGTATGTATATATGTACAAGTATATGTTAAAATAAACGCACCACAAAATTAAAATGCGGCTGCCGTTGATGCCACTGCGGCTGGTAGCAATGTGCGAGTGTGAGTGCCGTGCCGTGCCACAAAACACAGCAACAACAGACGCGGCGACCGCGATTTTGTGGTATATCCCGTATAACGATTTTTCGATTTTCTGCTTCGTCTCTATGAAGCTGGATGCTGCCGCCTCTGCCACTGCTGATGTTGCCACCTCTGCTGCCGCTGCCGCTGCCGCTGCCTCGTTTATAATTGTGCGACGTCGTTCTGGTATGGTGTTAATCTCACTGTGAAAGAATATTATAAATCTGTGTCGGTCTGGTTCGGTTCGTTTGCCAGGCGTTTTGGCGCTGGTGGTTGACGTTTAGTGGTTGTCCTGCAGCATCCACACTCTATCTGCCACAAACACACACACACACACACACACACACACACACACACACACACACACACACACACACACACACACACACACACTGTAAGACCAGCATAACTATGACTCAGAGTATTATTTTAATGTTATGCTACCAAATTGCGGCATGACTGACTCATTTTTTGGCGTTTTTATCGTTTCCACTTTTTGCAGTGTACTATTTGCAACCCTCTGTGTTTGGCATTCCATTCGCTTCTTTTTGTCTGTGATTTCAATTTCCATTGAAACTGAATCTAATCACATGCTCACTGCCTGCTGATCCTTTCCTGGTCCTCAGTAGTGCTGCAACAACAACAACTACTACTACAAACACAACACCAATAACAGTTGACATGGCTATGACTTGTTCCCAACGCCTCCGGGGGTTGAATACGAGCCATCGTGCAACATCCATCCATACATCTGCATGCCGTGTATATTCATGGGCCTCATTTGAAAGTACAGTGCAGTCGCGGTACAGTGAACTAATTAAAACCAAGGGTGTTCACAATACCCAATTTGTTCACTCTATCGATTCACACATTTTATGATGTGTTTGAATAACATTATGCACAAATCTAGTCGGGATATCCTTTTATTTATTTAAAAAAATGAAAAAAAAAACAATTAATTTCTAATTTTAACATAAAACAGCCACATATCATCGCATAAGCTAACTAATTTAGTATATAATATTAATTTTGATTGAAAATCATAACATAAAATCGAATGAATGAAAAAGATAATGCATTACGTTTACAGCTTTTAAAGAATGCTGAGATTTTGGTCTGTTTTTGGTTAACAACTAGGTTTTTAGACTCTTTAGAGTAGTCAATGTAACAAATAATTTGTTCACTCTTACGAGTGTTCATTCTATCGCGACTCCACTGTATGTGTACACCGTTTAGCGTGTGAGTGTGTGTGAGCTTGCCTGGAAATTATGGCATCGCATTGTTCGAACTCGGAACAATGCCCATAAATGGCACATGCCAAATATTGTCGTTGATTTTGAGTTAGCAACTGAGCGAAGTTGTTAGAGCTTGAATTTTTTAAAGGACACTATTAAAATCTACTTAAATGTCTAAAAAGTTGCGAAAGTGCTTGATTATACCACTTTTTTCTTATATTTTTTGATTTTATAACATAACTTAGTATGATCTCTATTCAATCAAACTTCTTAAGTAAGAACCTTGCTTAGCTGCCAGTGTCTATTGATTGTTGCAATCCGATTGAAAAATGTGAATATAATTGGATACAATTAAACAGTATCGTCAAATATGATTTTTAACATCTTGTTAGAAACCTTAACATCGTGTGGTATCCACAACTCAAGCTCATATTAATCAACTAGGTTATAAGTAAGGATGGAAAGAAAGCTCTTCAAAACTTTTCATTTAAACAGCACAACTTACCCGAAAACGGCTTATTGGGGGCTTACAGTAAAATAGATGGTAATTTAACAGGGTTACGCGTAGGGCTTGAAGCCTATTTCGTAAATTTCCCCCTCAATGAAAGATTTTATGACGCGCTTGGAGAAGTGCTCTAGATCAGGCCGTGACGAGATATCATATAACCATGTTCATTTAAGATCATGATTTATAAAACCAATCTTGCCTATTTTAAATCTCTATTTTGAAAACGATTTTTCCTAACAACTGAATTATTTTTACTATTTGGTCAAAAAATTATGTGAATGGGCTTTTAAAATGTATGTATATATGAGTGATAGGAGGCAAAAGTATTTACTTTAGACCAAGTCGTATTGCTGTACTTGAAGATTGAGTGATCTTATTAATTGGCCCAAAATGTAATTGATAACACATCTTCATATTTTTTTCAAAACCTAAAAAAAATCAATCAAGGTCTTTAGATATGAGATACACATACGATTAATCATGGTTGAGAAAAGTTTTTAAGCCGCACCCCTTGCAAACGTAGAATATTACCCAAAACAAAGCAACAATTTTGAAAAAAAGTTTTGAAGAAAATAATGTTTAGCAGTTGGTGACAACGTAGAACTTTTGTATTTGCGGAGCAATTTTGGAATTTCATGGCATTTAAGAGTCGAATCATTGATGACTATCATTGGTCGAACAACGAAACAATCACACGAATCGAGCCTGTAAAGCAAAGTTAACAAGAAATTTCGCGATGTTTTTTTATAAGTCCACTTATATTGGAAAAGTTATTCAAAAAAATGTGCCCTATGCCTGCAAGTCTCCCTCTGTTAAGCACTTGAGAGCTTCCGAGAAGATACTCTACTTTTTATAGTGGATTAAATCTATCTATCCATCTATCTATATTTGCAACTTTTAAAAGAAATGTCTTTTTGAAATTGAGCACTCAATAGAGTTTTCTCTAGTTTTCTCTCTCTTCTAGAGTTTTTCTCTCAGTGTATCTTTCTTGCCATATGAACACATTTTGTTAAATTATTTTTGCAGCCAGACTCAAAGCCGCGGGTCATCAACAATTTTAAATACACTGAGAGAAAAATTGTAGTCAATAGCTAACAACAATTATTGGTACTTAAAATTCGTTCTTAAATTACACACAAACGCAAATGAAACGTTCTGAAGTTAACCTGCGGTTAAGAGGTAAAAAAATCGTGCAGATGTTTACTGTGCAGATTTTCTGACGTCGTGGTCAGATGGACGACAGCCGACTTTTCTGTTTAAACGTCGGACACAACTGTGTCAATTTTGATGATAACGATTATAAAGGTTGAGTCAACATGAACAAAGAAAAGAAAACAAAAATTTTTAAAAGCAAAAGACAAAATAAACCTGGGACATTCTCAGCTTTTTTCTTCTTTTATCGATATCTGATTATGATAGCAGCCCAAGTTGTACTATAGATATGCTTGTTGTAGCGACAATCGGCAAACCAAGGGTGATTTTTGTCTGTCGGCAAGCTGTAGGCCGATCTGACCTTAGCTTTGGGAACTTTAAATTTTTTAGTCTTAAACTCGACAGCAAGATTCTTCAATTTGTTGCGCAGTGTAACATTCCTGTTTATGTTTTTTCCGACATATAAAACTTTTTGCCCGCAAGTTGTTGTAACAATTCATGATTCATTCAATTTTATATCCCCTATTCAGTAAACTTCTCTGCCAAGGCTAATTACTAACCCAACTTCAAGCAAATAAGTACAGATTCGATTAAGCTAAACAATTTTTGACAGTCGCTGCTACCAACTAGTTTTTCATGCCACACGCTCTTTCATTCGAGTGCAAACCAGTTCTTATGAAATTATTGTGTCAGATGTTCCTCCAGATCTGTGCAACCGTATGCCATTATTTTATTTCACTATGCACCCTACACACGGCGCACAGTCAATCCGTATCCCTCCAGGCAATGCACCATTTGCGTATTGTGTGTAATACTATTAGGTCTGCTGTGAGTGTGTGTTGGTATTGTGTGTCTGGCAGCGAGTGTAGCATAATTGCAGCGCGAATTCTTGCAACCACTTTGGCAATGTGGTACGACTCCTGAGTCCTGAGTCCTGTGTCCTATGTCCCGTGTCCCGTGTCCCGGCTACAGCCATTTGTAATTGTTCGTCTACTAATTCAGTTTTTATGCTGCATTTACATTGCAATTTGTGTTTGCCTGCAGAATCTAGAGAACGCTGCTCCATATAAAGTAAATCCTACAACCCTATGGTAAATTTAATTTTCGGTTTTTACATTTCACTTGCAGGGCATTTCATCAATGTGTTGGTCATAAATGCATATATAGGGTATATATGTATAGGGTATATATATATTTTATATGGTATATAGTGCGCTGGTTCTCTTTTGTGCGGTATGAGAAATTTCATTATAATTTACATAATTTATGCACGACCGTGATTTGCATAATTAAGGTTTGTACATTTGTGCATGCCAGTCATCATTAGCTTTGGGTCCGCATTGCCGGCCCAATTGTAAACGGACAGAACTGTTTTTTAATACCCTATACCGAGAGGCTAAGGGGTATATGAGTTCAGTGTAACATCTAGAAGACAAAGAGAAAGTCAACACAAAGTAAATACCACTAAGATCTGCCCGACTAAAGAAATCCTTTAAGCCATGTCGTTCTGTGTGTCTGTGCATTCGTCTCTAGGGTGAACCTGTTTAGCAAAGACCAGAGCTAGAAGGCTGCCATGAGGTCTGAAATCGTATCTTAGGAGCTAGTTCTTCAATTGCATTCCGATTATGGGTGTTGGAACATTCTTCTCCCTTACGCACTTGTGTTTTTGGTGCAGCCGAAGAGGACATGACAGCGATGGTGCCCTAGTCTGGAAGCGATCTGCCTCGGCTGAGTCAATCTCTCTGTGTGGTAAACAAAACATACGCCGAGGCAGTTACCTCTTAAGTGCATACTGTCATGCATGAACTACTGCTTGGGTAGAATCAAGTATACCTAACACCTTGTTTTCTCTATGGGCAACAGCACCTTGTTGAGATGCAATTTCGCGCCGCAGACAAGGCTGCCGCGATTAAGGGGTCAACCACAGCCACTGCGATTCGCCCACAAGGGTTCCGAAATCAATGAGCGGCCTTGAAAAAACTGTTCAATCCATGATATCAAAATCAAAGGGTCGGTTGACCCACCGTGCCAGGTTTCGATTGAGGGAACCCCGCCAGTTTTGGAAAAAATTCCCAGGTCTGGTAACCCATGCAATATTGTGGAAGAACACAACTTAGACCAACAATATAAACAGCATTGTCCTCTCTCGGGTCACAATCACTCTAGAAACATTCCTTACAGCATTCTGCATCTGCAGAAGTCCATACAGAAATCGCACATCTACAAACGGAACTCACTTATCATATGGACTTGAGGATAGCCTTGCATGGCAGTTAAGAATTCTTTTCGATCAATTCTTTGGGTTTTTTCTTTAGGATTGTCCCTCTTTTTACAAGAAGCTCAAGAAAAAAAAAGTTGTGGGCTACCGAAAATTTAAATTGAGTTGGAATTTTGTTTGACGTTTTTTTTTTTTTTGTTGTTAATTATTCTAGTAAAACTTTGCTTAGATTAGTTCCACAACCAACACCCAAGAAAACCCTAGATTCAAATAACTGTACAGAGCCTCCCAAAAAAAATATAGTGAAGCTTACTGGCTCAAATACCATGTTTGATGTTAGCTTCTTGTGAACTGCGAATGTTATATGATAAGAATTTCCAAAGTTGAACAATTTTCGCCTTTTGCTTGTAACAAAATTTCTAAGTGGGCTTAAAAAAAATGAATATCTCAGACAGAAGGCAATTAATAAATACTATTACGTCAGTCTTTTTTATTGTTTCAAAGAGCGCCACAATCGATTTAATGCGATAATTATATCTATGGATTTTTGACAAAACCATTTATCTCGAAATAAGACAATCAATCAAAATATAACTTTTGAAATTGGTTATTCCCGTCTTACTGGCATCTTTCTGCGATTAAAGGGTCAAAAGTTATAAAATACGTCAAATATCTTCCAAAAAGACAATTTATGTGCAAATCACAAAATTTGGGGTCTAAATTTTGTGACGAAAAAACTTCAACCGATTGATTGAAAAAACCTATTTTTCAATATTACATAGAAATAAGAGTTAAAATGATTTCTGGTTTAAACGGCTCGAAAGCTTCAGTCTGCTTGGTACAGGGTATATCACAGTCGGCTTTAGTCACCACACTTGGTGCTTTTTTGTTTTTTTTGTTTTATGGTAATTACAAATGCAAAAGCCATCCAAAAACAACAATCCCTAACTGTAGTCCAATTTAAAGTTGTGGGTCTCTGGCGAGTAACAGCAGTCGGAGCTGCGGGACACAGAATAACAGCACTCCATGGAGCCATAGAAATCAATCATTAGCATTTCATTGTTGAAAACCAATTTGGCATATTTATCCTGGAGCCTTGTATTTTATGGCTTTCTAACCTTATTATCAATGGTTTATTGGCTTATTTATGGCAGTTGCTCCAGACACACGCAACACGCTCCACGCACATCTCTAATCATTCCCCAGTGCATCATTGGCAAGGTATCGCTAGCTCAGCATTATTGATGATTAGACTTTTGCCCTTTGATGTCTTCAGCAAAACGTACATACCTACATATTTATTTGTTTTTATTACAACAAAAATGTGTCAATTGCACGCTTGGGATACTTTTGTATCCCTTATATGTATGGATGTGTATCTGCAGCTAAGTAGTTCATTGCATTTACAGCCATTAGCTTTCGGTCCAAAACTTTGTTCATTTAAAATAATGCCTATTGAGTTGCGAAAAGTTTGCTAAAACTCATTTGTTCTGGATTAAGTATTCTATCTGTGCCAAACAAACTCGAAGGCTATCTAACTCTTAAGTTGTATCCCAAAGTTTGCTGTGCTTAATCATCAAATCTCCTTCTAATGCGCCTCATATGTACGTCATAAATCCTGCATATATACATTTTTTATCAAATTATGCCATATATGCAACTTCCTGCAGGGGCTGCAACACCCTCTCTAATGCGAGTGACGCCCCCTGTCCAGCTGCTTAAATCTAACTTTTTTTCCGTGTGCAATTTCTCTACTCCCCTGCCCTTGCGGCCGACAACGCACTTACAATTTATCAGCATCAAATGGAAACCAAACAGCCTCAAAGTGGGCTGAGTAAAAGGTATCATTGAGCGAGAGTGAGAGAGAGAGAGAGAGTGCCGGAGTGAGAGAGAGCGAGTGTGTACAAAACAACAATAACAATAACAATGGCTGTTGTTCGCTGCAATGCGAATTCGAATTAAAATGCTAGCATTGTGAACGTTGCCACCCCGCTCAGTGAAAAAATCAAAAAAAAAAATAAATAAAGCAGAGAAATATTAAAGGGGTTGTTTATCGGCTAGACCCGAGACTGTGGCATCGGCATTGGGATTCCTTTTTTTTAGATACACTTTACGCTGAAATTGAAGTATTAGTAGTTTCGGAAGAGGTTTGTAACTTTTTAAAAGAGGCGCCCACTTGGCGCCTAGTAGCATAAAGACTTCGATTATTGGAACAGCTGTTCTTGCATTTGATTGTTTTCGTAGCATTTGAAAGAAACTTTACGGCTTTTAACAAAAATGGATTAATATAAGAAGACTGAATCCATGCAGCAACGAAACTAGCAAGCATCTTCACGTGTGCAACTTTTGGCTCTCTCTCTCTCTCTCTGCACATATACATCACTAAAGGGCTCCGCCTCCTGCTCGCTCCGCTCGCCAAACCCCGTGCCAGTCTCTTAGAAGAAGCAATTCTTCTACTTCACCTTCTTCCTCATACAGAGATACATTGCTTGGCAAGCGACCTATGCATAGACCTCAGATGACAGGTGTCTCATCTATTGGCAGGCATGCCTGTAGTAGTCGTTCCAGACTGAGCACAGTTGTGGGGAAAAAAGTAATGGTATGTTTTGACGTTTTGTGTAATTTTTTGTAGTTTGACGATATTTTGTGCACCAAAATGAAACTTTTGTTTGGTAAAACCGTCTTTATTCCAGGAGCTTTAAAGTGGAGCAGCACGATATACGTCTCACTAAGCCCTTTGTCATAACATCGGCTGCGCATTGTTAAAGCCGTCAATAAATTCATTGTATACATTAAATCGTGTTCTTATCATTAAGTTTATTATACAAAGGAAATAAATTTTCATGACTCTATAGTGAAATATGATGAAAGGAAAATATAGTATAGAATTAATAATATAATATTAATTATTATTATCGCTCCGATCGCCAACCCACGCGTCCCCCTGAGGTAGACCAAATTCTTCTTCCAGTTTCAATTCGCCTTCCCATTCTTCTTTCCGTTACTCTACCTCTAACATTAAAATTTTATTTTTTAATTTTTTGTAGTTTTACGCTTTTTCATTATGGTTAATTATGCATATTTCAACCTTAAACATTCCTTTATCTTCAACGAAAAGTTTGATCGTGTGACATCACATGCTGCTTCTTTTTGGCTTTCGAATAAAGAGCTTGTTCTTTTCTTCATGGTTGACTACCTTGTAATATTTACACAAAGCCACTCCTTTTAGTAATGCAATTTGGTATACGACATCTATTACAGAAGCGTTGTTTTTTATATTCTTTTTATATTTTGTTTACTCTAATCTGGTAGCTGAAAACTTCGTTACCATAAAGACGAGACAAAATATGAAGTACTATAAAAGTATAGTTAACCAGGTAAGCTCACTCAGGCGCGTGCACTCTTTTTTGTTACTTGAGCTTACCTGCTTAACTATATCTTGTTTTCTATACAAATTGGGTTTTATAACTTAGGTAACTACATAAAAATTACAAATAGTTTTAAAGATTTATGGATTTCTTTTTGAACAAAACCTCAAATTTCTTTCAAGAAAAGTAGTTTATGATAAGAAAAATCCTTTTTGTTAACATATTTCAATTTAGTTCTCATATATGTTTGAAACATTTCGCTTTACGGTGTACCCTTGGGAAGGTTCAAAGGAACCTACTCTTTGGCAGACCATAAGAGACCTACTTTTCGGCCGTCTATATGGGAGCTACTCTTTGGCTGAACATGCCGTTTCTCTGTTGGAATATATCGGCCTTAGAACCCCTTGACTTGAGTGAAATGTATTTATTTGAAACATTAAACTTAGAGATGCCAAGTAATCTTATACCGGAGGTGCACAAGTTCGAAAATCTAGATAGTCGTCTTTTTTGTTGGTTTATTGTGAAGTAACTAAGATCCCCCATATTACTTAATCCCACATAATTACACAAAATTCCATATTTCAAGATTGAAACTATTAATTCTAGAAAACTTAAGTAGAGTGTACTAAAGACACTTCACACATAGGGATGAGTCATACAAGATTTCAAAAACAGGTAGCTACAAACTCAGTTCCCAAACGAATGTTAAGGTGCAATATAATGCACTTTTTCCCACACATTGTTACTTAATAATGTTAAAGGGTATGTAATCTTCGTCCTTCCGTTGCGATTCTTCCCTTATTATTCTCTTTATCTTTTGCACCCCTCGCGAGTGTTGCAAATGGAAATGGAATGTTACAAAAACAAAAACAAAACTGAACGAAACGAAAATAGAAAGAAAAGTTGAATGCTGAATCAGAACCAAAACCAGAACCAAAACACCACGCACCGGAGCACAGAGGCACACGCACAACGCATACGGAAACAAAGGCAAACTTTGACAAGAGGGCTCTACCTAGTACTATAAGTACACAACTCACACACACACAGAGGTACACAGTTTCCCTAACGAACTGTTGTTGGCTGAGTCAGCTTTTGCGTAAATTTTTGGTGACGTTCACCCGCTCACCACCCTATCACACACACGCACACATCCCTATCGATAACGTTGCCTCTGCTCCTGTTCCTGCTGATGCTGTCATTCAATGCGTTTTGGGATTATGCCCTTTGCCCACCCCTCATTTTTTCGTTTTGGTTACTTGGCATACGCATTTTTGATTATGCCTCGGTCCTGCAATTACAACTAGCACTGTTCATTGCCAAGGTAACCATGCCAACCCATACTTTTGGTAAACTGACTGAGCCCATGCTTAGGAGGAGGAGCAGGCCATAGATTTTCAAGTTCCTCTCTAACTGGCAGTCAGCTTTTGTTCCTGTTGCTGATTTTGATGAATTATGCACTGATGCTGTTGCGATGGTGGTGCTGCTGCTACAGATGTCCTCCTCTTGATCCTGGTTTCGGTGGTGGTGGCTTTTGGCCTGCTGCAAATGGTTGTTGGCTTTAATGATGAGTCCTTTATTTCTAATGCTTTCAACGCAGCAGCCGGACATAAAGATTAGTTTTGCCGCAGACCTTAGGTCTGTAACAAAGTACAGCGACTTGAGTTGATTAATATGAACAAATCCATTTGGAAAGTTATTGGATGAAAGCAGTGAACTTAGTTTTATGCACAAAGTTGGTAACCTTTTCGAGATACCTCTGTGTAATAAAGATGCCTTAAAAAATGTAGATAATCGGAATTATTATGCACGATTCGCTTGAATGAAAATGCATTTTATTAGGGTCATGTAAAAAAGCGGTAAAAGGAAAACAAGTTTCAGGTAGGACAATTCGTTCGGGTCTCTTTCCGTTTCACATTTCGCTGCCAATTAGCAATAAATCTTTTAATTCATTTCAAATGGAAATCAATGCCGGATTGTTTAAACAAATAGTGGTACGGAATCTGGTTATATAAGCTACAAAACTACTTATAGAAACATACTCCATGAAATGTTATTCTTAATTTTTTGAACGTTAAGCAAAAACACATTGCGCGCAATTAAATATATACTTTTAACCCTTAGTCAACTGTTCTTTGAGGCATCCTAAGCCGATCGTTTTAAGGTATTCCGTTTCCTCTTAGGCCCCGCCACTTGGGTCAGATTGCTTCGGCGCTCACTAACACCATCTGCAGCGGCGATAAAGATAGCTGTACATACCGCTTGCTTTTAAAACTTCACACCTGCCTCCCAAAACCGGCCGAAATTAGGTGCTCTGGGCGTTAGGAGCACAAGCTTACATCCTATGATGTAAAGTCTTTTGGTCTTAGAGCTTGCCCCATACATTCACATTGTACCTCCTAGCAGCGGAAAGACGAAACAACCCAACATTCGTGATAGTAAAATTCTTGAAACAACTACAATTTGCGATTTGTTTGATGACGATATATCGATTTTATTAGTTCTATGTGCGATATGCAGTAGGGAATTAAAAGTTATCGATAGCAAAAAGGAGCACATTTTATAGCGTCGAATTTGCAAAGCATGGCAAAAGGCAAAAGAAGTGATGCGCAAATGGGAGCACAACTGGTTGCGCTCCTGAAATAAGACGAATCCAATTTCACGGCCTTTATACCAAAATTATATGCCAGTCTCACTGAAATCTTCAAACGTGTTACAACAGTAATATTTTGCTTGAAAACTTTATTTTTGTGCATTCCGAGTTTTCTGGTACAACCCTTAGCAACATTAAATATGCTTTATAGGGTATACTAAAGCTTCACCCAATCCCTGCAATATAGTGGCAGCTATACTTTGTCACACACCTAATTGAAACTGGATGACCACAACCGTGCTGCTGTGTGGCAGGACGCTTTTGCGTACGTGCACCGCCTACAACATCCATTAATACTTACTTGCTTGCTACTATATGACATACAGTGCCACAGCAATGGAGCATCGATGTGACATGAGGGCTAGCTGAATTCATAACAAATTGTTGCGCTGATGTTGATTAGACCGTCTAACGTCAACGCCTACAACCAGCCATCAAGTCGACAACAATAACAACAAGCAACAGCAACAACAACCACCAGAGAACAAAGTTATAGCCAGGACATTTCTGTCATCTTCATGCATGAACAGCAGCATCTAAATTGAATGGAACTCATTCACTCACTCGTTCACTCAGTCACACACTCACTCACCCACTCACTCTCCCTCGCTCCCCCACAAAGTGCGTAGAGACAAACGCTGTGCGCTGTTAGCTTTTCGTTGATAACAACTCTGATTGTGCCGTTCTCAGCGTTCTCTAAATGGAATTTTGATTGTATCCGTTTTCCTTTTGACCAGGCCAAGCGACGCACGACGCCACACGCCACGGGTGTTAATCATTAGTTGTTGGCTTCCATTTCATTGGACTTGACTGCTGACGCCTTGAGCAGGATACTCTGCACATCTTTCATTTCACGTATTTCCCGCATTTCCCGAATTTCACGTATTTGACGTCAATGTTGATTTGTGTCAAACATTTTTATGAAATATAAAATTTGCCATTTTTATTTGCCATTACGTATTGTGGTTGTATAATTTGTACACTGGCACAAATTTAAGCTTATTGTTCCCGAAATCAAGAACAAACTGTGCTAAAAGTATGGATTTACATAACAATAGAACAAATACTGCACTCCAAAGAAGATAAAGCATAAATATTATGCAGTTTTGCGAAGAAATTTAGGAAATATTTTAGACCAGCCGCTCCGCTCTTTGATTTTTTTTATGAAACAAAAAAAAACTAATTCAATTTTAGGAGCATAGTAAGAATTATTTATTTAGTATCGATTTTCCAGAAAACTTTCAAATTCTGAAGTTATGCATTTATTTATGCTATATATAACGATAAGCTAAGGGGCTTCGCCTCCTGCTTGATTCGTTCAACAAAACCTGTGCACCTTAAAGGCAGACAAGTTCTTTTACTCGTTCTTTGTCAATAGAAATTTGTCTGCTCGAAGTTGTAATTAATAAGTTCGTCGCTGCCTTTCAACGTAGTTTTTTTCCTTTCTCTGTGTGCATTAGTTGTAGTAGGTCTACTACGCACTAATGTTATTTACTTATAAAGGGCTTTGCTAACACATACAAGAATCGAGGAGAATAGTAGACCAGCAAAATAGAGAACTATAGAGAACACCTTTTTTGTGACAAGAAGTAAAAAAATGCCACATCCACCATGTATGGAAATCGATTTTAGTCGCATTACCCAATATACGTGAAAGTTTTTTTCCACAAAAGGTTCACATCCGTTCTTGAGTTATGTGCAGTACGTGAATGGATTGCATATTTTTGAACCAGAAGTTACAGAGAAAAGTGCATGATTCGGTTCGAAATGCAAATATCCGACCTCAAACATGGGTATTTGAAAGTTTTTCGTTGCAAATATAAGTGTAGGCGCTTTTACACATTAGTATTTTGTAATTTGTGTGCTTACTTCTGCTTGTACACCCTTTTTTATGCATTTTTTCAGTTATAAATCTTTCAAGCACTCATATTTTCTCTCAGTGCATTCTTTTCACCATTTATGTGCATTTATATTTCATGCATTTGTGTTTGGCTTGATTCTCATTTATTTTATTGTGCAGCCGAGCGCATAAAATGTGCAATAATAACTGCCGACAGGCTACATTCTACTCATAGTCCTGCGTCCTGCTTCCGCGTTCTCCTGTCCATTGATGGACATGAAAGTGGTTTTTTTTTTCTTCTTTTTGCACACTCTGAACTTTGCCACGAACTTGTACTTTACTGGTTGGGGGCGTGTGGTTCTGTTCAGTTCTGTTCAGTTGGGTTCGGTTCGGTTCGGTTCGGGGGTGCTGTGGTCGGAGACGCTGCCATCGTTAACATCATCAGTGAAGCAGTCAAATGCTAATAGCTGCCATTTCCTGCAGGTCCAGCGCCAACGTACAGGAAAATTATGCGCACAAGCGAGCAAGTTTTTCTTCTCCTTCTATCTCCATTCTATCGCTTTCCACCACACTCTTTGCTTTTCCTACTTTGCTTTTCCATATTTTTTGCTATGCGTACTCTAAATTTTGTTGTTAGCGGGAGCTTCCAGTGATTATGCTTTGTGTAGGGTGTACCTGTGTGTTTGTGCACTCTATAAAGAATTATTTGAAAATGTTGCATTTTCATTGTAAGTTGGCGAAGCATTTGCATTTTTAAAATATGCAACAAATTAAAATGAAAAGCTACAGCTTTAAAAGCTTTAACGTTAAGTATGCAAATGCATATGCATTTTTTATGAATTTGCTGCGCAAACATTTTATAAAATACAAAAATAAAAAAAAAGCCGAGAAATCTCGCATAAAAGGTACAGCAAAAAGGTTGACAGCTTAAGTCTGCAAATATATTTTACATTAAAATGTTGCTTTAAAAGGAGATTTGAAAAGCTTGGATTGCTGGATTATAGTGCTCCCAGTGTGACCAGAGTTGGCAAAGATGCGCTCAAGGCATGAACGCAGCTTAATATACTTTTTTACAAATGACAAAACAATCAACTTTTGACTTAGCGGTGGAACAATAAACCATTTTCAGAATCACTCCGTGAACTTTCTTCATGAAATTGGTCAGAGGACAAAGATTTACAAAAATCAAAACTAATTCGTTGAAGCTAAAGAGCATCTAAGTCAAAAAGGCGCAATGGGACAAATGAATATAGAAGCTGAGATAGATTTTATGTGAGAATGAAGCTAGGTAACAGGTATTAAAGACTTAGAACAACTCAACCAAAAGCTGGTTTTAAGACTTTTGGACTTCTGCAGTGTGGTCCAGGCAGAGATTCTTGGCATTAAACTGAAACTAAGATGTATTGGATATCAGTAGCATACTGCCGCATATCTTTACCTAAACTCACACAACAGTCCGTAGAAGCTTTAAGTAGCTTCCGATACACCAGGGCATTCAAGGTAACTATGTAGACGGTGGGTCGCAATTAAGCGGTTGAAGAACAATAAAGCTGCTGGCGCAGATTACCTGTCTGCAGAGTTTTCAAGTTTTGCGGCAATGAGGTCCTATCGAACGTACTGTGTGAAAAACTAAAGCCGTTGTCGAACGAACCGATGGGACCTTATAATTGTGATTTTAGGCCTGGTAAGTCCACCATTGACCAGATATTCACACTACGCCACACTTTTCTGGAAAAGACCCACGATCACCAAATCGACACCAATTATATCTTTGTCGATAATAAATCAGCATATGTACTGCTGTGCCTAAGTATGAAGAAGCTACTGCGAGAAAGGTCTGTTAAGAAAGTGACAGGCCGTGTCTCCGTTGGAAGAAGGGGTAAAGAGCGCACTATATGAATAATGTAGAATAGAGTGAAGGCTAATACCACGGAAATTGACGCATTCCGTGAGGTCACGCTTTTTAAGCACAGGGTCTGGGCAGAGGACATTGGGTTCAATCATTGCATGCCTTAAAAATATGATATAGAATATAAAATTATATATTTCAGCTCTTAGGATGCTTAAGCACCTGCGCTTCAGATATCTAACAGGAATATAAGCTGGCAAGAAGTTTTGCCAGCCTGTTTCGAAACGCTAAATGAAGATCTCGGTGCCTCCAAGAGAAGCAATTAATTTGATAATAAAAAGCGAAGTGGCTTGGGAATAGAAACAAAAACACATGCGTACGCCAAATGCCATCCTGGAGTTGCCATCTTCTGTCAACTTGAGTCTATCGCTGACAATTTGTGTAATCTTTACCTCACAAACATTTTATGGTTGGCACAGTCGTGCCGTGACGTCAAAAACTTTTGGTAATTAATTTTCAATTTTGTTTTTTGTAAAAAACGTGTTCTTCAATTTAACTCACCTTATTTCTTAAGATAAAGTCACACGTAAGTCTCATTTTTTCCTTTTTATAGAGTCACAATAATTATTCGATATTTTAAACTTGAAAATCCTAAACATTATATTCAGCTGGAAAAAGTACATGAAAAGAAAAAATTACGAATTAAGTAACGAAACTCAAAATGTGCGAAAATTTCAACTTACTAACATATTTCATTGTGTCCATCAATTTGAACATTTTTGTACCCGAAACAAACCTAAGGCTCTGACGAAACGAAATTTTCTTCCTATAAGGTCAATGACATCCTTCTCTTTAATGGTAGACACTAAATCCACGAAGCCTGCACCAGGTTTTGCCCATTAGAAGCGTCTCAGCACGTGTCAATTAAATGGAGCATGACTACTCATGTTTCTCAGCAGCGACGTGTGTAATTTGATGATAGCATTTCATTCCGGGACGGCATAATTAAGTTCTAGCGAAATATATGAAAATTTTTGCTTGTTGTTTTGGAAGCAAGTTCTTAATAGAAATAATTATTTAGTTCTTATTTATCTTCTTTAAATTCCTCACCTCAGCTGTCTACTGAGTAACCACAAACTTGACACTAATTTAATAAACTTGATAAATTTGCACCTTCATTCAGAGTGCATTAAGAAGCAATTTAGATCACATTTCAATGGAAATCCCAGTGACATTAATTCCCAAAGTAAAAACTTTTGTCTGTTTGTAATAACAACAATATAAATAAATAAATATATGATACATAAGAATAGGCAAAATTGTTATATAAAAGCAAAATTTGTATGCATTGTAGATGAGCGAGCACAATATTTTGCAATAAAGAAATTCCACAAATCAAAACCACAAAACTCTGGCAAAAAGTTTTGACAGCATAGAATGGAAGACAACATGATGCCAAGCTGCGGCAGGCGGATAACCGTGTGGGAGGGTTTTGACGATATAAGTCTGTTCTGCAAGTGAAAACGTAGCAAACAAGTTGGAAATTGTAAGAGGCATCAGGCAGTGGCAACAAGACAAACTGACAGCGCCAAATAAATTGAATTAAATGAAGGCGCTGTACAAATTTTCAAGATGACTACGAAACTGTTGAAGATGACGATGCGCAGCGAAGAGATGACGATGATGCGCGCAGAGATGACGACGAAGAACAGGGCGCCGGCAACTTTTGCATGCGTCGAAATTCAATTCTAATTAACATAAATTTGCACAAATAAATGTCAACCGCAAGGAGCTCAACAAAATAAGAATAATAACAACAACAACGAAATTGGGTAGACACACACACACACACACACACACACACACAACACACCAATACACTCACAGACAGCAACTCAAGTCAAGCTGTAATTTAATTTATTTGGCAAGAAGAGAGCAAACTTTTTTTGTTTGTGTATCTTTTTTTTGCTTTTATGTATTTTACTCTGCGTCATAAGTTAAGCTCACAACAGGTGGCAGAGGGGCAGCTTGTATGTGTGTGTGTGTGTGTGTGTGTGTGTGTGTGCGTGTGTGTGTGTGTGTTACCGCCAGCCATTTCCGGTTTCATTTGCTTACTCTTGTTACCAACTACTAATGAGCTTTATAGCAAGCACAAATATTATTTGACTTCAAATTTATGCATGTGGCTGAAGCTGGCTGTCTCGCTCACTCGCTCACTGCCACGGGCATTACTTTCTTTCTTTGCTGCTTTCTTTTTGTGCCGTAATTTCTGCTGTTGTTGTTGTTGCCTTGTTCTTTGTTCTTTGGCAAATTCTTAGCAGCAAAGTTGCCGGAAACGGAAATGGCATTTTGTGCGCTTGCAACCAAGTTGACGTTGACTTTATATATGCTGCTTAACTTTTCACTTCATGGCTACCAAATAAGTAAAAGACATCACACGCACACACATACACACAAGTACACAAAATGTACACAAACAAAGAGCGAAGACCACTATACGGCGCACTGATGCACATGCACAATGAGTTTTGTGAACTCATAGACGCTGTTTTGAGTGCTCTCCCATGCTTTTGGGCAAAGAGCATATTCAGTTTACTAGAAAGATTGTCGCGAAGATGTAGTATGCTGAAGAAATAACTTAAACACTTTAAAATGGACATTTAACATAGCTTTTGTGATCTTATTATAGTTAGTAAGTAAGATCTTAAGAAGTTATATACTGAACTTTAACAAACTAATTTGCCCTCTTCTGCCATATATAAGATAATATGGAATGGATTCAACTTTTTTTGCATGAATTGTCAATCTTCAATTAGAAAACATCTTTGTTAGGTAACTACAAAACTCCAAGAATCTTGATTGAACCTGATTCCTAGTTCAATGGCTGAGTTAGCTATGTTTTTATTGTCTTCTCCAACATATCATACACAAAGTGATGAATTCGATGACTCAATCTTCTCAATCAGCTTAGTTAAACACTGTATAGTGAAATATGGAATTGTGTTCAAAGATTTTCGAAGTGTCAGATGGCTCTTTTGTACGTTCACAACACAACTTGTTAGAATTTCATAATTCGTTATGGTAACATAAGTATTGATACTTCTGCAAAAGAGTCATTCGACTAAAATGGCGCATGTGCCCTATGGCAGAAGGAAGTTGTAAGGTCCGTCTTCCTCTATGGTTTGTTTGCCTGCATTACAGAATAAGTCCATCCTGAAGCAACCGAGCTGCAGAGCTATTCATTACAGGCGCGCTTTGCACTACGGCTATTGATGTTCTTCATACTATTCTGGATATCCGTCCCCCGAAACTTACTGGAGAAGAATATGCCTTATTAGCAGCAGTACGTCTACGTGACTCAGGTTGCTGGACCGAGGCTTGCTGTGTTTACTCCAACATCCAACCGAAACTTGTGTTCATCCCAGCACAAGCGGACCGAAAGAATTGGGCAGTACACCTTTTAATACCCTCATTTTACGTAGGGATGATTTGACTGCTGGTATTCCTGGGCTCCCTGATGCTGCCTTCTTCTTTACGGACTGCTCTTAATTGAACGATCGGGCTAGATATGGCTTTTAGTCAGAAAGATTCACGGTAGTGTTTTCCACGCGATAAAGATGGCACTTACATGACTTAGTAACTCGGCAATCCGGACGAGTTTTTCTCGCGAAAAACTATGTTTTGTGTGAGTTACACAATATTCATATATATACATACTAGGGGGCTCCACCCCCGGCTTGCACTGCTCGCAAACCCCCGTCTCTTCTTGACACTCTTCTTCTTCACCCCTTGATATCTGTTTTAGGACTAAATTTTCTAACCCAATTTGTTTTGCAACGAATATTATAATGGAATGCTTGACAATGCTTCAAATCATATGCATAACTATATTTCAGGTCGGAATTTATTATGCTTTCAAGCAAATGGGAATAGCTCTTTATGTATTTTATGTCTTATCTTACTAAGAATAACTTTGCCTTGTACAAAGTCATGCGAGCTACATTATTACATTATTATTTGTACAGCTGCCAAAGGACTTCAAGCATAAATAATATGGCAACGCCAGAATTTGACTATACTTTTAAGCTCATATCTCAATAGTTTTCAGGTGGGTGACCCAGAGTTCATCATAGTCGAGCGGCCATTTCCAAGCGGAGGCAACAAATTTGCCAACGGCTGTCAGGACAACTGGCAAACAAAGGCACACTCGTCGATAAGGACGCGCTGCGGCGCATGTCAGGATGCGCAATGGCAGCAGCAATGGCGGCGACGGCGATATGCAAATTAGATACAAATAATAGTAGAAGGAAAAAAGGAATAAAACTATGACATAAAAGAGAATAAAAGCGAAGAGAGAAACAAAAGAGGCGCAGTTTATGCACAGAACGCGTTAAGCCGAAATGTAAATGAAATATAAAATAAATTCTGCAAAATCCATGCACGTATTATATAAAATAGATGATATATGTATATGCGAGAGTGTGTGTGTGCCAAGGTAACCCTGGCAGTCAGTCAGACAGACAGACAGTCAGACAGACAAAGGTTGAAGGGTGCATTGACTGTCCAAAAAAGGGGTGCATTTAGGGCTGGGGGGAGGCAGAGCCCAACGCCTGATGCCATTTGATATGCACAGCGTCATAAATAATGTTCAGCATTTAATTTCATTTCCATTTTACGATATGATATTCTCAGCATGCTCTCCTTGTGCTTCTTCTTCTTCTTCTTGTGCTGTTCGACGCTCCTTACTCGGTCTTGCAACAAATAATAAAACAGAGCAAAATTGACAGAATGGAAAGTGTAATAAAATTTGAAATTGTATTTTCCATTTTTCTTTCTCTGACTCGGTTTTCCTTTGAACGGCACAAATAAAAGCAGAGTATGGCATTTAATTTTATGATTTTTCAACTCTGTTACAATTTTAGCTTGTTTGTTGTCCAGGGAATACTTTTTTTTTGGTATTTTTTATTTTTTGGTAATATTGTTACAGTTTTTACGACTTGAATTTAATTGGGCTTGCAGCATTGAAAAGTGGAGACTTTTTGTGCGACAGGAAAATACAAAGTGTGTAAAATATGACACAAGTCATTTGAAATTTCATTGTTTTTTTTTTTTTTAATATATTTGTTTTAAATCCGAATTATTCCAAAATCTACTTAAGAATACCTGACTTTAATTGTAGACATTTTATTTTCCTGTTCATGTTTTTGTAAGTACTTTTTTCCTTTCTTATTAACTGTGTTGCATTAAGTATTCGGTGTTAACTGTCTTCATTTTGTCAAAAGCACTTAGCTTTGCAGAAACGTGTTCAAAAACTAGAAACGAATCAGCTCAAAAGCTTCAAGTTAATTTGTTTTTAACCAGCTCAAAGCTGATAGCACGCACAACTTGTGGTTCCGAAGAGTTTAGTTCACATAAAATAAACACAGTTTACTTGCAAAAAGTTTAAAAGCCTGCATAAGAAATATTTGCAAACAAGAGGTTCTAAAGGCATTTTACAAGCATAAATAACTAGTTTTAAAGCAACCGGTAACTTGTTCTAAGATATAAGCTTCAGTGCAGCTAATGACAATTATAAAGCAGCATGAACTAGTGGAAATGCAAAAAGATCTCTATTTAAGACGCATGTTGAACTACAATAATACTAGAAAATAAATTATTGAACTCACACAATTATAATTTTCTACTTTCGGACCTAACCTTAAACCCTCAGCCATTATGGTACAGTTCAAAGTTCGGTTCCAAACTGGCCAAAATAAGCTTTCCTATGCTAACTAGCTCCAGAACCAAAAACAAATTTGACTTTTCCGAACTTCGGTTCCGATTCCAGTTGGTCAATTTAACAATGTACTTCATACATACTCGTTGGTCAGATATAAACGCAATTGCGAACAAATAATATTCAAATTCTGTAGTTATAACAGCGAATGGAGGATATTGGGGAATCGAAAATTTGATGCGATATCTTTGGTTGATGTTTGACTTCGAAATGTAAAGCAAGCATTGCATAATAATATAAAGATTTCTTTCAGATTCCATTAACATATACATAAATGCGCTAAGCAGAAATTTAGTGTGGTACCGATTACTTCGCAATAGCGCAACGTATTCAAGTGAAACCTATACCATTCGAAATATAAACTGCTTCCGGTTTGCAGAATTTAAGTTTCACCTGGATAGGTTACGTTTTAAACAGTTAAAAAATTATTTAAAGTAAATATACGTTACAAAAAACAACAACAAAATACATTGTACACACAAACGTTGTTTTTTCGTGTTTTGTTTTCGGCTCTTTGTAGACAGCTGTTATAAGAGCCTAAATAGTTTAAAAACTAAGCTAATAATGAAAAATTTAAATACCGAAAATACCAATTTTCAATTGCTTCTTAATTTGCTATTTCTAACACATTTCTTCAACAAATGTTACGTCATTTTTTTTACTTCAAATGTCAAAAGAGCTGCATTCTTGAAGCACGGTTTTATTTAAAGAATATTTTAATCGATAAATAACGTATTAATAAGCATACAGATTACGTTGAATCTAAAGCATATTATAATATTTATCTTTCAAATTCTTAGAATAGTCTTTTGTAGTATATCAAAACAAAAGGAAATAAAGGAAATAAACAAATAAGCTTTGATGCACATAAATGTAGAGATAATTGTTATCGACTTTCAATGAAAAAAGCAATTTCTTGTCCAGCTTTCATTTCAATAGCAATTACCTTCAATTTATTTCACAAGCATTTCAGACACAGCAGCTTCTTTATTTCTTGCAATTTACAAATGCAAGAAGCTCAAAGATACTATTCACACACACAGACACATACACACACCTTCATAGAGTCGGCTTTGCATCTAGTTGTTGTAAAATTTCATTGTCTGTCCAAAATACATGTTCCTTTAGAAAGGCAGCTCTCAACATGCATCTCACACTCACACAATGATACAGACACATAAACACAACAATAGACAAAGGCTAAAGGAGCACACGCACAAGTTTCTAATTAAAATGAAATGCATTAGAAATTGAAAGCTACACTCTATGAGTGACTACCAGAAATCAAGGACTTTTGTGCTCCCTGTAAACGCTTCCATGGGCTTACGTCTAATAAATGTGGCTGCTGAAGCTGTGTTCATTTATAGGTAGATATTTTGGACCAGGGCTTCGTGCAGCGAATACATTTGGAACCAAATTTTTATTAACGGTTTGGGGGTCTTGATCAACGAAATAAGATTTATCATAACGAAGTGAAGTGAAAATACTTGCAACGATCTCGGTGATACTTGTATCTTCCAATGTGATGTGTCGATATCATAATGTATAACAGCTGCAGCGATAAGATGTCACGGCTCACACAGTGAAACAATTTATCGATAAAGTACATGTATGAGCTTTATTTGAAAGCCGATTTTTTCGGAATGCTAACTTTTTAGGCGTTTTGCGGCCCGATCATGGTCATGAAATGTATCGTCACGTTTATTCGTAGCAGAGTATCCCCCGTCTGGTGAGCGGGTTAGAGAATACCACCTCAGCAGGTCAAAGCTTGGATTGGGTCCCACCACGTAAAACCACAATTCCAATGAAACAATGTATTTGCATCAGGCCGTAACCCGATAACGGGTTGTTATGGCCAGTTAAGAAGAAGAAGAAGAGCGTGTCACGATCACGTTAGCATGTAAATGCCTTTTTATAAGAAAAATAAAACATTGTTGTTCTCATTTTTCATTAATGACCTTCCTAATATAATGACGTTAAAACATTCTTCATCTAGTTTTCATCTACAAAGTGGATTTTCAAAAGTAGCGTTTGCTTAATCCACTTTTTCTTAATCACCTAAATTGTAAGTTTATGTCTGTGTAAGGTGGCCACCAGAAGACTGCCTATTTTATCAATGATAATCCACTCAAACGTATCCCAACACTTTCTGACTTAGGTGTCCTTTTTGATTTATAATTGTGTTCTAATGTTCATATTTCTTCAATTGTGAATAAATCAAAATGTATTCTTGGATTTATTTAACTCTGGACAAAGGAATTTAAAGACCTTTATATAAACAAATTCCTCCTTACGGCTGGTGTTAGTCTCTTGCTGGAATACTGCTCTGGTGTGTGGAACCCTCAGTATATTGCACACGAAGACATTAAATCTGTCCAAAAGCAATTCCTTTACTTTTGCGCTTGGAATCAACTGGGATCCTATCAATAATAATAACATTATTCTGAAGGTAATGAATATATTAAATTAAACTTGTTATTAAATGCTTTACAAAACCTAACAATTTCGTAATACATTTATGAGCTATAAATGCTCCAATGAACTGTATCTGTGAACCTAACCTCCCGAAACATACAGCTGCTGAAGCTATTTTACGAACCACCATTGTTGCAAACTCCTGAACCGTATCTCTTTAATAATTTGAGAGGTTGGCAGCCTTGCTGCTTATACCAAATACTCAAACACACACGATATAAAGCTAAACAGTAAAGCCTTAAGCTTAGTAGCAAATACTCAGTTCACTCAACATGAACATCAAGGTACTCGTCCTGGCCATACATCTTTTGCCCAGGGCTTCCTGTTGCCATGACATTGCCGCATTACGAGTAGATGCCAGCCAACTTGATTTGTATGTTAGTGATTTGCACTGTGTGTGTGTGTGTGTGTGTGTGTGTGTGTGTGTGGACCATCACTTGTTTAGCCATTGGTGATTTATGTTGATAGAAAAACGTCGCAGTACATTGTTGATGAAATGCGCTCTGTGACTTTGCTTTACTCTACCTGCAGACTGTTTCCCTTTGCCAGTTGAAATTATTATTGCCAAGTGCACTCGGGCGTATGCGCAATATTTTTTCCACTTGAACATGCCAAACGGCAGCAGCAGCCGCAGCAACAACAACAACTGAAGCAACAATGTGCATGCAGCATGCAATTTTCAGATTTATTTCTTATTTGCTGTCATACAGGCAACAGGCCGCAGAGAAATCTCGCACACTAACACATTTACACAGCACATATGTGGCATGCACACACACACACACACACACACACACACACACACACACACACACACACACACACACACGCACACACAGTTGCATATGCACACACTCAAATGCTCCAATATGACAGCTGGCATTACCAAGTTGCAAGCAACAATTGCAATTTGTACGGCAAACAATTGTGGATTATTCATTTGCAAGTTTTTACTCAGAAGCGAAGTAACAGTATGGCGTTTCTACGCTGCTTAAATCGCAAGAAGTTGTCACGATATGAGTGAGAAGTTTGCGTCATAATCGTTATTTTACGCAAATTGTTAAATTATGAAATGTTTAGAAACAAATATATACATAATATCAAGGAGTTCTGTTTTGATGCTGTTTTGAGGAATAACGAGAAATTATTTTCTTTAGGATTTACGGGATGCCTCTCCAACTTGACACAATGTGGTGCCATATAGCATATATACATATATAGGGAAAATTCCGCAACTTTTCCAACGACTATCTAGGAATGATCACAGAAAATATATGTTCACATCATTTTATCGATCTTAACGTAACAGATTTTTATAACGGATTAAACATGCGTTCCACAACAAAAACACGCGGCGTTTTTCGCAGCAGACTCCCTGTTGAACTATTGACAAATGCTCGCTTTACGGATCTTACACACTTATACAGTTGACAAGCCGTAACCCGATAACGGGTTTCTATGGTGTGGCTCACAGAAGAATCTTCATATTTACATCAGATAAGTTGCTTCCAACAAGCGTGATCCGACGGAATGCGCTAAGTACCGTGGCATCAGCATTCTTTCAATCGCTTATGAGGCCTTATGAAGCGTATTGTGTGAAAAACTAAAGCCATTTTCGAAAGAACTGATTGGACACACTGATAGGTGTAGCTTGAGGCTTGGTAAGTCCACTAGATATTCACAGTACGCCAAAATATGGTAAAGGTCTGCGAAAAACTGATCGACACCCACCAATTCTTTGTCGATTATAAGGCAGCATTTGATAGCCTATTGAGGGATCACTCACTGTCTGAGCTTGGAGTCCCTGCAAAAATGGTACGAATCATGGTAGTAAAGCGTTTCTCCGAGCCTTTTGATACCAAGCGAGGCTTCAGACAAGGCTGAATGAGAGAGATGATATCGATATCGTTGGGCATACAATGCGAGAATTAAAGCAGCCTTTGCGGCTATTGAAAAAGAATCTGCCATGGTTGTTCTGGTTGTAAATGGGAGCAAGATGATGTATATGCTTTCTTCGAGTAGAGATACACATCGGGTACACTCGGATTGGTGTTGAAATCTTTACTCTTGATGTTGTCAAGGTTTTCGTCTACCTTGGCACCACCGTCAAGAGGAGAATCACTCTCGCCAATAGATGTTACTTTGGTCTCAGTAGGCAAATGAAAAGTAGAGCCCACTTTCACCAAACGAAACTAGCACTCTATAAGACGCCTGTCCTTTTTGTTTGTCTTTATGACGCTAAACTATTTTTAATGACGCAGTCTGACGAAAATTCCCTAGGAGTGTTTGAGAGGAAAGTACTCTGTAAAATCTTTGGCCCTTTACGCATTGGCAACGACTATCGCATTCGATGGAACCACAAACTCTATGAGCTCTACGATGACATTGACATGGTCAAGTGAATTAAAATCCAGCGGCTCCGCTGGCTGGTTATGCGGATGTGGAAAGGAGATTACGAAGGGGCAGACCATGTCTCCGTTGGAAGGACCAGGTAGAGAGTACGCTAGATTCCTTGGGTATCACTTTTGTAAAAGGCACGCGCCAAACAGAGGTACCTGAAGGAAAGCTTTACATCAGGTCGTGACCCGGTAACGGGCTGCTATGGCCAGTTAAGAAAAAGACGTTGCTCCCAAGATTTATGTTAGAAATTCACGAAAAGCTTTGTGAAGTTATATATTCATCAAATTCATTTAGAGGGCTGAAAGAGATTTCAAAACCTTTCTACAAAAAAAATGTCAACGAACCGATAGAAACGCTGAAATGAAAAATGTACAAAAAAACAAAATTACTGATTTCGTTTGATTTTGATAGTTTTCCTTTAATTTTTCATTTTTTCTCGTATACTTGAAGTGACTCATCGTTGTTGCTGTTGTCATTTGTTTTGTTGTTTTTTTTTGTGTTTTCCTCTTGAAATGCATTATTTTATTGTTGTTCTTGTTGCTGTTGCTTCATCATGTCATGTTGTTGTTTTCTCTCTCACTCTCAAAGTCTCTCATCGTTGTTGCTGTTGTCATTTATTTTGTTGTTTTTTTTTGCATTATGCTTTTATTCTTCTTCATCACTCAATTTCTCATCATCTCCGAACTCAATATCACCGTCATTCTCATCCTCACCGAAAATTTTGACACTATCATTTATGCGTACCGAATCCGGAAATTCTCCATAAGCTTTCAAGTTACGCGCTTCTTCCGGACTATACTTTAGTATAATATCTCCTTTGGCATCCTGAAAGTCACGTAAGCTAACCAGTATAATGTCGCCCTTCTTGATCCACACCTTTTTGCGCAGCTTTCCGCGAATATGACACAAGCGCTGAACACCATCGAAGCATGAGGCCTCCAAGCGGCCATTGCCTAGTATTTTGATGACCTGGGCGTATTCCTGAAGTTCCTCTTTAAAAATAAGCTCACGCTTTTCACGCATATTTTCATTTTTGATACGGCGACAGTTTTTGCCATTTTTTCCCTTATTTTTTGGCATTATGGTCTCTACGAAGTTTGGAATTGCAGTAAAAGAACACACAAATATGATTAATGTGATTTTATATAGAACAACAAATAAACAGAAATAAACACCAAGTGATTATTATTTCCAAGCTTGATTTTTAAGCAATTACAAACTTTGACAAATAAGACAATTTTTGCTCTGCTACATTTATGATTGTAAATAAGGTTTATAACACAAAACTAATTTACCGAGTGTAACGAATGGAAACGGAAATCTAGTGAAACGTTGTTTGGTAGAAATTGCTGAAAACCGGCAGACAGAAAAATTAGTCGCTAGAATTTAATGAGTCAGAGATGCTTGTGGTAAAGTGCTCGGAACTAGTGTTGCAAAACTATCAAAAGTACTATCGAGGTATCGAGTTTTTCCTTTGTGATTTTTGTAAGGCATGAAAATAATAAAGTGAAATGTTGCTCGTTTTATTGAGTCGACTTACTGGAAAGAAACCATTCCCAAGACAGTGATCTTAATCATTTTGCCTACGAGTAAGTTGGTTTAACGACGCTTTTCAACAAAAATTTTCAAATTTTTAACGGTCCTTCGAATTGTTTCTGCATCCACCCTGTTCTCAAGATCTGGTGTCTCTTTTCTGTTCTTAGACCCAAAGATAATTTTTTTTTTTGGATAGAAACTAAGCGCCAATGTAGAGATAATCTCCAAAACTGAGTCCACTTTGCCTCGTAAGCAGACCTGTCAGAATTCTAATGGAATTATTTCCTAACTCTGATAGTTTCTGGAACCTTCTTAGGTCTTCTTGTCTAAGGTCTGGCGTGCAAATCCAGTTCGTGGCACATCCTATTCTTTCCTCCACCCATAGAAGTTTCTTGATGCTGTGTCTGCCAATGCCACAGAAAGGCTCTGAACCTATCAGTGGGCTCGCAGCACCATCTCACGCCAGCTTATCCGCAAGTTCATTCCTGGGAATATTAGTTTGCCCAGGGACCCTTCTAAGTGAGACTGAGTTTCGTTGTCCCAGAAGGTCTAGCTTCAATCTGGTGTCCCAAACCAAAAAGCTTAAATTTGCGGCATCGGTTAAACCTTCCACACTCCGTTGGATCGCCTGAGCAGCAACATATTAAATCGCCGCTTTCAATGCTTTTAAACACTTTCTACGTTTTACCGTAAGATAAGCAGCGTAACACCACCCGAGCGTAATACCAAAGAACAAAGCACGACAGAACAGACTTTCGTGACGTATCTGTTTTAGCCCATAGATGTTTCAAATCCAAATAATACCAAAAACTACGTATTGCCCACGCATAAACTGGATCTCGCATATGGGAGTGTATCTGCACACAGGCATACATATGTATGCCACAAACAAACTGTTGTTGTTGTTGCTGTCGGCTCCGCTCAGCTCAGCTCTTAATGATGTGCGCAGTCATGCCATTTCCTGCGAATTAAGCTAATTTATACTATACGCAAGCAAAAAACAGAAAAGTATTCAAAATAAAACCGAAAATAAAAAAATACTTAAAAAATATGTTTCTAGGCAAAAATGCAAACTGCTAATTGCTTTTATGGTGCCCCCAAAAAGTATGCTACACCGGATGCCCCTAACAGAAACTAATAACAGTGGCTGTTAAAAGTTTTTTAATAGCCTGAGTTCGGGCTGTGGCACATTTTTGTTGCAAGTTGCATGCCTCGCTTCACTTCATTAGCGCACAAAATGTATGCTCTGAAATTGTTTTCCATTAGTGCGTGCCATTGACAGAAATAAAGTGAAGTGCCATGCAGTAGGGGGCGCGGTCGGGTTGGCTCCCGACGGGGGGCGTTATTCGGAAATTGTTGGTCACAAAGTTGCCACTAAGCCTTTATGCATTTGATGGCTTTGATTCGGCTTTGGTTGTCCTGCGCACTTTTCAATGTATGTGTTTGCGAAAAGTTTTGCCTAACTCCTTTCTCTGCCTCCCTACCAATCTGCAACGCCCCCTCTTTTAGAACAAATTGAAAATTTTGTCAATTGGCGCTTTTAGTTTTAGCATAGGAAAAGTTTTCCAATACTTTAAGCAGCATTGGACTTGGAAAGTTTGTGTTTATTTTGTATTTCAAGTATACGAAATGTAGCACAGCCGAAATATTCAGAAACACTCAATGAGGCTTAGCATGCAAAACGAACTACGAACCACAACGCTGTCTTAGTTCTTTGATGAACTGGAGTTCGAATATGTTTCAAAAACTAAAACCGTTAATTTTAAGTAGTTTTCTGAACAAGCTACTTTGTGTCGTATCGAAGCTTTTAGTTCGACATAAAATCGACATTAAAATCTGTTTAAAAAAATTCTTCTTTCCCTTTTTTTTTAAATAATTTCATATTTTGTATCAAGCTTTTGCCCTGAAATTGCCAAAAACTTAATGCATTACAATAAGAATATAGTTTATTTTTAAATTGTTTATTTTTTAATGAAACATTTATTTCCGTGCCTCGTGGGCAATACCGGCATGTAAGTGATCGTATGGTTTGATTCGGGTGGCCTGATTCGGTTGGTGTGATTCGAGTAGGTTGATGATGTATTACGTATTTAACTTTTTTTGCAAACAACCTTTTCTACATATGCAGCTATGGTTTAAGCTCCGGCTAGTGCTTTTTTTCAAGAGACGGATTTGTCATTCATAGTGGAAATCGCATGATGAATCTAACAGCTCCCATTCAAGGCTTATAGCTTTCTACAAAACTTAATAATATATAATAGAATATCACCACCTGTACATCTGCAGTTCTTAAAATTACACTGTACAACAAAATTGACCTCAATGATACCCCTATAGCTAAAAAATAACATTGCGATAAATTTCGGGTCGCTCATTTTGAATTCGAAAACCGTTTTGGATTTTCTGGCACCGTTTTCAAATTATAGCTATTTGAAAAATTCGCAATTTCTAACGATTCGAAATCTGCAAATTGCATGTTAGCCGTAATTAAAGACATATAAATATCGGTTCAATGTTTCAGACAGTTTTGGTCTCCCTTGATTTGATTTCTTCAAATTTATTTTTTTTAGATCGAAAGTTCCTTTTTTTATTTTTTATTTCAAAGTGATTCAATCAAAAACTGCAAAAAGTTTTAAATACTTTCCTTTGGAAACATTTCAACACTAATTTTAGTAAAGTACTTCAAAATTCAAACTACAGTTTTCAAAAGTGGCGATGTCATCATAACTCATATTACTCGGGAACCTTACTGCCCATCGAGATTAAATGTCACTTGAATTAAGCATATTTAAATTTCGCTTCAATGGTCCTCGGACAGTTTTGGTCTATCTTATCTCGATTGTGAATTATATGGCACGGAAGTTGTAACTCGTTATCGAATTGAGGTAGACCAAAACCATCTGAAACGGATTAAACCAAAAGTTAATTACCTTCAATTTAAATTTTAGTTCATCTCGATAAGTAGTAAAGTTTTTGAAATATGTGAGATTTGCTGACTTCTCAAATATCGAAATGTCGAATTTTGTAAATAGCCATAAGACGAAAACGGTGCTAGAAAATCCAAAAGCACGGTTTTCGGATTCGAAATCGACCCCAAAGTTAACGGGAATGGTATGTTTTAAACAGAGGCTTTTTTTTTTTGTTGCATAGTGTTATGTTTCTGAATAACACAGCTTAGTCGCTTCCATACAAAAATTGCTTAGAAACCTGTAAAAATCATTTCTTTTGTTAACGGTTTATGATTCTTTTCTAAGCTTTACATAGCTATACTTAGAATATTTATTTATTTTATTTGAAATAGCTTAAAATTTCTATTTACTTTGTATTCAGTTTTTGTAAAATTTCATTTGAAGCTGGTAATAGGCTTAGTGTGCAGCCAATCAAAAATGCCTTTGCCTAATGCCACACACTGTGGCACACACACACACACAGAGTCACAGCTGACAGCTACTGAGCTTCCTCCCAGGAGGAATCCATCCATGCTTCAACATCAATGGACACAGGCTTCAACTCTGATCCTTTAGCTTTGTTGTCTGTCATATGAAACTTTTTCGTTCCAAACAACAAACGTACAATTTATAGCAAATACCTCCTGAAGTCCTTGGCAGCTGTACCTGTCTCTCGTCGCCCTATCTCTGTCTCTGTCCCTCTTCTTTTTGTGCTGCTCATAATTCAATATTTATTTGCGCATGAATATTAAAAATAGTTTTTCCAAGCAAATAAGCACAACAGTCGAACAAAAACAACTTCAGTCAAATATGAAAAAACTTACAAATAACTAAATAAATATTGTTGCAATATGCTGCCTACAGTAGCTGCCATAAGTATCTGCACATGCCCCCACAGATACCTGTCGTATATCTGCTATATGTCTAGCTGCGCTTTATTTGTTTGCTGTTGCAATTGCAACTTGCAGCTGCTTTTCAAAACTCATGTGTTCCAAAGTATCTCAAAGCTGGTTTTTGTATCTTTTGCACGTTCCTAGATTTGTTGTGCTTTGCTGTGCAAGCAAACTATAAGGTAAATATATAAATAAATTCCAATTGAAAAGTATATTTCATTTTATTTGCATGTTGACTGGTTGGCTGGCCTTAAGTGCAAATTGCATGTGAAGGACTCAGCAACAGGATTCCATATACACACGACTATGTATCTGCACGATGTAGATACCTTTATATATGGTATAAATTCCAGTGAAATCTACACTAGTTTGCATATGAACTCAATTTTCTGTGCCAGCAATTCTTGGAAATTTAAACAGTTTTTAATATGCTTTCAAAATACGATATAAAATGAATAACTGTACTGCTTCTTGGAAAAATTCAGCTCAGCTACGTATTAAGTGAATACCTGGAAAAGCAATATAAGTTCAGCTTTAATTATGTATATTACCAGAACTTAGCCGTAATTTAGCTACTTATTTAACAAGATGCAGCAAGCGGAAAAGCAATTACCTGGCTGCTTTACTATATCATAGGCAGATGTACTTGTGAACTTGCTGGTTCATTTTGCAGTACGGTTTGTGAACTCTAAAGTAATCGTGTAAGAAATAAATCGATGCATCGCCATGGCCAGTAATTTTCCGATGCATCGGCAAAACAACGATGCTCTTAAAACCAAAGAACATTTCACCATCTCTTACGCCGATTTATTGTTTTCCAAAGTTTCGTTATTAAAAATATTTCAAGATCATGCCAAAGTAAGTCCTTTTTCAGTTTCACAAATAGTTTAGGAATTCGCAGAATTGAGAGTGCCATCTCAAAAGGTATTCTCAGACGTAGGCGATCTTACCTTTGCGATAAGCGAAATTTATTGCTACCGAAACGCTTATAAAAACTTTTATGTTTACAAATTTTATGTGTAGAACGAAGACCTTTTAGTCACCAGATCAAAAAACACATATAACATATAACATATGCAGCAATCCTGCTCATCTTGTTACTTACCGTCTAGTTTTATAGTAGTGCCTTAGTCACCGGAGCTGCAGCAAGAAAAATGATGCTTTAAAACAGTTACGACTTTAAATCTAATCTCTTTTCTCGTACAAAACGTCTGAGTTCTTTACGCGTTCTCAGAATTACTCATCCTCATTCTTTCACGGCGTATATGCGCACCATGAGCGTGTTTCACTTTGCTTTCCGTTACAGTTTTCCACGAATGAGTTAACAAGTGCTTGAATTACTACACAAATGTTTGGATTCTTAGAACTAGAGTGCCGGCTATACGAAGTAAAGTATCATATAGCAACTTTAGAGATCTACACTGTTAAAAAATCTTCGAGCATCCTGATAACTATCACGCACCTGTATGTGTGCATTAGTACAGCATTCCGAAGCCTGGAAATGGGTTTTTAAGGCCAGTCAAGAATAATATGGTAATTTCTATACTTTTGAGGCTAATATGCAAGGTACAAGTCATCGTATGTCATGCAATCTCTAAGCGAAGCTTAGACAGATTGTAGGAGATGTTTGCAACCTTGGGCTTGAAAGGAGACACTGGCAGATAGGCTTTTATGCCGTACAGCTAGGGAGCTGTCACGGGTGTTTTAGACCCTATCTCGGCCAATGTACTTGAAGAAAAATGGAGCCACGCGACAAGCGTCACCGGCATGCTTCTTTTTGCAGGAAATTATCTATTGTGAAGGTGATAGATTGGCCACTGGAACCTTAAGAAAAGTTACGTTAATATAGACTATCAAATCAACTATTGTACAATAAAGAGACGAGTTTTTACTGACGATTCTACAGTAACAGTAGTTAACTACGTTTTTCTAATCATTTTGTCTCTCTCTATATCTCTCTCTTTATATTCTTAAATTAGTCTTAAATCGTTTAATTTCGATCTCAACTTAATCATAGCTATAGCCGTTAGACGACGTTATCTACACTCCGTCGTCTATGATTGGAGACGTCTGGGACTTAGCAACGGAAGCGGCATTATTCTCGTCATCGCCTGACAATAATCCCTACGCAACCTTGGTGAACCCTGTGCATCTACTGCACAGAGGGGAATTTACTCCTCTGCATCTTTAGAGGAAGAAGTCAATGGATGATATATTTGGGCCAGTCGCTTGACTTTTTGGAATATCTTCATAAACTCATTCCTGCGCTAGTACATTTCGACCTCCTCTCTTTCATATCATATCTTCTCTTTCCACTTTAGTCATCTTAGTAACTTTGGCACTACTACTGATCATACCATTGATTCCTTGGCTGTGGGCGTTGGAAACCAAGGACGTTCTCCGCAGAACACAAGTAGTGGAATATATGAGCCACAAGTTGCTCGGAGCTGGCGAGTATGGAGGAAGCTTTGGTGTGTTACTCAGAGCGTTGAGCAGAGAAGGCTACGGTAATCCATTGTGATAACAACTCTGTCATGTCCAGCTTTCGTTGTGAGCTGCAACTGTGGGGGTCACAAGTGGTGTTGTCCCCTCTGAACGTACCAATAGCACAGTTGATACATGCCTTCCATCAATGACAACATGTCCAAACTGGAGACAGCCAAGTAGCATTTTGGATGTCGGGATGCTAAATTCTACAGACTACCATATTTTGCGCCGCGGCCAAGTCAATTAGCCTTAGACCGTTGTTCGAGATGGTCTCATGAATGCTCAAATTCCCAACTGCAGCACAGTACGCTCTCTTTCAAGCTTGCAATTAACCTTAATCTCCTCCTCAACAAAAACTTACGTTATCTTCCCTCATGTGTGACTTTTCACACATATGGGGTTTCTATGCGTTTTGCACTAGGAACAAAAATTTTTTTAATCAAAATTATTATTTACAGCTAAAAATTAATTTATTTATATTGTTTATACGAAGTTGCATCATTAAATGAACTTATATTCAATGCATTTTACATAAGCATTGCAGTAATGGATTTGGTGGAAAATCGCCTTGAACTATCCTAACATAATGGGCTGGGCATCAGAAATAGACACGGATTTATGTTAGCCGCTCTATCGCTACTGTTATCCGGGGATAAGGTTATGTAGTCATCTTTCACCCACAATTGCCTGGAGCATCCGCCAGTTAGTCTGCGGCGCCATCGCAGTTAATTGTTTTTAGCACGATGTTTTCGGCTTAACCAGTAAATAATCTTCTTGCTTGAAAAAAAAGAAGTAAATGTAATGTTATGCCCTAGTGTGTTGAGCGGGTTAGAGAATACCACCTAAGCAGGTCAAACCTTGTCCTATGAGGCGACTAACAATGACACTGGGTTCTTTTGAGACCAGTAGAGACACCACAGGCCTTAAAAGGGTTGTGCGTTGGGTTTGGGACCCACCACGTAAAACCACAATTCCAATGAAAGAACTTATTTAAATCAGGCCGTTAGCCGATAACACGGGTTGTTATGGCCAGGTAAGAAGAAGAAGTAAATGTAACGGTTTCAATTACAGTTACCAGTCGAAAACAATAAATACTAGTTTCTTTGTTTTCGTTTTATTTATGTAACTTGTAAGTAGCTTTTGCCTTGATTTCGTAGTGATTCACAGGAAAATCGGATTTCATTTGTCAATGCATAACTAAGAATTAAGATTTAATGCAGTGTTTTAAATCATTTTTGTTTTGTAAAACATTGAAGATACTCTTGCTCGACAATTTAATTAAAAGCCTTTACGTTGTTTTTGTTGCACTTCGAAAGCTCTTTTTTCCATTCCTTTTGCCATACAAAACTTTTTGCATATTGGCCACACTGAAGTGTCCTTCAAAGCCTTAAACCGACTTACGGGCACCTTCAAAGCCAAAGACCAAATTGAAAAGACCAAACCCTCAATCAATTGGCTAACCAGCTAACCTACTAAAAGCAACAGCACTCAAAACAAAATGGCCGCCTTGCAACATGCCAGATGTTTTTTGAGAACGCCCTAACATCTAATAGCCACAAGCCTGTCAAGTGCCAAATTCATAAAAAATAATACAACAGAAAAAAGAGAAAAAAAGGCAAAAACAAACTTTCTAATCAAAAAAAATATGCAAAAAAAAACGCGTCAAGTAGCTACCATAAAATATACATTACAACGTAGATGCCACAAGCAAACATGTGTGTGTGTAGGAGAGTGTATCTGTGCGTTTGTGTGGGACCAATTTTTTGACTAACAACGCATGGCAGCCACAAGCCCAAAGTAAAACTTGGCAACACCAGCAAAAACTCAAAATGTACCAAAAAAGTGTGCAACAACAGCAAAGCAATCTGCAACAACAAAGAGAGACGTTAACTTAAGCAACATGACACAGCAAAACCGCCAACAAGCAACAAAAACAACAACAATCGAATGTAGCTGCGAAAAAGTCATCGATCCATTAAAACCAAAAGTCTGCAGTCGAAAACTGTACTACATGATGTGGAGTCCGGAGCCACAGTGCAGCCGGAGAATGCTACAAAGGCGCCAAAAAAGCCAACGAAACGTATAACGCCAAACCGCGCTACGTAAATTCAAGGTGGCATCCACATGACGATGCCCGGCAACATTACACGGACAAACGCCCGTGTCTGCATATTTGCAGCTGCGACCACGACGAGCTTCAAGCAGCAGCAGCAGCAGAGCACTGACGTGGCCATAAACCCTGCCTCACCCACACTCCCATCCACAAGTATGAGGTTAAGCTGGCGAGGCATGAGCACAGGTAGTCGACTGAGGTTGCTATGGCAATATCTGGGAGAGCGCACACGCATACAGCCAGCACAGCACTGTGTATGTGTCTGTGTGTGTCATTATATTGCTCATACGCCATGTTGTTGCGCAGCTAAAAGTCAGTTTTGCGAGTGTGAGGCTGGCTATAAAAGCCGCTGCCGTGTACAGCTTTTCACACAGATGCCAGCTAGCCAGAGACAAGGCCAGAACAGCTAGTCGAGAGCTCCGGCCTTAGTTCCGGACGGAGCTGGCAAAGCTTTTGCTGGCAGACTTGCTTTGAGCATAAGTTGAGCAGCAGCGAGCGTGAGGCATTAAGTAAGAGATAGATGTGAGCAGAAAGAAGAAGCAGAAAAAAATTTCTATTTTTATTATATTATAAGGCGTGCTCACAGCGTCTCGTTAGCGATTTGCATTGTCAATTGAGTTAATCTTATAAGCTACGCTTATTTAAACTTTTAACGAATATTTTTTATTCTTATACTTATATAAATAGAAATGCGAAGGTGGCAGTAAGACGATTTAGATACATATATAGAGTTATCAAGGGCAACGGGACGTATGAGCAACAACGCTCAAAGTGCAATTAGACATAATTTATAATATTCGGCTTATAAACTTTTAATGAATACTTTAAAGAACAAAAACTATAAAGCCTTAAAAAGTTTTCGATAATTTTTTACCATCGTTGTATCAAACACCGATAGTTCAATTATCGTTAATTAATACAAGGCCAAGCTCGTTAACTTTCGAGCAGCAGAAATGTCGATTTATTTTCTCGAAATAAAAAAAACCGATATTAGCGCTTGAGCTATCGATTTTTGTATGGCTACTCGCTACTTGGGTATCGAAATGGTATATCGATGTTATTGATTGAGCTTAGTTAGACTTACAACTTAATAAAATATTCAAAAAAAACGATCGATGTTGTCTCGAAATGATAAAAATATTGAGATAGACCCAAAATAAATAAATCGATATAATTGATTTGTGACGTATCAAAAATTTTGAAGATTATGAACAGCCCCTAAGTGAAAATAAAAGAACAAAAATGGTTGATAATGTCTCGAAATGATCCAAAAAACAATCGATATTATCGATTGCGTCATCGAAAGTTAAGTTCCATTTTCAATTAAATATTAAACATAAAGTCATAAAATGACACAAGAAGTAGAGTAGCGTCATTATAAGAAGAATCGATGTTATCGATTATTATTGTGGTATCGATCTTTTATTGCCACTTTCATCCAAATAAAAACTAAATACAATATGTTGTTGTCGATCTCGGACCCATGATTTTCTATCCAAATTCATGACGATAGAAAGTTAAAAACAATCGAAAAGAATAATAATAAATTATAAGAGATTAGATAGATTTCAATCATCGATTAACGATTTTCTATCAAAACGATACTATAGATAGTTTGCCATATTCAGTCATTCATTTCTCGGCATACAGTAAATTTCATGTTGCTGATATTTTATAAATCGATAACAATAAATGTATATCGAAATATTTAAAAACTAAAAAATTATTGTGAATTTCGTAAATAATATCCTAACAAATGCTAAATAAAGCCTTAAACTCTTAATGGGCATTGTTTATACGCGTATCGATTTAAATCAATAGAAAATCGATAATGTTGCTGAATAGCAATATGAAAATCTTAATTAAAATATTGTTGGTACTCGCTATTTGAAACAGGCCTTCAAGTATAGAATGTATTTCTTTCAGTGTATATCACAGCGCCTGCGCCTTGTAGCTAAGACACGAAAAAAAAACATGGCTGCGCTCAGTGTCAGTCAGCAGCTCGCATATCTACTCTCAAACACACACACACTCACACATACCAGCAAACAGACACACAAAGGCCATTTCCCCTTAACAAATGAGCAAACACTTCACATATACAGGCGGGCTCACACACACACACACATAAACACACATGCACATACATGCACACACTTTCTGTCATATTGCTCACAGTTGTGCAAGCGATTTTCAACACATTTACAATTATTGTAAATGTGTGCAAAATTTCAAACTTTACCGTTATATGTGCACATACGCAGCTGGAGCTCGCTGTGTGTGTGTGTGTGTGTGTGTGTGTGTGTGTGTGTGTGTGTGTGTGTGTGTTGTAAGCTCGTGGGAGTAACCCGTTGTATGTGAACAAAGTGAACATTCGATTTTACCGGTTGCTGCTTTTTGCCGGTTTTTTTTTTGGTCTAACTTACTACACACACACACACACACACACAAACTCAGCGTGGGCGCAAGAGTGATTTAGGGAGGCGTGGCAGGGCGGGTAGCGCCTCTCTGTGTGTATGTGTAAGTGGGCAACATTTCTGAGTGCTCACTGCTGCCGTTTTGGGTATTTTATGTGCTCAGGCTCCACTTGAGTGTGTCGCTGAGTGCCGCTGCGTCAGTTCTGCTCGCATGTAGTCAGTGGAGCTGACTGACGGGCTGAACTGGAACTACAGTTACTGAAATCATCGTCGACGCCATATTTGATGTTTGCTTGTTGTTATTTTCGTTATTTTCGATTTCGTGTCCCGGTAAAAACAACAATGACAAGCGAAACTTTCGGCATACCAAAGAGCAGCGTTGAGCTACCTTTAGTTTTTTTTTTTTTTGTACTTTTATTTATTTATACGATTGAGTTATTTTTTTACTTTGGGGTACGGGTTGGGGTACGGGTTGGGGTACGGGTTGGGGTACGGGTTGGGGTACGGGTTGGGGTTTTGGGGTGCAGTGTACTCAAAACGTTTGCAGCATATTGATGTGCTATCACTTATAGCTTTTGTTGTTATTGCCGTCTGTCTTGTATACTAATGGCCGCTCAGCCGCCATTGCTAACGCCAACGCGGCCATTGCGGCGGCCATTGTACGAATCAGCAGCAACAACAAAAAGAGACAAACTTCACGTACTACAATAACAACCAAATGAAATGAAATCAACATGGCTGCCAGGCCAAAATGCAACGTTGCCAATTTTACACGCTATGCTTTTGTTTTCCATTTCTCTTTTCCCGTTGCTTTCCCTTACTTTGCTTTCATCCCTCTTCGTGGCTTTCATTTTTGCTGTTATTGGCATGACGTTTTATTTTGCCAAGTTTTTGTGTTTTTTTTTTTTTAATTTTAAACTGTTTGTAATGGCGACCTTTTGCTCATTAAGCCACGCGTGACTTTTTTTGCTGTCATTTTCATGGAAAAAAAAAGATAGTATAATAAATAACAAAACTTGTAATTTGTGCTTTTTTAAGCCCATAATATTTCATTTTCATGAAAGAAAAACTTTTGAAATATATATTTAGGTGCAAACTTTTATTTTCGCTTGATTTTCAATTTTAATTTCAAGTAAGAAAGCTTTAACGTAATATATAGCTTAATTTTAGATAGAAAAAATGGTGAAATGTATGTATTTTCTCATAAAATGAAGTTGCACAAGTTTTGTAGTCATTCTAGTGTAAAAATAATGTGCATGGTCTGCTCCGTGACCTAATTAGCAGCTATGGGCTAGTAGTAGTAGTGCGTAAAAGGTAGCCCAAGTGAAGTCCATGCATTATTAAAAATGGTTGTAATGCCTTTCAAAATACTCTCCATCAAACCTTATACACTTTTCCATTTTGAAACAGTTTTGACACTGCGAAGTTGTTGCCTCCAGAATGAGCTTTTTGGTAGCAGAAAACGTTGATTCCACAATTCATTTTTGTGTGACGGGAAGTAAAAGCATTCAATAGGTGCCAATTTAAGGGTGTAAGACGAATAACTTATTACATCGATGTTTTAAGTGTACTAAAACGCTGTTCTGGCCAACAAATGGTTACATACCATTCAGAGTTCGTCGTGCTACATTGCTCCAGCAGTACAGTTGGCAGTCCAGTTTTTCCGAATAAACCTGTGATCGTTTGCTTTAAATGAGAAGGATCAGCAGTTCATTATAAGCCTGATATAGCTACCAGGACACCGAGAGCAACTGCATAGCTGACGAGCTTGCAAGATATATACTTATGGCCACCTGTAAGATTCATATTCTCCACCAACCGTTCGGTCGCCACTCGATCACAAACTACGTTCACTTGCTGTCACCGAAACGGCATAATTAACGACGCTCTACGCGGAAACAGCATTGAAACTTTGGTCCAGCCCATTAGATATTAATTCAGTACAGAAAGACACTTGGACTTTTAGCTAATTTGCATTTGCTTACAAAGTGCACATCAAATCAACAAATCGTTTCAGAATGATACTAATTTTGTATTTGTTGAAGGCACTACATGCCGAGAATATGCAATTTTGTCTATTGTTTTGTATTCACAAGTAATCCAAATAATCTAATGAAGTTACTGATAAAATACTGAAAAATATGTAATTATAGCAGCAAATCGATGCTTTTATGACATAATTGAATAATTGGAGCAACTTTGAATAATAAAGATTCTTGTAGGAAAGCGACATTAGTTAAGCCAAATCTTTCCAATTTCAGTAACAAATTCATACCTAAAACTGTAATTTGCTATAAAGCACTTCAAGTCAAGGCAATGTTAAATATACCTATTATTATAATTACATTTCAATTAGTTGTTTTAGTTTTCAATTTTATATTCATTAATTTCATTGAAAATTGATTGAACAATTTCTTCTTGTATATTTCGTACATTGAAGTATCAAATGAATTGCACTTCCGGTAATAGTTGAGTAACGTGATAATAAGTAATTACTCGACATGATTTAGTTTGAAACTTTAGCAGAAATCTCATTTATTACGTAACAATGCTGCCATCATTAGCAAAGTTTTTTTCTGCAATATGATTTCTACAATATATTTTGAAATTTGATCAATCATTTTTCTTCTCTTCGGACACACACTCACTTACGATATATACATACAACAAGTCACTTATAGAAGTCTGTTGAAAGCAATTTACTTGATAAAATGTTGCACAATTGTTGCATAACTGGCTTGACTCGTTAGTGTGCTCATATTTTCCAATCAATTTGCACTGCACACAAAATTTCATTGCAAACTTTTGCCGCTCCCTAAAGCAACAACAACAACTATAACAAGTACAAGTACAACAACAACTATTTCAAGTACAAACACGATAGTGCAACATTTTATGCGGTTGTGTGTGTGTGTGTGTGTATGTGTGTGTGTGTGTGTGTGTGTGTGTGTGTGTGTGGCAGCTGCCCATCAATTGAATTTATTAAAATTTTCCAACTAATGAACGCAAAGCAAACTTTAACTATTTTTTTTGGATCAAAGCGCCAACATAAATTTCACAATTTCAATTTAATTAATTGCATATCGAAATTACACACACAGAAGCCAACCAATTTTTGCATAGTTAAAGTAAATACAATTAGAAAACAAATTATATATTATGAACAAATTAAAAATGGTTCCGTTTTCACAGTTACTTTTATACATCAAAATTTTTACATGCACACATTTGCAAATAACAGTCAACACATATTTTCAATGCGCTCTGCTCACTGAAAAACCGAAACAAAATTATGTCAGCTCTCTGAAACTCGCTGCGCTTATGTCCTTGGTTTTGTGTTTATGGTTGAGCAAAAATTATGCCGGGTCTTGTAGAAACAGCTTAACAGAAGCCATTTGCTTACGCGCACACAAAGTATATGTTCGTTAAATACCGAAAAAAATAAACGGGAAGGCGAAAAGGTCCTTCCTTGGTTATTGTTGTGTGGCGTAGAGAAATAATTGTGCGCATGGAGCGGGGCACGTTTATATATATACAGCCACACATATTTTATAGAAAAGCGATGTCAGCATGAAGATCAAACGCGGAATCACTCTTGCCAATAGATGTTACTTTGGTCGCCTTAGGCATATGAGTAGCAAAGACCACTCCCACCAGACGAAACTAACTCTCCACAAGACGCATTCTGATGAGAATTGGAGTGTTTGTGCGGAAAGTACTCCGTTCGATTTTTGGTCCTTTACGCGTTGGCAACTACTACCGCATACGATGGAACGGCGTACTCTATACCCACGACGACGACGATAGTGAAGCGAATTAACACATAGCGACTCTGCTGTCTAGATCATGTTGTGCATATTGGTGTGTAAGCTCATGGGACAAATGTCTTCAATGCAGTTCTTGAACGCAGATGACGAAGGGGTAGGCCATGTTTCCGTTGGAAAGACCAGGTAGAGCAAACTACCTTTGGTATTCCGGAGTGGAGAAACCGTTCGCAAAGCAGCGGCGACTGGAAAAGCGCCCTTGCCCGGTTACGGATTGTTATGTCCAGTAAGGGAAAAATTGTTGCCTATGAAAATAAAGTCATTTAACTAATATTTTTGGTTTTATTTATGCAATTTTGAACGATAGCATAATAAAGACAACTAAAATTTAATGAACGGTTTTTCTCGACTCTGCAGCTGGTTTGGCGAGATTGACACTTGCTACACGCTTAAGTGCCACCGCAGCGAAAAGGCACGCGGATACGTCCTTGACTCTTCGCAATTATGCCAAGATCATAGCCAATTTCCAGTGCAAACTCCACGGCAGCCCTAAGAGTACCATGTGGTTTGACGAAATCCTCACCTTCAAATTCTTGCATACGCTCGCACAAATCTTCAACAGTAAAGCCTATATATTTAAAGATAATTGGTCTCAGTAATGCCGACATATCCACATTATTTATGCACTTACTTAAACTGTATGGCTGATTGCTCAAAAAATCGAATATGTAAGGCAAGAGTGATTTAGCTTTATATTCCATTGTAATTTTAGATGCGCTGAGTTTTATAAATATGTGAAGTTTTTATTGAATTATATTTCTGAAAGGTTTAGCTTACTTAAACTCATAATAAGACAGTTCAAAGCAAAGGTTGCTTAGTTGACTTCAAAAAAGGAATGGTTTTCTGATTTTGAGTAAACATCTTCCTCCCTACTGTATATAGAGTGATTCAAATGCTATTTCGCTTGTTAAAGTTTCTTGAATTCATGGGGATTCCTTCCAAAGCAAAATAAAAAAATTTGATGCATACAGTCGGGACGGTACCCAACAGTGGAAAACCCTCTACTTTTTTTCTTTATAAAAACTAAATATGGAAAATGGGAACGAAAGTATCCACTTTTATGTCTCTTTTCATAAGATCGATATGTGTGTAAACATTTTCCTATTAACAACCTATTGGAAAGTTGGTTATTATAGTGGCAAAAATAACTTTTATTCCCATAACTCCAGTATCTTGTCGTTGAGTTTTGTAACATAGATCAAAAATATATAAATGTCTGCGGCAATTTTCAAATCAATATATTGGGGGGTGTGGCAGTATTTCAAGTAAATCGATTGCAAGCAAAAGGGGGCTTCTATTGAAAAAAGGTGGATACAGATTTAACTATATTTATTCTCTTAAGTTGTGAGGGATTCGTCGTGTACTCACTTATTTTTTGCTTTTTAATGTGTAAGCGTACTGACACTTTGTGAGGCTGGACATATCCTGATTTTATCTTATACTTTAAGTTTTCTTCAAGCCTACAGCAGCCTCATTAAAAAAACTTTCTCGCTGTAACTTTTTCTTCCATGTCTATGTCGTCGTAAAGCTCATAGAGTTCGTTGTTCCATCAAATACGGTAGGCGTTGCCAACACGTGAAGGGCAGTACTTCGTAATAACCCATGGATTAAGGAAGGATGATTTTTTATAGAGTGTTAGTTTCCTCTGACGAGAGAGAGCAGCATCTGGCAATAGTGATTCTCCGCTTTTCCGACATCGTTCTTCGTTTTGACGATGGTCCCAAAGTTAAAGGAAATCCTTGACAATACCAAAAGTATAGTATTTAACAACACTTTGAGAGTCCACAACATAAACTTTGTCTCGCCCTCATTAACAATCAGATCCACCCTGGCAGATTTGATCTCTTTGAGGACAGACTTTATGACACTTATGATCCAATCGTCCAGTGTGCTCTTATCAATCCATAATCTGCAAAAGATCTGGTACATAAAGCCCCCCAACTATTTGCGGCCAGTGTTGAACAAATCTACAGGTAGTTCGTCATGAGTAGGCGGCGGCATATCCACGCCGTCATCAGTTATCGATAACAGGAAGTTAGATTCGGAGGCGGCAGTGTCATTATTATCGCCCGACATTAAGCTTGAGAAGTGTTTACCACAGAATTAGTGGCTACGCTACCATATTTCTACAGTAAGGCGCTTTAGTAATGCATACTTGAGTCAGAAACAAGGTAACAGTTATCAAAAGATATCGAGACTATTAGAAAATCTCTTTTAATATTTGTTCAATCATCTCAATTTCTTAGCCTTCATGGTCTTCGGTCTCGCTGGTTTGCAGACATGATATCAATATATTCCGTCAAAAAAATAGTTCTTCGTTTTTTTCAAAAAATTTTGCAGGATCCCTAAAGACCTTAGTGATTCCCTCCGCTAGAATTTGGTGTTAGTAGCTAAATGCAGCGATCTTCTTCACAATGTCAGTTATAACAAGCGTTTTTAGTATGATCGATAAAATTTTATCTTTTATTTTTTTTTATGATTTAAAAAATTTTATATTTAGTCCAAGGCTATAAAAAAAATGAGCAATAAACTTGATGAATTTGCTTATTTATGTGTTAAATTTTAATTTATTTTCAAATATGGCAACTAACAAAAAACAACGCGAACAATATTTGACTTATGCATATTTCGAGGTTATGTTCATGTGTCATTCTGTAAATATTATGTTCAATGTGAATTTCATGTAACTTGAAAATGTTATTATTTAAGTTCCAAAAAATGCGAGTTTCTGCAAATAATTTTAAGTGCCTTTAGAATATTAGTGAGGTACGAGTATAGCGTTGCAGTCAATCAACTTCGATAGCGGCCAATTCGTGCGATTTCCCGTTGACCAACTCATCGGCTTCTTCATAATCGCTTGCACTCTCGTATGATTCTGACGATTCCGCACTGTCGGTTTTGCTAATCTTCAAATTTTTCACGTTCATGACGTTCATTTCTTGATTATCATTGACGTTGATCTTCACATTGCGATATATATTATGGACCAACACACCAAACATTATGGCAGCGACCACTTCATGTACGCCAAAACTCCATTTGTTCCACAGTACGGATGACGTGAAAGCTCCAAAAAACTTTGCTATTATTGAGAGCATTGTGATTTATTGTTTTTTTGTTTTTATTCGTTTTGCTGTTGCTTTAACAACGTTTCCAAATTGACTGATTATATAAAAATTTTTTTTCTCTATACTTTTACTGTTGCGCAACGTTTCCAAATAGAATGAAAATAAGTTTTAAAATAGTTTAAATATTTCAACAAAAAGGATCAAGGCCTACTAAGATTTGAATTTGTTTCAATTCAATTCAGAAGGTTAATTGAGCTATTTCCGACTTTTGCGTTCAGAGCTACCAACTCAATTTAAGTTCGCAAGTTTTCGATTACTCAAAAGGTACCAATGAAGCACTACCACACAAACCTCTAGACATCGTTTTAGGACTTAGAACAGACATGAGCTTATGATTGACAAGGAGATGGAAATTTTACTGATGCTTAATTCGAATCGATATAGAAGTCTCAAGAGCTCATTGGTATCATTTGGTAGTGGAATTTGTGTTATGTAAAGAACATTAGGGGACTCAGTAAACAGCCATATGTCCGATTTTTTGCCTGTGTTTGGTTTTTTGTATTAGCATAACCTTAATCGGTCCAATCGAGATGTCAATCGTAGCAGAACACAGCCGAAATTTGTCCTGGCAAAAACAGCGCCGACGGAAAAATGTCACTCCTGATCAGGAGCTCAATACTGCCTTTGGTGCGGTTAGAACAAACTATTATTTACCGAGAGCTTAAAAATTTAATTAGCGAGTTTTATTTATCAAAACAATACCAGTATCGTTTCGCATCGTTTTGAATTTAGATATTACTTATTAGCTATGCCTCTAAGGAGCTCCAGGTTTTCTAACATCTGTAGTTGCGACTGCATAATCGATTTCATATAACGAGTCATCTGCAGGTGCGACTCCATAAACGATAGCATATAACGAGTCATTTGCTGTTGCGACTCCATAAACAATTTCATATTACGTTCCACTGAAAGAATCGAAGTTGAGAGGTTGGTGTGCTGTATACAGGTATCGGGCTGAAACTGGGAATCATTAACAACGTGAGCGCCGTTATCGCTGCTATTTTTCTGAGCTGCAGCTGACATGTAATCTCCAAATGCACCTGTGTCAGTATAATTGAACCATGATTTTCTTTGAGCTTCCCCCGGCAAATAACCTTCTTTCTGTCCGCCAGCGTTTCTTTGCTTTGCATTCTTTTTAGCCCTTATGTAAAAAATGCAACCACGGTAATTCGCCGGATGCCCCTGACCACAGTTAGCGCATAAAGGCGCCTCAGTTTTGGGAACCTGGCAATCCTTTTGGCAGTGATCCCCACCGCAAGAGACACAAGCAGGAGCATTGACACAACATACCGCAGTATGTCCATACTCCTGGCACCTCTTGCATTGAACCACCACAGCTGGTACTGTCACTCGTTGATCCAATAAAACGCGTATATTGTGGATATCCCGCACATTCTTCGTTACCCGAAGGTTAACAAAAAATTCGCTCATAAGCTTACCGTCATGGGACCTTCTTTTAATCGGACCAATTATTTTTTCAGGTTCAAATTTAAGCTGCTTAAGTGCAGCTGCAACATCTTGAACTGGAGTAGAGCCAATCAACCCCTTTATCTTAACACTATATGTCTTGCCCTCCATTTCCTGATACGCATAATAGCCTTCCGAAGCCGTATTGGTTTGCACTTTACAAAGGGCTGTAACTTTCCCCAGCTCTTCCAAAATCTTGCTTAAATTGAGATCGGAATCCACTAGCCTTTCTTGAGGGACCGGAGCAACCGATCGCCGCTTTAGCTTACGTGGTCTCTGGCAGGAAAAGGGGAATTCAGTTGCATTGGTAAGACTAAGCACACCTCCAAGTTGCTGGGTTTGGTCTACACCCTGAGCGCAAACGGTCTGTAAAGATGCAACAGCAAAAGCATTCTGGGTGTCAACCCCTGCCAAGGTTTCAAGAGAGGACAATGGAGAGTCCGATCGGGTGCTGAAGGCTGAACTATGCGTAAAACTACTATTACTAGGGGCAGGGGCGGGTGGCGGAGAAACCGATAGACGCTGGATTTTACGTGGTCTCTGACAGGAAAAAGGAATCTCAGCTGGATTGGTAAGGTTAAGCACACCTTCAATTTGCTGTGTTGGGCCTACACCCTGAGCGCAAACGGTCTCGAAAGAAGCAACGGTGAATCCATTCTGGGCACCAAGCCCTGCCAACGTATCAAGAAAGGATATTGGAGAGCCTGATCGGACACTGGTATTACTAGGAGCAGGTGCGCGCGGCGGAGAAACCGATCGCCGCTTCATTTTACGTGGTCTCCGACAGAAAAGGGGAATTTCAGCGTCAATTTTCCGGGTTCGATCATCATTTTGAGCACAAACGGTCTGTAAAGAAGCAGCGGTAAATCCATTCTGAGCGTCAACACCTGCCAAGGTCTCAAGAGAGGACAATGCAGAGCCTGATCGGGCACTGAAGGCCGAACTATGCGTAACATTACTACTACTAGGAGGTGGTTCGAGCAACGGAGAAACCGATCGCCGCCTCATTTTACGTGATCTCTGACAGGAAAAAGGAATCTCAGCTGGATTGGTAAAATGAAGCACACCTCGAAGTCGCTGCGATTGGTCCTCATAAGTAGGTAAGCCATTCTGGCCGTCTACATCTGCCAAGGACTCAAGAGAGTAGAACGGAGAGCCTGATCGAACACTGAAGGATGAACTATTCGTAAAACTGCTGATAACACTAGTAGCCGTTACTAGCGGCACTTCGGTTTCTGGCTTAATCACATTTCCGTTTGGGTTCAGGTTTTGCGTATCACCGTCTTTAGGTCCTTTAAAAATATTTGGGGGAATATCGCTTATTTCTGTTCGCTCAAAATATTCCGTACTGTCGGTTTCCACGTCGTCAACATCGTTGTGGGGCTTGACCTTGCGAAATATATTGTAGGCTGCAAAGGTCAACACATAAACCAATGCAATCATAGCAGTAACTGGTTCTCGAATGAATTCTTGTATAAAAAAAGAATTCGGTGAATGCAATGTGCACAATTCCTGCTCGACATTGACTGCATCAAGTAGATCATTCTGGGGCTTGAGCTTGCGAAATATTTTATAGGCGGCAATGGTCACAACAACCATGGTAATCATGGCGGCGACTACAGCGTGTACGCCAAAACTCCAGTTTTTCCACGGTAGGGAAGACATCTTACATAATATTTGCATATATTTTTTCTTTTGAATTTATAAGATAATACAATAATTTTGATTGTTCTAATTGAAAATCTCAAAGACTATTTCGATTTACATTTCAAATAACTTTGTCTTTTCAGTTCTACGAGTTGTCAGTACGTTTCGTACCTACTTCCTCCTAAAGTTGGGAAGCTGCAAAATGGTGGTTGGTGCTACAAAATCCAAAATGGTTTCCGGATTCGAAATCAGCGACCCAAAATTTACCGGAAAAGTTTTGTTTTAGACATACGACTTCAATTGAGACCAAATTTGTTGCATAGTATTATCATAGTTTCTTTGTGAATGCCCCACATCACGCAACTTTTGCATTTTGTTTGGGTGCCAGTTTTCGTTCTTCTCATTGTTAGGATAGTTGGTATGTAGGTGTCGCTTGATGATTTCCTACCTATCCAGTTCACTGCCACAAAATCCCAGGTACATATTTCAAAAAATAAATTTCGCCAATTCTTCACAATTCGGCAATTTCGAGCGAATCGATTTTATTTTGGTTTGCTTATCAAAGTACGAGTTTTTTTGAAAACTTAGTTGCGTAGTACGAAACGTTAAATCACCTTTTACTAGCAATGTAAAAGCACCATGTATCCGAACCTCTTACAGTGTTTTACTTTTGTAAAAAGAGGTTTTTGTGGTTGCGTTCAAAATACTCATCGGATTTGTTTGTTTGAACCTCTATATATAGATTTGTATGAGAAATGCTAAAACTAAACAAAGTCAATAGGTCCTATTATAAAAATATAAAACATGAATGCACAGATAACAATTTTATATTTCGTTCTGCTGTTCTGACGAATAGTGGGTAAAGCAAAGAGAAAAATCAGTTCAATATATTGTTATGCGCGCCTATGTGAATGAGAATGGCAAACTAAGCAATGGAAGAAGAAGAATGAGAAGAAACAAAAATTGATTTATCTCATCTTTTGCTTGTTGTTGTTGTTTTTTCTTGCGGTGTGCCAACATGTGACATTTGGTAAATTGAATTAAGGTAAGACTGGAGGTATATTGATAGTGGTATGTGGGTTGGTGAGCGGAGCCCCCTAGTAAATCCTAGTTTGGTGGTGTACAATGCTGAAGTTAAGGGTGTTTCTATCTTGTTTTCTACTGAATATGTATAGTAAAAGGTTCCAGTTTTCCAAATTTGTTTAGTCGGCTACAAAAGCTAAAACCAGAGGAGAAATTCTCCAGAACCTGCTCTATATATATTTCAAATACCGTTAAAGTAAGTAATTCAAATAATCCTTTGAGATCGTTTAAGGCACATATGAAATGTCCCACCCAAGGGTTCCATTAGAGTATCATAAATATGACTGACAGCTGCAAAACTGGCTGACAATCCATCTTCTGTCATATTGTTTGTTTGTGCTCTTTAGCAGCTACTTTCAACTGCAATGTTTGCAGTCTCATTCATAATTTTTCTTTGGTTTTTCTTAACATTTTCGTGTTGTTTTTTGTTGTTGCTTTTGTAATTTTCCTTACCATTTTTCACTTGGCGCACAGACTTTAAGTCGCAGCTCTGTAGATTTTCTTTTGATATTAAAAATATAATAAATTTCGACTATGAACTTTTGGCGCAGAGGCCACATGTGAAAAGGCGAGGCGCGCGCCATTGCTTTAATTTATAGCAAGCAAATTTTTTTTCATTTTCCTTATTTTCCCTATATTCTGTGTGTAGTATTTTGGCGTTTTTCTGTTCATTTTCTTCTGTTTTCAGGACAGAATTTTCTTGTATTTGCGCGCTCTAAAAACCACTTTTCATGCCCGTCAGTTGCAGCTGTTGTGCGATGTTAAAGGACGAAAGGCGAAATGTCCAACTAACGGCAATTTTTCCACTCTGTGCTTTTTCGGGCAACAAAATATTTGATAGAATTTTCCGATGCTGGCAGATTTCACTTTGCTTAAGCATCTGTGTGTGTGTGTGCTGCCAGGATTCATAGCGGTTTATTTGTGCTGCCTGAAAAGCGCTTGTTATCATTTGGTGTCCACATCTGTCACCTTCTATAAATTTAGCTAGCAGACATTGAAATACAAATAAAAACACACAGATACACACACACACACACACACATGCACTCATATGTGTACTTGTATTATGCTTGGCCATTTTGCAGAAGTCTCCGCTTTTGTTGCTTTTGTTATTTCACAACTAATTCCCTTAATGGAAAATTGCACAACGATGTTAAAGAAAACTTGTAATAGCGGCCTAAACTCACACAATCACACACTCATACACACACTCACTCACTCACACACACTCACTCACTCACACATACACACACTCACTCACTTACTTTCATATGTATATGTACGTGCATTTGTATCTGCTTTGCACTTACGCATAAAATATTACATGCTGCATTGCAATTGTGCCTCTTTTCGTGGACCCTGTTGCGGGTGCCCCATTGTATGTGCCACATACATACATATATAATGCAGCCAGTGCCGGATTATGATATTATCATTAGGGCCCAAAGCCTGCCAGCACTGTGTGGGGAAACTACATTGAAAGCAATTGCTTAAATTATTCCATTACATCTAATTTCATCATTAGTCATCACATCTTACTTCGCAACACTGGTTGCTTCTCTGCGATTCCATGTCAGCAAATCGTTTAGTTTTCTTCTTCTTAAAAAAGTCTCTCGCAGAGTTGTAAGTCTAGATTTTGTGTTCTAGAACGCATCCGATGACAGATATCATCAGACAAGTTATATTTTTACTAAGTCAAATCAAAATCGATTTAAAGAATTTTGTGATAATTATCAAAAATCATATTTGCAATCGATGAGCATTTGACAAAGTAACTTCTTGTTATTGGAATGTGTAATCTGTTCAACCAATCGTATTTGTAAACATCCGAATTGAAACATTGTTATCATACAATAGTTATTGCTTAAGATGCGTTCAGAGGGGCCAACAGTCGGCAAGCCGACGAAAAAATCTCACCAATTAAACGTGTTTGGCGTCCGATCGCCCAAAAATCTTCAAGCCGATTTGATCTACAAGTTTTTGGTCGTAGTTCTTATTTGATGTTTGTGCTTGAGTTTTGGAAAAAAAAACTTGTAAGAACTAGCTCGGCCTGATTCAGTTTGGTAGTTTAAAGGTGCAGAAAGTATGATGATGGGAGTGAGGATAGAAGTGACCAAAGACGAAAAGAATGACGAATTCGATGAGGAGTAGGGACGTGAAAGGAAAGCTTTTCGAATCGTTGTCAAAATTATTTCATAGAATTCGAGATATGATCGATTTAAAAAAAAATGTTGACTCTCTGGCCATGAATCAGACAAACTGAAAACAGCAACAATGTAGACTACCTTATTTTGTCGTCCACAATTTAACCAAACAATTTTGTGTTGGGAAGGGCTGATTCGGCATGCCGATTGTTGCTTAAGATATAACATTGAAGTTTAGTTAAAACAGGAATAGTGTCGTCTTCGTTGTCATCTGTATGAAGTATCTCGCATTTTTCCTGTTAAAAAGGCAACCAATATGCGCAAAGAGATGCCTTCGGGTATGTTGACCGCATTTCGACTAGGGGATCAGGAAATCTATAGGTTTTAATGACAGAGGCGACCGACATCAGACCGTAACTCGGTAACGGGTTGTTATTGGCTGTGCAGGAAGTGAAGATTGAAATAACTAATTTAATAAAAGCTATTGTTCTCTATGCATTACAAGTTCAACAAATTTTTTGCCTTCTCTTATGTTAGTACAAAATCGATATTTAAGCAAATAGAGTTTACAAAATGGTCGTTCGCTTGTGCAATTCATTACCATTATCGTTAGATACACTAGGAAGTGAAGCGAGGTAGATGTCCTTCAGCAAAACATAAAAGCCAATTGGGTCTTCATATGGAACACTTCTTAGAGGCACGCTTAATGTACATCTACTTTGAAATTTTCTATCCTACCATTTAGTCAACTCATTTTTTAATTTAATTTGCAAAACCATGTAAGAAGTTAAAACGTTATTCGTTCATTCATTTCAAAAACACCGAACTAATAGTTCTGAAAGCTCTAACACAGCTACGTTTAAACGATAACTTGAGCTAGGTGAAGTATTAATAATAATGTGTAACATTTTGAGAACTTAGCCGCCTATCTGCCGTTAGATGACAAACGTGCATTTAACACGAATATATCTAAAGTTTCGAATTTTAGGCAACGTTGTTGCTGTTTCTTCGTTATACCGTTCACTCAATGGAAGTTGCACGATAATTGCTAGTCAATAACAATAACTTTTGAATGGCATATTAATCGATTGTTAGCATTGTTGTTTTTGCTTTCAAGCAATTGTCGTAAGTCTCGTATAAGTCTCGAACACATCTGTTTCTTGACTTTAAAGCTTTCAAACTGTTCAAACTTCTGGGTTAAACTTTGCAGAGATTTGCTGCGGCCCATCAGCCCATTCTTTAGTCCGGTCCTGAGTATGTGCGCTGGTATATACGCTAGCAGCAGCCTATATTTTTTGCCATTGTAATGCTGCCACTCTAACTTCGGCCCCCCTTTGGGCGCTTTGGCCCTTGCTCTGTCCATCCGCCGCTTGTTCATACTGTCGCATTATTCTTCCGCATTTGCTGCCACTTTTCTTTATCTCAGTTACAACACTGGCTCCGGTCATGCCCCGTGCCCCGAGCTCTATTCCACATTGAATTCAATATCTCGTGTTACATTTCATTGCATACACAGATTTATTGTAGCGTAATAGGAAACGCTGCACAAAAAAAAAAAACAGTGCGAAAAACTACAACAAAATTGTTACTTGAAACTGGCTGAAAATTTCCTTTTGCCTATTATTTACACTGGTCTTCTTTTTGTTCTTTCCCTTCCGTGTTGGCCTTAGAAACTCTAAGCCCTTTGCTTAGCCGACGCTTCCTATGGCCTTTTCCATTTTCTATACATAACAGTTTGTCCTAGATATTTATGATTAGTTTTTGTAGCAGTTTCTTTTTTTGGGTGTGGCACAATTTCTATTGAATTTTCATTGAAATGTATTTCGAATTGATTGCGAAGTGAAGTGGTAGACTTTTATTATGGTTATCGAAAGGGATTTCAAGCGATTTTAAATTGAATTTATTTAATGATGAATCTAGATGGCAGAGTATTAAAAACAAAATGAATTTGGTACTGCGAATCCGCATATTTTCTTAGTAAGGTTCAGAGTGAGAGAAAAACTTTTCAAATAAAAAACAAAATTAAAATGCACACCACGCCAAGACTTAAAATATCGATCATAATAATAGAAGCTGCTACATTTCGAACCTCTCGGATTGTCGAATATTTTCCAGACATAGCATAAGTATACTTTTACGCATATTGACTTTGTCCCATTTTGTCCATCTTTATGGATATCACTGCAGCACTGACTGCTGAAGTGAAAAGTTTTGGCTGCAGGGAAAATCCATTTTTTAAGCATTTTATTAATAATGGCAATCAGAAAAAATTATGATTTCCTTCTGTATGGAGCTCTAGTCTGGTGGCCAGCTCTAAGGAGACAGCCTTCAATTAAGAAACCTAATAAAATGTAGCGAACAGCAGCACTATGCAGCCCTGCGTACTACTCCAAGCACTGCGCTTGATGCCATACTCAACATTCCCCCCTTGAATCTTACAGGAGAGGAACAGGCCCTCTTATCAGCCATATGACTCAGGGACTCAAATAGTTGGATAGAGTCCGAATTCGGACGCTCGTCTGTTTCAGCAAAACACGCTTTCATTTCCGCCAAAACAGACTACTGTGTACCAGTAGAGTGCCCAAGCACTCCTTTCAACACCATAATATGGTACTGGTTAGCCAGGCCCTACCAACGCCACCTAATTCTTCAAAACCGAACAACCGAATTGAAGGGGGTGCACTCAAAATAACTCAATGTAAAAAGGTCGAGGCACTATCATGCCTCACAAGCCCACATAGCATTTCAGGCAACTTAAACATCGATAGTGATAGCGAGGCAGCTATCAAATCATTAACCTCACAATCATCAAACTCGATATTGGTCGCATATGTCTACACGAGATAACTCAGCAGTTCGATCTTAGACTGATATAGATCCCGGGACACTGGGATATAGAGGGCAACAGGATAGCGGACGAGCTCGCCAGACAAGTTACTACTGTTACCCTGCTAATAGAGAGGGAGGGTATAGGCATCCCTATAGTGACCTGCAAGCTGAAAATTCATGAATTTTTCAAACTTATGGTTAAATGGCAGAATGGCCTAAACTAGCGCACTGCTCGACAAACATGGCCACAAATAAATAGCAAAAGAACAGCTGTGCTCCACTTACTCAGTAGGAAGAGATGCTCAGTCGTTGTTAGAGCCACTCCAGGCCGTGGACACTGGCTAGTTGGTGTCCGTGTAGCTGGGCTTCTTGTCCCGCACAATTATCTCTGCAGAAGTTGCGGAGACTAAGAAGAGGAGGAAACGGTAGATCATTTCTTCTGCAAACTACGTCATAAGTATTTGGGCAGGCACTTTCTCGATAGCCTGATGGAAACGTCCAAAATCAACCCGAACGGGCGAAAAGGAGAAAGGAAAAATAGATCCTACGGTACCCCAACGGGCCGATTCTCGGCCTAAGCGTGCTAGGTAGAAATTTAGCAGCCGTTTTAACCTAACCTATGGAATAAAGAATGTTCAAATAATTTGTGTGCTCACTGTATTTCTCTCGATATTTTCATGTCATAGATCGCTTTTATAAACAGTTGTCGTTACTATTATCTAAATCCGCATACAATATACCTACCTGTAACATTAATTTATTCCACTCACTTTATTGCAACCGCATTTTTCTATTACTTCTAAAACACACAACATTAAGCTAAATATATACTTTACTGCATCAGAACAAATCAGGATACTTTTAACATTTGAATCTCTTACCCTTCTCATATATATATTAGATATATTCTATGGATTGGCACTCATTAATCATTGCCTTACCATTAAATGAAACATTTATAACCTGCAGTTGCCGTAATCATGACCACATCAAATGCACTTAATTGCATGCCATTTGCACTTGTAGGGGGCACCGACACACAAAGACACACACACACATAGTCACACATCAAACTTAATATCCTATCTTGTGTGTATTTGTATAAAATTTATATATTTTCAATTTCCGCTTTTATAAGTGGAAAACGTAAACTCACATTTCCATGCATGCAAAGCGGTCGAAGTATTGGCAAATGGTTAGACGGCAGCCACAGTCAGCCATTCAACATATTCATAAATGGCGGCAACTGTAGCCATAACTATATACATATATGCATATGCAGCTATAGTCATAATAACACATACTCTCTACCCTTCTATCTCTCTTATATTCGTCCACATATGCTCCTGGGAGTTTCAATGCCCATCTATAAACAGTAAAAATAAAAATAGAGCAAGGAGCGGAAGACCATGCGAATTTCCACTGTTGCAAAGTTAAACAGGGTATAAATACTCTTTAGGAAGCGATAGCTCCATATCAGGCATGTTTAGAAAGATAATCTGTAAATGCTTGAATGTGTTGGTAAAGAGAGATACATAGATTTGTGTTGGCTCATCAAAGGAGATTGACTCATCCCTAGCACTCAGGCAGCCTTGGCCATAGAGGACCTCATTAACATAATCTTCCGGAACGGGTGAAGACTGCGCCAAAAATGGGTATACACCTTACTCATGTGGAGTGTATCACTTCCCAAAATCATATAGAAGTTTTTGCTTTGAGCCGGCTTCTTCAAGACAGGTCGCGAAAGTTGGGTGACGCCCTTCTGCCACAGAAGATAGCAGAAGGCCTTTCTTTCACTAAGTGTTATTTTAAACGGCATTCAGTTGTGCATTTCCATCGTTGCTTACAGATTTTGTCTATGTGAAACGCTATCCAGGCAACCAATTCTGCCGCGTTGGCAGGGATGTTTGGCTCAGAGACTGTTGGCTACGATGTTGAGCCTTTATTGCCAGTAGATGTACTGCCATTTCATTGAATTCTTCGGTATCCAGAAGCCCAGTATTGACTGAGTCTAGTCTTGCATTCGCTCATCATAATCGACGTTCTGCGAGGATTCTTCAACGCCCTAAGTGCAGACTGACTGTCCCTGGCAACTTTCTCTCTTGATTGCTGCTTGTTCATTCAGAATTGTATAGATTTCCGTTTCGAAAATCGCTTTGTTGGTATATTATGGCTGATTCGGCAACAAATTTTCTGATATTTATATCGATTTATCTAATGCCATAACCCTGATGTAAAAGTTAAGTAGATCGCGAAAGAACTCTTCTCTATTTTGAACTTAAGCGTTCACACGATTTTTCTGTCTGTTTCGCTGCATACTTCTAAGCTTTGCAAATTCAAGGGCTCTTGAGCTTTTTGCTTAAATTTTTGTTAGGAACAATAACTTTTCCGAATCAACCAAACCATTTTTTCTTCAATAACCTCGTCATCCTGAACATGAGAAACTGCTAACTAATCGATTCTTCAGCTTATGGATTCTGTAAATTAGACGCTGCAAAGCTAATCACAAAAGCAGGTAACTCCGATTTGCTTCCGAAAGAGTATTAGTATGCAAAAAAGAAGAACTGGAAAGCCAACCGCACGCAATTGCATTGAACTGCTTATGCAAATGCCAATCAAAATGTTGTTGCTGCTTCAGCTGCTGCTGGCGGAACCAATGCCACTAAACACACTCACACGCACACCCACAAATTCACAACCAAATATATGTTAATGTGTGTGTGAGTGTCTTTGCCTAAGCGCCAGCACTTTACAGTTGAAATTCAAATTTGCTCTAGAAAAAAGCAAACATAGTTTGAAAATCCGCCTTGTCCTCAAAGTGCTTCGTGCTAACCTTCCTAAGCCTGCGCTTCCCCACGACTGCCCCTCGTCAGCATCAAGCAGCTTCTCGTCAACGTCAAGCCCACAAGGATTTTCAAGTAATCTGCATTGAACAGTTATTAAGTTTTTGCGTTTATTGCTGCCCCAAAATGTATGCTACAAAATTTGAAATTGGGTCCTGCCCAAAGCCATGCCGTGACAACGCACTCTCTCCCTTCCTCCCACATGTGAAGCTGCTGGAACCCAAAAAAAAAAAAAAAACAACAACAGCCAGTCTGAAATACTCAAAGGAATGCTGGCTGTTTGGCTCAAGGCGTTCGCCGCTGCCATACATTTATGCATATGTGAAATGAAACGCACACGCCCGAGTGCCCGAATAGGGTGAGGGGCGTGGCACGGAGCGGGTTGTGGCAAGTGCGGCGGGGCATTGTGTATGCTGCCTGTTTGCCTTCATTTTCATGCAAACAAATTTGCATGCCAAAGCGGCAGCAACAACAACAACAACAAGCAGAACAAGGCAGGACAACGCTGAGAGCGCCTTAGGCAAGCAGCCAGGCAGACAGGTTATCCACCGAGGCATGGGGCATGCCTGAAAAGCGTGTAGAAAAGCGCAAAAAAAACGAAAGGGAGTAAAAAATAACGAAAAGTGAACAAATTGCATGTGTGAGAGTGTGTGTGTGCGCGTGTGTGTGCGTGTGTGTGTGTGTGTAGGTGTGTATGGCAACGCCTTTCATATGACTAACAACTAATGCTGTTGCTACATGGCACTCTAAGCACAAAACTGAAAAACTTACATGCATATACACTGAGAGAAAGCGATGGTCTTTCATAAAAGATTGTGTGCTCGAAACGGACTTCACTTTTTAACTGATATATGCTTAAAATAAAACATAAATTATAACATAATAGGAGGCCCAACCCTGCTCCACCCTCTCGAGATAGAACACATTAATCTCCATTTTCATATTTCACTTGCCGTTCCCCTTCACGTTCAACTCTCCTTTTTCCTTACTCTTCACCCTCATTCTAAGGTCAATTCTAAGTATGGCGGCCCATAACATTTCATTACGTAAGCATACCGAATATTTATTTAAGTGTATTTTGGACTCAAAATTGGATTAATTTGGCACTGCTATATCCATTGAAACGAAATATCGACTGCAAAGACAACCAGAGACAGTCAGTACAGACAGCGAACAGAATCTTTAAGGAACTTGGCAAATCATCTCATGTATGCCGCCACCCCGAAAACTGCAGGAATAAACACAACCTGAAACCTCCTTACGCTGTCTTCTACATCATGAGACCAAAAAAAAGCGATAACTTTTTGAATACGATTGCACACTACACATTATGGGTAGCACTAACGACCTGACTTTCCCAGCCACTTACCTATTTAGAGGGGCACGCGAGTTGGCAGGCAAAGAAAGCCGGGGACGAATATAACTAGTTTATTGCCTATTCTCGATGTGGTGCAGTGGGATTTAAGACAGCAACGCTCTGAAGAGCAATAGCTCACAAAAAGCAGTAACTTTTGACCAATAAATCATGGATTTCGGGGTAATTTCCATCGGTTCCAACTGTGCTCTTTTCAATAAAATGTCTGATTCGGATAAAGGTGAATTTGTATTTAACCTTACTACGTTGCAAACGTACTAAAATGCATAAAATGGCTTAAAGTAAAACAGCTAAGAAAGGAGTTTATATTTTCAATACTGTCCCATATCATATTGTATCTTGAGATGCAGCGTAGTGGCTCCATCAGTTCCTTGCTGCTCTTCACCCATACTTTTCACTTAAATCGTTTATCCTGGGATTCCACGCGTATCATTATCAAACGGATTCTCGAATCCGTCAGTTTGTACTCGGCTTTTTTTTTACTACAAGAGCGTTTGTGATCACCTCACAGTTGGCTTCTGCCAAGCACACACTCTATCAGAAAACGTTATCTCCGATTCCAAGTGGGGTTAAAAGTTCTCAATTCCATTTAATTAAAGGTAGCTTATGTGCTTTCTCCCTGGACTTCCTTTTACAGCCGCATAGGAGAACTTTGTCTTCGAAGAGCTTACGGAATTCGTCGTTCCATCGAATGAGGTTGTTGTTGTCAACACCGCTCAAACACTCCATAACGGTACGAATGAGCGTCTTATAAAATATTAATGTCGTCTAGCGAGAGTGGTCTATACTTCTCATTTGGCTACTGAGACTAAAGTAACAAGTTGGCAAATGGGATTCTCCGCTTGATCTCCATGCTGACACCGTTCTTCATTGTAATGGTGGTGCCAAGGTAGACCCCGCAGATTCACTTTCAGTAGTAAGGCCAAGATATCGATATCGATGCGCGCACATCCAAATATTGGAATGATAATAAGGAAAAGGAAGATCAACCAAAAGGGGGGATGAAAAGAGTTATATGAAGAGAATAAAGAATCTTGGTATCTCTTATGATCACTTAGTTTGTATATCTTCCGAATCAAAAGTCACAACAAAAAAACTACCTATGAAACCTAAAACTATGATTTTAAGCTTTACAATGTTAAGTGGCTCGACCAGATCCGACTTGTAGGAGAGGTATCGGTGAGCGAGGTCGGATTTGATAATTGGCACAGTTTTTAAAAATGTTGTGATTACACTAGGCATCAAAAAAGGCCCTTGCCTAGAACACACCATTTATCGGAAAAGTTATGTTTTACCCAGAGGACTTTCATTGATTGTCAAAATTGTTTGCAAGTACACTCACTTACTAGTCTTTATCTAAAGACAACAAAGTTTTTAGATTTTGGCCATGAATTTTAGCATTGAAACTGAAAAATCGCTTAAACTTCTTTCTCTCGCGCTTAAACTTCACCTTAGTTTGGCCCAAGACTTTTTTTTTCAGTGTATTATGTGTAAGCTGTTGGTATGTGCTTAAGCTAAACGCAAGCACTTTGAAAATATGTGCATTACTTATAATCATTTTTTTCCTCATATTTACAGGCATTTCTGTGCGTTGAGATTTTATGCTTTACATAGCACATCCTCCAACAGCTATCGGAGGCTCCTGCAAGTCCTTGAGTGGCAGCCTCAGCTGCTGCTCATTGTTGTCTGTCAAGCTTGTTAAAATATCCAGATATTAAATTTTTAGCAGGTAGCTCCTATTTACTCTCTAATAACATTTGCCCTTTAATGGATAGAAAAAAAGCGGAATTTTATATATATTATTAAATATTCAATATTGCACTTTTCAACTTTTCCAACTTGAGTTGTACATACTTTTGTAACCCCCCTTCATTTTCATGGCTTACAATTTTCCTTTGTCAACTTAGCTGCTTGACAATGTCGCTCATTTTGTGTCACGTTGTTCATAGGTGACGGTGACGGTGACGGCCGGGCAGGGGAGCTCTGCCGGTGGCTACTGCCACAATGTGTCGCATGCAGCCCTCGATTTCCGTTGCCGTTGGCCTTGTCTGTTGTTGCTACAGCTGCAGCTGCTGCCCGGCTCCGGCATTGTGGGGTTAAGCTCCGGCTAATGCATATTTGTGTGCCAGCTTTGCATGTTGCTGACATTAAATTAATTTCCGCTAAAGAAATTATAATCTTCTCTTCGTCTTCTGCTGCTATTATTATTGGCATATTTTAGATGACATAACGGTTAAGTTATTTCAGTATGCTTCTTCTTGCTTTTAATACGCTTTGAGCTAAGCAGCGGAGTGCTCTTTAATGCACATTGCTCTTTTTTGTATGAATATCTTTTTAATTTATGTTTTAGGAATTTTTAATGAATATTTAATGGATGGTATAAAAGTTGTTTTTTTCGCAAATTGCTTTGAGTTTGGCTTAATTTTCTAGCTTAAGTATAAGTATTTGTTATAAAATGCTAAGAAGTCTGATGAAAAGTTCTTAATGATAAAAGCATATGTGACTCAGTAAAGAATGTTCTAAGACAAATTTTTAAATGATTAATACTTAATCAAAACTGACTTTGGAGGAAACCAAACGAGCATGAATTTAAAGAAAGTACCGACTCGTAGTACACTTTTAATTAAGGAGCTTTCTAGGAAACAGGATTACCAATTACTTTTTTTTTTGTTAATAATGTACATAACACCACAAATTTTAACTCCCTTTAAGAAGAAGAATTCGATTTCTAGATTTCTCAATCTCGATTTCTTCAGTTTTGAAGTACGACTGCGAGGGCAGCTACGAGCTTAGGAACGCCGACGCGCTAGGGAAGACAATTTCTTTGCTCCCACAACCCAGAGACGAAATGGACACTGAATACCATTTCAACCGGAATTTTAGTACATATTTCTATAAGTAACAAACGGGAGTGGACGACCCTAGAGGAGATGCATTCTATGGAAAAACACACCAGGTGCCATAGTCCAATGCGCAGATATAAACCTAAACAGAAACTATAGGAATAGGATAGATAAGGACGGTTGCAGAAACCAAAATAAACTCCAAGCTGGTTCGGGAAGCCCGATTGAAGCTAGACCTTCTGGGACGAAGTAACACACATTCACTTAGTTGGGTCCTTGGAAAAGCTAATATTCCCTGGGACAAACTCGCGGACTAGGTGGCGAGAGATGGTGCTGCGAGCCTATTAATAGGAACAGAGCCCTTTTGTGGCGGTAGCAGGCACACCATAAAACAACTTTTAAGAGAAAAGGAAAAACTAAGGCTAGCCACGGGCTGGATAAATACTCCAGGCCTTAGACAGGCCAAACTATTCCTCGGCTCTTATAACCTAATCAGATTCAAGAAACTGGCACAGTTAAGAACGAATTCTATTAGAAATCGGAAAGATCTATTTACTGGACATTGACACTTAGAGGTCACCTGAGCAAGCTGGGCATCACAAGTTCCGGTACCTTCAGGTTCTGTGAACTTGATGATGGACTTACCGGGGAGCTGTAGGCTCAGTAGGGGGCACAATAGATCTTATTGGTCGCTGTTCAATAGTCCCCAATAACATCATTATTATTAGCATTGAAACCATTGAACGCGTACTCCGCCTTTTTCAAAGTTTTAACCTCTAGGCTTTGAGCCGAAAAAAACACTTACATAAGAAGAAGTTTAAGTCGTTAAAACCATATATTTCGATCATTACGAATATACCTTTTCATAAATAAAAAAATAAAAAAGGAGACAGACCGTTTATGGATCTAGAATAAGCGGGCATATCAGACTATTGACACCATGTAGACGATGACGATGTTTCTATCAATGTATACGAAGGCATTAATAACATTTTTCCATATATTCAAACCTATCAAAAGAGTAGGTTTTCTCAAGGTCGTCATAATATGAGTTCAGTGATGAACTCTTCATTCGAAAAAAAATCTTTTACCTCCGAGCTTGTTCTTCAGGTTTGGAAGCAAGAAATGATCGTCGGGGGTTAAATCAAGAGAATATGGTGGATGGAGTAGCGAAGCGTCGACCCTTTTATGGATGTTGACTTCTATTTTTGAATAGCCGACAAAAAACGATTGCATCTTTTGTGGTAGTCGGTTAGGGAATTCAAGCATATGGGAAAAATTGAGAAGTACGAATAGACTGTTTAGGGGTCTAGACCAGGTCCAAGTGGAGAAAGCAAGCTACCTTAGCTGGCTACATCCATAGCGATATAAATGCGAGATCAGTGGGGATTCGAGTTGTATTCAAAGTGGTTAGCCATATTATGTAGACCATTGCCGGGTTTGTATCCCTCATTGCAAGAAGGAGTGGTGGCCGCTTGGCCAATTGAGGGGAGTTCATGGAGGAAATCGTGATGGATGGGCCAAGATCTTTGAGACATTGGAATATCCAGTGCTGCTTGCAGCTTCGTATGCATGATTCGCTTGAGAGTCTGCAGTGGGCTTGGAGAAACTGGAAACTGGGTTGCATCCATGCATTGTGATGGTGAATAAATACTTTTTTCTTCCCAAAATGTGTTCATCATTTTGCAAATCAATGTCGAACCTAATGCTTATGGTCGAGTGTGATCCATTGATTTTTCATAGCCAAATATTCGTATAAAATTTGTTGTATCCGCTCCATTGAAATCCATACAGCCTTAGTCTTTCATCCTTACAGCATTATCTGGCGTGTTCTTGCATAAAGAACTCTTATGGCGCCCTAAACGCTCCTCGCCACCCTTCACGGAATATGTTCAACTCCCTTCCAAGCCTTGAATTTTCAAAAAATCAATCAATAGCTGGAACAACACATCCCAGAAATTTTGATTTGCTTGTTTCCATTTAGCTTTACAAGCCACTTTAAGCATACCTTAGAGTAAAAATTCCTTTCCATACTTGATCACCATTTTAGAATACACCATCGGCTTTTTGGTCAGAAATTTTTACAAAATTTTACCCTTATCATAACAAAACGAAAAACAGAATTTCTAAAATCAAATCTTTACATAGAATATATTTTTCTTGATTTTACAATAAATAGAATATAGTTGAGTATGAAAAATAATAGTTCAGGTGAATTCTATCAAATTACACTAAACTGCATAGTTCTTCTGTGTTTATGATTCAAGAACTCCGATGAGTGAGTTCTAAACTATCTTTCCGTTGAAATACATACAAGTGCCATTAACCATATTCCTTTTCCGATTTTAAGTTTATGAATGCCACAATAACTCTTTCAACGGCCATTTTTCGAGAAATCTCTTTCAATCGAATTTCAACTCAAAGAAACTTCAAGAAAGCATCTCAAAGAATTCAAATTTGGCAAATAAAAATAAATAATAAATTTAAAAATAAAAAATAAATCAAAAAATATTTCATTTCATATCTCAATACGATACACCCACTCAAATCAAATATCTCTTGGATCAAAAAAAAGAGGGATTCTTGTCATAGAGCTACTATATGAACTATATTTAGGGCCATGAACTCTCACTTATTTCGATCGAGCAAGAATCCAAGAGATAGTGCAAAAGTTCAAAGAAGAGTATAGTTTGCTCGAATTAGTTTAGATCGTTTTTTTTTTGTAGAACCCACTTTTATGCTGCAGATATGCCGTGATGGTCGCACATCCAACTTATAAGGGCTTACGGCAGTTATATAGTCGACCGATTTTGAGCTATATGCTCTGTAACTCACAATCAAGTCAAGATACCCTTTAATTCGATTTGCAATTCATTTCAATCAAAAGTAAGTTTCCTGAGAAATATGAAATTTGCAGCCTTCGCAACTGTTGAAATCTCGAAATTTTTGAAAAAGCAATATTCGAAGACCCTTCCAGAAAATGCAAAGCGATTGCCAGTCCCCCGTGTGGTGAGCGGGGAAGAGAATACCACCCCAGCAGGTCAAAGCTCGTCGTATGAGGCGACTTATAATGACAGTTTCGAGACCAGTATAACCAGGCTTTAAAAGGGTTGTGCGTAGGGTTTGGGATCCACCTTGTAAAACACCAATTCCAATGAAAGAAATATATCAGGCCGTAGCCCGGTAACGGGGTATTATGGTTAAGAAGAAGATTGCCAGTTTCGAAAGCAGTTACCCTTCATTTACGAGAAAAGGAATGTTTTGTCAAGGGTCTTTTATAGAGTTCAAATTTGTTGCCTAGTTTAATGAAATGCGACAAATATCTTAAAATTCCTGACGAAGTAAAAAGTTGACTTTTAATGTGAATAAAAAAGGATCTCTAATTAAATCGGGGATATGCCAGAAGCCTCTACCTAAATTGCTATTTAATTCACTTAAAGGCGTTTTTGATGCTTTTCGAAAGCTCTTTTAGATAGTTATGTTATGTTTAAATTTTTATGGTCTTGAATTCGGTTCGAGTAACGGTTTTGGGTTTGAATTCGGATTTCTGGCAATAACATTGAATACCCAAAAATTGCAACTCTTACTTACCAAGTTTTTCGGTAACTTTTTTTACGTAATATTCCATCCTTTTTTAGAAATACAATCAATTATTCTTGCAATACATCTAAAAATCACATTTAAACACTGGTTTTTAATGATTCTTATATACACACTATCATATTTTTCGCAAATCTAAGAAGCTCTCTAAGTGAATTTTCAAATCACTTTCTTGTTCCGATTTCGTTTCCGTCCCTACCAAATGTTGAGTTTCGTTCGCTCTTGGCATTCACCGCGTGCCTTATGACCAAAATACATATAGGCCTACAGTGGATACCAGGAGAAAAACGTACCAAAACGGCGACACACACACAGAGAGACACTCTCCAGGCAAAGGACAACACCAGCCAAGTGTGTCATTAAGATGCCACTAAGCTGGAACTTCGCATAATGAGCTGCCAAACAGCTGATTCTTATCTACGACAGTGTCACGTGCAGGCGAATGTCCTTCATAATTATGCGCATTAAGAACAGGAAAGCAGCGAAGCAAACTGTTCTTAGAAACGACCGACCACAGGCGTTGACCGCGTGCGACACTAACCCGAACCGGTTTCTGGATAACTTGGTACTTGACAACTTTTACGTCTTAAGCAAAATATGCTTATACGCGTTAACTTTTCCGAGTGTTTTATATATAGATCCTTCGGGTTTTTTGAGCACTTCACCGTAGGGAGCTGTGCTCCTTGCCAACGACACGATCATACTGAGGCGTACTGCTGCAAAACTGCCGCATATGACCTTAAGTAGTCTCTCGATCGGGAGTTCCTCTCAGCTTTTAGGGGTTGCTGCTAACAGGATCAGCGGCAGCATAGCGCACGCTCCCTTGCTAGCTGTCTCGTTTTTTCTCTCTCTCTCTCTCACTCCCTCTCTCGCTGCAGTACACAATCCGGTTTCGCTTATCCTGGGGCGGCAGCTGCCACACTCACACTCACAAGCACATCGCAAATTCATTCAAACGTGCAACGCGCCTAAGTCCTTTCGAGTGCCCGCTGCTGCTGCTTTTACGTTCGTGAATGTGTGTGAGTGAGTGTGATTGTGTTTGAGTGCGTGTGAGTGTGTGTGAGTGCGTGTGTGTGCGTGTAAGTATCCTTTTTGCTTTTATTGTTATTGGCGTTTACAGCATTGCAAATGCATTTTTATATCCTGTTTATGCGCGCGCGTTTTTATCAATGATGCTGTGATTTCTGACGCTGCTGCTGCAGTTCCAGCTCCTTGCAGCTGAGGAGCAGCTGGGTGCCGCATTAACGTTGCTCCTTGTTACCTATGAAAAAAAAATCCAATATAAAGAAAAAACAATAACAAAAGAGTATCAAAGATGAATGTCATGCAAGCGATACACGTATCCTGATGGGACATCATCAGCAGGAGCTGTCATTAGGTTTTATTACATTTCTTATCTTATCGCTCTGTTTAACTGCTACAGTTTTTGGTAATACATCGTTTAATCTATGATATAAAGTTAGGAGACTACAACTTTTTAAAGTGCTTGTGTTTTTTCTATTTTTGGATTTAACTGTTATTTAGGCTATAACTTAAACGACTTTATCACGTTCGAACAAGGCTTATGAAGTACTGAAACATATTACAAAAATTTTGATTCGCTGCTTATAGCTTTTAAGAGAGATTATCACCTAGGCGATATATAGTACAACAAAAATATTCCAACAGATTGGATTGTAATTGTAAGAATCTTTTGCAAGGAATCCGAATCCGGGGGAGGATGCACCTTGACGCTTGGGTAGCATTATGGTTCGGGAAACCCGAATAAAAGTGGACCTTAGGTCTCTGGACTAACACTTTCGTACAAAGTAGGACACAAAATGCTGAAAGCCCCTAAAAGACACTGCTTTATATGCCCATGGACGCCCGTACAAAGCTATGATATGTCTTTTGACTGCTTCTCCTGACCTATTTACGCTATAGCAACTCTTCCACTCTTACTTTTGTTGTCGTACATAAGAGCATACCCGTGTGGTGAGCGGGTTAGAGAATACCACCTCAGCAGGTCAAAGCTTGTCGTATGAGGCGACTAACAATGAAACTGAGTTCTTTCGAAACCAGTAGGCCTTAAAAGGGTTGTGCGTAGGGTTTGGGACCCACCACGTAAAACCACAATGAAAGAATGTATTTACATCAGGCCGTAACCCGATAACGGGTTGTTATGGCCAGTTAAGAACACATAAGAGCATAAGCAGTACTATCGCTTCGGTTATTCGGAGTTCCTGTTGAATATGGGAATAGTGCTGAGAGTAATAAGAGCTGAAAGACATTACTTTTTGAGGTTAAAACTTAACCAACTCCTCTTATTTAAGCGAATTCTCTTTAGGATAGTTGCTAGCTTGCTATCTTTGCAAAAGTTACACTCTAAGCCAGAGACCACAAGTCAATCCACATTTTTATTTGGGAATTGCTAGTATATAACTCATTGGTCTTAAGTGGATATTATTATACATATGCAGAAAAAAAGTTGTTTATTTTCATGCATTTTTTTTATCAAAAACTATCAGTGATTGTTTGATGAACAAGAAACGTTAAAAAATTTAAACATGTCGCACTTAATGCCTGATAAGTTGTTTTTTTCGTTTTTTTTTCGATAAGTTTTATCATTTCAGATGATAACTTACTAATAAAGAAAATTCTGGCAGAAAGTAACCGTATTTTAATGTATTGCTAAGAAGAATATGCTCTAGGTGACCATCTTACATTGCTCGATAAATAACCTTGCCAGGCACTACTTTAGTTCTAGTTCATACCGATTATGACAAGTCAGAGCAGCACTTTAAAAAGCATCGATTCAATCATGGAGGAATTCTGTTCAGAATTCTTTTCCAAGGTGACAACTCTTTCAGTTTGCCACATTTTCTTAACAAACCATCAAACTTTGCAATGAATGAATGCCAACATCCAATATAATAAGAAGTAGCTTATCATATTTCAGTCTGCTAAGCTATCCTTTCACACTCCTAACTTGCTCTATCGGGCGTGGCAGAAAGAAAAAAGCTGTCTGAGTGCTAGGGATGAAGATCCTTCGATGAAATCATATGATATGCAACCTTTCTAAAGCCAAAATAAACTCTGCAACTATTGTTAATACAATCCATAAGATAGTTATACAAGATTTCCATCCATTCCATTACTTACTTTATCACATATGGCGCTTTATTTACCGTTAAGGTTTTCCCTTGACACAAAACTTTTGTTTAATGTTTATTAATTTGCAAACGCTGTGATACTATCTTTCACTCTATCTTTCAAACAAACACACACATTTAGCAAAGAAAAATCAGCGCACATCTGGAAAATGCACAGACAAAGCAAAAAGTCAGTTGCATCCGAAGGGAAACAAATCCTTTGTGTGTGTGTCCTTTTGTTGTCAACTACAGCAGCTGATCGACAGCAAATAGCAGCGCCCATAAACTATGGCCCGTGACACACATTTGCCAGCTTGTGCCGCTTACCAAAAGGGACGGCTGCAGTGGAAAAACTGAAAAACCATAAGGAAAACTGTTCGAAATTGGCGCCTAAATGGCACGAACTAAAGTTTCTTATTATTTTTTGTTATAACTATGAAGGCAAATTGCATGAAAATCAGCTGTAAATGCGCAGCTGCGTTTGTGGTGTGTCAGCTGGAAAAATTGCATCAATTTTATTGATTTTCTTTGCTATTTCGCTGAGCCAAGTGAAAAGCTGCTTGTTTTATTGATTTTTCATATGTCAACGCTTGATTGAACATAAAAGTTTGAAAAATGCAACTTGAGCTATAATAAAATATGAGCATGTGAGTTTGAGTGGCTCTATAGATACTTTTATATCTATAAGATACTTCTGGGAAATTGTGCATATAAAATGCAGTTTATGGCTAGTTTGGCATGCAAATGTGGCACGGTCTCTCTATGTCTCTATCTCTTGTCTCAGACACACTCACAGTCATGTCCTGGTGACAGTTAGTCTACCCCACTGCGCTGTCTCAATGGTTCACAATTAGCCGCTGTGTCTTCCAACAAAACCTTCTCAGTACTATTGTTGTTGTCGTCACTGTCGCATAGCTGCCATATAAGCACTTAAGCATGATTTTAATGTCAATGGCTGCGCTGCTTCTATTGCATTAGCCGCGTCTGTACCGCGCTTGGTGAAAATTGTTGTCATGTTTCCCCTTCTTGTTTTCATGCAAGGAAGCTGAAAGTGTTTAGAGGTCGCAGCTCTTTTCTTTTTTTTTCTAGTTTAATAGATTTTCCTTTTCTTTTTTATATGGTATCATCAGCCTGTCATGACTGCGCTGCTTTTGTTTGTTTAATACTGTGCACTGAGAGATATTTGAGTGTCTTAGAGATAAGAGAAGGGTTCCTCTTGACTGTGCATTCCGCTTTTGGCAGTTAAGCTAGAGAAAGCCGTAAAAGCGTATCTTGTTTATTAAAGTTTTAACAACTTTGAAACTGCTAAAGAAAAATATGTATAAAAATTTTTAAGCTAATTTGCCTTAAAAATGCTGCTATAACTTTTTGAAATGTTTGTTATAACATGCAGCATTTTTGCGTTTGCAGCGGAAAAATGCTGCAGCACCCAAATTAGTCATCGTACAATAAATTTATTGCTTTAAGGCAAAGTTTTGTATTGTCCAGGGAAATTTCTTCCGCTTTTACTGCAAATTTTAAGAAAAGACATTAAAACTTAAAAAAAATTTTAAAAATCATTAAGAAAAGCGTTTTTATGAATTTAAAGAACAAAACATTGACTTCAAAGGTGAATTCCTTTTCAAAAAAACATCAACAAATTTGAACATTTTTTTTTGGAACTACTTTTGCAGAATTCATTCGTGGCACACTTTAAGCATTTTGACTTCTGAAAGCGTGATTTCGCTAAAAATCTTGATGTTTTGTATTGTTTATAGATAGATGGAATATATAGTTAGAATACGAAACAGAGTACGAAAGCAGAGTAGGCTGACATAGAGTCCCCCATTAACATATTATTCCCGAATCCCTTAGAAATTCGTGATGATTGCAGAAGTAGGCAGAGTATGCACCTCACTCATGTGTTGTGTATTATTTCACAAAATGCGTATTCTTGGCCTTGCATTCGAACATTGCCATAACAAGGGTACATTTCTACTACCAAGACTACTGGCACGGGCATAAGCTCCAAAAAGAGAATGACTAAAACTCAGTTGACCTGCCAATTGTACACCTTAAAAACAGCTGTCAGGATGTAAAAGAGCTTGTACTTCAGAAATTTTAGAGCTTATGTCAAAAACTTGGTTTGGACAACGAGCTAAAAACATGAGCATGTTGCAATCCACCAGGTTTCTTTTTCATTTTGGTTGAAGGCTTTTTGAGATTATGTCGAGACTCTATTTCGTTATGGAAGAATGTGTTATGGATTTGACTTCAACAATCCAAAAAACACGTACTAAACAAGAGCTGAGCACTAAATCCAAAAGTTTTTATCTTTTTGTTTGGCTGTGATATCGGTTTCATGACTTATGTAGTCTGTTACTCATATAAATATAGATAAAAATGCTAAAAAACGACTTAAAACTAGCTGAAGTTATTTGCAATCTAATGTGCTACATTGCACGCGTAGCACATATTACCGAAAGTTTCCGGAACGAACAATTAAAAAATTTAATAAAATTTTAAGCTTCAATAAACAAACAAAAAACAAAAAATAGTTTATGTCGCCTTCTATTTCTGAAAACAAGCATAAATTATCACTTAATAGCAGTAACTTTGGCTCCAGTGCTCGGATTATTATGAAAGTTTGAGAAAATAATCTCGATTGCGTAAAAAGACAAAGAGTTTATTGATATTTTTGAACATTATAAGTGCATTTAGCCCCGTGAAATCTCTCGAAATGTCGCTTGGTTAAAAGTTATTGCACATTCACGAGTTCCTTTTTGATTGCAATTGAAAAGAAACAGCTATGTTATATGACACAACAACGGAAATTCTGCTGAAATAGATTTCGGGAACACCACTGTTTATGTCACAGTTAAGCGGAGTCCTACGAGAAAATTTTTTATGAAAAAAGCTCCTTATTTTTGTCAAAATTTCATAATCATACAGAAAGATGATCGAAAGCAATGGCACATTTCTGAGTAAGCAATAAGAGTTTCCTTTGTTGAGGTAAAATTTTACCTTACTAATGTACTAAACTTAGTATGTAAACTCTAGCCTACATCATAAACACCCGAGATTCAGAGTTTCGTAGAGCAGAACAGAATATGTTTGGTATTGTACAGCGTAGATAATTTCATAAAATTTTATATAAACTCAAAGTTTACCATATATAACAAGTGTTCTAAAAATATGCCTGCAAATATGCATTAAGTTCCATTGTAGAATAATTCGACTAAGAAAAATTAACAAATATAACTTTCATAGTGAACAATTGTCGTAATTACTGGTTCAAACCAATACCAGGTTACATAGTTCCATTCCAAATGCTTTTCAAATAGACTTACGCTCTTACATTTATTAGAACCCACATCTTGGCACAATTTTCCGCTCGAAACAGCTTTCAAATAGAACTCATAAGAAATCGGAAATATTGTTCAAAAGCTACCGGAAAAACTCTCTTTCAAAAGAACAAACTTAACGCGTCTATACATAAATGTACCCAATACTCCCTAAACTAGCTTTAAGCCTTTGCGCTCAAAAACCTTACCTTAAAGCCACTACCTTTAAGCCCCAAACCCCAACTAATTGCATAGCTCTGCTAACAGAAAACTGCAAGAGGCCAGACAAACTATTTCATAAACCACCGCATAAAAAATGAACTTCCTTTATGCTTGAAACCTGCAAAAAAAAAAAAGGAAGGTAAAACCCATAACCCTCTAACCCCAACAAGTGCAGACAACCAAAAAGCAACGCGAATGAACTCTAAATTGCGGCGTACTCATAAAATATAAAAAATAAAGTTGAAAAAAAAAAGTTAAAAAGAAAACGTACCAGAAAAGCCAACAAATTTTTACGCCAAGCCAAGCGTAAGAGATAAAGAAAAACCCTGGAACTAAAATAAAGTTCTACAAAAAAAGGAAAAGGCCCGGAAGAAAGGAAACCTTGCAACGCGTTTTATGCAAAGCACGTTTTCAGCGCCCTTTTTTGTATTAGAGTATAGAGAGAGAGAGACAGACTCTTGCTCTCCAAGAGTGAGAGAGATAAAAATGTCATTTCCTTCCGCGCACCTGACAAAAACAACAACAACATCAACGACAGCATCCTGACATAAATGCCTTCTGATGGCTGCATATGTATTCCACATTTTTGTGCACACCCAAAACTGATGCAGGACATTTTAGTCCTTGCTGCTCCTACAAATCATCGGCAGCCAGCTCGGCAGGCTCCTATCAGCTACGTCAGCTCAGCTTGTCGCTCATATTGCAAAAAAAAAACAAAAACAAGAAAAAAAAAACATTTTTGGGTGCGGTCCTTGACATCGCGCACGACGCATGACACTCGTTTGGCCTGCCTCTGCCACTGCCACACATCTCCTTGAGATACGCTGGTATGCTGTATTCTCGTTTCGAATTCACGATGAACTCAATTTTACGACTACGCCATCAACACACGGACACGGACGAAAGCAGAGCCAAAACCCGGCAGCCCGGCATCCTGACAGCTCGAACAGAGCGCCGCGCCTCGGCTCCCAACGGTTACCCAACAGTTTCTTATGTTCTAGTCTATGCATGTGTATGCTCTGGTCTCTATATAGTTGTAGTAGTTTGCCGCACGCCCACGCACACACACACACACACACACACACACATACACACACACACCCACAGTCACACTTATACAAGCAGCTTACATTTGGGAGCTTGCATTTACACAAGCACATAAAATTATAGAGAGACATGCAGCTCAGCATGTCGTACTTAGTCCTTACGTGTTGTTTCAACAATTGTTGCAAGTTTTTTTTCTTAGTGTACTTTTGGCTTGACAAATGTTTTAATTTCGTGCATTTCGGGCAAGAGTTTTATGAACATTTCAAAGTTTTTTCTTGGCAGCTCAAATGTAAATTTCGAAGGTAGTTGCAAACTTTGCCTTCCAAGACGTGATTTGTAGCTTTATGGTAGCTGCTTGGAGAGCAAAGCTTCTAAGACTTGATTTACAGCTATGTAGCATATAAATGTTTTATAGTTCTGAGAAATGTTGGTAGTTGTTTCGACAACAAAGCTTTTAAGGCAAGATTTAGAGCCGTTCAGTAGTTCATACTAGTATTAGAGTTTGTGGAATGAAGAGATTAAGAGCTGGCTCTAAAGCCCAGGTTTTAAAGTTGTTAAAAATATTGGATGATGAGCAAAGCTTTCTAGACATTTGGTAGAACCTTTGTAGCTAGTTAATGTGAGAACACAACTTTGTTACCAGTATTTATAGCTGTAATCTACATTCTGGTATATATGGTAGTTCTGTGCAGTTTAGTAAGATGTTTGGTGAGCAAAACTTTTAAGACAGTTTTTTGCGCTTTAAAATAAATTCGGTATTTTCTTTCTTTGTATAAAATGAGTTTGCTTTAAGCGGTTTCTGAAAAATCTGTTTGGAGTGTAGATAGTTGTGATAGTGATAGTTTGGAGTGCAGAGCTTACCATCTATATGAAGATTTTTTTTTACTTTTAGTAAGTTTTTGCTTTTGTTTGGATGACAAAGATTTTAAGAAAGTTAATAGAGTTTGGAACTATATTGAGGCTTGTAAATCTACGAAACAAGAAGATGTTTCTTTAGATGAAACAATTTTATAAGCCCTATTTAGAAAACACAACTTTTAAGACAGTTATAAGAGCTTTGAGCTATATTGAGGCTTGTAAATCTACGAATCAAGATGATGTTACTTTGCAAGAACTCAAAAATGTCTTTTGCGTTTAGTTTGGAGAGTAAAGCTTCTTAGACACGGTTAAGAGCTGGAATCCTTACAAGTTATATAGTACAGCAAAATATTTGAAGATACTTGATGAACAAAGCTTTTTAGACATGGTTTAGAGCTGGAAACTGGGTATATTGCTATAGGAAATATTTGCTTTAGAGTCTGATTTTTAAACCTTAGGACTATAAATTTAACTTTATATTTAATCGAAATAAGATGATGCGGCTGTCAGCTGATTTTAAAACATTTCCGCGTCAAGTCCAGAAAAATATGAATAAGTGTAGCCTATCATATCCTATTATTTACAACCAATTTTTTTGCTTTTGATGAATATATTGCAAACCTTGTAGAATATGAGAATATATATGTTACTTTAGAGTAGAATTCCTGCGAAATATATTTAAGCTCCTTTTTTGGCTACGCGCTTTTTTAATTCACAATGCTTTATGAAAAAGTAAGTTTCGAAACGTTGCGACAAAGAAAACTTTGTCCAAAAGAGAGATGTTTCCCAGATGCCCATTTTGATTATCACGCTCTTCTATTTAACTGCCAGTTATTAAGTCTCAAAAACTTTAAATACAAAACCTATCAAGCATGGGCCTGAAATCAGTTTTGACCCCTTTTTCATTTCAATACTTTTCTTCGCTTAAAAGCTTATTTTAAACCGTTACAACGCTTTTAAAAGCGAATGCAGCGACTCAAAGCATTGCTTTAAGATTAAAATTCGATTTAAAAAGATTTCTGGCATACCGTAAAAACGAAAGCTAAAAAAAAAAGTTAAAGATGGGCTTGGGATTAAAATATTGCTAGGTCTGACTGGAAATACGATTCTTATAGTGACGAAATAGTATGATGATAGAAGAAAATATACTTGGAAGCACATGATGAACTCTGCTAAAAAAAAAAAGCGACCCTAGACAGTTATTCTTTTATGTATACAATTGTCTTAGGACTGACATATTGAAAGATCTTGATTGAAATATAATTTTCTTGAGGATGATAAAAGCAAAAGAAACTTGGAAGCACATAATGAAAGAAAATGGAAAGGAAAATTGTAAAAAAATATGTTAATAGACAGATATACAGACAGCTATAGGATTTAATTAGGATTGTAATATTTTTGGCTCTTCTCAGAAAAATCGATTTTAGCGCAATTTTAGAATGTTACGATATGCTATACGAACTAAAAGATATTTTGAAAAACATTTTGAACTTAGCAATAGAAAAATTAGTTTCTTAGCTCTTGCTCTCTCTAACACATTGTCAGTGTCTCTGAGTTTTGACACAAATTGCAATTTGAGTTTAATTATGTTAGGTGTAATATCTGAGTATTCCAATATTTTCTAAATATATATATATCTAAATTTTTTCAAGCGGTATGATTTCGGGCAACTCTATATTTTATTAGTTATGTCACTTAAATCGAATATTCTTGCTCAAAGTTTTATTATCTTTCTACACAAAGTGAAAATTCCAAAAGCGAATAATAACTTATGAAACTCGCGCAAGTTCAAAAAATGTTCAAAAAAGTTTTCAAAATGTATTTCAAAGAATGAGAATTCTTTGAAATTCTACCAAGTTTCTTTAAGGTCACTACGAAAATTTTCTAAAATTTGGTTTTTTGCAAGAGGCGACATTTTTTTCAAACTTGATTTCGCTGTTAATGACCATTGTCGGACCTTAGTTCTTAGCTTAAAACTAAAATTAATTTTTTTAAGTAAAATTAAAAATTTCGCCGAAAACTGAACGATTCGTAGACCAAATTATAAGCCTAAAAATTTGCCCGTTCTGTGAGTATATTTATATAAGGTTTTGGTATTTTTTATAGTATAAACGATAACATGACATATATATTTTCATAGACCAAGATCTTGAACACTACCCTTAATTATGCATATTTACAATAACTTCTTAAAAACTATACTTTAAATTTTATTTTAGCAACAATTTGTAAAAAAATTACTAAAAATATAAATATTTACATAGCAAAAAAGTACAATTAAATATAATACTCACTCAATTGACAGGACAGTTTATTTATATATTTTATTATTATTATTATTTTTTTTTTGCTCTTATAGCTTAACATATTTTATTATATGAACAACAAGAACAATGACAACACCAAAAATTTGAGACATATGCATATTCCATTACAACATCAAGTACATACCCATTATTAGTATTTTATACTCAAATAAACTTTAACGCGCACTTTAAAATACTTTAAGTTTTTATTATTTATGCCTTAGCTTTTACTTTTTATTTATATATATTTTAGACTTTGGCACTTTTACTTCATTTCATTTGTAAGATTTATTGCACAAAAATTTCACTTTTAGTTGTTTATAGCTGCAGTTTTTAGTATATCTTCTTTTTCTAGGCAATTGAAAAAATGTTATGACAGTCAGTTGAGTTTTTGAGTGTCAGACATTTGTCATAGCTTAAAGCTCTGTTGGCGGAACTATAATTAATGATGCTATTGACTTGGAACGGAGTGTCTGTGACAACTAAAAATGGCCCTGGACAAGTTGTAGGCGTTGCTGAAACGCAAGTTCTTTGTTGTCTGTTGGTCGGTCGGTTGGTGCGTTTGTCTGGCGGGGCGTATGTCGGGTGTAGGTGTGTGTGTGTGTGACAGCTACTATAACATTTATTACTTTTATCTGTGCGTGGCTGTGTCTGTCAGGCGGCTTTGTGTGTATGTATGTTTTATCATTGTCCCAGGACAGCAGTTTCCTAGAGTTTGCTGCTTTGGTCCAGTTGTCTGGTCTGTTCTGATTTTGTTTTACAGTCATGTTTTTTTTTTTTTTTAAACTTTTTCTTGCCATTTTTCATGTGTGAGCGTCTGTGTTTTGTAGGAGTGTGTATATGCGCGTGCACACCCTTTAGCTGTGTAGGAGCTGTGGTAGGTGCCGCAGCAGCAGCCGCAGCTGTAGTAGTAGTAGTTGTTGTAGTAGTTATGAGTAGAAGAAGCAGCAGCCGTTCCTTCTTACTTGGGCAGCCGTTGCACGTTGAGCTCTGAGCGCTGAGCGTGTAACGTGTAAGCGCAGCACCAAGCGCACTAGTTGACGCCTAAACGTCTACTACGAATTGCGTTTGTTGTAGCGAACCCCAATTTCGAAAATTCCAAATGGCGGCACACGCACACAAAGCCAGCAGCTGCCGCACACACACACACACACACACACACACACACAGGCACACGCAGAGCACACACTACACATGCACACACAGATGCGCAGCAGCTCGCTCTCTCTCTCTCTGCGGCTTGCTCAATGTGATTTATGTACAGAATGGCAAAAGCAAAAACAAAATAATACGAAATACACGCTCACCAGCGTAAAGTACAGCATCCGCCACACACACACACACACACACACACGCACACACACACACACACACATACTTACATACAATAACTGTATGGCTCTGCTGCCAGCGGCGACTTAATCCCAATAGTGTCCTGCTTTGGGGTGGTGGCAAGCTCTCACACAGCAGTGGACTCTTTATTACATAGTTGTTTATATACCAGCTGCCAGCATAGTCTGTCAGCGTGTGTGTGTGAGAGAGCGTTTGTGTGTGTGTGCGCGCTGCTCAGCAGACTGTTGCTGCCGGCTTTCAAGACTTTGAGCGCATTTTGTGAACCAGCATCCTTGAAAGCTTTCAATTGAGTGAGTTTTTTTTCTTGGCAGCCAGAGAGCAATTTTTTTCTATAATTGCTGCCTTACATTCTTTTTTAAAAGTGTGCAACTTTATTTGCAATGAATGAGCTCAAAATTTGAGTTAAAACCATAAGAGCAGCTTTAAAACGGCGCTCACACACACCAAAAACGCAAGTCACCGGCCAGCTTACGCTCAAAGCTTAGCAAGCTCAGCCTGGTTAAGCTCAAAAAAGCACAGCATACATTTGCACTGCGCTGAGAGCAAGCTGCTGCTGCTTGCCTGTGTGCGTGTGTGTGCGTGTGTGTGTGCGTGTGTGTGTGTGAGTGAAGTGCTCTTAGCAAGGTGAGAGCAAACGCATATAACAGCAGCAGCGGCGGCAGCAGCGGCGGCAGCAGCATAATAAAAATCCATTTTTATAGTCCCGGCAAGGCAAATAAACGCTGCCAACTGCGCTGCTTGCACAACGGGCAGAAGGAAAAAGAAGAGATTCACGAAAATGTTTAAGGGTCGGGGTCGGAGGGCTGCTGTTGCTGGTGGTGGTTCATTCGGAATGTATGAAATTTTACTGCCTGCCAACGTCAACACAAACTTCAAACTTTTGCCGCTGCCGCTGCCTCTGTCGCTGCTGAGTGCCTTTGAGTGAGCGCGTGGAATGTTGCCATATGCCGCCATATGCACACACACACACACACACACACACACACACACACACACACACACACACACACACACACACACACACACACACACACATACACAGAGATCTGCTTCAATACATACAAGTTTGGTGCTCGCTCTCCTGTTTTGTGTACGTTTGGTACAGTGCCGCTGCCGCTGTAGCATCATTCGCTGGCAGCAGCTGTGGCGCCTGCGTCGACTGCAGCAGCAGCAGCAACAGTGGCAGAGGCAGACTTTTGGCTGTGTGGGGTGACCACTTTTTCGTGCTGCTGCGCTCTGGCTCTGTCGCTGCTTTGCTACTACTGGCGCGGCTGCTGCTGCTTCTTTGATTGCCATTAAACAGGGTGTCCAATTGGCGACGCTTAAGCGCATTTGGCTTTGCAGCCGCAGTCGGCGCAACAAATTTGATTTAATTAAAGTGAAATCAATGCATGGCCCACACATGGCTCTTTTATTATTTGATCGATCGATTTGCTTTAACCCATAGGTGCCAAAGCGTTTGACATAGGTTTACTTAAGCATATTTAATTGATGATATGGTTTAAGATTTAGATGATTACAGAATTGCGACAAAAGCTCATTTTATGGTCAAATTAGATTTGAAAGTTGTTTTTCAAACATTCAAATCACAGTTAGGAGAAAATTACGAGAATAAGCTAACAAATTACAAATCTTAAACAAAAATAAATAAATTAAACGCTCGCAAAAGCAATCAGAATAGTTGAATTAAAGCAGACTGAAAGATATAAAAATCCAATTTTCGAAATTTGGAAAACGATCTATTTCTCGTTGCCTAGACCTAAAATGATGCTTAAAGCTATAACGCATTTGTAGCGAATATTATTATTCGTGAAAGCTCCAAAAAAAACATTGTATTTCGAAGAAACGTGACATTTGCAAGAAACAGATTTTTCTGATTTTCACCTTCAATATCTTAGATTCATAGCGACTTTTGACACAATTTATAGCTTGCTAACTTTCAATTCGAGGTTGACTCCTTCTCTTTCTCGGGTTGTTTTTACATGTCTTATACATTTCCACACACACGTACACTGCAGCTATTTTGAGCATTGGGGGATTCTATATGACACCTAATCAGAAAGACGCCAATATGTGTTTACTGGTAACGTAGCGCAAGAATTAGTGCTATAGAACGTCATGTATGACGCTGTGCTGTACCTCGAAACACGGGCGGTCACAAGTGAAGTTAGATTCGCTGACGACATAGTCAGTGGGAACGGTCGCTAAAGAGCTGAATGTTGAACTAAAGACAAACGCTGCCATCAGGTGGTACAATCGCTAGGAGAAAATTGTCTCATCATCGCATTGCTCATCATCAGCAGGAAAAATAGTTGAGATCGCCAAGATCTACGTTGTAAGCTGTGCGATAGAATCAAAGCCAGCTATTAAATATGTATCTTAGTGTGTGGCTTGATCACAGAAACAGCTGGGATAGGTACAAATGACATTGCACGTATCATGACTAGTGGATCGCCCCAAGGCACCAAACGGCTTAGTGCCAACCTAGTTAAGCGATACGGACCTAAAGCTATGGATAAAAGTCGGCGTACCTGGGGTCCTGAAAGTCGCACGGTCTCTGAAGGTGCTGCCTTGGTTCTTGCTGGGATAACCTCATTGGATTTGATAGCCCAAGAAGCAAGGAGGGATGACCCTCAAACGGAGAAAAGAGGAACGATACGCACCTGGCAGGAGAGTTAGCCATTTATAGTCTGAACATTAACGCCAAATTTGGTACCATAGATGTGACATCTAGCTGTGGGTTTCATGTCTTCTCCCCCTTATGTGGTAATATTTGCCGGCTAGGTGGCAGGTTTTGTGGGTGAACGCAAGTCCCACACTTTCGGCTATTTAAGCTCCCCCATATTTTATATAGGCGCCGGCGCCATTTTGGTGCGCTCGCTTGCTGGCTCGTTGCGCCAAATAAGTATGCTATAGTTGTTGGCTTGATGAACCACGTCGATATCGCACTTACATAAATCCTATTCGATAGAAACTTGTCACAGTTAAGCGCACTAAAAATGATCGGATAGAAACTTTTAAGGTGATAACGTGCCAATTTTCCACCTACAAACTGCAGGAAAACTTAACTTTTTATGAATATGTTTCAAATTTGGAATGTAGACTTATGCTCTGACCCCCACCACCCCTCAGTTATGTCACCATAATTATGACCATACCGCTCAACCTATCGATACAAATATATTTACAGTAATTTTATTTTCAAGGGAAAATAATGGGTACAGTGTATCCCACTGTCGGGCACCGTCGCGACCAAATGCATCAAATTATTTTTATTTGCATTTGTGATCTCTGAATAATGGATTATTTTGTATTATTATTGTATTAAGAAACACCCGACAGGACTACCGATAGTATCGATTCTTCATCAGTGATCTCGCACTTCAAAACTATTTTATGCTTTTAATAAGTGTACACCGTAATCTCAGCCGCCACCGTTTTTGAATTCTTCATTATTCCATCTGATGTATGACATCGAAAGTCCTGTGGTTGTTGATGCAAACGATCTTGGCTTTTCAATGTATTAAATAATCTGATCACGTTATATTCCATTCGACCGCAATTGTTGAACCAGTTCAGCCGCAAACTAGTTAAATTTATAAACGGATGGATTGGATGAATTATTGGAATTTGCACATAAGTATTAATATGACTACTTCAAGAATTTGGCTTAATGTCTCTCGCGAGCTATATTTTTGTAGAATATACATACACTTTTATTATTTTTTTTATTATTTTTTGAGTCAGTTACCCTTAGATGCATGTCACACGATGCGAGGATACCAAGTGAGTCCGTGACACCTTTCCTCTGCATCCGGAGAAGCCGCTCGCTTAAACCCTGTGAGACTTGCTTCATAATAGAGCGATTTCTAATATAAAATGAGTTCAGCACAACATTTTTTTTTCACTTACTAACAAGGTCCTTAGCTATAAATGAAGGGCCAAATAAACAGAAACGAAGTGAAACACTACAGAAAAAGCAATGAAAAAAAGTAATATAAATAAATGCTCATGTTTTCAAGTCAAATATCTGTTGTCAGCTAATAAGTCACAAACAATTAGATTGAAACCAAATTTAAATGTAGCTGTGCAAATTTGTAAACCCAAGTTCTTTAAAGCTGAAAAACTAAAGCGGTAGTCAAGTGAAACACTTTTGTGGTGGAAATCAATGAGAGCTTAATGGAACTGAAGAAAAACAGGAAATCAAGTGAAATTGCTTAATATATAATATGTTTGGCAGGTGAAAAGTCACCTTAACAGAACCGAAAATCAAGTGAAACGCTTTTGTGGTGCGAATCGTTGAAATCAGACATGATAGCTTAGATTTCGCGCGTTCGACGAAACATTATATATCGATAGATTGCTTTAAAAATATCAGAGGTTGCAGAAGAGGACATCAAGTACAAAAGAAGGTCATTGTATTGACAATTTTGAGTACTGCTGGCAACGTATACGTGACATTTGATTTTAACTTTTTGTTTAAATTGCCGTTAGAGAATTGTTGTTTGACTTTAACGCGAAAAACCTAAAACAAAGGTTTTTATCAAATTCAAAGTCTTTTAGTAGAGAAAACCTTGGAGAACAGTAAGAGAAGTATTGAAATTTTTCAATCTAATCAGATGTAACCCATAAGGTATGTTCTATTTCGGAATAGCAAGTCTATTTCACATCTAACATCCAAACATAACCTTGAGCACACCCTGTACATGTTCTAGTCTAAACATAACCTGAAGCACACCCTGTATATGTTTATATTTGCAGCTTTAAGTACATAAGTATTCATAGGGAAAAGAGAGAAAACATTGGAATGAAATTAAGTTTGCATAGAAAAGAAAATAAACTAATAAAACAACAACAAACACAACAACAACCAAATTGAAACTAGCGTAAAACAACAACAACAACAAACAGTTGAACAAAAAAACAGTAATTTATAATATCCTTTGTCCGCTTAGAGCCTTTTGTGCGTTCTGTGTGTTTGTGAAAAGTGAAAATATTTGTCTGTGTGTGTGTTTTAGTGTCTCTGTAAGTGTGTGGGTTGTGTGTACATGTCAAATACTTTACGCCAAGCACACACACACACACACACACACACACACACACACACACACACACACACATATATACTCAAATCGGGCAAGTCTCTGCTGCTCTTTGAACGCACATTACTTTTACCGCTTCGCTTTTGCCGTTAGCATGACCAGAAAAAAAATGAAACACAAAAAAAAGCAAGGCAAATAGTTAAAACTAAAATAAATTTAGTTGCACACACACACACACACACACACACAAGCAAATAGTTACACTTGGCACGCGGAGAGATAAAAGATGGCGCCGACGCCATTTTGGTGCGCTCACTTGCTGACTCGCTCGCTCGTTTCGCCTGATAAGTATGCTATAGTTGTTTTGGTTTCTTGGTCTGCTTGGCTGATGATGCACTGAGAGAAGCAAATGAAATTTTAAGTCGTCTAACGGTAAAAGGTTTATTTGAGAAACTAAATATTTTATTTTCTGGTGACTAAAAATCATAATAAGATCTAATTTAGAGCACTGATACCAAAGGTTATTAGTGCGCTGTTTACCTGTATCGTAGCCTTCATTCAGCAGACCTTTCTAGCAGGTGCTACTTCATCAGTATGCACCACATAACAAAGCCAGCGCAGCCGCTGGAAGTTAATGCGTTTGACTTCTACTTCTTATTCTTAACTGTCCATAACAACCCGTTACCGGGTTACGGCCTGATGTATTTCTTTCTTTTGAATTGGGGTTTTACATGGTGGGTCACAAACCCTCCGAATAACCCTTTTAAGGCCTAGTGCAGCTGTAGCGGTCTCGAAAGAATCCAGTGTCATTATAAGTCGCCTCATACGACAAGCTTTGACCTGCTGAGGTGGTATTCTCTAACCCGCTCACCACCCGCTTAACTGGAGTTAGTTAATCAATCGAAGGAGTCGTACTTCATCTTAACTGGGCATAACAACTCGTTAACGGGTTACGGCCTAATGTAGAGCAATCCTCCAGGTGACCTGCTTTGCGCGCGCCAAAGGTAGTTAGTACGCTGTCTATCTGGTCCTTCCAGCGGATGCGTGGCTCGCCTCTTCGTACAACAGCAGCATTCAAGACCTTACTCGCAGTAGATTTTTCATCCTTACGCACAACATGACCTAGCCAGCAGAGCCCCTTGACAGGGTCAATGTCGCCAATGTAGAGCCAAAGATCTTACGGAGTACTTGCCGCTCAAACTCTCCAAAGGCATTTTTATCAGACCGCATCACCCAGCCTTAAGCGTCATAGAGTAAAACGGAAATGGTGAGCGCCATATTGAGTGTTAGTTTCGCGTGTACTAGTCATTTGCCTACTGACATTACAATAACATATATTGCCAAGAGTAATCCTTCATTCTGCATTGATGGTACATCGGCCTTTCGCAACACATTCTCTATCACAAGAAACATTTAAAAGGTTTCTGTAGACGGCATCGAATTGTCTAAAACCTTGCTGGTTGACAAAAGTTTCACAAATGCGGAGCTTCGTGCGTTTCTGAATATAATTCTGCAAAGTTTAACTTTACAGGGATTACGAACTTAGAAAAGGTGGCATATACGCAATACCTCAACGGGTAGTGGGTGTCGATTTGTTATTCGTGTGTTTTTTTTACCGGATTTGTATATATGTAGCTTTACACAACATGTATTATTAAACTGATAATGATACAAATAGATGCACGCTGCTTCTCCGACGAGCTCATATTATCAAAAATCCATTCACGATATAAATATACATCGGTATAGAAACCTGCTTCGTCTTTTCTGCCACAGCCATTTCCCTGAGAAACGATGCCAACAACTTGATTATTACATATAAAAGGTCCACCCGAATCACCCTGACAACTGTCCATTTCATAGTCGTTGTTATTCGAAGCACATAACGAGGTCTTACTAAAGGGTTGTAAATTTTTACAAAAGGACGATTTCTTTATGGAAACATCCGCTTTCAAAGCTTCATCTGGCATGGGTCCCTTCTAGGACAGCAGAGAAATCAGAAGAAAAGTAAAACCGACTATACCACGTGACTCACCTCTATGACAGTGCCCCAACCACAGATGGAGCACTGCGTACCATCCGGCGTATGTTGAGAGGGTATGCCAATAGCACTCACCAATGGGTCGTTCAAATTAATTGCATCTTTCAGCAGTACTAAGCCTATGTCATAGGTACTCAGTATGTTAGAATACATTGGATGCAACTTGGTTTTGGACACTTTCATAATCTGCGTATGCTCTGTGCGTAATAGACGTCTCGGGGTGCCTGCTACTACGATGATTTCTCTGGCTGGTATTTTGTTCACTCTGTAACAACGAGAGTCTGGCAGTTAGTATACGAAACTCTGCTACTCTACTCTACTCTCTTCCCATTACCCTACTAGACAATGTGCTGCTGTGAGGATGCACTTTTCTGATATGATAGAGCCGCCGCAAAAATGGTTATCCCCAAAGAATTTGCGTGTCTCTCGGGTGCGTAGCGATACAACATATTTGACCAGATCGTTTTTTTCTGGACGATAGCCGCCAGTGACCAGGAATTGGAATTCATCATCATTGCGTTTGCTTCGTGTAAGCTCTACAAATTGCTGGGACTCATATAGTGTTTGGTTGATTTGATTGTAGTCTGTGATATTGGAAATGTTCTGCGCTCTGCGGACCTGCAGACTGACAGTTTGAAGCAGCAAAACCAGAATTGAAAAAATGTATACAATAAATTTAGATAGATACATTTTCTGACAAATAAAAAAAAAATTGTATAACCTATAGTGTCAATGGTAGACTAACCAGGCTTAAAGCCACACTGATAAGTTACGATCAGTTCTTTTGTGGATGGCTTTATAGGGCATTATATGCTAAGAAGAAGAAGAAGAGTGGGGCCACACTTTTAAGGTACACAAAGTTTTCTGCTAAAGTGAAGAACAACTCTTTTGTTAATCTTGACCGCGAGATTGCCACATTCACTTCGTCATGGCTAGACGGCATTAGAGTCCGAGTGCGTGTTCCCGTCATCGCTCGACAATAAACTACAGAATATTCCCTCCACAAACTTAGAGCGCTCCGTGTATCCATGCACAGATCGCTTAGCAGCCGTCAGCTTCGATATGCGGTGTTCTCCACAATTCTTCACCATTAGCTCCTCGGCCTTGTGCGAAGAAAACCAAGTACTTTATACAGGAAAATAAGCAAGGAGTGAAAGACATGCGTCCAAAGTCCCATGACGCTATATGTTTCTCTGGGATAGTGAGTAAGCTGCTTCTTCTGCTGAGTCTTCATTAAAGTACTTCCGACACTCTTTAACGCCATTATCCTGTTCCATAATTATTGATAAGGCCTAGCAGAATCCTTTCCTCTTTGTGCAAGGTATACCTGACGCTTATCACTGGGCGATCTGATACATCAGCGAAATTAACCCATTCCCGATCACCAGTTTGTATTTCGTGGGTGACACACTTTCGACGACATCAGCTAGGCTTCTGTGGCCCAAGTAGGCTTTAACGGCTCCCTACTTCCGTATCATTAGGTTCTACCTCATCCTATATGGTGAATGTTAGGGTTACCCTGTTTACTCATCACCTCAAGGTAGTGTGCTCGGAGACATTTTTACAACGTCTTTAGTTTACATATTACGACACCCCACATTGATAAAAAAAAAATGTTGGCTTCACCCAGGCAACCTTGGCCACCTGCTTATGCATAGCAATTCAAGGCAGCACATTACACAAATCACAACCCAAATGCAGAACAAAGGTCAGTCAACTGCATTGGCTGCTCAAGGGAAATAGTAAGCACTCGCTGAGCATCAAATGAAACTCCTACGTGGACATATGGCCTGCAGATATGAGACATTTTCAATCACAGGAAGGTGCAAATACTACTGAACTCTGCGAACGATGATTGACTGCTAGTCGTATCAAAGAAATTCCACCATCCACAGGGACTTAAATGTCGCTACGGTGAATGAAACGCTCGCAAAACGCTACAGGAGCAGACTAGCAAGGACACCCCCATACGCCGACTCAAAAGAGTCAGCATAAATACAATTGGTTTCGCCTCCAACAGACTTCACCACTTTTTTCTCTCAGTGCACTTGCTGCCCACAATCTCATTACATTTGTCTTATTTTATTTCCAGCCACGTCGTCCACGTTGCCTTTAACTTCCATAACGTACTTTTCGTTTTTGTCAGCGTCTTTTGCTAACTTCTTTTTTTAGCTTTTATGTCTATTTCTATGCCATGGCATAAAAGCCAAAGTACTCCATCTACTCTACCCTATGTAGCTGCATGAGTAAGTGTATCTGTGTGTGCGTTGTTGGCGCGTAACTAAGTTTGCCACGCCCACGCAGCCCAGCCCCGCACATTGTCATCCACTTAGTTACTACTTACTGCTAGCGCTTAGTTATTGTTTTCGTTTTGGCCTTTTGTTTCAAAATATTAACAATGGACTTGGCCAAGTGAAAGGTGTGTGTGTGTGTGTGTGTGTGTGTGTGTGTGTGTGTGAGCGCCAACCTGGCCAACTGCTGTAAAGCAACGGTAATAGCATTTAATGCAGCTGCATAGCACTGCAACAATCGTATCTTCACACAGACACGTACACACACCTGCACACTCGCCATGCACGCACACCTTGAAAGTTAAGTCGCTTTGTTCATTGTTGCTCATTGTCAGGGCACAAACATATACACTTATGCCGCGTTTACACTGGGGCACACATTGCGTCACACGTTGCTGTCATAAGGGCATAACTCAGTGTGAACAGCAAGCCCGTAGGCACAGTTACTAAATGTCACACGAATGAATACATTCTCAGTGTGAACACAAGTAATCGTGTGACACTAGCTGGCGTATTTTGGAGTACAAAATCTGCCTCCGCAGTGTCATAAAAATGGTTCAAATAAGCAATTTATCGAGCATGCTGGTTCTTTTTTTCACTGAATTTGAAAACAAAAACAGCTTATTTAAATATAAATTTAAAAACAAAAACAAAATGGATTCAAAGAATAATAATGTTCGTGTGATAGTGTCATGCACATTAAATGTTCGCTCTCGTATGACTCTTTTCGTAGTCCTTGTTCACGAACTTGTTCATTGTTCACCTTTTGCGAACTTCTGGCCACAGCGTCATTCAGTCATACTGTCATAATGTAAAAAGGTGTTTACACCTAAACATATTCATTTGCTCTGTCACAGCAGTGTGACATAATTTGTATGCCCCCAATGTAAACGCTTTCCACGTGTGACAGCCATTGGCGCAGACAGGCACACGTCAAACTGTCACAGTGTCACACAGTGTAAGCCCGGCATAACACTCACACGCGCTCGCATTTGGTCAGACGCCATTTTGTGCACTGCATTATTAACAGCGTCGTGGCCATTACTATCAGCAGCAACAGGACAGCAACAACATCATCATCATCATCGTCATCGTCATCATCATCATCATTACTCATAAGCGGCTTTATAAATGTTTTATTTTTTTCTTGTGTTTATTCATTATTTATTTATTTTAGTAGCGATTAATTTCACTCATTGCCATTGGCTTTGTGGCTAGCTCGCTCGCTCTCTCGCTCTCTCGCTCTCTCTCTCTCTCGCTCTCTCTCTCTCTCTCTATAGCTGCCTCTCTGTTGCTTTGTGTGTTTTCGTTTAATTGCAAATTTTAAGCTAATGATCAAATTCTATATTTACTTTTAGGCTATTTGCATTATGCTGTGAAATATGGAAATCTTGTTGAAATTTAAATTCGCACGCAATTTAGGGCTATTTAGCTGAATGGGTTAAAAAAGTTTGGAAGTGAATTGGTAAATGGATTAACAATGTTGTAGCTTTTATTAGTATTTCATATTTGATGCGAATTTTAAGCGCTATTCACAAACGAACTATAACTTTAAAGGATTATTTTGTTAGAGGCGCTGTGTACTTTAGTTATTTAGCAATTTGGGTCGCTGATTTCGAATCCGGAAACAGTTCTAAATTATCTAATTCCTTTTCAAAATATCGCTATTTCAAAATTCTAATTCAAACTGATTTCGAAAGTGATAATGCCATCAAATCTCATATTATTCAGAAGTCTACTGCCGATCGAGATGAACAGTAACTTGAATTAAAGGTACTTAAGTGTCGTTTCACTGATCCTCTGACAGTTTTGGAATTTCTTAAATCGATTGTGGATTACAAAGCATTGAAAAAAATCAAACAAATTTTAATTTGGAAAATATTTTTTGAAGTTACCTTGTAACTTGCAATTAAATCCAGTTACACCAAAACTATCTGAACGGATTTAATCAATAGTTAATTACCTTCAATAAAATTATAGTTTATCTCAATCGGTGCACAGGTTTATATGACATGTGAGATTATCTGACTTTCAAAATCACGATTTTTTTACATAGTGATAATTCGACAACCGATCTAGTCAACTCAAAACGGCTTCCGGGTTTGCAATCAGTGACCCCGAATTTACTGGAAAAGGTATTTTTTAATTCACGGCTTTTGTATTTTTTTTTTGTAATTTTTTCGCTATTCCCTAATAGTTTTGCCATTTTTTGCCTACCAATTTTGCTGAAATTAGTATTAATATTTTAGCAAAAATCAATGTATCGGATTCAAAAAAACCCTTAAAATATGTATTTTAATTTGTGAGGGAATTCATTTGGAATAAAAAAATATCAACACTCTTTGAAGGAATTACTCTTCTATCTAAAGATTGCATATCTATTCGACTCAGTCAAAGGCCTTCTCAAAGTCTTCGAACATAAGGTAGATCGGTGACTTAAACTAGGTTGATTGTATAAGATTAACACGCAGGTTGCCATACCATGAACCATAATGGTTCGCAACAAAACCAAGCACTATGAAAGCCCGATCGGTGCCTTAGTCGCCAATATATTTGGGAAAACAGGTTTAGGTTTCCTTTCCTTGGCAACTTAACAGTAACTTTGGAAATAGTTTTAAACTAGCTTGAATTAGAATCCAAAGTCTCTAAGCGCTATAAGTGCCCCTAATATCTCCTAAAGCTCATATCTTTCGGCGAGTACATTTGCGAACAGGCGCGCATCTTTGCCTGAAGAATGTTAGCTAATATTCTACCACTAGAGCTTGCTGAAGCTGCAATCCTACAAAACCGTTTTTTATGTCATCTATATAGTAAATGTGAAAATCGATTAGTAGGCAAAAGGCATTTAAAATATTAAAAGACAGACAAGGATATACGTCCATAGAAGTAAGGGTTAAGCCGGTATATCCATATATGTAACTTTTTGGAAAATTTTAAAAGTACGGCCATCCGTTTTATGAGATTATTTGGGGAAATGTGGGTAGACTAGAATAGTTTAAGACAAAGATTGAGAAGATGAAGCGTTTGATAGTTTCCGATGCCTGCTTTACTTACTTGCCTTTACCAGAGTTTACTGGTTTTCCATAAAAAGCATAAAGATGCAACACGAAATAAAAAAAGTGGCAGAATCATTGTTTTCCAGACAGGCTAGGCAAGTTGCGACGTCGATGTTACCCAGAATGAGCATATGGTGTTTAAATGCATAAAAATAACCTTAAGTTGCCTTGCCTTCTGCTAACTACCACCGTTATCGATGACGCAATATAGAGAAGGACCCAAAGTCCGCTCTAATCGGTTTGTATTTGCTTGGTGAAGTTGGCCACCGAATCGAGCTAGAAAGATGAATACTAGTTAAAACTATGTATCACATTACAGGAATTTTTCGCCTACCAGTACTTAAAGACCGTTTTGTTAAAGTTAAACTAAACTAGCTGTAACTTTATTTTCAATCGTCAAATACATTTTGTTAAATATTGCGATGAACTACATTTACCTTTGTAAAAAAAAGCCAAATTAAGATTGCAGAGTTCCATTGGAATGTTTCTATTTCAAAAGGGCCCAAGACCATATAAAAAAGCTTTTTTAACGAGTCCTTTATACTGAAAATTTAAAGCAATCAATTATCCTTGGCAACAACTGTCACATCAAAGCAATAATTTATACGCAAATGTGTCTAAAGACTCGCAAACAGAGATTTATTTTAGGATAGCGCAACCTTCCATCTCTGAAAAAACAACAACAAAAATTTGATGCAGACAGTCGGGATGATGCCTGACAGTGAGATACCCTGTACCCATGAAAACCAAATTTCCGTGCAAATTTTTATATCGATTCGTTTAGGTGTATGAGCGTAATAGCTGTAACTGTACTACGGGGGTAGGGGAGTTTGTTCGGGAAAAGGTCAACATTGTTTGGTTTATATGCCTTATATGATTTTACGGACTACATTTGGTTGCTTAAACATAAATGTTAACCCTAACTTTTCTATAAAAAGTGAAAATCTGTTGCAGGAGTAGGTGTCTAAAGTCGGCCTATTAATACCTATATCTTTTACAGTTTCCTATCTGATCTTAATAATTTTCACACCACACATGCACAGTTATAGTGAGCATATCTGTGCTAAGTTTCATTGGCTCCCTAAACTCCCTCAACATAGGGGAAATGCGCATCTTTTGTTCATATTTTTGTTGCTCTAACTCTTATCTTCTTCTTCTTAACTGGAAATAACAACCCGTTATCGTGTCACGAACTTTCTTTTATTGGATTTTTGGTTTTACTGGTCTCAAAAAGATCGAATTTCATTGTTAGTCGCCTCACAAGACAAGCTTTGGAGGGAACTCTTATAGTCTCTGATAAACTTAGACCAACAAAACAGTTGTTTGCAATATCTCTGTACCAAGTTTAGTATCGATATACTACTGTGGTCAAATTAAAAGGTACGTTTTTTTATTTGAACTTTTTTCCGTAAGTTGCCAACTTTCACGTCAAAATATTCATATTCACAGTGCTTGAGATGCGCTTCGTTAAGTGAAAAAAAGTGTGATTCTGCGATTTTTTCTACGTCTCAAAATGGTCAAAACGTCACGTCAGGCAAGTCAAAGAATTGATGCTTGAATATTGATTGCTTATTAGTTTGAGCATATCATTTAGATCGGTGCAAACGATTTTGAAAAATGAATTAGCCTTGAGAAGAGTCAGATCTCGATTGGTATATAAAATACTAAATTTGTTTGAATCTGTAAAGAAATGCTTTCTGACTATCAGGACGTAATGAAAGGCATCATAACTGGACATTAGACTGGGATTTATGCATGCATAAAGGCGAGCCAAAACCAAAAAATCACGTCGAAGCCGGTCAAAATCAAGATCATGTTGAAAGTTTTCTCGTTTTATCGTGGTGCATTTTGAAATCCTTCCGCCGAGACATATCTTTGGCGTCATCTATTGGAATTCGGAATTCCAAACTTCACAAAAACCTTCTCCCTAATACTGTCTACAATGTGAGAAAATTCGGTTAAAATCGGTCTACGCGTTTTCGAGTTTAGCGAACACAATCCTTTTATATTTATATATATATATAGATTAATATATAACAACTCTCGGTTTTTGCATCATGGTAATTCACCATCTCACACGGCACTGGTATTATGCTATCATTTCATCAAAACTTCAAGAAATGTCGTTCCACAAAAGAATGCTCTGGGGACACCATTTTGACTCGATTGACGAGATAAAAACCGACTCGCTCTGAAGTCCATTCCGAAGGAGGACTTTGCCAAGTTTTATGACGGCAGAAATGTATGTTTGCATAAGTTTATCGTAGCGAAAAGAGATTAAAAAGATTTGGAACAATAAATAAAGATTTTTAAAATATAATAAAATTCATTTTTCAATTTGATCACATAGAGGAGGCGTATGTAACACTATATATATATAGAAAGATATGACAACAACCAGTTATCGCATTATAAATAGAAGTGGGGCGCTAGTTGACTTATCGACTTAACGATACTTAAAGTAGTGCGCTCTCTACACGATCCTGCGTCGCCTTCCTGTAAAAGCCGCATTGAAGATCTTTCACCTAAGCCGCTGAATATTAATTGGCTTCATTGTGTCAAAGTCGTAGTAGAGCTTAATCAGTGATACCAAAAGTGCATTGGGCGCGCTCTTCCTTGGCCCTCCAGGAGGTCACGGCCTCATTTACTTCCTTCAACAGCCGCATTGAATACTCGCTTGACTACGTCAATGTCATCGTGGAGCTCATAGAGTTTGTCGTTCCATCGTTGCCCACGCGTAAAGAACCAAAGACCTTACGCACTACCTTCTACTCAAACATTCCAAGGGTAGAAAATGGACTCGTTCCTATGTTACAAAAGGGTCAGAGAGGTCGTTTCCTACCTTGATGAAGCTTCGTGTTTTGCTTTACGTCATTCTGCAAAGTCCAATCATCTTTGAAGGTATACCAAGCTCAGCATATGTGGCATATACGCGATCCCACAATGATCGTACGCTGCTTTATAATCAACGTAGAGATGATGGGCATCGATTTGGTATATGATGGTCTACCTATTCCAGCATTTGGCGTAGAGTGCATATCTTGGGGTGTACTTGCCAGTGGAAACCATTCTTCCATCTATCCATATTCTGCAAAAGAACTGGTGCATGCAACCTACCAACTAATTGAAGTCCTTCTTGAACCACTCTTGAAAGGCAACTTTGCTGTACTTTCCTTTTCCACTTGCTAGCAGCCTTTAATGGTTGTATATCTATGTCGTTATCTGTGATTCGAAGCGCTGGCAAGTTAACTCCAAAGGCTACGTTATCCCAACAATCAAAGAAGTGTTCCCTCTCTGTGCTTACTGTGCATCCACTATCAGACTTGCCTCTTCATCTCTACTGGAAGACGCTCCGGTAGTCCTTCCTTGGCTCAGACATGAATTATATTTTATCCATTTTGAAGAACTTTTTCAAATGGTTATCGATTTACCGGTTCTTTTTTTCAATCACACAAGAGAAGGGCATGAAAATAATAGAGTGGAATCCTGGACCGTTAAAAAATTAAAAACTTTTGCTGAAGTGCGTCTGTTAGTCAAGTCAGTGTATGTGCTATTTTTTGCTGCTATCTCTCTCGCATTTCAGCAAGTCGAGTCAAAGATTCCACTCTTTTACTTTCAAGCTCTTTGCACAGCTGATTTTGAAGAGTTCATAACAAATTAAAGTAACCCTTACTAACACTATCTTTAGTACAGGCGTTGACCAACACTATCAGAGCTTCGAGTCTAGTGTCACAGCTGATAGCTAAAATAATTTTCATTACTTTTTTTATAAATAGTAAATAATTACTACTCAAAAATTTGTTACATAATAAACCTATCAGGTAAGCGCTGGTTTTGTTTTCAACTGCTAAAATGTAAACAACATAAGAAATACTTTTCTTCTCAAAAAAATTAAAACACTCAGGCTTCGATAGCTACCCAGCACAATACCTCGTTAAAATGCCTAACACGGCAGCTCAGTATCAGGATGTTCAACATCCTATAATAAATCATTTGATTGGTGGCAAGTTCCAGATTATCAAAGCCATTGGCTCTGGCTCATTTGGCGTTATATATCAAGGTATAAATTTACAGAACGGTAATCCTGTAGCCATAAAAATGGAGTCAAAGACCGCTCGTTGCCCTCAGCTAATGTATGAGGCCAAGGTCTATGGGCAGATGGATGGACACAACGGAATACCCCAGATATTTCATTATGCCCAGGAGGGCACAATGAACAGCATGGTGCTGGAACTGATGGGTCCCTCGCTGGAGCATCTGTTTAAAGATTGCCAACGCAGTTTCTCTTTAAAGACCGTGCTTATGCTGGCCGATCAGATGCTCAGTCGCATTGAGGCTGTGCATCAGCGTGGTTACATACATCGCGACATCAAGCCGGATAACTTTCTTATAGGCCGTGGCTCAAAGAGCAACAAGGTATTCATTATTGACTTTGGCCTAGCCAAGCGCATCTTCGATGAGGATACTAATGTGCACATAGGATTTCGCAACGATCGCAGCCTCACCGGAACTGTGCGTTACGCCTCTATAAATGCGCAAAAGGGCATTGAACAATCCCGTCGAGATGATCTGGAGTCACTCAGCTACTGCATTATGTATTTCAATTTAGGCAAGTTGCCATGGCAGAGTCTTACTTGCGAGAATAAGAAACAAAAGTATGAGAAGATTTTGGAGGTGAAGGTCAGCACACCGATTCAGGTGCTTTGCCAGGGTTTTCCAGCTGAGTTTTCGCTTTTCATGAGCTATTGTCGCAACTTGCGTTTTACGGATCAGCCGGATTATAAGTATATTCGCCGACTGTTTCGCATTTTACTCAATAACTTGTGTCTTACCTATGACTATCTCTATGACTGGACTCTGCCGCAAAAGAAACGCGATCAGGAACGTACCAAACGCGAGCAGGAGCGTGGCAAAGGCGGGGCTGGAAAGGAACGCCGTGAAACACGTTGTTTTAATAATGGACCAAATAGGCATTGAAACCAGTTTCATTTTCAATGTTATAATTTCTTTGTTTTAAATTTTATTAAACATAAAATTGTCAATGAGGAGCATTAAAGTCGGAAGATGTTTTTTTAATCGTATGATTAAGCTCTTGCGCTATGTTAGGAGAGTAGCATCGAGGCATTTTCAGGTTGAGAGCTGACAAACGGGACTTCATCCCGAAGGTTGAAAGAGCGCGTAGATTCTACGAGAGCAGCTCGAACTGAGGCTCTGGCTGAAACAGTTCGTGTGTGTTAGATTTCAGTATCAAAATAATAGCAACTGGGGACTGGTCAACACAACCAATGATCAACTTGTAATCGGCGGAAAGTGTTGGAAAGGCTCCTTGGAGTCAACAATAACTATGACCACCACCACTTTGAAGCCCTTAAGCAAGGCAAAGAGTCTACCAATCCAAAGCACAGCGAAAGTTGGCACCATAGGTGGGTTTTCCCTCAACTATATGAGTAGTTCAGTAAATCCAATAGGGCGCATAGAACGTTCTTGGTTCCAACGACCATTGCCGAGGATCCGAGGCCACTGCAGATAAGACAATTTCTTATCACAGGACAGCTGAGTGAGTGGTATGAGAAAATTAAAATAGCTAGCGTGAAGACCTCAAACATGGCTTTTTTATGGCGTAATTTTTCTTGAAAATTATTTATTTTTCAACGGTATCCATTTTCTTCCCTTCAAATCTCACTCAGATATAATACACTGGTTCAATCCTCGAAGCACTTCTCATGTATACCTTGTCGGTATACACTTTCAGGTTGAGATCTCCTCAATCGTGGCATAACGCCGTGAATACGCTGGCTGAGTCATGATTACGTTATTGTTTTTGGCCCACAAAACCACGAACAAGCAACGATGTGTATTTTTCGGAGCTTCTTTCAAGGGAACACAATATAATAACAATAACATCCGCAACAACTTCCCTGCTAGTGACTTAACGATTGTCTAGAACATTGTTCTTCCCTGCTTCAAAATTTTCATTGATTGTATGATCGTCCTTCTTTGAAGAGCTTCTAGCAATTCCAAACTTAAAGTAGACTCGCCGAGTGACACAGAGTCAGCATTTCAAGTGCATTGGAATACTTCAGTTTATTTTTCACACACAATTTCGAAAGCTAAATATTTCCGGCTCGATTATGTTTTACATTGTGAAGCTGTTGTAGGAGGGTAGCGAAGGGTATGACCATATCAAAAGCGCACTTGCTACCTTTGGTATCATGTAGTAGGGAAGGTATGCGCGAAGCTTATGCGCATGGAGGGACGCTCCATATATCTAATGAAACCAACTAGATTCAAGCTTATTTTAGTTTCCGTCAATCCATGAGCCGGGGTCTGACGATCGGAACGTATTCTGGAAATATGCCTCTCTGTGGTGTATACCACGCCTTACGATTCTCTAATGTTATGATAGGTACAAGTCTGGTTTTTGAAAAGAAACGTGCTTTGAGCATGAGCCTTTGTTTGGGATTTTGACGTCCAAATGCTTACTCAATATTGAATGTACACTGGTAGACCTAATGCCATATTTGGACGACCAGCAGGAAGTTCGTCAAATGACAGCAAAATCCTGAGAAACATTATATACTGTGGTGTTTCAACGCCAAAAATCCATTTAGGTTCATCGACGCACTCTTGTTGAGATGATTGACTTCGAAAGTTGTAACCGCACGAAAATATTCACGGTTCAATTCGATTCTTTTGGCTATGGTTAACCTTTAAAAGGGAACTCTAGGAAAACAAAAAGCGCTAAGTTTTTGTAGGCTAAGAGACTGTACGATGCAAATTAGGATTGCTCATTGCCGAAACATAAAAGGCAGCTCTCGTAGAACAGTTTTACTCAGTTAGTTTCAACAATCGGCTTAAGTATCCTGCATCAGTTACTAAACTTTGTAACTTTTATCTACATATTCTGTTGTTACCCTATTGTTGACTTGCCCTCTCGCACTTCTGACAAAACTTTAAAGACGCCATTTGCTGCCCTCCCGCTTGTAGCTGTCAAAATGTCATGTAAACGCCGCAAGCTGACAACCCTGGCCAAATGAAGTTTACCTCAAAATTACAGCGCACAAAAGCGTACTACTTATTTATTGAGTGTCGTATAGCTGAAAAAACAAAATAAATTTTACAGCTGCGTTCACACACACACAAACATACAAATAAATGAAATAGTTTTGCAGCCACAAAGCAGAAACTTTTCGTTTTTCTTGCTTCAAAAATAAGTGGAAAAGTTTGTTTTTTTTTATTATTTTTGCTGCTCTTTGGTTTTATTTCTCTTATTTTGCTCCTTGATACGCCCAGTCATACTTTTGTTAAAGACATGACCCGGGCAGAGCGCACCTGCTGCCAAATCAAATTGCAAAAAATAATGCAAAATGTATAGAAAAGTAATGGAAAAAACAATATGGGCGCCAACAATGACAACTATGACAGACGATGCTGCCACAATTCCGGCCACAATTCATGAAATTCAATAATTTATGAGCTACAGAATTTTATAACTATATAGCAACAATAAAAGCCGGGAAAACTATTTTTCTCTGGCCTTATATTATATTTTTCGCCAATTTTTCTTCTTTTTCGTAAAAGTTTTGTCCACTGCAGAAAACATAATTAAGTGTTGTCTTGAGCGTCGTGCCGTCGCTACAGTTGACATGACAAACAGTTAATGAAAAATAAAGCCAAAACGAAAGTACACAAAAAGTCACAAAAAAAGTTGCACAAAAGTTGCACAAAGAAGTCGAAAGTCAGAGAAGGAGCATAGCTATAGGGGAAAAAAAAAGTGTAGACAAAGTGGTACAACATGGAGCAAGAAAGCCGAGGCAGCAGTGAGTAGTGCTGCTAACGTCCAGCTTCAAGTGGCGCCACCTAGCTAGCACTTTGCCGCTTTTTCGAATGACAGTCGGCATGTCAACATATGATAAATTGTGCAACTGACAGCACGACGGCTTGTTGAAATGATGTTATGGAAATTCGACATAGTTGCAAACAGTGTTGACAATGCCGAATGCTGACTGCGAATTTCCCTACCACTTGGCCACTTACCTATGCGACTCTGCAACTCTGTCGTTCTCCGTCTCTTTCACACTCCGTGCAGGTGTGTGTGTGTGTGTGCGTGTGTGTGTGTGTTTGTGTGTGTGTGTGTGTGTGCAGGTGCGACATAATGTAATTGCACATTTCGCTATGTGCATGCCAAAGAGGTGTTTATTTAATTTGCTGAGTGAATGTGTCGGCATATAGGATGGATGGTAAGCACAATGTGGTACACCTTTCGACTGATTTGCCAACAACATTGTAAAGTATGTTTATTGGTTGTGTCAATATGACAAAATGCTGGTTTGAACAGCAAAGTTGATAAATATACTAAGTAGGGCTTACTTAACAGCGTGAGAATCGCAAAGAGAGTTGCCTGTAGAGCTAGGAGTAGTGGGGATTTTGACAAACGAAGGACAACAGTGTCTTTAGGATATGCACGTTCATATAATGAAAGAATACTTCAAAGAGTAAGAAAACCAATGCTAAGGGTTTCTTTGTATGTTTACAAATATTGCATTTAGGAAAATAAACGAAAATTTTCAACTCAAAAGAAGAACAACAGGCGTCAAAAGTGCGGGAAGAAGGGCTTTCCGACAGTAGAGCTAAAGATTAATAATATTAGTTTAGTAAGTGATAAATATTGATTTTAATTGTAATCAAAGAGGGACAATTATGACGTCATTGACAAATGATGCAAGCGCAATCAGAATAAACCTAGCATATGAATAGCATTAAGAAGCTAAGACGAACAGATCGACAGGTGGCTTCCGTTTATGACTAATATTAAAACTGATTTAAAAAAAAAATTTTCGAAACATGTTTGTTTGTGCGGGATAGAAAAACAAAATCTTTACTTTTTGATTATCTGATGATCATGATCACTGCAGGAAGTTTTAAGTTTTCAAAAAGTTGTGACAAAAAGATTTGTTGATGGGGAGCTTCGAAAAAAGTTCATTTTCATTTTTGACTTTGACACGAAGCATATAATAATAATCGAATATCTTAAAAACCTATTGTGATAGAGTAATAAACAGTTAGTAACCAACTCAGCCTTTTCCGCACGTTAATCAAAACAACTGAAATTTATTCCTACAAAACAAATTTTATAATTTATTTACTCTTATTATTCCTCTGGCGACCCAATTATTGCGACTATATGGCTCAAATTCAATGGGAAACACTTTGAAGACATGCCCAACATGATAGAAAAACATTTAGATTTCTAAAGTCGAAATTACTAAAGTAACTGTAGTAACATACTAACTATATCGACAACGACAACGCACGAAACAAAAAAAGTTGTGCTTAAATCGTCAAAAACATAATATAACAGATTTTAGATTTTTGGCCAATCGCAATACTCGTTTGCGGAAAATAAAACAGACTCAAATTCGATTTCAGTGATCTTTAAAACAGATACAACCAATATTGGAAAAGTATTGTGGAACGGGGAATGTTGAGTGAGGCGTGAAAGGAGCGGTTCACTCCGCCTGAGGTATCAGGTTTTTTCACCTTATGCCTTATGGAATGAGTATAAAGAAAAGGATGAACAAAATGAAGAGGTGACGGAAGAGGAAAGGAAAAATGAAGTGGAAGAGCGGAGCGAGCAGAGGTCGGAGCCCCCTAGCTTGATTATAAACTTGTAACTACTTCTTTATGTCATAACATTGCGACTTTTGAGTGCAGCTGTCAGCGGCAGATTGCTAGATAGAAATTTTGCCTTTTTTAACTTGTCAGTGTTACACACATCTATTTATTGGTTAAGCTCGAAAAGCAAAAATGGAAAAATTAAAGAAAAATCAGTATACCTCCCTAAGAGTGTGTGAAGCGCAAAGAGAGAGAGAGAGACATAATGTGATTCACGTATTTAAAAAAGTACTGCGTTACCATCGAAAATGAAAATATCTCAAAAACTAGTGCCGATATAATTGTGTTTCATTAAATATATTCTTCAATTGCATTTAATAACCGAATTACAAACTAGAGGCGCACGAAGTTTTCTCCAAGTTGGCACAATGTGGCGCCATCTAGTGGGCACATATGCTAGCGCCAGGCAGCTACAGCAGGAAGGTTGGCTGAAGAAAAGTCATAGTTTCCAATGCCAAAATCTCTGCTGCCGCTGCCAATCCCTGCTTAAAAGTCACACAACACACAATGTAAATGTAATACAGCTTCCGTGACAAGTAGACCACTTGGATTAAAAACGTATAAACTTAACTTAATGGAAATCTTGAGAGGCTTAAAATACAGCACCAAAAAGGTACCTAAGTACTTTAAGACACTAAAATCAACTTTGTTGCTTTCGTCTTATTGATTTCGCTGCGTAACAAGCGCACTAAGTGGCTTAAAATTAAACAAGAAAAAAGGCTTTTCCGAAGGTAAACATTAAACCAAAGACGTGACCACCACATAAAGCTCAAAGCCTGGAATAAACTATAAATCCAGCTTAAACAAAGCCGGCAAAAAAGCAAACTTCAGCATTTAACTTTGCTTGCAATTATTTCCGAACTAATAGCAACAACTGCAACTTTCAACAACTCCGAGCAGCCACCTTAAACTTTTCACTCAAATAATTGCTTTTGGGGGGGCACTAATATACGTGCCGGTGCCACTGTGCCACAGCATAATCCATTTGACCAGAGATAGCTGGCAATGGCAGTGGAAACGACAGTTGCCGACAAGTTGTAGGGTTTAAGCCAAAGTCAGCAAAAACAACAACTTAGAACAAACAACAAACTGCAGTTGTTGTTTTGGCCATTTGCGCTTTGAATTATTTATTAAGCATTTGCTCGAAACACAATATTGAACAGCAGTAAAAGCTGGATAATTAAATTGCGTATACTTAATATATTAATGAATTACCAAAAAACTGCAAAATTAATTAGTTTGCCAACGGCAGCTGCGCGCACAAGCGATAAGCGTATTGCCTTTGATTGATAAGCAAGAGCTCCGAGCGCCGAGAGCTGATAATGAATCGATTTGTTTGCCAGTATCGTGCAGCAGGTGCAAGCTAAGCGGCAACCACTAAACGCAGCAGCTGCTGCCTCTTGGACACCCTTACCCGCTCTCTAAGTGCCTCTTTGAAGAGAGTCATCAGGAGTCCGAGTCCAACGGACAGCACATAAAAGTGATGCTGCAAGTTAAATGCCAAAATAACTTTCAAGTTGTTGTTTGTTCGCTTAGTGTAGCTCTCACTCTTATTGTTGCAGTGACGTAGTCAGAGGGGAAAGTAGGATGATCAATCCCAACCGCTGGCTTACTTTTTTCCAATATCACAGACTTTTTTCGAATTTTTATTGTGATGAATCCCAAAGCTCGGCTCAGAGAGAATATCAAGAATATGTGTGACACAGGTCTCGTCTCTTCGGACCGTCACAGACAGTAAGATTGAACTGAGACGAAAGTAAAAGCTGCTACCTTGATTCGGTATCCGCCATCAAAAAAGTTCGAAAATCATATGCTGGTCAGAAGAACCTGCTTTTGTGCCAACAAATTACAACATGCAGCGCAAATTTCTAGCAGTGTATCGCCTGAAATTTAATTAGATATTGTATTGTGCAGCAACTGGAAATACAAACCGATTATGTTCGTTTATACTTTGTGACGCAATCTTTTATGGGTTGAACTTTATGTCCTGCATCTGATAGAGCACATATGATGTTTATATGTTGATTCCCAATGTTGATTTTTCACAACTAATTATAAAAACTGGGTGTGACTCTTATGCATATATTTCCTCGCGCCTGCTCAGTAAACCATCAATGGAATCTATGTTAATATTGTATTGGTCCATGCCACTACTTTGATATTCAAACTAGCAACAAAAGCATATGGTCTGTCACGCCTCCTTCTGCCTGTTACATTCATTGCTTAAATCTATAATACGCTTTTACACTTTGTGTACAGGGTATAAAAATGCAATAATCTCAACGGCTTTGTGGGAAACAAAAGGCAAATATGTTGAGAGGGACAGAACCCACCAGCTCCTGGGATGAGATCTGCAACACGTTTCGGTCCAGTTACAGACATTTATAAAATGCTCCTTAGAAAGTGACTTCCTTTCTTCTAACTCATCTTGTTTCAGTTTTCTTCTTTCTTTGTTTAGTCTCTTAATCCAACTCTAGCTTTTTGCTGGTCCACGAAGCTTCTAAGCATGTGATCCTAGCCTTGCCGTGTAACCTTGTACTAGCGATATTTATCCACTAAGGATATTCAACTCCCATAACAAGCGGTTTGCCTGAATGAAATCCGCATTCCGTTAAGATCTAGTTATAGGCAGTTTTGAGATGTCCAGAAAATGGCATCCTTTCTTCCATCTCACCTTATTTGACTGCCGCTTTCCGTGGTGGGCTTTAGTATTTATCTAGTTTTTCTTAATGATCGCTATGCGAAGCAACTAAGCCCGTGACGCTAGCCTCACCTACTAGCTGCTCTTCAGCTCTCATCTGGTCTAGTTCCACGACGCAACATAGCACATGAGCTTGCTCTGAGATATATAATAATAATAACCTCGAATAACATTGTACTAGCGATACTTAAACACGAAAGATATCCAACACCCACAACCAGCGACTGTCCAACACAATCGAAGGCGTCCCGTCAGTTACAATATACTTGCGAAAATCCCTGGACAGACGGGGTAACAACACAAATGGAAACAATTAATCATCTTTTAAAGCAATACAAGGAGCAAATTTTCCGTCTCTACTCTAGGAGTGAACCGGTGAAATGAAAGAGACAATGAATATTTAAAAAAAAAAAACCATCATTGGCCCCTTTTTGCGTGAAAGGGGTTTGAGCGGTCATATCAAGCAATTCAGTTTTTGCAACGAACAGTCCCGTCTGACGTCTGATGTCGAAAAGAGGCCACATTGACTGAGAACTCCTGATTTAAACCCTTCTGACTACTTTTGTGCTTATTTGAAGAACAAAGTTGACGAGCTGAAAGCAAACATACAAGAAGCTCGAAAAAGTAATGGAAAACGCAGCAAAAAGGTTAATGTTGCATTCAAAAACTAGTCCAAATAAATTTCAAGGGAAAGGAATTGTATAAAAATACCTCATATGAAGAAATCGATTGTTTCTTTTTGCAAAGTTGTAAAAACATAAAAGATGTCGCATAATGCTTATGAATGAATGACACAAATTCTTCTACCTTTCTATGCAAAACACAGCTCTGTCAAGATGAAAACATAACCCCCAAAGCAAAAAGAACTAACTACGGCACTGGTCTTGGCCCTTAGACATGTTCTTGTATGCTTTGTATTTAGTTGCTTTTGTTGTTGTTCTAAACAAAGGCAGTCGGATAGACATGCTGTGAAAACCAAATCGAATGTCATTAAAATAAAGACAAGCGCAAGACAATTTGGGGCAAAGACGTATGAAGAAGCAGCAAGTAGCTGCTTTTGAGTTGGCCGAGAAGGCTGCAGCATCATGTTGAGAGCTCATTAAAACGAATACGAATTTAATGGTACTTAAAGCGGAAATTGCCTGGGAAGTTTCCGCAACGGTAAGCACACAAATACAACAACTCCGGCGACAACAACAAACAACGTAAATGGAAGAAAACCAAGCGAAATCGAAGTAGCAGCAAAGCCCACAACAAAGCTTTTACGAGCTGGAAACTATTAGTGGCAACAGCAGCAAAAGGCAGCAACTGAAGACACATACAACACACAACAACAAACACAACAACAAACACAACAACAAACACAACAACAAACACAACAACAAACACAACACACATTGCACATATCGAGTTTGCAGGTGTGAGCCAAATGAAGCCATTGCTGCTTTCAGCACAAAGCAGCAAATTCAGCCAGAGCTCAAAATACAAAACCTGCAACATGCAACAAAAACAACAACAATAGCATAAGATTCAAACCAACAAAAAATCGAAACGAAAACGAGGTAAGCACAAAACCATAAGAAAACAAAACAAAACAAAACCAAACCCGAACGAATGTGCTTGGCAACACTGTGAAAAATGGCGACGCCATTTTTGTTTGACGCACAAAAGTATGCTTTAATTGAATGTTTGCCTGCACTGAATGCAGCCGCCATTGCAGGTGTTTGCATGTCCACATAGCTTTGCTACTATGCATAACCCAGCAGACAAAGTTATGTCTACCTCGCAGATGTTCCATTCTCAGGTTCCAACTTTCAAGCACTTTCTCGAGTGTATCGGCCGGTGTTCCGCTAATACCACATGTTATGTTCGCGTATCAAACGTTTGCGTCAGATCACAGCATGTGCCATATGAGAGACCTTAACCTTGTGACCATCAAAAAGGTTACCCCATTGTAGACTACATTCTTTTGGGCTTACATATGTCTTAGATATATATATATTATAATAACTTTTTATAAGTGTTTCAGATTTCGTAGGTTATATAACTTTAGGGGAGACGCCTAGCGGCACAAACTGGTTGTCCGATAGCGCACAGCATGGAAGCACTCCAAAATCTATCTGGTGGGATGCTCGATTTAAAAGCTCAAGGGCTAGTAACAATGTGTTGTAAAGCTGATTCCTGCAATTGAGAACTTTTCCTATTGTACAGTTGATTACATTATGCAACAAATGAAAATTGTAAATTTTGTATCTTTTATTTCGAATCCGGAAAGCCGGATAATCTGGATAATCTAGCACCATTTTTGAATTATCGCTATTTCACAAAAATTCGAGAGTTGCGAAGTCAGCAAAACCTTATCACCGATCGGGATGAATTGCAACTCGAATCGAAGGATATAGAATTTAATATCAAATCAACATTTCTCAGATATCGATAATTTTTATAACATAGATGCACATAACACAGAGGTAAGCAAACCTCTGTCAAGTTTCGAGTTGATAGATTCAACGGCGCAGTTGTAAACCGCGAGAGTTTGATGTGGGGAAACATGGGCAGATTTGAATCCAATTTGACAAACTTCATATTAAATGGGATTACGCGCATCTTTTGGTAAAATTTTGTGTCTCTAGCTCTTATATAATAGTCTCTCTCTCCGGCTCATACAGACGGACGGACGGGTAGGTCCAACCGCTAGTTAACCCTCTTGCCAAAATCATTATTGCATCACCATAGTGATTATCACCTCTTATCTCAATTAGTTAGTGTCTTGATCACTATCTATCTCCCTAACTATCTCCTAACTATTGCATCACCATAGTGATTTTCGCCTCTGCCCCACGTAGATAGCTCTTTTGTTAAAAATCACCACTGTATCTCCTTAATTAACACTCTGGTCTAAATCACCACATCACCACAGTCATTTTCGCTCCTTGTGTCTCCAATCCTTGAATAAACTAAGGACTTGCGTCCCTTATGCAGGCCCGATGCGAAACAAAGCTTTGTGGGCAAGACGGTGAATTAAAGAATCTTACTTCATATTTTTAGTAAACTTAAAACAATTTTTGCTCTATCTTACAGGCTGTTTCGGCAGGTTGGGGCCAGCATAACCGATAGCGGGTGCGGCTGCATCAGTCAGCCGAAAGCTATGTACTGGTACTTATTTTGGTTGGATCACACGCATCAGCATCGTGTGTTCCTTATCTTCCCCAGGAAATCCGCTGATTTTGACTCCAAACACTGCCTCGGAATTGTATCAATAGCGTGCAGCCGGCAGAAGGTGGTACAGTAGAGGCACTAATAGAAAACATTAGATCTTAGAATAAATATAAAGTAAAACGCTATTATGATTTATCTATGGGCGTCAACAGTGCACCAATGGCTCCAGAATACACAAATTTCTGTACCAGATCGCCTGGGTACATGCTCGATTTTTACCCTATCCTGCGAGATCGCTACAGTTACAGTTATTTCTTTATTTAGGTGATATTCATGCATGCTCCAAATTTCGGTTCCGATTTTGATAAGTCGATTTCAGTAAATAGTTCATAGAGTCGTTCAGACCAGTATGAATCGGCATCGAAATGCGGAACAGCCCAGTTCATATACCTAATAATTGATAGCACATTTAATTAACAGATAGATAGACGCAACAAATGTTTGCTGGGTTACTCCTCTTTGCATGTATTGGTGCTCATGTGTGTGTATGTGTGTGATTCTTTACTCAGTTTTGTTGCGCAAAATGCTGGAAAATTTGCTGCACATATGCATGTCAGCGAACATAATGGCAATACCATTGTATTTGAAGTTTTCAATTTCAGTTTTTTGTTCAATGTGTACACACTCTCATTCTGCAGCACCCACCCACACACACACACACACACACACACACACACACACACACACACACACACACACACACACACACACACACACACACACACACACACTTACTCACTCATGCAGGCTTCTACGTGCTTGCTTGGCTTTCAGTTGCTGCAAAAAAGAAAGAAAAAAAGAAGTAGATTAAAATGGATTTCTTTTTTCGCTTGTTCTATTTTCCAACAATTCAAAGAGTTGAAAATTCTAACTATTTTTTTAACTATTTTCAGAGCGGCTTTAATGTATGGACTCTACTGTATTTGCTATGATGTATTTTGCTTTTTGCATGTTTACTTACTCTACATTTGTGGAACATATTTTTTTACAATTTGATATGCTGGAATTTTATTTTTTATTTTAGTTTTCGCTGTTGGTGGAATTTTAGTTACAGTTTACAGGAATTTATTTAATACACTAAACCTGATATATATGTACTAAAAAATAAAAAATTTATGAAACAACACGTTATTCTATATTGCCGACAGTACATTGCTTTTTTATGAAGTTAAATAGTATTTTCCCGCTTTGCGTATTATTAAAAAAACAATATTTTGTATGGTTCTGAATTTGTATTAATTAAAAGTCAAAAGAAATAAAACGTTATGAATAATAAATTATAAATAACAAAACATTTTAAATAAAGTATTTGTTATATATCTTAATTTATTCAAAGCTTTATATTCGATAACTTTTTTACTGCCTGAAGAGCGTTTATATTGAAGTATTGTTAATAAAGCAACAATATTGCAAAAACGCTGAGGAATTAGAATGAATTTGTGTTTAACCTCAAACATATTTGTTTTCTTTATTCTAGAAAATCTATTTAAAATCCATCAAAAAAATGAATGCATATTAACCAAAATACCAAGCGCTAAACTCATCTTTTATAGAAAAATTTTTTTTTTCAAATATGAACAAAAAATACACTTTTCCTTTTTCAGTACGCAATTTGACTTAAAACTAAAAAATCCCTAAAATGTAAACAAAAATTGTTATTTGTAAGACATTTTGACGTGAAACATCTATTCGAGCGAATTGTGCGTGAAAGCGACTTATATGCAATCACAAGAATCTGTCCGCTATGTAAGCAGCGTCTATAGAAGAGCGAGAAGGTTACACGTTTGTTTTTGTCTTCTGTGTTAGCAATGAGAGCGAAAAGAAGAGCATGCATGCAGCGTTAGTTTGATGTTGTTGTTTCTGCGCTAGCACTTGCGCATGCTAGATGGTGCCAAGTTGGTGAAAACTCACTATTGAATGTTTCACGGCCCTTGACGACACAAGTTTTTTACTTAAATTTGGAAAGAACTGTAAAAACAATATTGGAAAGTTGCTAATACTCTTCTTCCACTGAAAGTTGCATGACAATTGCTGACCTTGAAAACAGAAACAAACAATGATAACCATCAATTACTATGTCGCACAAATGTTGTTGTTACCGGCAAGCAATTGTCGTAAAACTTCCAGTGGGAGAAGGATTTAAAGTCCATTTTTTCTAAAACTTAGTGCGATTCGTCAGAACATGCAAAATCGAGGGTTACCACTGTGCGGGCCAAGGTAAGAAAGTTAGGATGGCTCCTTTGCAACAATTCCAAACGTTACATAGATCTAAGCCGTCTAATATATATTTAGTTTGTAGCACCTGTCAGGAACTATGGTGTGTCGGCTTGGGAAGTGGCTACCAAAAGTAATTGAAAGCATATTCAGGTTTTTCAAAACAAGACTCTGCGTTTTATTACTGGGAGCCCCTGGTATTTGAGATAAAAACGATACATTTGGATTTCAATATAGAAGTTGTTCCTGATTAATTCGCGAACACTGCTTTGCAGCATAACGATAGACTAAGGATGCATGCCAATAGACTGGCCAAGGGTTTGGTTGGGAGTATGCCCACTACAAGACTTAACCGCAAACATTTTGCTTCATTGACAGGCACGGCTAAGCTCTGTTTACCCAGGCTAAGGATGACGAGGAGCTGGAGGAGTTAACTTCGCTCAATCGATTTTCGATCACTGTGTTACTGGCTTCTACAATGCCAACTGTAGCAGAATATTAGGCTTATAATTACTTTTTTATCGTCCATAAAACCCATTGAAATTTAAGTATAAGCCGAATAGTCAAAACAAAATTTTATATATTAATACTTCTGCAAAATCAATGTCTACAATGAAATGCAATAAATCACAAACTTTCTAATTTTTAACAAGATTTTCAAACTCAGAAGTACCAAAACCACCCAAACAAAGTACTGTTATGGAATGTATGCATTGGCAACGTTTTTAAAAATTAGTCAAAATTTGAATAAAATTGAAAAAACAATAATTCACAATGTTATATTAAATTTGTTAAATATGTTTATGCATAGTATGGAATGAGCGACCTGATCTTCCTTTTATAAAGATGTTTTTTGCCGACTCAAAGCCTAGGACTTTGATAAAAAGGGTTAATCTTAAAAGCTTTTCATTTGTGATCCAATTTCCAGTTTCTTGCAATGATGACTATAAATGATAGTGACTCCGTGACTCCGATTAAACTTTTCAAGGAGCACGTTCCAAATTCCATTTTCCTCAGTACTAAGTCCACTTAAGCATATAGGAGTATATCCTTCACACAACTCTTCACCTTATACTACTTATGAATCAACGTTAGATTTACTATAATGTTCAAAAGAAAAACCATCGCCCAATTTAATATTACCTTTGTTAACTGTGACACCCTCTCAGTATCATTTGTTTCTAGGGCTTTCTTCATTTCCAATTCTTCCTGTTCGTGGTTCTTGATCGTGAAAGTGTAAAAGGGTATTAAAGATTTGTGCAATGTATGTAAGATGGGCAAATGTGATCAGGAGCAATAATCAAGTCGATATAGCCATGTCCGTCTGTCTTCTGTTTCTCAGAAACTACTACTTACTACAAGTAAGAGTCACTAAAGATGCGCATTTTCCCGGAAAAGAGTAAGTTTATCGATTCACGTCGATAATTCACCCCTTATCACTGTGAAAGAATTTCGTGGCTGTCACCCACACTGTAAAAGCTATTCAATTGAAACTTGTCACAGTTATGCACACTGTTATTGTGCATGTTTGGTGTAAAAATTATCAAGAGCAAGTGAGCCCCCAAATTTGGTAAGTAGACTCATGTTAACCTCATAAACCATACACTAATATCGTCAAATATGCTAAAGTCGTGAAATGAAACACATTTTCTTCTCGGAAAACTCAAATTCTGCAATATTTGCATAACAGTAACTACAAAAACTATTAGATGACGATTTCACTAAGTAATTATGCAATACAATCGACGACATCAGTGGGCGGTGGCTTGCCAGTTTGATCGGCTGACCATTCCACCAACTTTAAAACTGGGTTGTTTTGCCAAATCATGGTCACAGGACATAATGAGTACACTGAATGTTATGTTAATTGTTACTTTGTGAAATTGGAGTACAGAGTATTAGAGTAAGTATAACCAGTAAAGCCAAACAATACCTAATTCATAGTCTCCATAGTATATTTAAGTGTATGAGTAAAAGATTTCCACTTTTCAGTGTTAAAGCATAAAAAAAATGGGTAAATGCTCTGTAAGCTCAGATTACGCAAAATCTTGTAATAGAAAGCTCCGATGCCTGGGCATCCCACACATCGAGAAAAAAAATCTTGAAACAACTATGACGTAAATGAAAATGATTTTTTTGTTTACTGTTTTTTCGGTATTTTTTCTAGTTTCTCGCTTGTAAAGCACCAAAAAACTATGTGAAAACATAAACCACAATCAGGCATAGTTTCAAATATTTGCAGGCAGTCCGAAAAACTACCGCAAATTATAACAAGAAAAGCCCACAAATAGAAAGGAAGAAAATTTGCCATCACTTTACGCAATTTCTAATTTTAATGGTCAACACGCACACACACAACAAACACAAGCACACATAGACACACACAGTGACCACAAAAAAAATTGCCCTTTGCGCACATAGCAACCAACACACACACACACACACACACACACACACACACACACACACACACACACATACACACACTCAAAGCAGACTTTCAAGTGCACTTACTTGCCAGAAAGTTAATAAAAATAAGTGCCTCTTGGCCAGAGACAGAAAGGGAGAGAGAGAGAGAGAGTGAACTGACTACTAAGGGAACAGAGCTTCGAGTGTCGAGTGCCCAGTTCCGTCGACGTCGTCGTCTCCTTCATATGAAGTGCTGCAAACCGGGCGTTAGTAATTTAGATTGTTATAAAATAACTTTTCTAGCATATAGAACGCCAACTGCAAGCAGTTGTTAACTTTAAGCAGTTGGCCCCCAAAGGCACAAAAGAAATACCACAAGCAACAACAACAAGAATAACAACAACATTAACTTTACAAAATAAGAATAACAAAATAACAATAACAATTTCCAACACATGCCAGACCAAAAGCAACCAAAGTGTGGTGAAAGGCTAAAAGAGAGAAAAGTGAAAAGAGAAAGTAGTCTTAAGGCAGCCAGGCGGAAATCTGCCAGTCAGATGAAGAGCAAAACCATTGACAATAATGGTTTTTTCTCAAAAATTTGTATATGAGATACATATAGTATAGGCAAGAAATGCGTTTGTATCTTGTGGATACACCAAACTGCTGCGGTTAGGCAAAGTGGTTTATGGGCAACTTAACTGGTTTGTTGAGGTAGCAAAAAAAAAGGCAACAAGCAAATTTAATTTCGAATTTCTGCTCGAGGAAAGTTACATGCCCTTTTTAAGAGTTTACCTAAATTATTTTTTATATGACAATAAAAAAAGATTATTTTAATAGATGTAGGTTGCCCTACTGATAAGCGGAAAACGCCGCAAGGAGTACACAGCTATTAGCCGAATTAAAGTGAAAACAAGGTTTTGGGAAATTTAATTTTAGTTTTAAACAGATATTATTCTGCGGCATGAAGCCCACATGAAATGGTTACTTAGTAAGAAGCGCTTCAAATTTTAAAAATATGAACAAATATGAAATATTTCCCAAATATAAAGTGCACTTTTTCATCAAATTTGTTAATCAGGCACGTGCAGGCGGGATATTCGGGTTTCAAGCATATTCCCAGCAATGTATTCAAACACTTTTATTGGGAAATCTTTGAATAAAGCAAAGCGTGCTTGATTCTGTGAAATACGCGCTTTTCGATAACTCTTTTTCATACCACTGAAGAAAAACTGCTATCGCTCTTTGTCGCTATCATAAAATTAACTGCCGCCAAAACCAGCAGCTATGGAGGCCTGTGCAAATAGCCCATGCTGCTCTTCAGCTGCCAACAGCTATAAGAACTCTTCAGATTTCAAGTTTTGCTGCATATAAGTGACTCGTTATTTCGTTTTCTTCAAACTGACAGACAACATCTTGATGACGTATATGTAGTTGGAAGCTGCTACTCAAGAAGAACTAACGGAAAGAGGAGAAAATACCGAAGAAAGCTTGAGTAAGATTTCACAAAATATCAGAAACTTCTGGGAAGAACACAACATTTTATGTGTCACACTGATCATTGTAATGTCTAGACTGATGCTTTTGAAGATTATTATCAAATGTGCGTAACATAACTGTAATTATTCGTCGCTCATCTCGGAGATAGTTTCTGTCGACTTTTAGAAGCATTTTCCCGAAACAATAGAGAATTCCTCTAATACTTGAGTTCCCCTATAAGCGATTATTGACTGATTATTCGCTGCATTTAATTTTTATCGGGACGTTGAAGTTCATGAGCCTGATCAAAAGCTTCTGGGTACTTCATCAAAAACAAATTAAGCCTGTAATGATGAATAACTCAGCGAACAATGATGATGTTCGGAGAGAAACCTCGAGTTTAAGCGAGTAAAGTTAGAGCAAGTAAAAATTCCGATTGAAGTTTTGTATTTTATTTTACTCGTATAGTAAGAAGGAAAGGTGAATGTGATGGTTGAGACAGATGAAAAAGACGACGCGCAATGCTTAAACTTCTTCACGCCTCCGCAAATCATTAACTCTTCATGACTGCCCCTAACAGCTCATTTACTGACCTGATCTAGGGCAGTGATACCAAAGGTAGTTAGAGCGCTCTGTACCTGGTTTTTCTAAATAAGACACGTCCTTGCCCTTCATCGCCTTTCTTCAAAAGCCGTATTGAAGACCTTTCTGGCATAACCAAAGACCATCATGACCATGTCAGCGGTTAACTACATCAGACTGCGTCATCACACATGCTTCAAGGCTACAAAGCAAAACGGGAAGGATGATCATCATATAGACAAGATCTCTACTACTCATTTGTCTACTGTGACCAAAATAACATATATTGGTATGATTGATACTTTGCTTGACCTCCAAAACTGACAGAGTTCTTTCTGGAGCTCACCAATTTGAGAAATCGATTGGCTATACGACTGAGATTTTCAAATCTTGCTTGGAAGCAGAAGATGTCGCTGCTGTACGGAAATGATGTACGGGGCAACAAAGATGGAATAACGGTGCCGACCACTGACGTGTTCGCTTTAAACCGAACGGAAGCTTTATTTAGAGCCGGCGAAACTTTGGATGGATTCCTGCTGAGTTGGCTCCTTGCGCTATATACCTGAATATTGTTTCAGTATGGATGCAGAAATCCGAGAGAAGAAAATTATGATAATATCATTTGCCGAAGACATATACCCACAGCGACGACTGATGATAGTGCTACAAGATTATCCAGTGACGAGCAGTTTTGCCGAAACTGCCGGTTTTCCCCAAATCCAAGCCTGACGGGCCAAAAGGGGTGTTGGTATATATAATGGATGAAAAAATAAATAAAAATATTATAAAAAATAACGACAAAATTTTTTTAATTAATATCTATTAGAGGGCTCCGCACCCTGACGAAAAACGACGATTTTTTTTGATATTATAAGAAATTACAGTGTCAAAAATGGCATTGTTTTTTTTAATTGTGGTAATACACCTAAACTATTTGAAATAGATTCATAGAAAGAGTAATTACCTTAAATTTCGGTTAAAGATTATCTTATAAAATTACATAATTACACTATGCAACATTAAATAAGCTATGTCTAAAATACACCTTTTCCGGTCAATTTTGGGTCGCTGACTTCGAATCCATTTTAGATTTTCTAGCACAGTTTTCGAACTATTGCTATTATTTAAAAAAAATTTGAGATTTCGAAAGTTTCGAAAAACTGTTTCAAAAACATTGATTTTATATTAAATTACCTTCAATTCGAATTACAATTCATCTCGATCGGTAGCAAGATTCCCAAGATATATGAGATTTAATTTTTTTAAATAGCGATGTTTTGAAAATGGTGCTAGGAAACCCAAAATGGTTTCGGATTCGCAATCAGCGACGTAAAATTGACTGGAGAATGTTTTAGTTGGATCGTGTAAAGTATAGTAATATTATTAATTCGGAAGTGACTCTGGCTGTGTGTCTGTTCACTTTTCACGCCTAAGCTGCTATACCAGTTGTTTTGCATTTTAGTGTAGAGATAAATGTGGCAAGATCTTAACCCTATCCCCCGCGACAGAATTTCGCAGTTTACAAGAAGAAGAGGAAGAATAAGAAAATGAGGAAGGCTCCTCAAGAGGAGCACGGAGGTTGGCGAGCGATGTTCTATGAAGCGATGGTTTGATACGAACCTATTACCTATACTGGTTGACCTCTAAATGTTACAATTTCATTGCCACAATCAACATACCCTGTTGATCAGTGTATATTTTGCCACTGAAAATACCAGCATATAAACCGCAAATTTATATGACCAACTTTTGACTTGAACCAAAATGAATATTTGCAAATTCTGCAAAAACCAAAACTCAATTAACTTGCAATTTTAATTCCGGGAAAAACCTCAGCAAAGTACTAACAAAATAATACGTTGACCAAGTTGCCTAATCGCATTTCTAATTAAGTCAAAATTTTCGAGGGGAATTCTTTAAGTTGTTGTTCCGCGCGCAAAGTGGGTGTGTGTGTATTTTTTTTTACTGGTTCTTGAAATCTATTTTCTTGTGCGGAATTTAATTAAATTTCTACACTTCAAAGCGTTGCCAATGTGTAAAATAAAAAGCCAAGTTGCCACTTTACAAAGAGAAAAAAATAATCGCTTTTTATTTTAGAAAGAAAATCTTAATTTTTTTTTTGTGTTTTTCCCCTGTTATTTTTCGTAGAACTTTGTTTCCTTCAGGTTACAAATTGTTGCCGCTGCTTCAAACGTATTTCTGTTTTTTTTTTTCCTTTTTGTGTTCTCATTCTTTATTATGCTTTGCTTACTTTTTGCTTTCTTTCTGTTCATTGTTTCGTTTGCTTTAGCTTCCTTTACTAATTAATTTCGATTCATTGAGCACTTTTACAAGAAATTACACACCCACTCGGAGCTTTGCAACTTGAAACCCGTCGAATCTGCACGAATTGGTGTTACATTGTATACACACACACACAAATGGTAGACACATACATATCTACGTGCCACATTTCAGTGCTCACTATGCCATTGCATTACTTTTTACTATTGCAACTTTCCTTTCTTTTATGCCCTCTAGCCATACGGTGATTAAGAGAAGTTCGATTACTTTTTTGCCAATGTATGTAACGGAGGAAAATGTTGAATGGCACTTATGCATCAGCAATTTTTTTTTTAGATTTTATCAAGCTTATCATTTCTTTTTATAGATAAGTTAATTTGTAACGTAAAATCTTTACGTACGTTTTACTCTTATCTTTGGGATTGAGCTCGAAATCACATCATATATAAGTATCTTGTTCCCGTAGCGGTTTCCATTCTACAGACAAAATTGAAATTGATTGTGCCTAAGGGAACCACAAAACAAATGTCTCCACCTTTTAAGATTTTTCGAGAAAACTTCATCAACAAATAAATGGCTAAATGCTTGCTAAGTCCGACCTTCTTGGAGTTATCGAAAAATATACACAAATTTTTTTGATTAATCTCTTTCACCGACAAAGAAAATTCAATTGTTCTAATTAATTAACTTTCACCAACAAAGACTATCGAAAAAAATCCATTTATTTCGCTTGTTATCGATATCGAATGATTATTAAATCCGTTCTCTTGGATTTTAACGAGTTATCGACAAATTAGTAATTTTGTTGTCCTTTTTATTGATTCATACTGTAATAACAATATACAAAAACCTATTTTTATTGCGAGTTATCGATAAACAAATATTAAATTACAATATTGGTTATGACATTTTGACATTTTAACGTAAATTAATTTAAAAAATTTAAAACCTCTTTTATTTTGCAAGCTATCGATAAATGGATAGCTTGGTTGTATAATCCGATATCGAGGATTTCGTGCTATCACCATTTGTATTCATTATGTATTTCAATTCCTTCATTTTTTTTAAATAATAAAAATATTTTTAAAAAATTTCCAAATTGTATCTGATTATTTGACGAGTTATCGATAATTGGAAATCTTGGTTGGCTTAGTTCACATATATGTGTGATTTAGTTATATATTTTCAATTTCTTCGACTTATCGAAAACTTTCCAAAAATTGTTGAAAAAAGTTTAATTTCGGTGGACGAAACATCGTTTAACTACAAAAAATTACACAAAATGTCATAGCCTACAAATGTTTCTAAACAAAAACTCTGCACAGAGTCTAGCAACGATTAATACTGGCATGCCTGCCAGTAGATGGGACACCTGTTACCTGTGGAAGAGAGAAAGGACAAGGAAGGGAGAAGAGAAAAAGACACGGTGAAATTTGAGGAGCAGCAAGAGATGCAGAAAGATGATACCAAAAGATTGGACACCTGACACCTTTGGAAGAGGGCGAGGACAAGAAAGAGGTAGAAGAAAAGGGGACAGAGGAAGAGGAGGAGGAGCAGGAGAAGAGGGAAGAGTATACTCAAATATTGGCACCTATATCCGTAGCTGGACTAAGTATGAGACAAAAAGAAAGAGGAACGGGAAGAATAACGGAAAGGGAAACGGAAATAGGAAAATGAGAATATGATTTAACTCGAGTGCGGGATGGCGAGCGGGGGCGGCACCTCCTTGTTTTTTTATAATAATAAGCCAAACTGCGCCTAGACCAATCACCGAACAATCAGGAGAGCTTTTCCATCGGTACAAATTAGCTTAGAGTCCAAAATAAGTCTATATATCTAAATCTCCATAAGTGACAAATCTTTGAGCAGAAAAGCTGGTGAAGTTCCTCCTGGTAAAACTGATGTCTTCGAACTCTGCCCCTTTTACCTTCTTATGCTCGTGCTCTGTCTACTCGATCAGCAGCAGCCAGTTTATGTGTACCAAGTGCAGAGTATATCATAGCCTACCATTAGATTTGGCTTACTTTCCTTTGCGCCGTGAACAAACGAGCGATTGAAAATGCTGCCATCGAATTTGCTGCTATTGAAGAAATTGCTTGAACTGTGGCACAAAAGTGTGGCAAATGGAATAGAGCGAGACAGCTGCTAACAATTGCACTAATATCGATGAGTGTGTGTGTGTGTGTGTGTGTGTGTGTTTATGCGTGTTGTAGTTAGGATTTCATATTGGTCCGAACGGATTTCGCTCGTTTTCTTTTCCAGCTTTATCAATGTGTCAATTAAATGGCTTTCTATGTAATGCTTGTGTAAGATGTCTGCATTAAGCAGCTTGGGGCCAACTGTACAAAGGAAATTGTTAATACCAACATGGCTTCAAAATTTTGTCTTTCATTTATTTTTACAACCTTTAATTTGCTGGAAATTTACACAACGCTTAGCAACAACCACATGAAAATTCATTTGAATATTTCCACACATGTTTCAAATTAAGTAGTGCCCCTGCCTCATCATTTTCCGCCCCACTCATTTCGTATGAAATTTCCTGTTTAAATATCTCGCATTGCCAACATTTTATACACAAAATTGTTGGCCAAACTTTACATTGTTGCATTAACTGAAAACCCACAGAAGCCTCAGAAAACAAAACCGACACGAGGCACACATCAACGCCAGAAATTGCTGAATGTAAGCACAATGTTATGTTGCATGCAACACTTCTACATATGTCTGTGTGTGTGGCTGTGTGTGGCTGTGCGTATGTAAAATAAAAATTAAATACCAGATGGAAAAAAGGGAAATTATAATGCAAGCGAAGTGAAATGTATTAAATTTTTAGCATGCTCATTAAAAAAATATTAAAATAAAATTTCTATGGTAACCGACGTATACGTTACACTCACACGCACAGCAAACACACACACATACGCATGTATACCACACATATACACTAATAATACCCACATGTATATAAATTATAAAAGTAAAAATAAATAAATACGAGAAGCGACTGCTATATTTCGACTCTACGAAACTTCAATACTCTGCAGCGAGTGTTACATAATAATTCCCTGTCAAGTCGTTTCGTAGTACAAAGCTCGAATAAGATTCACTTCTTAGAGTTCGATGACTCTTAAAACAAGCTTCTATTGAAACAAACTTTCTGAGCTGAACTAGTTTGGCTTTTCGCAGCTGCTCGGCTTAAGCACCAAAGTGTTTCACTTGATTTCCGTTACAGTTTTTTTGAAAAGTACCATGCAAAATAAAAAATGTAAATCTTAAGTTTAAAACAATCAAAATCACAACCAATAAAATTACATAAAACAAAAGCATGATACTTATTTAAACCCAAAACATCAAAGACTCTATGAATAGAAGCTATGTTGTTGGTCTTCTGTTTCTTTATTAACGGTATCGCAGTAATTAAGTGTTTTTTTTTATATATATACCATTATAGCGTCCACCAAGCCACAACGAGCCTCCACAGAAGACACTTTTACATTTCAGAAAAATAGAAAGCAGAAGATTTTGCAGAAAATTATTTTCGAATATTAAACAAATAACTGTTTATTTATGTAATAAGCATTTATCAATTACAACGGTCACCGCTCGCTTTGCTACCCACTCTACATTTTCCTAAGGGATAGCCAGATCCTTCTCCTCTTCACCACCGTAACCATAAGTAAATAACTTAATTACTTCGCGAATTCATATCTTCCAATCTTTCTGTCTTCATATCTTCCTACCAACACATAATATATCTTCATAATTTCATAACTTCATAAATTCATAAATTCACCTTCATATCTTTATGTTTTATGTTCTATTTTCCTATCTCATATCTCATTACTTCTCATCCTCATAAATTCATATTATTAATTTCATTTCGTTTTGTTTTTATATCTTCATTTCCTCATACCTTCTTATCTTTATATACTTATATCTTCATAATTATACGATCATATCCTCAAATCTTCATTTCTTAATAATTATATAATAATTTCATAATTGCATACCTTCCCATTTTCATATCTTCATATATATCCTTCCTCATATCTTCATATATTCATATCTTTATATCTTCATACCGCCATATCTTCATTTCTTCACAGCTGCATACATTTATATGTTCAAATTTTCATATCTTTATATCTTCTTAGCTTCATATCTTCATTTCTTTATAACTTCATATATTTATCTCTGTCTCTCTCTCGCATTTTCTATTTACTCTTCGCCACTCTCTACAACTTCCTCTTTGCCTCACCGATTTTCTCTGCGTCTTCACCTTCCTCGTCGCACTTCTATTCACTCCTGCATCTTCGGTTTTCCCGTTCTCTTTATCTTTGCGTGACTCTTCTCCTTCGTCCATATCTTTCTCCGCACCTTCTCTTTCCTCTACGTCTTATTTATAAGGCTAATATTAAATATTTGCGTAGGATTTGGGACCCACCACGTAAAACCACAACTCCAATGAAAGAATGTATTACATCAGGCCGTAACCCTATAACGGGTTGTTATGGGCAGTTAAGAAGAATATTAAATATTAAGCCATAAATTTTAAATAAACTAATGAAGCCGACAAAAACAAAAGCTTCTATTTAAGGAGCATTTGAACCAAATTTTAGTGTGAAATGTGGGTGTAACAAAGTGTCACTAGTGTTGCAAACTTCTCAGCAAACCTATAATACAACACTTTTAGAGTACTTCAAGAAATGTGAACATGACTGCTGGATGACTGGTTGATGGCAAAACCATGAGTTCGCGAAAGGGTAAGCAGACTGGGCAAAACATTAAAATTGGCATCACACAAACACATACACTCACACATTAAAACAACGACATGTTGTAACTGCACAGAGACACATGAAGGGTATAAACTGAAGGAACCACCCCGCTATGCCCATAATTTTCGTTGAGTGAAACAAAGTGCAAAGATATCAGACGGAGCTTCGGTACCAGCTCCAGTTCCAGCGAAGCAGCCAAGCTCCAGAGCTAAGCCAACGATATGTGAATATCAAGATTTAATTTAAAGTTAACTAAGTAAGATTAAGCTTTTGCAACGCATACATACAAACACTCTCCAACACACAGACGCACATACACACAGCAACCAACACATGTCCATTTGCAGGGTGCAAATGTGTGCTCTGAGGGGAGTTTGGGTGCAGGATGCAGGAGGCTGGGCGCTTGTATCAAGTAGAGCAGAAACTCTTAATAAAGCAATTGCCTCTGGCAGTCAAAAAGTAAACGTCGACATCAACGTGAACAGCGGGGATGAAGTGGTGGTAGCTAGAAGGAAGGAGCAGTGGATTCTACAGCAGCCGAGTGTGCGGGTTTTTGTCTAGGACACAATCCCCACATATGTGTGTGTGTGTGTGTGTGTTTGCATTGCTTTACCAGACCCTTTTAGAGCCCTGGCAGAGCAATTTAGTTGACTGTTTTATATAGTGGGTGCCCAAAAGGATGCCCAGTGTTGGTTACGTAACTACTAGTATGCATATGTGTATGTGCGTGTTTGGGCATCACTTCATAAGACTCCACGGTTTTCAGTTTTTACATATTCGTTATCAAACTGCCCTGCGATATGACCCCCGTATGTTGCGGCTATTAATATATCAACTGGCATATTGGATAAAGTTGCAGAAGAAATTTGAAACGAGCATTCGGGCATAACCTCAACTACAAATTGGATTTAATTAGGTTTTTGCTATATAGACATGGACACTGGCACTGTGGTCCACACATTTTTCTGTTATGTAATTGGTTAATTTCAAATGGCTTTAACACGCAGTAATCATCAATAGATATTTCCATTAAGGTAAAAACATCGTTGCATACTTTGACGCTTTTGGCTTACTTAGATAACAGTTACTGGCGAGGTTTTTCCCATTTCAAACATGATTTGGTTATAGAACAGCTTATACATATATGCATCATTCGAATTTGTTCAGTATACCAAACTTCTCATATCCCTGGCCACAGACTAATCTATTCCAACGAACAACATAATGAACCACTACTCTAAGGGATGCAAGGGCTCTGGTCTCCAGGGACTACCAAACATATTGCTTTTCTACTCTAATGGATTCTTCATTAATACTTTGGATATGAGGTTCATTCTGTCTATGCTAATAATAATCTCAAAGGGGCTTACCCTGCATCACCCTGACACAAATACATCTGCTAAGATACACGTTCGAATAAATCCCTCATTGAAATTTCGAATTACTATAATAGATTTATGCAATTGAGAACAAAATGGAATAACATCTAAATTGTAATTCTGTTTTTTTCTGTAAGTCTAGACCTACATCTTAAAATCTATTGGTACCACGACTGGGCATCTCTGGTTAACACTATTTCAGAAATCAAAAACTCTTAAAGATGATTCCAAAAAAATAGTAATGCATACACAAATTTCAAATGATTACCTTTACTTTTTATTCCTGCGTAGTGGCAATTCGCCGGGGAATTAGAAAAGTAGCTCAACTATCTAAGCGATGATAAGCATAATAGTTTTAGCTGATGACCTTGGAGTGTTTCTGCGGAAGGTATTCCGTAAGATTTTTGCCCCTGGCTTCGTCAAGGTAGGAAGGGAGCTCTCCCAAACCTTTGATAATGAGCGGGGCTTCTTAAAAGGCGACGCCTTCGACAGCGACAACTTCAACTTTATGATCGAGAGTGTGTTGCGAAAGGCTGGAGTATATCGAAACGAGACTATTTTCTATAAGAGTGTCCAGTTGCGCGCCAACGCAGATTATATTAGTAATACTAAGCGAGCAGTTACCGGAGTCATTGCGGATCATCTGGCTGTAAATGAGGTCTAAAAAAAGTATATGTTTTTTCTCGAGTAAAGATGTCAACGATGTCAGCATGGGGATCAAGCAGAGAATCAGTCTTGCCGATAGATGTTACTATTGTCTCAATAGTCAAATGAGTAGTAGAGTCGCCAGACGAAACCAACACTCTACAAGAAGCTCATTCTTTCGGTTTCACTTTAAGTCGCTGAAACATATGCGATGTCACCTGATGGAGACGCCCTAGAAGTGTTAGCGCGTTGGCAACACATTTAATGGAACGAGTAACTCTGCGACGCCATTTCCATAGTGAAGCGAGTTAACATCCGCTGTATCGGCTATGTTTTGTGTATGATCGAAGAAGCTAAGAAGCGGAAGGCGACAAAGGATTAAAATGTGTCTCAGTTTGATGAACTAGATAAAGGGCGCACTAACTACCATTGGTACCTTGGAGTAGGAAAGACGTGCGCCAAGTAGCGCCGCTTCGAGGAGCGCCCAACACTAGGCTGTAACTAAGTAAAGAGTTATAATGGACTGTAAAGCAAAAGAGAAGAACTGCAGAAAAGTAATTATATAAAACACTTAATAAAATTTGGCTTATCTGCGATCAAAATGTCCCACTGTGCCAGCTTTCAATGCAGTAAAAGCAAAATCTGTGCCCAAAAGGCAAATTACATACTTAGCAGCAGCATATTATTTGCAGCGCCAACAACAAGGACACTTGGTATATGTGTGGCGTGTGGCCGTCGCAGTGCCCAAAATCCCTTTTATTATTATCTTCATATAAGAGCATATTTCGTACAATGAAACAACAACAAAAAAATAAAAATAGAAGAAAAAAAATTTAATGTAAACATAAAAGCAAGTTCCGAAAAGCTAGTTTTGCATTTTATAATCAGCGTAAAGCGCGGGGGTTGCGACAGACAGACAGACTTCCGGACGGAGAGACAGCCAGACATGCAGACGGAGACGGAAAATATATGAAAAGGGTGACTGTCTAGCCGGCATGTGCTGCATTTGATGCTTTTTACAGTTAGCTGCAAGTGGGGTAGTTAGCAGACACACACATATAGACAGACAGACAGACAGACAGACATACAGACAGACAGACACACCGACAGACATATAGCCAAAGGCCCTAATAGCGCTGTGCTGCCTTTTGTGCTTTGTCAAAGGAAAATTTTATATGATTTTTAATGCTTCGCGCTTCATAAAAATGTTGCCAAGGCAAAACAACAAAAATGCACAAAACACTCACACACACACACACACACACACACACACACACACACACACACACACACACACACACACACACACACACACACACACATACGCAGACATACGGCCAAAAGTAAATTGGCTTTATATAGCGCCTGGACGAAGCTTTTAAGCCAATTTTATGACCATTTTTATACCCTGTTTTTTTTTCTCTCTCTCTTGGGGTCGGTTTTGTTTATATGTTTTTGATTAAGTTGAAGGCCCATCAATTTGTTTATGAAATAACCCAAAAATATTTCTAAAAAATATTTACATTACAAAGTTGAATTTTTTGCATAATTTAATGCTCTAATATATACGACCGACAAAATTTGAAACTTGTATATCCAAATTTCGAAATTTATGCAGCTTATTTGCATATGCTAACAAAATTTTGTGACACACACATTCCGGCTGACATTTTGACGCGTTTCAACGCTAAGACTTAATGTTTGAATCGAAATATGTAGCACGATAAAGTGTTCTTCTTTTACAGGCCGAATATCTATTTCTATTTGTTATCTTGCTCTCGTCTACGTCTTCCACTTCGTCTTTGCGTTCCACTTCATCACCGCATTTCTCTTCGCCTTGGTAATCTTCTTCGTTTTTCCACTCGTCCTCTTTATCTTCTCACATTTGTATTCGCTTTCCTCTTCGTGTTCACCCTCGTTTTCCTCTTCGACATCGCGTTCCTTTTCGTCTTTCCTTTCGTTACTCTTAGTTTTTGGACAAACGACTGACAATTCTCAAATCGTTACTCCATTTCTTCTTTGCGTTTCTCTTCATCATCGCATTTCTCTTCGGTTTCGCGATCTTGTATGCGCCGTCCTCTTCGTGTTCACAGTCGTTTTTCTCTTCGACATCGCGTTCCTTTTCGTCTTTCCTTTCACAATTGTCTTCCTTTTAGGGTTCCTTTTCGTTTCCAAGCGACTAACAATTCCCCAATCGTTACTGATCTGTCCTAACTGTAAACGATGACCGAATCGGTTTTGATTTTGACTCTTCTCATTAGCAAATGACATTACAGTACTCCAATACCGTATATTATCCTCGCTGTTGAAACCGCTTAGTTGGTATTGCCTTGCAGGTGTCATGCTAGTCGTGCCGTGGATAAGACAGGCTTTAGCGCACTCACTTTCGGAGCATCTAGCTTTACTCGCGTCCAGCTGTGCAGTACTTCTAGGAACAAAATTATGAATCCAATTGCTGCCGATTAAAAAGAAACGCGGGTTTCAATGAGCAAAGGCAAACCGGTTTCCCAAAAATGACGAGCATGACCTCAAATACCATAAAATAGAACACTTTCTACGCAACTCGTCAGAATTAAAAAAAAAAAACGGCAAACAGCAGCTCAAACTCCTTCGTAACGGGTACCGGTGTTGACGAGCTTCCACAGTATGAAGAGACTGAACATGTTTACAAAAGGAGCAATAGATGGCCCATTTCTAGCTATACGGCACATTGGCCTTGGATGGAATTATTTTTGAAAATAATAATAAGATCCAGTTAATCTTCGTTGGAAGATTAAAAATTTTCTTTTATATTTTGTAGATAATTTGATATGGGGATGGATATAAATGACGCCAGAGCCGATTATCTGAATTATTCACAAAGCTATTATCATTAACTCAAAACATAGTTTAATTACATGTACATGCCTAAATCGTCATGGTTGTTGGCCGTTTTTGTAAAAGGCACGCTATTTAGCGGTAGCAAAATCATATCAAAATTAATAAACCCTTTTCTGGCTTTTTACTGAAATTTTTAACTAATCTAGCTTTTTTGTTGGAGAAAAGTTGGCAACACTGGTCAGAATTTATGTGCCAAAGAAAAGACAACTCCGAACCAGTTTATTGAACTGATATTTTCGTTGAAATTATGAACTAGATCTCCGATTCAAGTCAAATCGATGAGAGCTGTTTGGCTCAACTCTAGTTTATATGCTACCACCACCTCTATCTCATTAATATACAGCCATGCAAGCGTCATACCATACTAGCGTGACGGCATACAAGTCGATCTTACCTTCAAACGCGCCAATAGCTGTCAGTGACGCGTCAGAATGTGAAAAAATGATTTGTGTCATAGATCAGCATTAAAATATTTCTTTCATTTACCAAGCGATTTCACATTTTTAATGCATTTCATTAATAGTTAATTTAAATAAATAGCATTATTTTCATATTTAATGAAGCAACGCTTCATTTCAAATATAAACATGCATAAACAAGTACAAATCGAGATACATTTAAAAAAATAAAAAAAAATGAAAAAAAAAATGCTGCACACACATTTAATTTTTGCAACGAGCTCATTACGCAAACACAATAAAAAAAAGGAGAGAAAAAAGAAACCAATTATAAATTTAAAAATGTCGAAAACAGAAAAAATATAATACCATCCACACCCGGGAGCCATAAACGCTTACGCAATTTAATTGCGCACAAAATGGCGTATTGTGGCATACAATAAAATTCCCCTTACAAAAAAAATGCTTGTTTTAAAATAAAGCACAATAATTAATATAAAATTAAAAGCGGGTGCGATTGGGGGTGGGGTGAGTGCTTAAAAGTAGCAAAAGCGAAATAATTTATGTATAAATAGTCACAACAAATAATGTTAAATGCATTTTTTAAAAGCAATGGAATTAATTTTTAATTGCTGCTAAGAGCGCAAAAAATAAAAGATTTTATAAGCAAAAAGAAAAAATTATGTATAAATAAGTGGCAGCTTTGCGGAAACAGTTGTTATGTTTTTACATATGTATATATTGAGCATATAATATTAGGTATTAAAAATTATATTTAAAAAAAAACTAAAAAAACACGATTAATGATGAAAAGAACAAACAAGTAAAAAATATTTGTAATATTAGAAGAAGAAAAAACTCAGAGTGAAAAGTTAAGAGCATTGTGAAAAAGATGATGCCAGAGCAAGTCGAATAAAATAATTGAGGAGAAGTGAGCTGCTCTGCCTCCTTTCGATAGAGAGTCTCGATACTCAGCTGCGTGGTGCCATACTTACTACAAGTGAGCTGCTCTGTCCTTTTCCGATTGTGAGTCTCGATGCTCAGCTGGGTGTACAGCAGCTGCAAAAGAGTTATATTGTCTTCTTAGATTATGTCTCGATACTCAGCTACGTGATGCGCTACTCGTTGCAAGCGAGCTACTTTGTCTTCTTACCGTTGAGATTCTTGTTACTCAGCTACGAAGTGTTCTAGTTTCTGCAAGTGAGCTGTTCTGTCTTGTGCCACTCTTGCTGTAAGCAAGTCTTCTTTCGATTGAGTGTCTTGATGGGGTGTCAGTTGCTTCAAGCGATCAACTTTTTCTTCTTCCGATGGTTGGTCTCGATGCTCAGCTAGGTAATGCTGCACTTGCTACAAATAAGCTGCTCGGTACTTGCTGTAAGAGAGTTATGCTGTCTTCTGCGATTGTGAGTCTCGATACTCAGCTAGTTGATTCGGTACTTGTTGCAAGTGAGGTACTCTGCCTTCTTTCCGTTGAGAGTCTTGTTACTCAGCTACGTAGTGTTTGGAGTGAGCTGCTCTGCTGAGAGTCTCGATGGTCAACTACTTGGTGCCGCACTTACTACAAGTGACCTACTCTGCCTTACCGATGGAGAGGGTCGATACTCAGTTATGTGATGCGCTACTTGTTGCACGGAAACTACTCTGTCTTATTCATTGAGAGTCTCGATGGTGTGTCGGTTGCTTTAAGAGCGCAACTTTGTCTTCTTCCGATTGTGATTCTCCATACTCAGCTTCGTGCTGCGGCACTTACTTCAAGTGAACTACTCTGTATTCTTCCGTTTGTGTCTCGATACTCAGCTGTGAATTGCGGCACTTGCTGCAAGCCAAATACTCTGTCTTTTTTCGATTGGGAGTCTCGATACTCAGCTAAGCGCACTTACTAAATCTTCCGATTTAGAGCCTCGATACTCAGCTGCGTGCAGCGCCACTTGTTGCAAGAGAGCTACGCTGTCCGCCTCCGATTGTGTCTTAATACTCAGCTACGGGACACGGTACTTATGGAAAGCGGGCTACTCTGTCTTCTGCCGCACTTGCTGCAAGAGAGACTTTCGATTGGAGTCACGATACTCAGCTGCCTGCTGCGACACTTACGGCAAGCGAGTTACTCTGTTTTGTGTTTGTGAATCTGGATACTGCTTTAACTATGTAGTTGCGACTTATAAGTAACTTTAAGTAAATGCTAGCCGACTACATAAGTATAAATATATGTATTTATATATGTTAGTTAAGAGCAATGCATATATGAGCCGTCTGCCAACGCTCGCTTTTAAAAATAGACATACTCATTCAATTAGCTTGTTGTCCTCAGTCCTTGATAAGTGTGCAAGGTATCAACTTAATCTGGCTTTTTGAAATGGATGAAAATCAGATTCAAAGATACAGTTCCAAACAAGCACCCGTACATACTATACAGGTGAAGCGACTAAAAATGTGTTAAAAAAGAACACAATTGTAAATATATGCAACAAAATGTATTATATTTCAAAGCTAATGAAATTCCATTTCAAACTAATTATTTGGTAATTAGCATTTTAATCAAATAAACTTCTAATTCAAATTTTGCAATAGAGTCGGCCTAATTAGTGGCGTATGAAATTAAATAGAATTAATCAAAAAAGTGCTACATTTTATTTATATCATATCAAATTTAATTCAGTAAACATTTTTATTAAAGCATATTTTTCATTTAATGAAAAAGTCATTTAATTTCTCCGTTAGCGAGTTAAAGATTTTTTGGCTTATGTTACAAAAATATCTGATAACTCATCTATTACTTTAGTGGCTCCTAGGCTAAGCTTAGATTTAGTTTCGTGTTGCGTCAGATGGCTCATCAAAGGAAGATGACTTATCCCTAGAAGTCATGCCCAAAAGCGGAAGTTAGGTGCTAATGAACAGTTGAAATGAGAATGCGAGTCCTTTATCAAAATAATCTTCGCGACTCTTGTAGAAAGTCGTGTAGGCGGCGCAAAGAGAGAGTAAACGCATCACTTCCACAATTGAGTATTTGTGTCCTGGCAATGTCCTCTAGTGGCATAGAAAGTATTCCGTCGAGTCGACGTCTTCAAGGTCGGCAATGAGAGCCGTATTGGCCTGGAGTTGGCCAAATGTATTATGCCCGATTAATCCAACCAAGGAACGCAGATCTTTCCTCTTCTAACGAAGAAGATATCTCTGTTGTCCTTTAAATTGAGTTTCTTTCCTAAAGTACATCGTTACGAGACAATTAGTAGTAGGTTACCAGTATTCGTGACACATTTTGAACCGCTATTCATGCAACCAATTCTGGAGCGCTGACAAGTATGATATGAACTGTGACACCAACCCATTGTTTGCCAGCTTATCTGCCATTGGATTACCAAACTTACACTATCTTCTTAACTGATCATAAAAACCAGTTACCAGGTTAAGACCTGATATGGGGTACTCGACCAGGCGCCTCATAACTTCTTTTATTGGGAGGGCAGTTTTGAGCGGTTAGTCCCAAGCCCAATACAAATAAAGTTCTGGGAAGACTTCTCTGCGCACATTAGCACACTACCCTAACGCCGGTTGGCGATTATAACAGCTAAACGGGAGGCACCAAATGGAGGTTGTGCGTCTACTTGGTTAAGGTAGAAGCAGTGCTTAGGAAGCTTCACTCTGTGTTAACAGTAACCAGGCCCTAAAATTGATGACGTGCAATCATGTTAAATCTGCTCTAACGTTTACTGACCATGGCCGACGTTATGCGAGAATCCTTGAAGGCAATCGGCGCAGCCCAACTCCCACTATAGACTCCCACAGTTATTCCATTCAGAATTGCGTCAATAGCTTGACATTTCCTTAAAATGCCAACCAGCACTAGTACCATTTATCGTTTTAGAACCGTCAATGTCAAAGACATGGATCCTTGGTAAGAATCCTGGATCGCCCCAGCACTCTTGTGGGGGAAACACCACGCTGTATCTGCGGCCGAGCTTCACATATGAATAAAGTGGGGACTCTTGACTCAAGTGGGTGGCTATTAATGGGTGACCAAATATCACATCGCTCATCCAGACTCCGTTATTGCTGAGTCTTAACTTGCTTTCATAACGTCTCCTAGTATAAAGAAACCAAAAAGGGTTAAATTGAACAGTATAACACACTGCATCACTTGAGGTTGTGCTCAAAGCACATGGATCAATCCCTGCACCTTGCGCTTTCGAGTGACAAGAGTCAAATTGGCCTTACTCGTATTAAAGCCGGGACTTAGACAATCCTATTCAGTGCATCCTCGTTTCACAACCAATGTGACATTGCTTATGTCAACATTCCCAACAGTCACACGCCTGCCGGAAAGCATGTGTCGAATGTCCCGTGCATGAGATTTCATCGATGGCATGCCATTCAGCTGTGCAACCAAACGAGTAGCTTAAAAGTAGCATTGTCAAAGACAGACTTTCTACTCTAATAGGCCCACTAATACCCCTGTCCATTTTTCAATTAAACCTCCTTGGTATGACGACTCTAAACTTACTTCTCTTTATACTAAAAGATAAAATCAGTATTATACTCCCAGGGTTTTATCTCAGGCGTCGGCGGCAGCAGCTGTGACGTCAGCATTTAAGTCGATGCAAAGTGGCTTGAGAAGAACTTGTGCATGTGCGAACATTTTCTCAGTTGCCATTGACACTGCTGCCGCTGCGGATCGCTGCTTCAGATGAATGTTTAATGGCAAATTTGTTGTAGAAAGATGCTGTTTTTGTTTCAGATTCAGATTGTTTGTTGTCGTTACTTTGTATTCGGTAATTAGTGGGCAAGACTCGGATAATGAAATTAAGGTTTCAATAGGATCGAGAGAGTTCACTTTCTTAGTGAGAAATATAGACATTTTTATCATCTGCTTATGTTAAAAGGCAACTCGAATACAAGTAGAACAGCCCAAGATAGCCGTGGAGTAATCGTTCCATTCAGTTTCGAGTGTTACTAAAGTTAGTGAAGCGTTCTACAAAAACTTTCTTCAGAACGTTTTGGTCTCAAAAACATCATCAAATTTCTATTTATTTAAATATAAATCTAAACCTAGCCTAAATTAATAAAAATGGCATTAAACTATCATATTCAATTCTTTTTCAATTTCATTCTATCAAATCAATTTTCTCAAAAACTAATTTGTAAAAAATATGTTAGAAATGTCAAAAATGTTATCTCTAGTAAGCGTTTTTTAATTGGAAATTGCATTTTTCTTTTTGGATCCATCTACCCAATAAAATGCGGGGGTCAATCAAATGCAAATTTGGTAACTGTGCAGCCCTTTTTACAGCTATTGCGCTCTCTAGTCCGAAAATAAATCAAATACAGTCAGAGACGAGTGAATGGACAAAGGAACAAAGAGATAGACGTGACCAAAGCTGTCAATTGGCCAGCAATTGTTGGATCTCAAATCAAAAGGACGGACGGACTGACGGAGGACAAAGTTCACGGATGTAGCTGCTGCTGCTGGTCCTTCTGCTGCTTGGCAACATTTGACATTTAATTAAATGAAAGTTGTCTGAGAGCGAGAGAGAGGGGGTGAAAGGGGGTGTGAGGGAGGGGGAAGAGACGTAAAAAACTGACGTGCAACTTGTATATAGTAGCTAGGTAAGCTTTTGTGCATTTTGTTAACTTTTATTTTTATACCCTGCAAGGTAAGGGGTAAGGGGTATATTAAGGGGTTACATCAAAGTGTCGCTCGTTAAAATAGGTATTAAAATACCTTTTTTTGTTGGCGCAGCCATTAGGCACTCGATAAAATCTTTTTTTTTTATATTATTAAAAATGTGCAATATTAAACGAAAAAATGGCAGAGTTTTAAGCCGATTAGGAAGACCCTCTTTTGACCATCCTTTTGTTGGCATTGTCTGATGCTAATAAATTTTTTATTTTCTCATTAGAAGGGTAATTGCTAAGACGCGACGTGAACAAAAAATTATTTTCTGGAAATGGCAGAGCTGTTAAAAAAATCAATTTTGCACAAAACCGTTCATATTTTAACCAAAAACGTTGAGTAGATCTTAGAACAGAGTGGTCGTGTCTTCTCCAGGTGCACCCACCTCGCAGGCGCCTTTTTAATCGGTGTTACGGTTGAGATAGTTAGAGCACACTTCTAACTGGTCTTTCAAAAGAAGACATAGCCTATGTATTTGTCGCCTTTCTTCAACAAATGCATTAAAGACCTTTCCTTGCACTAGCTTCTTTGTCCATTATTCACTTGACTATGTCAAGGCCGTTGCACAGCTCGTAGAGTTCATCGTTCCATACAATGCGGCAATCCGGAATGTGATTGTTTTTTGGTAAAGTGCCAAAGATCTTATGGAGTTCTTTCCGCTTAAAACTACCACAGTTGCTTCTTGATCCATAAGCACAACAACATAGAGCACACTTCTAACTGGTCTTTCAAGAGAAGACATAGCCTATGTATTTGTCGCCTTTCTTCAACAAATGCATTAAAGACCTTTCCTTGCAGTAGCTTCTTTGTCCATTATTTACTTGACTATGTCAAGGCCGTTGTACAGCTCGTAGAGTTCATCGTTCCATAGAATGCGGCAATCCGGAATGTGATTGTTTTTTTGGTAAAGTGCCAAAGATCTTATGGAATCCTTTCCGCTTAAAACTACCACAGTTGCTTCTTGATCCATAAGCACAACATGACACAGCCAACAAGACGCTGGATGTTAATTCACTTAACTGTGTCAATGTCGTCGTAGAGCTCATAGAGCTCGTCGCTTAACCGAATGAGGCAGTCGATTCCTCTTTCTCCTTAAGCACTCCAAGGGCATCTGCATCTAGCTGCTTCATCACTCATGCCTTAGAGCAATAAAATAATTCGAAAAGACTGACCGTCTTAAAGGGTGTTAGTTTCGTCTAGCGATATTGATTTTTACCCAAAACTGACGGCTAAAAGAGGAGGGCCGACCGATCCCTTAAAGGGTAGAGCAGTTTTTCTAAGTCTGCTCATTGAGGTTCGCCGCCTTGTAGGAGTATCGTGGTGCTTGTGGGTGATACCTAAGTCGCGGGTAGAACCTTGTGGAGTCGCGTTCAGTCGGGTGCTGCTGCTCATATAGCAGAAGAGGTTATAGACACACTTCGCCCCTACCCAAGGGGAAGTGCATGCGCGACAGCATGTACTTGAATTGATACTGAAAAGGCAACACTTTTCGCTGATGCTCTCGGAAGGCGTTACTTCGCGCCTTGTACCAGACTCGTTGTTCTACGAGTGACATATTAGACTATAGTTCTTTTAGTCCATGGTAAATGCCACATTAAATAAGTTCCTGTCTCCACCGTTCAATAAGATCGGTCTTTACTGACAAAGTGCCAAGATAAAGGAAATCCTTCTCAACATCAAAAGTAAAGTTTTCTACCTATATATGAGAGTACTTTGTCTTGCTCTCTAACTGTTCCCTTAGTACGACCAGTGATATCGATACCATCTGCGTATGCGAGCAACTGGGCAGTCTTATATGGTCTCGTTTAGATGTACTCCTGGTCTCTCGCAACACATTCTCCATAACAAAGTTGAAGTGGTTGCAAGCGAGGCCATCACCTAGTCTGAGCCCTCGCTCGGTAACAAAAGTTTCAGACGTCAATCTGCAAAGTCTTACCAACTATTAAGGGAAACCGAACTCAGACAATGCGGCGTATACGCAATCCCTTAGCTAAATGCTGTGCATAATCAAAAAAGATAGATAAGGTGGGTGTCGATTTGGCATTGTGAATATCTGGTCTATGGTGGACTTACCTGGCCTAAAGCCACATTATTTTCGCGAATGACTTCAGTCTTTTACAAATTAAGCTCGAAAGTGTTTTACAAGTAATAAATAGAAGACTGGCGCATACTCTGTGGGAACTCTCCTGTGAAAGAGGATTGGTAGCCTAGAATTGGTACTGCCACTGTCAAAATAACATTTTAAAACTTTTCTTCAAGTTTACAGGGTATATTATAGTCGTGCTCTCCCGAGCGTACATAGTACTTTTTTCCATTTTTTTTTTTGGCGCTTGGTCACAGCTGCGTGCGAGAGAACGCAGTTGGTTTTCACTTTTTGTTAGGCTATTTCGCTCTCATACAGCGACAGCTCATAAAATGTGAGCGACACGCATTAAAACGTATCGCAATATGTATGAAAGTGTGTGTGTGTGTGTGTGTGTGTGTGTGTGTGTGTGTGTGTGTGTGTGTGTGTGTGTGTGTGTGTGGGTGTGGGTGTGGGTGTGGGTGTGGGTGTGGGTGTGGGTGTGCGTGCAAGTGTATGTGTATGTGTATGCTGTGCGCTCTGACACTGAAGAATGTCCTCGGGCTTCTGGACCAGGCCGCTGTTGGGGTGTCGCCTTATTATGATGAGGCGGCAATATGAAAATGATGCTGCACGCTCAAGTTGAAGCTGTAGATGCTGCCATGAGACGCTTGCCACCAACCCTCTTGCCGGTCCGCTGCTCAACACAAATAAAACAAAGAATAATATTTCTTAATAAGCAAAAAGCCTGGCCAGCAACTCTGCGTAAAGTTCCGCCAGTTGCCAAGTTGCCCGCCCGGATAAGCTGCTGCCAATAAAAGCGGATTGAGCTCCACTAAATAGCTGAGGCATTTATTTAATTGAAATCTGTGTATCTTCCGTATAATATGCTAAGCGGCGGCAAATGCTTGCGCATTTATTATTAAGTAAAAGGAATACTTACATAACATAAAAAAATAAACCTAATAAACATTTGTCAGCAATGTGCGTAATGTCCGGAAGGAAAGTAATGTTGGGTTTTTTAGCATGACTAAGCAGGAACTTAAATTTTATGAAGAAGCGAGGCTTTTGGCGTCATTTTTTCTAATGACAATTTAGTTGACTTTGCGCACTTGAGCAAAAAAATTTTGCATGAAATATGCACGTATTTCAAAAATTGTTTAAGATGTTCATTGGCGTAAATAAAAAACGTAGAGTGGAACGACGCAATGCAGCCAAGGCAGCATTTTGCGGCTCGTAGAGCAATCCATTAGAAGAGATATCGCTTTAATGAAGATTCAGTATAGCTTGCATTTTGCAATTTTCACAATTCTTCAGAGACTCCTCCAGTTTTATTCACAAAGCTGGCCATGCTCCCAACCAGGAAACAGTTCATTCTTCATATCGCCGAAGCAGGGTTATCAACCAGAAACTGGCAGTATTCTCCTACGATTCGAAAATCGGCTACAATGCGTTTCGGTCTGTAAACATTACATTATTAGGAACAGAATAAGAAGGAGAACGAACTACCTCCAGGTTGTGAGTATGGTGGTAGGGCTGCGAAGCTTGTAGGGGGAAGAGCCTGATAATTCATTTTGTAAAACTAAACTTTTCTAAGGGTTTCAGAAGAATAGGATATGTTGCTAAAGTTGTTTCATGTCACATACAATATTAGCATAATATTAGCTTAAAACAAGATCTATGCAGTTTTTAAAAGTGTTCATGAATGCATTTCTGCGTTGTTTTGGGTATTAGACTTCGTTTAACTGGAGCTGAGAATAATTTTTTTGATATCAACATATCACGACGAGCGGTAGTTCGTGCTGTGACGAAATAGTAGAAAGTAATTGTAATTTTAGAATTACAATTTCATATTGATCTTCATAAACATGCGTTACCAAAAAGTTATGGGTTCAAATATTCTGGGTAATTAGTTCCCGAGATATATTACTTTAAACATAATTTTTAATTTTAGTATGTTAATTTAAGAATTAAAGCTCCTATCGGTGTTATTTTTTGTTTGTTGGTATTTCGGAAAGCTGTGTGTTCCAACAGGACGCCCTAAAAACTTTTCACACCTTGACGAAATGCTGACAATTTTTTTTCAAATTTTCAAATACAGCATTTTCAAGAACCTTTAAAAATGTGTTTTAAAATTCCATTATCAATTAATATTGCAATATACAGTGTTTTTTATCTCGTCACATAAATTATATCATATATATTATGATTTGCATACAAGTACACACAATTTCGTCACATGTTATTTACTTCTAAGATGTTTTTTTGTTTTATACATATTACACACATATTTTTCGACCCGAAGGGCTAACTCTGACAACAAGCGTCATTTTCGCATCGCGTTGTGTTATAACCAAATTACTCAATCACACTTTACTCTCTACTCATTTTGAAAGGATAACCATAAAAAGCACTCAAATTACAAATTCGCACCGCATTCTTATACCGTGATAAATATGCGTGAAAACTCCTTTGGTTTTACCAAGCCACACGCTAGACTCCTAACTCATACGGTTCGTAGTAAAAGGAATGTTCTGAAAAGTTTGCTTTCACCGAATATGAATGTTTCACTTCTGGGAGATATGTGTTTTCACTGGAAAATTGCGGTGCTTCAACATAGCGCACGGGCTATATTAGTTTGTACTTAACTATTGTCACGAGCTTTAAAGCATGCATATGCTGTACCCGTATGAAACAAGAATTTCATAAAACTTTCAAAATTGTTCTCTTGTTTCATATAGTATTTCCCAGAGGCTTCTAGAGCGCAAAACCGCCTTCACATGCAGGAAGTGTTAGAAACAAGTGTGCAACCCAAAGTCCTGGAGCACTTTCGATGCACTTGGTCTGCTCTGTGTTAACGAACCACGAAAGTCCTGCCACAACTGAACGTGCGTAGCAATTTGCTATCAAAACTCGAATGTAGACGGAATTTAATAATTTCGGAAACCAATTTTGTTGATATACTAGCTTTAAGTTGACAAAATTTGCATAAGATAGCATAAATTTCATATGTATTTGATCCGTTTGCTGGCACAATCTACTAACATATAGTATATATGTACATATTTTCATACATATTTAGTTAAAAACTAATTTAAAATGCACTCAAAAGTAGGCTTATATTTAAAACAATTTCAATGGAATTATAATTATGTGTCAACAAAACAATATAAGTAATTCCGATAAATGCAAATCAGCTTTAAGACAGGTCAATAACACAAAATTATAGAGAATATCACGTATACGCCACATTGCGTTTGTTATTAGTTTGATTTTAGTTGAAAATTTCTATGAACAATTCGCCGATTTAATTATCAACTAATTAATTTGGTCGCCCGCGGCTTGAGCTCAAAACAGCCACAACGATTCACAATTATTTTCAATTTTGCTGTTTTTATACAAATTTATAAGCAAACACACACATACATACATGCATACACATACCCAGTGGACCAACATACGTGCCTTTAGCGAAAATCTCGCAAAATGCTCGCAAATGAGCTCGCAAACAAATTTTATTGTTTACATTTCAAATTTTAATTATTTGATCATATATACTTCAAGGTGATAAAATTACTCGCCAACTCCAAGAAGGCGCACAGACATGAAGGAGGGCGGTTCCCAGGCAACAAGTGTTGGACCATAAAATTTTAACCTCCCCAGTTGATATTGAAAAGCAATATTAATAAAAAAAAACAGTTTTTTGTTGGGAACAAACTATTTCTTGCGTGTCTTTTTCGATATCTTATGGGAGCCGGTTTTGATATTGCTACCGGCTCGTAAAAGATACTATTTTTATTCAAAAACGTATCGCAAAAGATATTATATTTGACTCGTAAGAAATATCATAAAAGTTTCTTTTTAAATATCAAAAAAGTCTCGCAAGAAATATTAGAAACGTATCGCAAAAGATATCGGAAAAGGCTCGCAAGATATACGTTTAGCGAGCCTTTTGCGATATCATTTGCGAGACTTTTCTGATATTTCTAAAGAGACAAAAAAGATATCGCCAAATGCAAGTAAACGATATTTCTTGCGACACACGTAGACAACAGCTTTTGCTGCCACAAACTGAACGACATATGAATCTTATTCGTATCTTTTTCGCATCTAAAAACGTGCGTTTTGTCGGGTTGAGTCTCGCATTTCACTCGTATGCGATATCATAAACGATTGTTTGGTCCGCTGGGTACATACACATTGATGCATACAGTTAAAGAAATGTATTTTTTATTATTGGACAATTTTTATGCACATCGTTGACCACAGCAGAGTGGCACCAGCGCACAGTGGATCCAACTGACTTCTTTTTCGGCGAAAATCATAACTTTTGAGGAAGTAAAGATATTTTCAAAATCTTAAATGCATATAACGGAGAATTCCTTAAGCTTCTGCGATACACTGCGATAAATATGCTGTGAAGAGGTGGACCTTCAAAAAACGGTAGTAAAGTTCGATATTGTATACACCAAAAGTCTTATCTTTGCACCTATAAAAAGTGTTTTTTTTGTAAATTTTGAAAATCTGTTGGCAAGATGTTTGATCTTAGTGTCCTCACGTTCGCCATAGATAAACTTTTGACGAGGACGATTTGTTGAAAAACAAGCCAAATAGAGAACTTGGAATTTATCCATGACATGCAACGATAAGACATTTGCTGTATATAATATCGAACTTTACTACCGTATTTTGAAGCTGCCTCTCACAGCTTATTTATCGCAGTGTATCGCAGAAGCATAAGAACTTCTTTGTTCTATGCATTTTAAATTTTAAAAAACATTTACTTCCCCAAAAGTTATGATTTTCGCCGAAAAAGTAGTCAGTTGGATCCACTGTGCGGCGGCTATTCTAGCCATCTTGCTCGCTCTCTATCGCTCACTCCCTCTCACTGTCTCTTTTGTCTTCTTGCTTACCAACACATTCGCATGTGTGGCTTATATATATGTACTTGCATTGTGTGCTTTGTGATTGCATTGCGAGTTCGTTTCGCGTTTTTGCGCTTTACGCTTCGAGGCACATAACGCGCCATTTTGTTTTTGCTCTCTTCTCTATAAAAACGATATATATATTCATATATATTTTTTGTTTTGTTTGTTTTTTTGCACAGCAATTATGCGATTTTCAAATGAATTCGTTTGTTAATAAATATTTGCGACAAGTTGCAAATAAATTTCAATTGCATTGGCTTAAATATCGCAAAGAGTTGATGACAAATACATAACTCCCCAAACTATATACACTGCATAGATCTGATAAGCGATGCATATAGAATTGAAGCTAAGTTATATACCTACAAGTCATAATTTGTCGAAACTCTTGATAATACCAATAAACGAATGCATAGTAAAGGTGCATAGATTCTTTGTTAACTAAGAATGCTTTTGTTCCCAGAAACAGACTACCAGTTGAGTACCCGCAGCCATCGCCATCTTTACGGACGGCTCGAAGATGAAAAATCGAGTTGGAGGTGCGGTCTTTTCAGTCTAAGCCATATTTGAAACACGATCATATCCAGGGGCTCAAAAACAGTTTCAGGCTATGTAAACATCTAGCTAAGTGGCTATCAAGTCTATAGTTGACTATAATTAATTTTGATATCGCTAAAGCGCTCTCGCAAATCTCCATGACGGCTTAACAGTTCGATATTAGTCTTATATGGGTTAAGGGACACCGGGACATAGAAAGCAATATCATCCGGAGGAATTTGCCAGGCAAGATACTACAGGTCCCCTGCTTCCTGAAAGATAGAGGATGTAAGTATTCCTATGCCTAAAAATAAATGCATTCTTCAAACATAGCACCAATCAAAATATGACAGAATGTGCTAAGCTGTCGCACAGCTTGTCAATCTTGGCCAATTCTAGCCGCTATTGAACACTGGTGTATATAAAGCTAGGCTTTTTGGTCCTTTCGATGACCTCTGCAGAAGTTGCGGAGGCGAAGAGTGGAAAGAAACAACTAAGCACTTTCTCAGACGGTTTTAATTTAGCACTTTCATTAAGATCATATTTGTTGCTAACTTTTATACTATTGCTTTTTTTGTTCTTCAAATTTTATATTCATTATCTGAAACTTTTATTTTAGTGCTTTGTTAGACTTTTTCTCTCTGCTCCCCCAACCAAAGAGACTAGAACCTGATAGCACTCTGGAACATATATCCCACTCCTTGCATACTACCGCGAAGCCCCTGCAGTGAATAGCGCCGGCTATAGAAGGACCCTGCCGTCGGCTGCCATGCGATCTGAACGTCTGGCCGAAGGATTTAATGCCGGAGCGTCTTCCTGTAGAGTCCGATATGAGCTCTACGACGACATTGACACAGTCAAGCGAATTAACAATGCAGATCTTCAACGCTGATGACGATGGGGAGGGAAGACCAGGTAGACCTTTTGTATCCCGGAATGGAGAACCCGTTCGCAAAGCAGTGGCGACTGGAGAAGCGCCCTTACCCGGTTACGGTTTGTTATGTCCAGTGAAGGAAAATATGTTGCCTATTAAAATAAAGTCATTTAACTGATATTTTTGGTTTTATTTATGCAATTTTGAACGAGAGCATAATAAAGACAACTAAAATTTAATGAATGGTTTTTTTCGACTCTGCAGCTGGTTTGGCGAGATTGACACGAGTGCCACCGCAGCGAAAAGGCACGCGGATACGTCCTTGGCTCTTCGCAATTATGCCAAGATCATAGCCAATTTCCAGTGCAAACTCCACGGCAGCCCTAAGAGTACCATGTGGTTTGACGAAATCCTCACCTTCAAATTCTTGCATACGCTCGCACAAATCTTCAACAGTAAAGCCTATATATTTAAAGATAATTGGTCTCAGTAATGTCGATATATCCACATTATTTATGCACTTACTTAAATTGTATGGCTGATTGCTCAGAAAATCGAATATGTAAGGCAATAGTGATTTAGCTTTATATTCCATTGTAACTTTAGATGCGCTGAGTTTTATAAATATGTGAAGTTTTTATATTGAATTAAATTTCTGAAAGGTTTTGCTTACTTAAGTTCATAATAAGAAAGTTCAAAGCAAAGGTTGCTTAGTTGACTTCAAAAAAGGAATGGTTTGTCTGAGGTAACATAGATCAAAAATACACAAATGTCTGTGGCAATTTTCAAATCAATATATTGGGGGGTGTGGCAGTAATTGAGGTAAATCGATTGCGGGGGAAGGCGGGCTTCGTTTGAAAAAAAGGGGAAACAGTTTTAACGATTAGGGTCACATGAGTCCCCACACCAACTCTAGCTCACATGTATCCTTCTCTACAAGTGGTGGAATTTTAAAGCAGTTTATAGGAGAAGGGGGGTGAAATCGGCACATTTTTGACTACAACTTTTTATGTATTTATCCGATTTGGATAATTTTTTAAACATAGACGCATATCTCTGAGGAGTTTTGAGTTAATAGATTCAACTGAGCGGCTATAAGCCGCGAAAATCTGTCACCGGGGAAGGAGTTAAGATATCGTCTTGATTCGACAAAATCTGTCAGCCTTGAGAAAATGCGCATCTTTTGGTAAAAATTTTTTGCTCTAACTCTTATAGTGTCGGAGAAAGCTGGCCCAACACGGACAGAAGGATATGTCTAGAGCTACCATTGCGGCTATAACGAAGTGTAATAATGTCTTTGGAGAATCCGAAATTGTTTGAGATATTCAGAAGCTCCGCAAATAAAAAGAGTTCGTAAGTCAAAGGTAAAATAGGCAATGTAGACAATGAGAGAGAGAGAGAGTGGCAGAGTATGAAAAATTGATAAATAAACTACATTGTGGGTACGCATTTCGCAGAGAAAGACTGTTTAACCAAAGCAAAAAAAGGAAGCTTGCAGATGTCACAGAAGCGATTGATTCAAACAATCTTTCGGAATCATTGTCCTTTAGGTACAAAAAAGGGCCGGATCAAATCCACCCAGAGAAAAAGCTTACTGCCAACATAAAATTTTGGCACACGACAAAGAACCTATCGAATACCAGGGTTTGCAAATTGGAGAATTGAATGAGGAAGCCCAAGAAGCAAAATAAGAACAGGAAAAGCGAGAGCGCGAGGAGATCGAGATGTGCATGAGCAGTAATGATGTAAGGAAGTTCTTTCAAAAAGTCAAGCGCCTGGCCAAAGGAAGTGCCGGAGCTTCTTCTTGTAGAGATGCAGAGGGACACCGGATAGTGAGTGCACAAGCTGCACTGAGTTTGTGGAGGGAACACTACTCTGGCTTACTATCGGGCGAGGATATTACTGTCTGATCTTTTTATAGATACCGATTTGACTTTCGTACATATAGTAAATATAGGATCTCCTGAATAGTTTTATTTTCAATTCCAAAAGACTAGCTTTCATCATCTGTAAAAAATGATCAACCGCTCTTTTCTTTTTAAGAGCACAATTTAAAAACTAAATGTGCGTGGATAATTATATATCTGATTGGAGATGATTAACTTTTCTCACCTAGAAATATGATAAGATATTAGATATAGTTTAGCAGAATTTTGATTTTTTTGTGTAGTATCAATTTTGATGCATAAGTCTCGGTTACTCTTACAACTTTAGTTCCACAACGGTTAAGCTGAAAAACACTCCGTTTTTTTAATATTCACATAAGCAAGCTTCAATGACTAACTCAAAGAATGAAGAATTATTCAACGTTAGTTACATAAAAAACTAAGAAACCAAATACCATATGCTGATCATGCTCTTCCGTTCAATTTTAAATGCGCTACGGATGATGATGATGCATCATTAATGTATAGATTTGTTCTTGGTAGTTTTAAGATGAATATGTCGCATTGTGGGAAAAAGATGATGATGTCTTTGTTAGCCTTGACATAAAAAAACACAAAAAATTGCTCGTAGTCATCGAGAATCGTACGATTATTTCTTAGATGTTTGTTTCTAGTACGAAATTTTTGATGTTGATTTTCTATGATATTATCGTGGACCCTTTTTTTTCTTGGGAGAATGATGTTTAAGTGTAGTTGAGATGATGATTTCCAAATGCGGTTCAGATGATGATGTCTAAATCTAGTTCAGATGATGAAGTCTCTAAAGATGTTAATACCTAAGCTCTTGAAATTTCTTATGAAAATGTAATATATATGTATAATGTATAGTAAATGCACAATCATTGGTTAACCACTTACAACTACTTACCTAACCATACACATTTTAAAACTACATTATATAGTAATGAAGTGTGCCTTGCGTCAACTCGTCCTCCACTAACCTTCGATGCATTTCACGTTAACCTTAAAGACATTTCGCATTAAGGAGCTCTTAAATCTTGCATTCCTTTGTGTTTATTCATATATGTAGAATGAAATTCCAAAGTAGATTTTATAAGAGATGCTCCATAATTGTGGGCACAAGGCGTAGTTAAAGCAATTATGGGCTAAATAAGTACGTAGGTATTAAGTTAAACCGCAATGGCAACTGTCAACTGCAGTTAAATAGCAACATAATTGGAACTACACAAACGCATAAACATGCACACGGACGGATACACACACAGGCGTACACTCACGGCAAATGTCTGACATTATTGTACTAATATGTCGTTACATTTAATTAACCGCATTTCGGCAAGAGGATAGCACACACCAAACTGGGGAGCTCTTTAACTATAATAAGACATCAAACGACATTGGTGCCCAGCTGGAAAGCCTGTTTGTATCTGTGTATCTGTGAAATACTTTTCTCTTATACTAATTACATTTCCCTTTGATATGCCCAAAATAATCAACGTGGCATTTTATGAATAATGCACAGTTATTGCTTTTGCTTTTCCAACTGATTGGAGATTTAATTAAGAGTATGTTTGCTGTCATTTACAAATCAACATGACGAACAAATCATATGAAAATAAATTCAATTAATTTAAATTTATTCAAATGGAACACATTCCAAATTTAAATACAAAAATAAATCCCTGAAATAGTTTATTTTTTTATTTGAATGTCTATAATTGCATGTCGTAAAGTTTTCTATTTGAGTTGAAGCTTAGGATACAACAAGTAACTAAGCACACAATCACAACAACCAGTTGGTCTAAAGCACCAGGTCCGGTTTTAGACAAAATGGTGGCCGAGACATGTAAAGAAAATGCGCCATTTTGTTTAATACTTAAGATGACATCATCATCTTTACTGCACTCAAATTGCATGCTGTTCCTTGTTCCTTGTCTTCTTATCAAAAAAACTATCATCTTTATATCAATCAGATAGCGTAATCTTAATGACCCTTAAAATAAGTATTGCGAGGCGTAAGGATACAAACATCATTATCTGAAATCAGATATCTAAGCTTTTGAACTATCATTTTATAAGGTCCTTTTAGGTGTTTCTTTTTTCAGATTATAGCGCATCCCTACAAAATTTTCCATAAGGTTAATCACCACACTTAAAACAAGGATCCATCAAGGGATAGGGTCAAAAAAATCACCATCGTCTGTGATACTAACGCAGCTGAAAGTCATTCTACGTCCGCTCTTTTGTATATTACCAAAGAAAACATGAGTTTTACAACAATGCAACGTCTCCTTATCCACCAAAATTAAAAAAAGCAATTGTAAGAAATGATGAATCATATTCAGCATTCAGAATTAACATCCTTAAAAGTGACAACTTTAGGGAATAATAAGCAAATACACGATAATCTGCAATCAGATATCTAATTTTTTTTTTCATGCCAATTAGACACCATTATCTACTGCCATATTAAAACTGGTATCTAAGCTCAAAGATTATCAAAGACAACATCATCAGTTATCAGATATCATTATCTATACAACAAAAAAGTTTAATCAGTTCTAAAGTTCTTAAAACTGACATCTTAGAGGATGCTGATCTAACACATTACCATCTGTTCTCCGATGTCTAGGTTTATAAAAATTAGGCACTGTCATTGTCTATCATAAAAGTGGGATCTAATAGCATAGATGGTCAAAGACGTCATCATCTGTAATTAGACAGCTCTACAACAAGAAGACTTTATTATCTTTACTGTTTCTAAAAGTGCCATCTTAGAGAGATAATGGGCAAATACAGTACCACTTGAAAGCAAATATCTATTTTTTATAACAATATTATCTCGGTCCGCACCTTAAACTGCGATCTAAGAGCAAAAAT